>JANBWZ010000020.1:0-707314 GCA_026743855.1 Pleurotus sapidus
CTTGTTTAAGTTCGCATTTTTGCTCCTTTTGACTGCCTTAAAATGGCCCTAACTGCTTCGGAGTTTTTGCCCATTATGCTTTTTAACATTCTGAACAACTTTCTCTTATATACCTAAGCAATTGGAGCAAGTCCTGGCCTTGTATTCACAAAAAAAAGGCCCTCAGAGCGGATTTTGTAGCCATCATTAACTGTCATTGACTGTGGGATATCTGGGTTTGAACTGTAGTGATGGTCCGGAGTTTTGTAACTGTGGGAAAAGCTTACATAGTGGCCAACAGCCCAAGGGCTCTCAACTGTACATGTGACACAGGAGCACAGGAGTTATTCCCTGGCTGTACTTCGCATTTTTGCTCATTTTAAATAGCAATACCTACTGCTACAAATTGTTCCCCACTTCGGACTTATGTTCTTTTGCATTCTGAACAACTTTGTCCACTCAAAGAAGACCTAGAAATCAATTCCTGAAGCTGTATAGCCCAATCTACATGCTAACTTCGCATTTTTGAGCCTGTAGCTTGTCCCTAAAAAATGCTAGTGATGTCTGGTCAATTGTACCATATGTAAATTCGCATTCTGGACACTTTCTGTCACTCAAGCAAGTCATGAAAATCAAATCCTGGCTCACTATTCAATTATTTCTTGTTTAAGTTCGCATTTTTGCTCCTTTTCACTGCCTTAAAATGGCCATAACTACTCCGGAGTTTTTGCATCTTATGTTTTTTATTATCCTGAACAACTTTCTCCTATATACCTAAGCCATTGGAGCAAGTCCTAGGCTTGTATTCCCAACAAAAGGCCATTAGAGCGGAATTTCAAGTCCCTAATGTGGGGTACTGACTGTGGGAAACTTATTTTGTAATGTGGTCACAGTTGTAATGAGTTGTAACTGTGAGAAAATGCGAAAACTCCGCAGCCTGAATAGGCAGGTCAGGGGAAAGAGGGAACAGGGGCACATTAAATAAAACACAAAGATAATTCTGTAGCTCAGGCCCAAGTGGGCCCAAGTGGACGCAACAACGACCCAATCCTGGGGAATATATATTGGGAGGTTTGAAGACTTGTTGCGTCCACTTGGGCCCATTTCCCACATCTCTGGAGCCAGTATAGTCGTTTCGTAGGTAGTAATCCAGGCGCTGCACGAGGAGAAAGTGGCCCAAGTGGACGCAACAAGGCTTCCCATATAGCCTGAAGGTATACCTAGAGATGGTATTTTGTCGCGTCCACTTGGGCCCACTTCCTGACACTTGGGCCCCGCTTCACCTCCTCCCGAAACCGTATTTGGGCTATAGCAGGAGGAGGAGGGCAGCTATCTTCCTAGAAACATTATCAGTATACTCTCCTAACATGCCCGGACGTATCCCGTCACCTAACCCGGGGCAGGGGAGGGACGGTTGCTTCGCTACGCTCAGCGACATTCTCGACGAAGAAGGGGGCGTGGAGGGACAACGGGACAAGAAAAGGTGGACGCGACAAGGTGATTCCCCATCAGTAGGCCCTAACGGAGGAGGGACAAGTTGTTGCGTCCAGTTTGGAGGAGGTGGTGGAAATAAGGTGCCTATTCAGAAGGCTAATATAGATAGGCCTATCTACTCCCGCGTCGAGGGCCTCGGCGTTCTCATCGTTCGCAGAGCCAGCCAGCGTCAGCTCCTCCATCCTTTGCGTGAAGTCATTCATATCCGCGATAGCGAGCTCTCTGACCTGCGCGTCATAGCCGCCGGCGCCGTCAACGGGGGCGCTGGTGTCCCATGACGGCGGAGGGCCCTTCCACCCGCCATTGGTGTGCACGTAGTTGAGGAACTCCCGCCATAGCGGATCGAGCGAGAGGACCTCGGGGTCACCGACGACGACGAGCAGCGCCTTTGCCCGTGTCACGGCGACTGATAGAGAATCATGTATCAGCTAGGGCCGTATTTCTACCAAACTTGGTTACGCACCGTTGAAACGGCGCGGGTTCGCGACGAACCCGAGAGTGTGTCGCAGATCGTACTCGACGAACTCTCTGCTGCTTCTGACCGTCGAGACGATGATAACTTGGCGCTCCTATCGGTGCTGTCAGTAAGGCGATTTCGGGAGAGCGCGAGCACCCACCTGGCCTTGAAATTCTTCGACACTGCCGACCTTCACTCCATCGGCCTTCGCCTGCAATGTTCTCCGTATTCGGAGTACTTGCGCGTGGTACGGGGCAATAACCCCTATGTCGTCGTCGTCTGCACAAGGTCAGCTTCGATTCGTGAGGAAATACATCTCGTAGTGACTCACTTATGCGAATGCGCTTGTTCGAGCGCAGCGCGTCAACGTACGCCTGCACTTGGACGGCTTCATGAATGTTGAAGAACGATGGCGAGGACGCCTCGCGATCGTCCTTCCCCGACATGGAATGGAAGATAATCGGGAATTTCCGCGCCGGGAGGAGGGGCGAGTTTATGAACGTATTGATAACCTGAGGGGCACCGCATTCCTCTAGCTCCCCGCCGTAGAAATGTTCGTTCGGGAACTTCAAGATAGCCCTATGGGACCTGAAGTTCTTCGTCAACTTGACGACGCTGAAAGCCGCATGAGTGACTCAAATAAAAATGCTGCTGGGATCGAAAACCTACGTCTGCTCGTTCTTATGCACTTGGTAGATATCGCCACCCATCAGCCGCTCCAAGTAGCTCGTGTCCAACTCGAACTCTCGCGCGATTCCTGACCTAATGATGGGTCCCAACTGCTTTGGGTCGCCGGACAGTATGATATTCGTGTCGTTATCGGCGATGGTCTTGATGGATATCATAGACTCCGGCTCTGTCGCCTGCCCGGCCTCGTCTATGAAGATGTGGCTATAGTGTCCGCGGGGAATGCCCACTCCCTGGACGACCGACGCCGACACGCACGTCGTAATGACAACACGGAATTTCTTCAGGATAGCCATCGGCGGTACCGAGAAATGCTGATCGTTGCGCATGTGGATGGGTATCGGCGGTACCGAGAAATGCTGATCGTCACGGTCGCGCATGTAGGTGAACCCGAGAAGCTCATCGGGCACCTGGCTCTTCAATCTCGAAGGAGCGTAGAAGCGGAAGACCTTTTCAGCCCCGAGCTCTATGAGGCGCAGCGCAATCAGGTCTGCCGCAGAGTTGCTTGGGGCGCACGCGAGGATACGGGCTTTCGGATCTCTGGCTACGATCTGGCGAATTGCCTCGATGATGGTGACTGTTTTGCCGGTTCCGGGGCTGTTGGAACAGAACAGAAGGTCAGCGGCGGGGTCGACTGGATCAACGCGAGACACGTACGGCCCGAAAACTATAAACGGCGGGGATCCCGGCGGCTGGCGGACGATTGAGGCTACAGCTTGCCTCTGTGCAGGGTTGTTACTAATCAACGGATTCACGAATTTCAACGATGGGATAGCGAGTTGGGGGAGTATGTGGGCTGGGGCGGGGAATAGGATGCGATCGGACGTGAACGCGGTGTCCATCGCGAGATGCTGCCGCCGGAGCGGGAATCTGTTCAGCTTGAAGTGAACATGGAATGTTTGGCCAGGAGCGTGCTTGAAGGATGCGTTGAAACGAAGAGATACTTCATCCCTCAATACCTTGTGGACGCCTCCTTCGAACCAGCTTCCATGCTGCGCTCCGTGCTCCTGCACAAGGATGCGATCGCCTTTCAGCGGTTCATCAGGTCGGGTTGATAGGTAAATAGGTGGGATGTATGGGAGGACGTACCGACGAGGACACTGGGGCGCTTTTCCGCTAGCCCAGGGACGCGAAGACTAGACACCGCTCAGTATCCGGTCAGAGGACAACGTAAGCACCACTTACTAGTAGAAAGGCGGATGCGGGGTGAGCGTCGCGTCCGGGATATCATATATCTCGAGGTCTTGTCTGCCATACTTCGGCATCAACAACAACACCACGCTCAGCAAGAACGATGCACGTACTCCATACGGTGCTCCTCAATCCAGAGCAAAGTCTTGAAGAAGCGACCGTATGTTTCGCTGTCGACGCTCCTGGGGAGAAAGGCCTTCCGCACCCGGTCGATGATCTCTTTCCTCGATCCTGACGACAAGGTCGTCGCGAGAGGCGTCGGAATATGTGCGTGAGGTAGCCTCCCGATATATGGAATCGCCTTTAACGCAGGTGGGAATACACCTGCCACGACCTCCTTCTCGGCACGCCGGGTGGTGCGTTGGCGGGGGATATATGGGGCCACGGGTCGTAGTAGTTCAAGAGTTTCTCTGTTTCCGATGATGGCACGCAGCCGTCTAGATACAGCAAACTCCTTGGCCAGCTTCTCATCCTTGAACCGCATTTCGAGACGATCTTCACAAGTACCGTCGTACGCCTGGCGTAGCGTCACACTGATTGCAACTGGACTTCCGTATTTGATGGTAGTTCGAGCATGTGGGCCCGTGGTGAATCTGCCCGGGTGTAGGGTTAACACGATAGAACGGGAATGGGGGGAGGGCAGGAGGCGTACGGTGAATAGCGTGCCCTTCCTTTCTGAGAGAGCAACGTGCTCCCGACCAAGACGATTTCTGAGAGGGGGACAGTGTTGCGCACCGTAACTGACATTGAAACGCCCGAGGAAGCGGCGACTGCGTCGACAATGTCGAAATCGAACTCCCCAGCCACCTCGATCCCATGCTTATCTTTCTCCGATTCGGCCAAAGCTGAGTGATATGCGACGAATTTCGTTTTCCGTAGGTGACTTGCGGAAGAGAGATGCGGGGTCCACAAGCGGTCCGTCACCACGATATTGCAGACTGTGCAAAAGGTGCGTCCGGGGAATTTGTCGGTAAGTGGGGCCTCCTTGGGCACGTCGGACGCCACACTTCGTTGCTTGGCCTTGTTGCGATGGGATCGTCCGGCTATGTGGGATTGCCAATTGCCCCCGTCTATGTTGAGGTCGCAGATGGAACAGTAGTAGGCCGCACTGCCGCCTTGAAGAGCTCTGCGGTGCTTCTTCCCCGAACAATGTCCCTTGTACGCGCGTTCGTTGATGAATACAAGACGACATGTCTCGCAGGCAAATGCAGAATGGCTGTGCTTGCAATTGGGATCTGGACATGAGCCATTCGCTATAAGTTGCAGGCAGGCTCTAATCGGTTTGACCATCACGAACGAAGGAAGAGGGCTTCTCGCTAGCCGGTCCCCTCGCGCGTTTATGAGGGGTGGGACCCGCCTCGTGTCGATGGACCCACAAAGTCCACAGCTCTACATATACAATTTGAGCTTCGTGTATACGGCAGTGCTGCGCATGAGAAGCCCACGATGGGAAACTCTTGATCTGCGATAAAGCAAGACGCTGAGGCGTGGAAGCGCGGCGACTCACCTCGGGATTCGGGTCGATGGGACAGGCTAGACTTTGACGAATGTTGATGGGCCTTGGGTTAGCGTACGCTTGAAACGGAAAATCAACACCAGGCTATACAAAAGGCGCGAGTGGATGATGAAAACGCTGTGAGCGTTCTTTGTTGAGGAGGGTATGAAAACGATGATATTGAAAGATACAGGACGTAGGCAAAGACTACGAGAAAAGCTTGTTGACAGACGTGTTGCCCTCTTGGTTCTTCTTCAGCACCTGAGAACGCCCCGTCAGCAGCCGGGAAAAGCGTGCTCAGAAGGACGACGTTTACCTTCGCAACCGCGAACTCAAAGTCTTCTTGCGTTACGTGCTGTCGTCGCTCCCGTAAAGCGTACATGCCCGCTTCCGTGCATATACCTCGGACCTCAGCACCAGAGCACTGCCCCATCTTCTCTGCCAGCGCGCGCAGATTGATGCCGCGCTGCAGGGACATCTTGCGCGGATGTCAGCGGAGGTGATGAGGCACGAGCGTGGCGTGCTTACCTTTCGAGAGTGGATCCGCAGAATGGACACACGCGCCTCGGGGCCAGGAGGCGGGAACTCGATCTTGCGATCTATCCGCCCTGGGCGCAGGAGCGCAGAGTCCAGGATATCGATGCGATTCGTGGCCATGATGACCTTGATATTCTTCGTCGGCTCGAACCCGTCCAGCTGATTCAGCAGCTCTAGCATCGTGCGCTGCACCTCCGAGTCCCCGCCCCCGCTCCCGCTCTCGCCGCGCGAGCTGCCGATCGAGTCGATCTCGTCCATGAAGATGATGCTCGGCGCGTGCTCGCGCGCCATCACGAACAGCTCGCGGACCATGCGGCTGCCCTCGCCGATGTACTTCTGCACGAGCTCGCTCCCGCTGACGCGGATGAACTTGCAGTCGGTGTGGTGCGCGACTGCGCGCGCGAGCAGCGTCTTTCCTGTGCCGGGCGGGCCGTAGAGCAGCACGCCCTTCGGCTGCGCGATGCCGAGGGCCTCGAAGAGCTCGGGGTGTTTCACAGGCAGCTCGATGACCTCCTTGATTTCTTTGATTTGCTTGTCCAGGCCACCGACCATCTCGTACGTGCTGTCTGGCACCTTTTCGACCATCATGAGCGATACAAGCGGGTCGACTTTGTTCGGAAGGATTTTGTGAAGCGTGTACGAGTCTGAGCGCAGAGCGACTCGAAGTGTCGGTGAGAGGGTAGATATATCAATGTCCGCGTCAATGTCAACGACTACGTTCGCAATTTCACATCAGAGCGTCATCAAATTCAAAGCAGAGGGCAACGTACTGTACTTGCCCTCGGGCTGCACCTTGACCAATACTTTGTTCTTGCCCATGACCTTTACCACTTCGCCAACATAGCTTCCGGGCTCATGCAATAGTTGCAGCTCCTCTCGGAGTAGCCTAACTATTCGGATCATGAGCAGGGGCAGTCACCGTATTCCAGTCTCCTCACCTCGTGCATTGAGGGCATTCCGTTGCGCCTCTAACCGCCGCAAGTTCTGAGTTTTCTGATTGATAGTGAGCTCAGCGACCTCAATCTTGGCCTGATAGTAAGACTTGACACCGCCAGGAGGCACTGTTGTTCTCGTAGGGACGGGCATGAGCACTGAGCTTGAGAGGAATAATAACGGAAGTTGGCACTCAAGCACTGACGCGTCGCGCTTCGAGCGCCTGTTCAGGCGCTTAGGATGCCCCTATGTGGTTTGTCCCACTTCTCTCTCTCAACCCTCCACGATGTCGGCCATCACGAATGGCACAAAGCACGCGATTTGCCAATCAATTTTTGAAAAGTATGATAAGCCAGCCTTCACGACAAGGAACTGACTGTTGTTGACACTGAGCAGATATGGCATCGCCCCCGACTTTTATTCGTGAGCTTTCAATCCTCATTTTGTGACGACCTGGGTCTGATCTCTGTGGTAGCGACCTGATGAAGGATTTCGAGGACAAGTACGTTTCCTGTGATTATTCGCTTGCGAATGCTAATATCCAAATTAGCTTGTATGACCTTGTTGCTGCAACCACATACGACGCCGCTTCCGAGTTCGTATCGTCCTTTGGTCATAGTATATACACTGATTTTTACTCCAGAATTGAGCGAAACGACAACAAATGGGACACTTGGTGCGAATACATGCACACTACCATGAGCGAAGTAGAAACCTTCGTCAGTCCTTCCGTAACGGCCGAGCTAGAAGCGGTGGCAAGTGCTGTGCGATATCCTTCCAAGCTTCGCAATCTCTCCGAGTTTCGACAGGAGGTCTCGTCACTTGGAAAGCACAACAAGTTCCTGGACGACATTGCTGAATGGGCGAAATCCTCGCATAGTTGGGATGACACTCTAAACCCTCGGATATCTTGGACAGCGCGCACGAAGGACTGTGGCCGAGGGTCAGCAAGCAATTCATACAGACCCAAAGATCGACCATGCCACGTACCGGATCCTTGCATGCAAGCAGGGCGTAGGCAAATGGGCGTAGTCCGTACAGGACAAGATCTAAAAAGCGCCGTCAGTAGACGGTTGACAAATGGGAATAGTTATACGCACCAGCCTCTTCGTCGACGCCGGGCCGTGTTCGAAGGCATGCTGCCGATACACTTCACTCTTGCGCCTCTCCTCCTCCCTCGTCTGCGCCAAGGATCCCGTACCAAGCCCCAACGACCTCCCTCACCAGGCCATCCAACACGCCCTGCAGCGCGACGCGCTCAGCCTCATCAGCCTCCAGCGCCTCTCTCGTCTCCCGCAGCTCAGCTTCAACGCGCTGGAGGTGCTGGAGCGTGTACTCCGCCTCTGGGTAAAGTAGCGGGGATGCGTTTGGTGTAGAGGGTAGCGACGAGAGTGCGGGGCGCGGCGAAGGGAAGAGAGATGAGGCTGGCGCTGGGGAGTCCCGTCCTAGCTCTTCGCTGACCGCGCGGGTATCTGGAGCAGCAGGGCCCAGACACAGGGAGAGGCGTAGCGGAGAAATGGAGCGTGAGGGCGACGAATCGGCCTCCCTGTGTTGATCATAGGAATGATCCAGAGGCAGATCACGGCGAATCGCGGGTAACGGAGGTAAACCGGGGATGCTAGGGATACTTGAGAGGTGGCGATCTTGGATATCGTCGAGCTCGGTGCTGTGATTCGGGGACCGTTCCAGCGAGGGTGTCAACCACGGTGATTGAAAGACGGAGGTCAGGGGTGCCTCCGTCCGTGGTGGCGTTGCAATTGGCCGTAAAGGTGGCGAGGGAGGAGGAGGAAGAGTTGAAGGGAGATGTGAGGATGCTGGAGCCAAACGGATGGGAGGTGTCTGAGGTGGCGAAGTAGGGAGGGGTATTAGTGGGCTGGGAGTTCGCTCAGATGGCGAAGGAATCGAGGGAGAGATCTGAGAAGGTGCCGTTCCCATCGAAGGTACGGATGTTACCGTGTCCAGTGGCACCGTCAGAGGCGAAGGCGTCGTTGAGGGGACGGGCGAAGGAGGCGCCGAAGGAGGGGAGGATGTCAGAAGGGGTGGCCACGGCGAAAGTGGTAGAGGAGGCCAGAGAATTTGAGGAGTTGGCTCACCGATATCCGACAAAGGCAGATCGGGAAAGGGACGATTTCATTCGAGAACTTGGGGAAACGCTGGCTTGAAGGATCACACCGGCGATAGCGACAGCACACCCGTGGGCGATGAGGACGTTACGGTTGAGCGCCTTGGTGGTGGTGTCATCTACGAACCTGGGGCATCACACGTCCGAACGAATTCACGGATAGTGAGTAAGTACGTTCCCTGCACCGACGGCCGTCACTTACCTCGAGTCTACTGAACCTCGTGCTGAGCCTGCGTCCCTATCATATTAGCAGACGACGATTCGGATGGCAATCGCGAAGTCGAGGAGCAAGAAAAATATTTTGAGCTAAACAGAACGGAGGAAAGAACGGCCAAGTTGCTTTCAGCAACGCGACTTGGTGACATTAGCTTTCGCTGGAGACAACGTTGTTCAGGTATATCCGCAGTTGCTCCCGTGGTAACGTTTGCTAAAGCGCAATTATGGCAATTCGAAGACGTCAAACGACGCTGAAGATGCACCTCAGGAAATCGAAACCATGTTTCCTGGCTGAGTGAGCTCGCGGGTCGGGTAGCACGATACTCGATTGAAGGAGGGATCGCCTGGGGTGGAGGGGAATACCGCCTAGACGGCATGGGTACGATCGACGGAGGGAGAGGTGCTTGCCGCCATTTGGGGGGCGGGCTGTAAGATCGAATTTGCTGGTGTGGCTGGTATGGGGTGGCGTTGGGACTATGGGTCGCGGGATGATGTCCGTGGGGATGGACACCGTTCATTGCTTGGCCGTTCGAACGTGGCGGCTGATGTGGCGGCTGGTTGGGGTGATTCGGAGTCCCATGCGGGAATTGCCTCTGGTTTTCGTCGCCAGTAGCGGCTAAAAGAAGTTCGTCGATATTTTCCGATTCTGGGCTTGAAGAACGCGAGCGAGAGCGTGAACGGGAATGGGAACGGAGGTGGTGGAGATTCGGGGAGGCGCCGTGTTTGTCGTGGATCAATCGGGCTTGGGGATGGTCGTATACTGGTTGGGTAGCATGTCGACTGCTGGGATAGGGCTGAAAGACATTTGTCAGATAAGCGCCACGAATTAGACGATCTATTCATTACCTGGATTGTATGGGGGGAGGATATAAAGATGGATATCCGTGATTTGGACGTGGAATCGGTTGTCCGTGGTGGTCTACGTATTGGACATGGACCTCGTCTTTGCGTGAAATAGCGTGAAGGGTCGGGGTGCCGTACGATTGCTGTTGAGCGTACTGGGCGTTCGAGAGATAGGGAGAATTGGACTAGAGCCATGCGAATCAGTTAGCGCTGACATATCTTCAAAACGACGATAGACTTACGGGCTCAGCATAAACATGGCGAGTTTTTTTGGGAGGTGGTTGGGAGGCCTCGTTCATACTGCTATCGCGATTCCCTGCTTCCCGGAGCAGGATGGGGGGGAAGAGGCAGTGAAGACAAACCATCCTTCTCCACTCTCCTTCGTAGCCACAGCCGCAGACACCCACAGCGCAGACGCCAGCTCCCGCTGCGGGCTCGAACTCATTGCGCTAGCCGATCGAGGGGCGTGGCGCGTGGAGCGTGGCGAACGGTGTCGTTCGTGTTGACGGTGAGTGATCTTCTCCTTCTTCCTGCGTTTCCCGTTCGTTCATGTCCCCGTTCGTGTCCCGTCCCCCCATCTCCCAGTCTGTTTACCTTGCTCCCCAACTCTGCGCTCGTCTTCCCTTCCTTCTAAGTCCGATCCCTCGGCTCGTCCCTTGTACTAACAAGCGTGTCCCGTCGCAGTGATCTCGCCTGGTAACCAAAAGGCCCTCGGCGACGTAGCGAACGTCGTGGTTCGCAGCTGGCTGGTAGACGAGGCCAAGTAGCGGAGATGGTGGACGGAGATGCATAGAGGCGATCGTGCTAGCGTAGAGGCAGTCGTGCTGGCATAGCGACGGCGAGGTTTGCGACCGTGGTCTCCTTCTTCTGCGTTCTTCGCTTACACATTTGCTAGTTTGCCCTTTTGCATTCCTCGGCTAACGATCTCCCGGTGTGCAGGCTCTCAAGCGATGACGGAAGGTCGCGATAACGCCTGTAGCGCGATCATGGCGTTGGTGGATGGTGGTGTTGGTGGT
Organism: Pleurotus sapidus; assembly: GCA_026743855.1. Lineage (NCBI taxonomy): Eukaryota > Fungi > Basidiomycota > Agaricomycetes > Agaricales > Pleurotaceae > Pleurotus > Pleurotus sapidus. Next base: position 10,971 of record JANBWZ010000020.1, read on the forward strand.
GGTGCTGGCAAAGCTCTGGCGCTCGTCTGGCGTCGGCTCGACTCTGGTAAGACATCAGCTGAGAATACATGCAATGTGCTGCAAAGGGAGGTTACGTACGGTTTGCCTTCCCTCTTTCGCTCTCGTTTTCTTCCGTTTTATCCTTGTCTGTCTCCACCTTTCCCTGCCTAGTCTATCTTTTTTGCCCCCATTCCTCTTTCTGGCTCCGTTGCGCATGTCCGCTTTCCCTGATTCGCCGCGTTCTCATTGACAATTGCGCCGTTTCGCCGTTTCCTTTCACGGTAACGGCCGTTGTTGGGCGCTGGGTGCGTTGGTGCGTGGGCTTTGGGACAATGGGCACGACTCTGAGGGCCGCAGGTGGAGGAGAGGTGGGTAGTGTTGCAGTTGCAGTCGGGCTGTCGCACAGAGCGGTTGGACGGCGTTAACTGGGCGCGTAGGAAATGTGAGGGGTAGAGAGGGCGCTGTGGGGCAGGATATCGTGGTGGGTGCATTTTCGCAAGCCCGAGACGGGTGCTCACCTTCTCCTTCGCTGCTTGTACTCCTCCTCGCCGATGCCAATGCCTCGCTGCGTCTCCCTCTTGCCACCTTTCGTCTATCCCCTCTGTACGCCTATACGACTCGCTGGTCTTCGTTTTCCCCTCGTTGCCCCGTCTCGCGTTGGCCTGCTAGTGGAGTCGCAGCCTCCCAATCAACCCTCAGCTGCATCTTCGACCTTGGCGCTGCAAGTCGCGCCGTCGGGTCTCCTCGTCTTTGGTGAAGTTCGTGGGCATCCGCCGGGTTGAGGAGGGAGTGGTGACCACGCCTATGCCGCGGCGAGAGTGCTACGGTGTTATTAGCCCAGGTGAGTCCGCTGTTGGCCGTATTGTCTGGGTCTCGGACGTGGCCTCCAGGATCGTCGTTGGCAATCGAATTCACGGCGCAACGAATCCAGGTGCAAGGTGAGTGGCCATTGCGTCGTTTGCGTAGCGGCTGGGGAGTGAGAGGCAGGGGGTTCTGTGGTTGTGGGCCGAGAGGTGGGTGGATGGCCGGCAGTACGAGTTGGGGAGGCATGGTGTGACCTGTGGCTAAGGTAAACGGGTAGATGGAGATATAACGATAGAGTACGCACCACTTTGAGTGAATATACCCATTATGATGCCCCTTCCTGCTTGTCTCCCCTTGGATCGTATTGGGCGTAAGGTGCAGCGTACATGAGAGAGTTGACGCATCGGTTGCATAACTTGAGAGATTGTGAGGGAGGTATGATGATGTCGGTCGTGGATGAGATTAACACAACATGACATGGCTTCTATCGCGTCTGGATTGGCGTGGTGCAGCTTGTCGTCGACGTTGAGTTGGAGTTCGCAGAGTAAGAACGCCGGCGCCTGTTTCTTGATCGTTATATAAGCGTTGTTCGTTCCGTTCCGATTCAGCGTCGTTGACTGCCAGCTCCATATCGCCGTCGACTTGTGCCGTGCCTGGTCTTCCGTCTGCGCGCGTCATGAACCCCTCCGAAACGCCTATAAACCGTGGAGTCAACTCACCGCATGAGCTGGCGACGCGCAGAACACCATGGCCTCCGAGGTTGTAAGACGCCTCGCCTGGTGTCACTTGGTGAATTCGTCGTCGTTTTGGACATCCCGAGGTAGTGGCTGACGTCTGTTTTCCAGCCTTTGCCCCTTGTCATCGTCGATGACATGCTCAGTCCCCGACGCCTCTCTTGATGGCGCTCTAGCAGCGGCATCGTCCTCTGTAGGTGGTTCATGACGCGCCAGACAGCATGCGTAGCGGGCAAAGGTGGTGGGAAGGGCGAGTTGTGGTCGACGGGGAGCATGGGGAATCAGAGGACAGAGTGGGCGCTGTGGGATGGGATACGATGGTAAGTGACTTGCCCTCTGTACGTGATGGGTACTTACCTTCTCCTGCGCCTTCTGGTCTGGTCATCGTCGACGCCAATGCCTCGTTGGCTCTCCCGCCACTATCCTTCGTCTACCCCTTCCCTTCGTCTCTTTCTCCATTATCCCGCATCATGCTGTCCTGCTAGTGCCATTGCAGCCTCGCAATCAGCCCTCCCGCCAGCACATTCGATTCCCTCGTCGTCGTCGTCGTCGTCGTACGTCGTGTTGGCCGTGTAATGCCCGCTGCAGAAGTTAGCAGACTCCTCGTGGGTGGAGGGTGAGAGGGTGAGAGAGCGCTGATGTCGTTGTGACAGTGCTGCGGTGAGATATGCCCGGGTGAGTGGTAGAGCCATCGTCCCGGCTGTGGCTTATACACCATCGTTTGGGTTCGCAGTCGCGTGTCCAGGTCCGAGGTAAGTGGTCCCTGCGTGCTCAGCGATGTGGCTAGGAACATATGAGGCAGGGTGTTTCGTCGTCGTGGGCAGAGAGGTGAGTGGGAGGTGCAAGGCCGAATTGGGGAGACGGGACGCGATCTATGGTGTATGGTAGGCGGGCAGCCGTTGAATTACTGATAGAGTACGCACCGTTTGAGTCAATATACCAATTCTGTTCGTGCCAGGCGCACGGCCATGTGGGAGTGTTGCGTGCGTAGATTGTGAGATCGTGAGAGAGGGAGAATGGGGTTGGTCCTGAATGAGATTGGCGCGATTTGGCGTAGTTTGAGGCGCGTCTGGGAGCTTGTCGTCGAAGTTGAAGTCGAAGAGCGCCGGCACCTGTTTCTTGATCGTTAGGTAAGCGTGCTGCACGTCTGTCTTCATCGTCGCTCTCTGTGTCTCTCTCTGGTTGTCGCCGTTGACCGACCAGAGTCTGGGGTTCGGGTCTGCGCATTCGTGAGTGTTGTTGGCGTTTTTGCGGAGCCAGACGACCTTACCAAAGTCCGCTTTACAGATGTGCTCTATAGTCGTCGTCGTTGACATCCAATCGAGGGGATCTCGGTTGCGGGCGATGGTAGCTGAAGGACACACCACGCACACGATTCGTAGTAGACATTTCGACTCACAAGGCACTCCCCACAGCTCGTATCAGCTGTGCACTCCAACGCCCGCCTAAGATAGACCCAATGTCCACAAGGTCGGTCTGCTCACGTCGATGACTCCCATTTGGACGCTGAGCATTGTCTTGCGTGCAGCCGACTAGCGCATCGTCGTGGCCGTGAGTTGCTGGTGAAGAGTTGGGATGGTGACAACGACGGTGGACTCGTGCTCGCACCTTCGAGAGCTGGGTTGGGAGATGTGGGATTAGTATGAGCATAGACGTAGATGTAGGGCTGAGAGACTCACCAAGACGGCGAGGGACGCGGAGTGTGGACGTCTACACGAGCAGAGGAATCACGACGAGTAGAGGGCCCAAGACCCAAAGTCAAGGTCTTGAGCGCCGCAAACGTCTCCAGCAGACGAAACTGCGAGAATCTCAGGCAAACGACAAGAGTCGCGGTGAACGCGAATGTGAGACGACGAGGGAGGGCTGTGTGAGTGAGTGTAAGTGAGATCGTAACCGTAAACCAAATAGGTGACTGATGGACTCAGATGGAAAGGTCCCCCGTCTACGAAACCAGTCGTTGGAACTCTGAATCAATGCCTACGCCGTCAGTAAGCCTAGTGATCCACGGGCAAATAAGTGACCAAGTGCGTACCTTATCCTTTGACTACACGCCTGCGCAACTGATCTCAAGTGAACGTGAGCCTAGATCTCAGTGCTTGGCCCTCGAATCCCCCAGCGTTCAACGGAAGTGCAGGTCAGGCAGTCACAAACCTCCTTATTCAGACCCTATCTAACGCGCGCAAAGTTACCTACGTGTATCTATCAGCAGCGGGTCGCGCGAGCTCAGTGACGCCTCGGCAATTCACCTGCAACGACGTGATCGTTAGCACGTCGAAACAGCCAACGAAGAGCAGATACGTACACACACTTTGACCAATATTCTTTCTCTTTCCACTGTCCTCCATTGCTCGTCGCCGTCCCCTTTGTGTTGCTCCATTCGTGTTCATGCGGTCGTTCATCATCGTTCTCCATTTCGTTCGTTTCGTTCGTTTCGTTCTCTTTAGTGGTGTCCGAGAGTAGTTGGAGGCGTTGAGGCCTTGGCATGGACAAGGTGTTAGAGGGATGTGGGGATAGAAGTCGGAGGCAGAGGATCGGGATGGTGAGGACCGCGCGGACCGCAGGACTCATTAACGATGCAAGGGCCCGAGCAAGACTGGTACGTCTCGTCTTCATGTGTTAGCTCTTGCTCCTTCCGTACTTTGTTTCGTCGCTATCGTTCTGCGTTCATCGTTCTGCCCCTCGTCCTGCTTTCTCCGTCCTGCCCTCTGTTTGTTCTCCTTCGTTCTCCTCCACCCTGGCGTTCTTTTCCCTCCTCTTTACTGTCTCTCTCCTCTCCTCTTCTTCTCTTATCCCTCCGTCTCGTCTCGTCCGAGTCACACCGCTGACTTCTCCCTCCCCTCCCCTCCCGTCCCGCAGATGGCTCCAGCAGACGGCGTCAGCAGCAGCAGTCGTCCGTGTCCCTCAAACCTCAAAGCTTGTTCCCTGAATTTGAATCCAAACCGGATCCAAATGAGAATGAGGATGAGGACACCGTTCCCGGTTTCCAGGTACGCATCCCCTCCCTCCTTCGTCCCCTCTTCGTCTGCTGGGTCTGCGTCCACGGCTGCGTTTGCATCGCATTGCCATTCCCGTTCGCGTTTCGCCGCTCGCCGTTCGTATGTAGCCGTTCGCGCTTCGTTATCGCCCTTCCCCGTGCGCCGTTTCCCTCGTCTTCCTTCGCAATACCCCATTCAACCCTCCCACACCCCTCGTTCTCTCGTTCTGCTGACCTGCTCCTTCCTTCAGCCCTCTCCTCTTGTCTCCTTCCTGTCCGCTCCTCCTCGTCCAAGCAACTGCCCTAGCCACCGCAACTCCCGCCAACCCAGCTCGCCGTCGCAAACGCACTCCAGGCCAGGTCAGCGCCACACGGAAGGACAAAGGACGGGGGACGAGGACGCAAGGCGAAGAGACGGGGGGTGGAGAGACGAGGGGAAGAGTGAGGAGGTATGTGCATACTCTCTGGTTTGTTTGTTTGTTTATTCGTTCGTCGTACACACTACGCCCGCCCAGCCGTTTGGAGTGTGTGCGCCGTTCCTCGAGTCGTCCGCTATTTGGGTGCTCGCTTCGTTTTCATACGACTTGTTTTCGTTTCCTGCGGTTTCTACTTGCTTTCGCTTCGTCTCCTTTCATTCTTATTTTCGCTTCGTTCCTTGGTCGCTGACATTTCCCCTCCTCCATCCCTAGCTCGCCCCTTTCTTCTTTGTGCTCTTCGTGGAATCCGCGTTAGTGCCCATCATACCCAGTCAAATACGCACGCGCGAGACGCATGTTGACCCGGCTGTGAACTCGTATCGGGGTCAATCAACATGGGCATTGCGTACGCGCGAACGTGAGACCAAGTACGTACCGATGTTGCGAGATCACACCCTGTCTCCCTTCTCTTCGCTCGTTTTCATCTCCGTATCCCGAGCGGCGACGCACGCTAACTCATTTCGCATTTCGCAGCTCGCCTGCCAGTTTCGAAGCCGTTTTCGGCTGTTCTATATTGTTCTTCATTTTGGACGTGTTTGGGGGATTTGCATGTATTGCGGGCGTTGCGAATAGTTGGCGAAGTTTTGCAGCGTTTCTGGCGTTGAGGAGGTTTCCGGCGTTTGGAAAGGGTTCGGGTCGTTTCGGGGCGTGGACTTGTTTCGGCGGTGCGGGGGATTCGAGGAGTGTGGTAGTCGTTTTAGACGTACGTAAATGTAATGGCCGGGGTTGTAGTGCAGGTTGCCAGGCTCGCGGGGTAGCAGCAAATGGGTGTCTGCTGTGGTACGCGACTGCGGGGAGTGGAGATGGGGTTGACCGTCGTCTAGAGTCGTGTCAGACTGCGGCGGGAGACTGGGAGTGGGCGTAATCGAGAGCAAAGGCGTGGTAGTCAGTGTACAAGGCATCTTGAGAGAGGCTCGTGGCCGATTGGAGGGCGAGAGGCGTGCGTGAGTCGCGAATAAGTCGATGGGCTGTGTCGATGGGCTGAAAAGGATCGGATGAGGGTGGTGGTGGATGGCTGGACAATAGGCGAGGATGCGTGTGGGATGTGCGTAAGGGGATGTATACGCAGGTGTGGACATTGGAGTGTCGGAGGTCGCGGGGGAGTACCGGCAGTGGGACAACCGAGGGCATTGAGAGGGATGGAAGGGAGCGTGGTGTAGGTGCTGGTGTGCCGACTGCGAATACACGGTGCAGCGAGTGTCTGAGAGAGTGTGCTGAACCCATTTCTTCTGTCCTTCGCCAAAACGTCCGTACATCCCAGCACCAGCAATCAGCATATAACGACCGGCTGCCCACCTGGCAGCGGTGAAAACAGTTCTTCCCGTTACGTTTGACGCGCGCCAGCAGCCAGCGCGTTATGTACGAAAACCTACAATGTGCTATCAATGCTATTCTAACGGGTATTCTACATGTTACGCACCATCTCAATCTAGCTCGAACCCGTCTACGTTGCGCGAAATCGACTTGCTGATGACATCGAAACGAAAGGGAATAGGCGTGGAAGGCAGCGACGTTAGTGAGGACTTTGCGCAAGAAACGACTCAACAAGCTTACCTAACGCAAAAGAAGCGCCCGAGTTCTTCGCCGTCGACAAGTCCAACCCAGTCTATCTTATCTGAACGGTTTGTGGGCCACAACTCTTCTACCACCCCATCCCGTGCAGCCACGTCCGCGACACCGACATGCAGCCCTCCGAAACACGGTCCCAAGACGAAGTGGCCGCCGTGGAGGACGTCAGAAACAATGATGAAGCAGGGACGCTCTCTCTGTCTCTCGTTTGGACTGGGCTGGCAGGGTGAGTTGTACACTCCACAAGATGGAGAAAGAAGTACTCACCTGTCCACACCACTCCCCATTCGTGACCCACGTCGTCTGTCATACCCATGCGCTCTCCCGACCCCAACAAAAGCCTCGACGCGCTTGCTGGCCGAACTGGATTCCTCTGAACTGAATGGCCAAAAACGAGGCAGCGCAATGAACAACGCTCAGGCTGTCGTTGTTAGCGGCATGGCGTCGAATGCCATGCAGTGATTCCACGGGGGACACGCCAACGAAGAATGGGAGGGCGCCGGAAGGGGATGGGAGGAGGAATACCTTGAGAGAGGGCACAGCGATGGCGAAGGTAAGTACCTAACTAATGTCTAATTAAGAGGTCACTCACTAGCGTATTGCAACGCCCAGGGCCCGAGCAGCACCGCCGCCACATATCCTCTTCATCCCCACGTTCGTCGCCTGGGCACGATTGTCGAGATGGCGTTTGACGGGTGCCCATATCGTCACTTCTCTCTCGTGCCCCACTACCGCCTACCTCAGTCCTCACGCCGCTTCTTGCAGAGTCGGCACTCCGTGGTCGTCTGCGTGGCGATTCCAACGAGCAGCACACCCAGAGCACCAAGTCCCGGTCGAGTTGGTCCACTTTGAACGATGGGACAGTCCGAACGGCGCGGATCCAGACGTGTGGCCGTGAAGCGTGCCCGTGGACAGACGGGACGTGCCACAACTGCGTGTCAGTGTCAGTGCGAGTACGAGTGCGAGAGTTCCTGGCCGTAAACAGAGCACGCCGCTGATCGAGTCTGAAACCAGATGGACCGTCTACAAAACCGGTCACTGGAACTACGAATCAACATTTAACGCCCGGCGCCGTCAGTACGCTGAACGAACCACCAACCAATGAACAAGTGCGTACCTTATTCATTGATCCTTCCGATCCCATGCTGTGCAGCTAATCCTGTATGAGTATAGGGCCCGATCTGCGAGGCGCCCTCGAATCCCTCAACGACGACGTAGGTAAGTCATGTGCAAACCAGCTTATTCGAGGGTGATCTAACGACACTACATTTTGTTAATACAGGATTCCTGTCTACGGGTCGCGCGCGAGTGCTTAGGACAACAACGACGCTGTCAGCGGTGCGAAGCGGCTATCGAATGACAAGGTGCGTACCTCTCTTCTCTTGTTCACGTTCCTATTGCTTCCTCCTCTAACATCTTCTTCGTTCTACCAGCGATCAACGTCTTCGCGAAACGCCAGCGTCGCTCGCAAGCCGTAGACGCAAACATACCCTTTTCAAACGCCTTCGCTTCCGCTGGCTTCCGTTTTCAGTGTCGTTCGGTGTTTCTCGGCGTCGTTCAGCGTTTCGCAGTGCCTTCACGCGGATTTTCGGCGTCGTTCGGTCGTTCGGTGTTTGTGCCGCGTTCCGCTATCCCGTATGCTCTCGTCGGCGTCTCGGCGTCTCGCGCGCACCTCCCAGCAGTCCCTGCACTCCCAGGAACAGCAACTCCTGCAGCGCCCATTCCCCGTTCTCCGACCTTCTTCTGTTTGTGGTAGTGCAGGTGTTCGGTTGTTAGTAGTTCGGTTGTTTGCGGTTCGTGGGTCCGCGTGCGCAGCTAAGCGTCGGTCGTCGGAGGCCGAACGGGGAGCTGTCCCGTTGACGTCGATGTTGCCTACGCGATCACGAAACAATCGCGATCGTAGTCGAGTCGTGTGTATGGTGGTGGACATCGCCGCACCCGCCGCCGCGTGGGATCGTGTCAGCGCGTCAGCGCGTTGGCAGTTGAACGTTGATGCACGATGGTCAAGCGTATGTATGGGTCGGGGTGCGGGTTGGGAGTTGGGCGTAAGAGTTGGGCGTTGGATGTTGGATATTAATGTTGATGTCGAGGGTTGGATCGCGCCCTTCCCGCCTATCTAAGCCACTGTCACCGTATGAGGATCTGGGTACGATTACGAGTCGCGCGCGATGGCAGTGGGTACGCACCTGGCGTCCTCTCCTCTCTCTTTTCGTGCCTCTCGGCTTCCATCGCTCTATTCTCCCGTGTTTTCCGTTTTCCGTTTCCATTTCGTCGGCCTTCGAGTTCGTATTCGCGTCCGTGGGTGTAGTGGGTGTGATTTGCGTTGTCTCCCGCCCTTTTCCTATCTTGTCCTTTGTATGGTGTTCGTTTGTGTCCCCACTATCGTTCGCTGGGACGTGCTAACAGGGGTTCGTGGCATACGCACGCGGGTATGGTGCTGACCTAACGACGTTGCCATCTCCCATTGCGTCGTCGTTACTCGACGTAGTGGCGCAAAACGTCATCTGCCATTCATCGGCTGCCACTCCGCCTCCGTGCCTTTCCCCTCTGTTCTCGCGTTCCCTGTCGCCGTCTCCGCGTGCTAGCAGTCTGCTAGCCTAATACTCGCCCTCTCTGTCCCCGGGTCCACTGAATAATTGGCTGGCGCGCATGCAGGCCGTTTTGAACTCGAGCAGGAGACGAGGGGGGCACAATGCACGTCGGACAAGGAGTGCGCTGTGCCAAGACGGTCAGTTGTGTTTGCTTGTGCGTTGAAATGCGACGTACCTGGTTCGTTCTCGGTCTTCCCTGTGTTCTTGCACCCTTCACTTCCCTTTTTGTGTTCGTTTTCTTTCGACTTCACTGTTTCGTTTTGATGTTTCGTTGCCGCGTACTTATTTGGCGTAAAGCATGGATGTTGGAGGGTGATTCACGGCGAGTTGGCGTCCGATTGGGTGTTGCGGGCGAGATAGACGACGTGGGAGATGACTTGGGGCAGCTTGGGGTGTTCTGGGTGTGTGATAGAGTGATTGAATGAGTGAAGGCGCGAGTAAGGAGCGAGAACAAGAAAATGGGGTGCGTACAGAGTTAAAACCAATCACGACCAATTGAAAACCCGTGAAGGCGCCGATTTGCTGCCCTGAGCTCCAGAGATGACAGTGAAGATGGCGTAGTGGTGGATGTATGCGTCGATTAAGGCTGGGAGACGGTTGGAAAGGGTGGACGGAGTTAGCGGGGATGTCGAGTCGAACCAATGCCACGTGCACGATAAAACTCCGACCCGTTCCGACGACCGAGCTCGCTCCTCAAGTCAACCAAGCACTCTCAATCACCCATCACCACTACGACTACGGCGACAACGACAACGGGGGCTACGACGACCAGGGAGTTGACCCTCTCATACTTACCACGACGGCAGCTTTTCACTTTAATCCCCCCTCCTCTGTATCTCTCTGAGTGTCAGAGCTCTGGCGCGTAACCATCAACAAAGACAATCCTGGTTCTTCTCAAGATGAACAAGGCGGCGAACAAGGATCCAGAAAGTCGGGTGAGGGAGAGACGGAGCAGATATGGAGAGATACCGGCCTGAATCAATCAGGTAAGTCTCCACATCGTTGGGAAAGCTGTCCAGTTCATGTAGCCTGTAGTCAACGCGTGCGACGGCTGCAGGAGCGCGAACGAAAGCGAACATGAGCCCAACCTGACGCCGTCGTCTTCGAGCTCTGTCAGGCGTCGCCAAGCTCGCCACATCCCCCAGCATCGCGCCTGGCGCATCCAGAGTCCTCACTCTACCGCCGTCTTCGAATTTGCGACCGTGTTACGTCCCTCTCGGTGCCCTCTCCCACAGTCGTGGTTCTCAGAGGAAGCTCGAGGCGGTCTGATACGCGTGCATATAAGGACGTTAAACGTGACATCGGCAACGTGCGGGTATGCGGGTACCAGTCAGAGAAGGAGGGTAGAACGGGAGGGCTGTGGAGCGCAGAGGACAAGGCTACGATGGGTAGCACTACCGCGGTACGTGGCTATTGAGTCCATGCGCATATACGCGCTCACATGGGTTAGATTAGGCTGGCGGCCACTGGAGGGGTCACGACGCCGCTGTCTCGCTGACGCGCGCCCTCCTTCAACCGAGATGACCGCAACCACGCCCTCGCCGGGGGTGCCCCTATTTCCCATTGTTCCCTCTGCTGCCCCGCAAAAGTTGCGGGCCCCTGTCTCGCCATGACGCATCTTCCTTCTTCGCCGCGATGGCCGTAGCCACCCCCTCAATGTGGGGGCCCCTGTCTCCCTTGCCACCATCCTGTCATCGCATGCCCCCTTCCCCGACATGCCCGCACCCACGCCCTCGTCGGGGGCGCCCCTATCTCCCACCCGCAACTTGTGCGGGCCCCTGTCTCATACCCGCATCTCCGCACGATAACGTCGACTCATCCTCTCCCTTCGCCGCGATGCCCGTAGCCACCCCCTCAATGTGGGGGCCCCTGTCTCCCCTTCCCCCATCCTGCCTTCGCATGCCCCCTTCGCCGACATGCCCGCACCGACACCCTCGTTGGGGGCGCCCCTATCTCCCACTCCTCTACGCCGCAATCCCCGAAGCCGCCCGCAACTTCTGCGGGCCCCTATCTCCCCTCCATATGATTCTCCCTTCGCCGCTATCACCTTATCTCCGAACGGTTCTATTGTCCCTCCAGTCGCCGCAATCTACGAAGCTCGCCCTCGCTGTCTCTTAGCAGTCCCACCCTGCCTGTGTGGCAATAGCCTCCACCCCTTCGTTGGTAGGCCCTGGTTGTATTCTGCTACCCTGCCGTCATCACACTCATCTGCCATATGCACATAGGTGTGCCCGTATCTCGAGCTGTTGTTCAGCGCGTGATGGGGGACTCCAGATGAGAGGTTAGTAGCACAAACCTTCACACCACCTAACCAACGAAAGGTCGCTCGTAAACGAGCTCTGATAAATATACCAGAACCCGAAACCTTAACATCCTAAGTACGTAAGCCCAAAAAGCCCTAATTGCTTGGTTCACATTCAGTGGTGAGTCCGTGTTAGAGCTCGTGCACGAGCTCTAACACTTCTAGTTTATGGGCAATGCTAATTAAGTGACTTTGCACACTGACCTAACCTAACCAACGAGAGTCGCTCGTAAACGAGCTCCGAAATACAATATACTGAAACCCGAAGCCTCAACCTCCTAAGATCCAAAAGCCCTAAAAGCCCTAATTAGTATGATACGTCTGATTTCAAGCTTGAGAATGGAATTGGATGAATGTCGAGCGTTGAATTGCGTTAGAGCTCGCATTCGCGAGCTCTAACGCTTCAAGTTTATACCGCTAAACTCTCAATCTAAGCCATTCGGTAGTACATAATGTGTATTTATATGAGCCTGGGCCCATCTACGGTAAAAATTGTGATACAATAAGTGCAAAAATGGGCCGAGAGCACCCAAAATAATGTGATTTTGGGTCGGCCTAACCCAGCATTAGGCCGGGACTCAGTGGATAGGTCTTGACTCTGATAGCGCGGGCTTCCTGGCCGCCCGCGCTGATGGAGGTGAGTCCCCTGGTGTCGTTCTGACTCCCCTTCGTGAGCGTGGCCATCCAGGCAGCCCATGCTTGTACTGGAACTGGTCTGCCACTCCCAAGCAAGCATGGGCTGCCTGGATGGCCGTGCGCTATGACGCAAGCTCATGGCTGTCACCATGGGCTTCCTGGCTGCCCGTACATGGCTGGGAGTGACTGTAGGTACGTCAGCTATATCTACGCACCATGCAGTATTTTTCTAACCGTTCTATCTCACACAGCAGGCTTCCTGGAAGGCCAGACGGCCTCTGGGGTGTTCAAACAATCATAGAGGGCCATCCAGCAGGCCTGCAACGTTAGAATAAGTTAGGGTAAACTACAGTAGACTTAGGGTAACTACAGTTGGGGTAGGGGGGATTTAGCGGGTAGGATTATCCTACGATTTTAAAATATGACCTATAACCCCTTCTGGATCGGCGTTGAACTTGCTGCGACGCCATCAAGTTCAACCAAGTCCTCGCGCATTAGGGAGTGGCATCGATCCCGTAATAACAACCCTTCCTACTCCTGTAATCGCCATCTCCCGTAATCATCCACTCCCATCCGCCCTCGTACCGTAACCGTCAGCTGGCGAGCTGGCTCGACTTTGAGCTGGCGCGCTGGGTTCACATCGTCGTTTTGACGCCAGAACTCAAGACATCCCCTTTTTCGTGGTCCAGGCGATCGTTTCCCGCTGGCAACTCTCCCATTCGGTCCCTTTGGCGGCCTCCATAGCCAATATCCGAACGGGCTAGGGTCTCTTTTCAGATAAAGCAAGATGAATGTCAAAGATAACGTACAGCAACTTTGCGAACCATTGGGTGGGCAATGATCTCTGCCGTCAATTGCGGCGCTGTCTCTCGCGATATCGAGATGATGTTGAGGACGCCTGGTGGTAAGCCCGCCTGTAGATCTATGTGAACCTGTGTCGTGAGGCCGCAACGGAGGCTTACCTTCGCGAAAACGTCTGCGACGATAGCCTGGCTACGAGAGCTCAGCTCGGAGGATTTGAAGACGCTGGTGTTCCCGCAAAGGATGGGAACGGCTATAGTCCGCAGGGTCAGAGTAAGAGTGGCGTTCCATGGCGCGATCGCAAGGCTGATGATTCTATCAGCAGTGCGTACGGCCGATAGCATCGGTGATTTAACTCACATAACACCCAGTGCGCGCCTCTGCGTGACAACCTGCGCCCCCGCCACGCTTCCGCTCACAAATGACTCCCCCTTGAGTTCATTGGCCATGCTCGCCGTCGTCCTCAAGAAATTCTGCGCTACCACCCACTGCCCGTACCCCATCCGTCAGTCGCAACCGTCTCCTCCCGCTGGCTCGTGATCAATGCTTGCTTATACTTCTCAGTGGCGATGAGATCAGCTGCTTTGAGAAGGATGTCGTGGCGCTGCCAGGGCGTCGTGTCCTCCCACGAGGCGAATGCGTTGTTGGCTGCTGGGTGGGAAAACCATGGCGGGCGCGAGCTTACCTGGGTGCTCGAGCGCCGTTTGGCGCCGATATTACTTATTGCCTTGGCCTCTCTCGCACAAAGTCGCCGTTCGGGTCAGGATGAGATCTTGAGATTGCGCGGCGTTGGTTCCCATGCATTAGCGGGGCTGAGGTCGCAAGCGTTGGTGGTTGTGAGACAAGGGAGACTGGGTGGCAGCGCCTGTCGGCTGATTGTGAGGTAAGCGTGCACTATCGCGAAGAGGGATGCATCCGCCCTGGCTCCCCCGCTGTCGCAGACGCTCCATCTCCTTCCCCTCCCTGCACCCCATGCTCGCGCGCCCACTTATTTATTCTCTACTTCTCCCAGTTATGGCAATGGCGCCCATGGGAGCTGGCTGTCCTATGAGCCTCCTCTACCGCGCCGAAGATTCTAGCGGAGGAGTATCGGAAAGCTAGAAAAAGGGCAGGTGGGTCAGACGAAAAGGGAGCAACGTGAAGTGTGCTTACCTGTCTCGCAGCCGCTGCGCTTGACTTTCACTGTTCCCGCCGTTTGCACGCTGCCCTGCGTCGCGTGCCGAGCGCGCTCTCGCGTTTCGCGTGAAGCGTGTACGTACACCGTCGTCGTCTCCCTGCGCAAGCGGCCCTGCCAGACGGCCGATGGAGGCTGCCAATGGGTGTCGTTTGGCACTGGACTTGCGTGTGCACTCCTCGCGCTCGTCGTTCCCCGTTTCCCCCGTTCCCCGTTCGCGCTGTTTCGACTGTCCCGGCCGTTTGCACGTTGCGCAACGTCGCTTTCGTTTTCATCACCCCATTCCGCTAACTTCGCGTTCTGGGCTCTGGCTTTGGAGTTCTGCGTCGCGAGTCCTTCATTTGGAGAGTGGAGTTCGAGGGAGTTCGAGGGCTGGCGGTCGGCGGTTGGAGTTTGACGGCGAGTGGATAGCATGGATGTCTCGCCGCCAATGCTGCCGCTGGCGTACGTAGCCCGTTCCCAAGGGCCCCACAAATCCCGCGTCGACATTGTCTGCATGCCCTAGACATCGAACGACGGGCTCACAGTCAGCGCACGCTCGCGCACTCAACAGGGTCGACGCACCTCTGTGTTTGTGTCCCCGCTGCCCGTTTCCCTTTCCCTTTTCCTTTCATTACGCTTTACTTTCCCTTCGTCTTCCTTCGCTTTCTTTTGAGTCAGCCTCGCGCCTCCCGTCCACTGCTCTCCTTTCGTCGCTCGTCCCTCGCGCATGTGTGCTTGTGCGCCTTCTTGCGCTGTCGTCATTTGATGGCATTGGGGGCCTTGTTGCGCCGTTTCCCTTCATTTCGCGTCTTCCCTCGTTTGAGCGGGCGTTCGTTTGGATTTTGTTTCTTTTTCTGTGGTTTCCGAGTACTTGCACGGACGCCGGTCGTGCTCGACGACCCTCTCTGCACGCAATTAAGGTGAATGCGCAAGGGATCAAACATAAGATGACTCGCCTGGAACTCGTTGACGACTCGCATGGTTTTATCTCCGTTTTTCACACTCCATTTCCCAGCTCGTTATCTTCTTTCGTCGCCTCCCGGTCGCTTCCGTCACTTCCCGCGCCGTTCCGTGTTGAGGAGCGGTTTTGAAGGCGTTCGAAGCTAACCCCGCGACATGGTGTCAGTCTCGCCAGAAGATTCAGATGTAGGGACTTTGATCCCGTGAATAACTTGGACGGCGCGCACGAAGGACTATGGATGACGGTTAAAAGATAATTCATACGGGCACAAAGATCCATAACGCGTACTAGATCGTTGCAAGCAAGCAGGGCGTAGGCAAAGGAGCGTAGTCCGTACAGGAAAAGATCTGAAAAGCGCCGTCAGAAGACGGTTGGCAAATGGGAATAGTTATACGCACCAGCAACAAGAAGACAGTTAGTCGAGCTGAATGTGCACGCCCTTGACAGACCCGAAGATGTCCAAGCCGATCGTAGGGTAGTTGATGAGAAGCGAAACGATGGGATATAGCGCTAAGTTCGAGTCAGTTAAGTACGGTGAATACCGAGTTTGAGATCACGCATGCTCACCGATGCGTAGAATAACGCCTCTTTACTTGCGAGCTTGGGTGGGAAGGATGGTTTGCACAGAGCTAGGATCGGAGGCCTTCTGGGTGAACCGGGTGTTCAACTATTCAAGCGATGAATACGTCGCCGACTAACTCCCCCATTCGTAGCCACAGCCGCAGACACCCTCAACGCAGACGCCTGCGCCCGCTGCAGGTTCCAACTCATTGCGCTAGCCGATCGAGGGGCATAGCGCACGGCGAACGGTGTCGTTCGCGTCGATGGTGCGTGATCTTTTCCCTCCTCCTGTGTTTCGCATTCGTTCATGTCCCCGTTCATGTCCCGTCCTCCCGTTTCTCTCGATCTCCCCGTCCGTTTACCTGACTCCCCAACTCTGCGCTCGTCTTCCCTTCCTTCTACGTCCCATCCCTCAGCTCGTCCCTCGTACTAACAAACGTATCCCGTCGCAGTGATCTCGCCTGGTAACCATAAGGCTGTCGGCGACGTGGCGGACGTCGTGTTTCGAGAGTTGGTAATTGCAGAACGCAGGTTCGCGCTCGAATCGTCTTCGTACTGCTGTATGGGCACCGTTGACCACCGGCGCGAAGACATGCGTTTGATACGTTTGGACCTGGCCTGGTTGGGGTAAAAGCCCTGGTTCCGCCTGCGATTGCCTCCCTGATCGCGTAGCACGGTACTCGATTGAAGGAGGGATCACCTGGGGTGGAGGGGAATACCGCCTGGGCGGCATGAGTACGTTCGACGGAGGGGGAGGCGCTTGCCGCCATTTGGGAGGCGGGCTGTAAGATCAAATTTGCTGGTGTGGCTGGTATGGGGTTGCGTTGGGACTATGGGTCGCGGGATGATGTCCGTGGTGATGGACGCCGTTCATTGCTTGGCCGTTCGAACGTGACGGCTGATGTGGCGGCTGGTTGGGGTGATTCGGAGTCCCATGATGGAATTGCTGCTGGTTTTCGTCGCCAGTAGCGGCTAAAAGAAGTTCGTCGATATTTTCCGATTCTCGGCTTGAAAACGCGAGCGAGAGCGTGAACGGGAATGGGAACGGGGGTGGTGGAGATTGAGATGCTGGCCGTTCGTTGGCGATGATGTTTCGGTCCCTTTGTGTGGTCAGAGTGTTATCGTGTGGCGCGAAGCTCGCTACCGTGTCATGGTTTGGCGGCGGGGCGAACTCCTCGGTCTTCAGATCGTCAAGGCTTGGAGCGGGGTGTGGCTTCGCTGCCCGGATGGTGGTGAGAGTTTGTTGACGTGGTGTTCGGCCTGAGTGGAAGATTTAAGTCAGTCTAAGCACAATAAGTAAGCAGCCAACGTACCAAAATCGATGTTTCGCTTGTCCTGCTCCCTCTGTCCAGTCCTTTCCGTCCGCAAGTGGTTGACAATAGTTTTCTTTCCTCGGACCTGGGCTCTGCGTTGCGGGTTCTCCGTCTGGAGAGTGAAGTTTGAGGGCTGATGGTTGGTTGGTGGAGTTTGGCGTTGGTGTGAGGTCGCGGCTGTTGGCCGTTAGTGGATAGTGTCGGCGTCTCGCTGCTACGGCTGCCGTTGTCGTAAGTGGCGCGTTACAGAGGGCCGTTCCCGTGCCCACGTCCCGCATTGTCGTCTTCTCCCTGCACGCCCCCATTCGTATGCAGGGTCAGCGCACGTTCGCGAGTTCAACCACGTCGGCGCACCTCTGTATTCCTGTTCTCATTCCCCTTGTCTCTTCGTTTCTTCGTTCCACTTCACGTCCTCGCTCGTCAGCCCTGCGCTTCCCGTCCGCTGCTCTCCCTTCGTGGATCGTGTATATGTACGTGTCCACTCCGCGCGCGTGTTCTCATTATTCCGTCATCGTCGTTTGATGGCATTGAGTGCCTCGTTTCTCGAGTTCCCTCGTTTGAGTGGGCGTTCGTTTGAGTTTTCCTTCATTTGCGGACTGATCCCCATTTGCGCGGGCACCGTTCGTGCTCGGCAAGCCTGTCTGCGCCATATGAGGTGAATGCGTGGGGTAAAAAACAGTCTGACTTACCTCGAACCATTCAACGCTTCACGTTTCTATTTCCCCGTTTTCTCCCTTCGTTTCTGATTCGTTTCTCCCTTTTATCGTTCACGTTTCCCCCATTTCTTTTCTTTTGCCGCCTGCCGCTTGCTTCCCTCGATTCCCAAGCCAATTCATGTTGAGGAGCGATTTCGAGGGTGTGGGTGCTGACTTTAGAGAGCGTGTAAGCGCCGGCTTGAGCGTCTGGGTGTGTTGGATGACCGTGGAGCGTGTATAGGGGGTTAGGCCGTGTTGGAGGGCGGTGGGGTTCTGGGCCAAGTTCGGCGTAGTTGGGTGCGGGGGCTGTGGACGGAGTGGGTAGGATGTGTGGGTATGAGTTAGCAACCAAGGGTCGCTTCTGAGTGAAAGAATGAGTGAATGAAAGTGAGTGGCGAGTCAATGGGGTGCTCACCAACGTGGTCCCAGATTACGGACCGGCGACGACGCATGTACGTGGTAATACGCAGCCCTGAGCCGAACGTGGGGCGGTGCTGGGTGAGTGGGTGACGAGGCGGTGACGGGAGGGCGTTGGCTATGTAACCCTTCGTGTTCCCTTTCCCATCGTTCACATCCCCCGTCTTCTTCTCATTCTTTTAGTACACTTTCCCCGCGCTGACTATTCACCATATCCAGATCCAACCTCGCGGCTCAACCCGCACGCACTCGTTGTCCTCTTCACGAACGAACGCCAGCACCCCAAGAGCTGGTGTATGTCTCCGTGTGTGCGTGCGTCTGTGCGGGACACTAGGCGCTGCCGACGTCCCTGTGAAGGGCATACTCGCAGGGAATCAGGTGCAGAATCGGGGTACGTCGTCTCCCTCGCCTACCCCGCCTCGCGCGTATTCACACCTTTGTTTGATTCATCAGCACGGGCGTACGTATACAGACGCAGGCACTTGGCCTGTCGGCCATCTCCGCCTGCATGCCCGTCTTTCGTCTTTTCGTCGTCTGGGTGTCGTCTGGGCGTAGTGTGCGTAGCGTGGTTGCGGTGGAGGTGCTAGGGCGGCGTGAAGAGGGGATACAAGGCCATGCGATGGGATACAATGGGAGGGAGGGAAGGTGTACTACGAGGCGAGGCGATGGAGCAAGCTGCGAGTGCATGCGGGATGCAATGGGACGGGGGATGGAAGTGATGGGTGAGATGGTAATGAAGGCGGGGAGTGCGTACGTGCGCGTGCATGCAGCAGCCGAGTCTCCGTTGCTTTTCGTTCCTCTTAGTACCTTCGTTCGTCATCTGCCGTTTGCGCTGGCGTTTGCAACCCGATCGTATCCCTTTCGTTCGCGTTCTATCCGTATTCCTCCATCCCGTCGTCTCCTCCCGTCTATCCAACTTCGTCTTCTTCCCGTTTGCTCGTATTCCTCCCTCGCGTACGTTTGTATCCATCCCTCCCCTCCGTTCGCATTCCTCCCTCCCCTCCATTCGTCGCTCCGTTGGTTAATTCATTTCCTCCCCCGAGCGCCCTCTCATTTTCTATGGATTGTCACGGCTGGTTTTTGAAGCAGCACTAGGCCGTCTAGGGAGAGGCCAAACGATGGCAGCAGGTCGCGCACTAGAGGGGTGGGTACCGGAGGCGGGGACATTGCGGAATGGCTGAGGGATGTAGGGAGGAGGGAGTTTGAGGTCGGCAGTGAGAGTGGAGTTTGAGGGCTGGTAGTTGGAGGTCGAGGTCATGAGGTTGGAGCTTGGTATTGTGGCTTCAGCTCGTCACTGCCGTGTGCCGTACGCCATCAATGGCTTCGTCTCGCTGCCGCCGCTACGGCTGCCGCAGTCATTCGTGTAGCCCGTTCCCGTGGGGCTGGGGCCACAGGTCCCGTGTCGTCGACGTCGGCGTCATCTGCACACTCTGTACACCCCATCGTACGCACTATCAGCGCACGCTCGCGCGGTCAGCGGCGTTGGACACACCTTTGGCTCTCGTTCTCGGCCCCCATTCCTCTCGTTTCTGTTTCCTCTGCCCTCTTCGTGCGTGTTCTCGTGGCCATTCTGTGTATGCCGCGTCGTCTTGCGCGCAGTCCTTTTCTTCCGAGGTCGCCGTCGTCGTCGTCGTTGGAGGCCCTCGTTTTGTTGTCTCCTTCGTTTGCGTTCGTTTGCTCGTTTGCGTTCGTTTCCCGGCTCGTCCTCATCTACGCAGGCGCCGTTCGTGCTCGACGAACCTCTCTGCACCCGATAAGGTGAATGCGCAGGTTCTTGAACGGGATATCACTCACCTCGAAGTATTTCCCCGTTTGCACGCTCCGTATCCCCGTATTTCGTGCTCCATGGGCCGTTTGAGTGTTCCCCAGTTGCGCTCCCCCGTCGCCACCCATCCGCCGCTGTTTACCGCGCCGCTTCTTGCTGAGCATCATTCTCGAGCGCGTGCGTGCCGGTTGAATAGAGCGTTAGCGCCGACTTGGGCATCAGGGTGTTTTGGAGGGCCGTGTGACGTGTTCGCGGCGTGCGTGGTAGTTGGCTGGATGTGGTGGAAGGACATGGCACCGAGTTCACAGGGTGCTTTGGTGTGAGGGGACTTGAGGCGCGTTAACGGAGTCGGTAGGCTGCGTGAATAAGAGTTGGCAACCAAGAGTCGCGTCTGAGACATAAAATGCGTGATTGAGCACAAGTATAAAGCTACAGAAGGGTGCTCACCAACGTGGAACCAGTTTATGACCGTCTACAACGCGTGTGGGATGCATCATGCGGCCTTGAGCCAAACTGGGGGCGGCGCTGGGTGGTTGAGTGACGAGGATGCCGGCTGGAGGGTGTGTGAGATGGCGTGTGTCTGGAGTCGTCAACGGCGGTGAGTTCTCCTTAACATCTCTGCTGCGTCAGCTTACCTCGTTTCCCTGTGTTCCCGTGGTGACATTGAGGAACACGATCGAGAGGGCGGGGCTACCCCGCATTATTGGCGCTCGAACAAGCACCACGTGCTTGATCGAGCTCCGCTCCGTTCCGAGAGCCGACTTTGGACTTCGACATTTCAACCCACCAGTCACCCCGACAGCGACGACGACGACGACGGCGCTGGAGTGTCATCTCGATCCCCTTCGCGCTGTTTACTTGCCCGTATCGTCGAAGCTGTGCAGCAGTAGCGCATCGTGCGCATGGGAGCATGTGCAACCAATCGACTCGGTTCCAATGCAGTTCGGTGGCGGTTCGTCAAGCGAAAGGGAGGGAGATGCAGCGAGACAGGGACTCAATTTCCACAGTGGAGTACTCAATAGGTGAGTGCCTCTCCGATGCGAATGCTCTCGCCTCACGGGGGTGTTAACAGCTCTACACAACGGCCGCAGGTTTGAAATCGATGTTGATAGGCAAATCCTTCGTTGCCTGGCTAGGTTCAAGGCCCGGATCTACCAGCATTCACGGCTGGCCTATGTTTGTGAACGTCTCCACCGCATCCACCATAATCCGACGTCGGGCATGTGAGTGCCCTCTCGTCGCAGCGCCACATGCGATTGGATCGTGTTGCGCGCATAAATGGACGCTCAACGGGCGGCGAAGTGCGTGTTACGGATGGTGAGGACGGCTGGTACGGGGCGAGGACGGTCAGAGGTCGAGCCTTGCGGATGAGGACCTTGCGAGCGGAGGGACAACGGCGCAATGGGTGACACAAATCCAGGTATGTGGTATGCCCTGTCGACGCATATATGCGCTCATACAGGCGACAGCTTCAGACTTTCAGAACGCGCGGGGCTCTCCTCTTACTTGGCATCCGTTTGCGCGGTTTGCAACGCTGTCAAGGCCGGGTTCTAGACGCATATAGTGATGTCGACATCGCTGGGGTACGATTCGTTGACGCGGTGACGAC
This sequence comes from Pleurotus sapidus, assembly GCA_026743855.1. Classification (NCBI taxonomy): domain Eukaryota; kingdom Fungi; phylum Basidiomycota; class Agaricomycetes; order Agaricales; family Pleurotaceae; genus Pleurotus; species Pleurotus sapidus. Next base: position 32,335 of record JANBWZ010000020.1, read on the forward strand.
TGGCATCATCTCCGGCAAACGTAGGTGCTCGTGGACGAGACGAGCGTCGTCTGTGGCAAATCGAGCGTGCGCGTGCGTGGGGGAACCAGGATAGAACGGCTAGTGCTGTGTCGTGGGGTCAGTTGGTGGATCTGGGCGGAGAGAGGATGTATGGGGCGTCGATGGACCCGGTCGACAGAGGGATGGGTATCGGGTCAAAGGGGTCATACAGATGGACGGGATGAGCTGGGAGGGGAGGTGACGGGCCGGGGATTCGTCGGCGGGAACCATCGACACCATCTATGAGTGGCGAAGGGATGGGTGGTCATGGGGGGAAATGGCGTCAACGGGATGAGATGGCAAGAATATGTCGACGGGATCCATCGACGAGACCATCGATGACTCATTTGGGTCGATGTGCGCGAGGGATGGTATATTGGAGAGGGAGGGAGTCGACGCCGGACAGGATCCGTCGGTAGAATTTCTCGAAGGGAGAATGGAAATCCCTCGCCCCGCAACGCCCGATATCGCGCCATCATGATGCACGTATGTATTCTTCGGATGCGCCGCCGTGATCAACCACCACAGGGCCTTGTCCTCGATCCAAATCACATTTGCTAGCGGCCACGCATGTCGCGCCGATGCGCCCAGTGACGTCTCGTAGTCAGCCCACCTCCACGCCATCCGCTGCATCTCCAGCGTCTGCAGATTCGGCACCCTCGAGACGATATAGGTTAGATCACTATACAGGCCGGGTTCGCGCGACCACATGTCGTGGATGGTGAGGCCGACGACGCGCTCGGTGTTCTTCAGCGGAAGTCCTGCAGCTGGCTTCCGGCAAGGGTGACTAATTGGTACAATGCACGGCGGGCTTCGTGCCCGAAGCTCTGGAAGACGGCAAAGCGGTTGAAGCGGGTCGCGGTGTCCTCGACTTTGGCTAGGATATCTCCGACGACTTCGGGGGGAACGGCGGCATTGCGCTATGGTCCTTACTCGTGCTATGGTACTGTAGTGCTGCGTGCAATTCTTGGGGGAATACCCGTGCGATGCGACGCGTCCCAAGTATATGGGTAATAGAGTGCCTCAGAGTCTAGGAAGGATCTCCTGATGAAACTACATTATGAAACGACGATAACACGGTGGTATGCATGCATTCTATCAGTGTACCGGAATTCTCTATATCCCCAGATTAGCCAGACGCACTCATCAAAGATGCCCAGCACTGCGAGTTGTCGAAAGTTGGTCTAAAGAGCATCGTCAACGCGAGAACCCATCCGCGCATGCCTCTTGACTTACTGACAAAGCCCACGACATGTTCCGCCTCTTCCCACCACGCATACCAGTCCCCGCCGCGGCGGTGCTCTGGATAATGAATTTCGCCGTGGTACATTCGCGCGAGGGAGCCGCACGACATGCTGTTGTCGACGACGACCATTGATTCGACGAATTCGAACACCTTGGGGATGATCATCGGAGCTACTCCAAAAGATAGTAGGTACGTCAGCTTGGTTGGGGATAGGATGCTGTAGTCGAAGGTTGGGTGCTGCGTGATCAATTCCCTAGGCACTGAGTATGATAACTGATACGAACGAGATGAAGCGTACCAGAGGGGGTTGCAACCGGAGATACTTGAGGTTCGGGAGTTGGGGCAGCACCTCGGAGATGTTCAAGGACGGGAAGTTGACCAATGAGCAAGCCACAATCGAAGTGAAGCAAGGTAACGCTCGGTGTATTCGATCCGGAGGCATGTAGATTGAGGAAGGGGACCTCATTTCGAGGCAGACGAGGGACGGCAGGGGTCCGTCAAACGATATCACCTCCACAGTGGACATGGCGAGGTATCGCAGACACGGGAGCGCGCCGGCGGGAAGGAGAATGTCGCGAGATGGCCCGTGTCTCCCCGACGAGGACAGGACGAGCCACTGCAGCGTAGGGCGGGCAGAGAGGAGCTGGACGATATCCTCTGCGCGAAGTCTGCAGTTATCAAGTGTGAGATGCGTGAGAGGCGCGCTTGGTGGGAGTGAGAGCAGGCTTTGGGCATCAACGGGGGGATCTTTGAGCCATAAGCTGAGCCGGCGCACATTGCCGAGGAAGGGGATCATGCCTTCCATAAGGCCGATGACGGTGTCGTCGAGGTGTTTATTGAAGTTATCTGTCGCTTTGAGCACCATGGACACAGTAAACTGCAGGCCTGGATTGGGGGCTGCACCGCGAAGCAGGCACTTCAGCTTGTCGTCGATGTTGCCGGAGTTGAAGCCCATCAAGGGGACGTCGATCGACACGTCGCGATATAGTTTCGGGAGGGCGAGCGAGTTCCAGTATCGGGAGACGACGAGGAGATTGAGTAACGTCTTGCGATCCTCTTTTTTATCCACATTGAATGTTTCAACGATGGTGAGGTGAATTTCGGGCGGTAGCTGAGTCATTTGAAGCTAAACGGTGTACTCCTCAGTGCTAAGTAATCTGATTAAACATCCGCGAGGACTCACCGGCGTCGTGTGCTTGTTCGAAGGCAGCGATAGACAAAGCAACAGTTGCAGTGTGACAGTGTGACATTGTGACTGACTCAGCAACGACCTTCATCGGAGCGCTGGGACATGAGTCCGTCCTCAATGTCTGAAAGGTATCTTGACGAGATGCTACCCTACTTCACCTTCGACATAGTTGACAAGTGTCTCATTTCGAATCTTAACGTCACCTTGACCAACGAATTCATTTCTATTCCGACTCTAGTATCCCGCGCTAAACGTTACGCAGGTGAAGTCGCTGCGCTTCTCCAGCTTTCAGTGCACGAGGTATACCGAGGTTCGAGGCGCTCGACAATGTTGACACATATATCAATGATATATGTTTCTTCCGCACGAGTCAACGCGGCTAGACGTCTCAAATACGATGCAAAGCGCCCAGTATCGAATATGAAGGTTGCGCTGATGCGTTGGAAGCTCGGTAGATTTGTAGACATAGACGCACCTGAACGGAGAGGTAATTCAATCCACGAGATCTATTGAGTTCGGTGGGTGAAACTCTTCATTTTTCGCCCTCCTTCAGTCAGTCAGAAGTCAGAAGTCAGAAGTCTTGGTGACATAGAAGGCTCGGTGCCAAAGACAGCAATGCGAGAGCCTGCGAAGGAGTCAGTAAAAGATGAAACGCTGCGAACCCACTGTCAAAATTTCCGCGTTCTCCGCCGTCATGACATACACTGCGAGGTAGTCTCTCCGGTGAACAGCAAGAACAGCAGATCGTAAATTTGAACCACTGTCCATTTTTGCACCGCAAGCCGGCCTAGTGAAGCGCTCTAACCTTCGAATCAGACGCGCCGCGATGTTCCATCAACTGATTATAGCTCACCAAAGAGTAAATTCCACGATCCCGCCCCCGCAAACGAGGCGTGCTGTTAGGATCAGAAGATGTTGCGCATTACTTCCTTGATAGCAGATTCGGACGGTGCGTCGTCGTCTCGTCCGGAAACAAACCTGGAATCGTGTTTGGATAAAATCAACGACAGTCGCGGGGGGTTCTCCTTCTACGAACCAAGAGTCGTGCAAGGATGAAAGTCCAGGGCCACAGTGAGAGTAATACTTGAAATCGATTCAGCACAGGGCGAGTAATGTCTACGGACGTTCGGCGCTACTGGGGACGTCGCTACACTGAGACAAGCACACCATACGAAGGCTAAACAAAAGATGAACTTCTTTGCGTTGAAACAAGATACAGCGGGACCGAATATCGTTACCGAGTGTACTTAAGCTTTGTCCGGCGATGCAGAATTCATCCCACCACCCGCTTCACGAAGTCATACATACGATCCAAGCGGTACATCCCGGCTACGTCAAACCCATGCTCGACCTCCATCACATGGAAGTCAACATCGAACCCCTTCTCCTTGTACGCATCTACCACGGCCGTGGCTTGGCTGAACGGGACCTTCGTGTCGATGGTCCCGTGGACGAGGTATGTTGGAGGCGGGGTGAAGCGCCCGATTTTGATCTGAGGGCCGACGCTGAACTCCTCTGGCAGGATGGAGGTACCGCCGAGGAGGAGATCGGCAAGGATGCCCCTTCATACAAAGAGGAGCACTATTAGTTATCCGAGTACTAGCGGAGGGGCGACGACTCACTCTTGGACCATGTAGGTATAAAACAGCGATCTCGGGCTGTCCAAACCCGAGGATGCTACCTTCGGCGCCTTAGGATCGAGGAATTCAGCCATCTCCTCCTTCGGGATCGCCCGCTCGAAATACGCCGCCTTCTCCTTCTTGTCCGTCCAGAACGGGTCATTCAGGTCCGTAATCGGATAGATGGCCGCTATTCCGCGCACCCGCGAGGCGGGGGACTCTAATCCACACGCTTCGTAACCGATCCCATTGCCAACCAAAAGAGATAGCCAGCCGCCCGCCGAGCTCCCGCTGACGACGAGCTTGGATGCATCGACTCGGTTGTTGGTAGCGGCTTGGAAGGCGGGGGAATGGAGGAAGTCGACCGCGGCCTTGCAATCTGAGAGAACTTCGGGGAAGCGGGATTGAGGAGCGAGCCTATAGTCGGCTGACACGACGCAGAGTTGATGGCGGTCTGGGGCAAGAGCGAGGTGGGGGCTTATCCCTGCGAAGAGAGTGATTGGTCAGTAGAAGTCCTCAACGCTGAGAAGGCGGCGGACCTTTTCGAGTCCCCTACATGGGAGGCGAACACGTCAGGTTGGGAGTAGGACATGAGGGATTTCAGTCACCTGGATCAAACCTCCACCTAAAGAGAGGCCTGAGCATCGAGGGATGGATCACAAATCTGATACGCACCATGCCACCATAAGATAACCGGGATGGACTTCGCCGACGTCTCCTTGGGAAGATAGATGTCCATCGAGATATCAATTCCGTCGACACGACGAAAGACGAGTTCTATCGGTTGAGGGGGGCTCATCGTACGGTTCTGACCACTTGTCTTCAGTCAGTAATTATTGGCTATTCAGCCGCGATGACTAGACTTACTTATAGCTGCGCCAAAGCTCTCCAGAATCCCATCACTGATGGCGAGTGGGAAGTTCGTTGTCAGGCATTCGACGTTAATTGGTTGGAAACGTTGGAATAGTTCCCATCGGTGGTCTGGTGACATAGTTTGGTGAGTACGAGTTCCCCAATATCACGACGAGTGGGAACAAAAAGGATACAGGATAAGACTCACGATACATTGCAAACATAAGCTCGAAATACATCAAAGCTTTGCGTTCATGAGCTAAGAGTGCCCCAGACACTCTTATGCATGGGATACCGCTCTTCTTTGGGGTATGGTCGACCCGATAGGTTCTTCCCTGTATCGCGTAGGGTTGCGATATCGTGCTATCTATTCGTGTGGATTTAAGTATAGATTCCAGCTTGACTTTGATGGTTACTCACATATATTTATGGGGCAGGATACCTGCTAATTCGTGTCGGTATACACACAGTGCACCATAGACCCGAGACCTGAGACGTCGAGGCTCGACTCCGTGCGTTCGTCGTTTCTTCATTCCCTCACCGAATTACCTCGAATATGTTTCTGCGATGTTTCAGCCCAAGGGATCTCCATCGATGGGCGTCACTCAGAAGATCTCGAGCTTGTCGAGGTGACCATTCCTATGAAGAATGCACGGTACGGGAGCGCTATCAGGGACATTACGGCGGGTTCACCGTCATTCAAACGCACCGTAAGTGAGATCGTGAAGAAAATCCAGCGGTCTTGCTGATACCGAAAGCGATGAAGGGTATCGTGCTCGTCTTCGCGACAGAGAAATTGAAGAGTGACCACAGCGGCTGTTGCGGCCCGGATTTCCAACAATTTCCACGTGAGCATCGGTCTCTGTTCCGTTGCCGTGCCCGCTTCCGTTCACACCAAAATCATTAGAAGCGTGCCACGACGAGCTCCACCATCCATGATCCTGGACAAAGCGCGATTAGCTCTTGCCTTTGGGGACATGTATACAGGGTCCGTATATACACGACCGCAGTTCTGAAAGCGTGCGTAAGGTTATTCTCTTGCGAGTTCTGCTTTCACAACGGCTAACGAGAAGTCTCCTCAAGTAAGGAAAAGCCGGGACACAAAAGACAGAACACACAGCCATGTTGGAGAAATACCTCGACGATGGCATCGATGATGACGCCAAGGTCATGGAGTACTCAGTCGTCTTCGAAGAGTTCCGCGTCCGTGTTTGCTGGCCTTCCCGGCCATCGCGAGAGTACTTAGTACGCCCAAGCCTGTTGATGCTCCTGGTCTATCGCTGATCGACGCGCGCATTTGCAGCATCGATCATGATCGACCATTGTTCAAGGTACCGTAAACCCAATGGTATTACCTCCGTCTACCCTTGATCGCTCCGTTCATTTTCGATGGAACACCAGGTCAGCTGCCAGCGAAAGACATAATCGTACTTGGAGGTCAGCGTCATCCGTCTCTACTCGGAGTTTGAGTTGATCAGGTTCCGATCTACGCTCAGCGCAAATCAAAGTCTGCCCCTGGGTGGGGTGATGCGGCGCACGCAGCTTGTACGAGACCCTGAAGACCTTCGTTTACGTCCAACAAGGTTGAGAAATGAGGTATGCCTCGTAACAGTTACCTCAGGCGCGGCCGGTACGCCTCTTCGTGGCTTTTCTAACGAAGGCTACCACTGATTCATCACATCTTTGCTTCCAGGAATGACACGCACGTGAGCGGCGTCGGGTTTGCGTGTCAACTACGTCGGGAGAACCACCGACTCGTGTCCTTTTTAGTGCAGGGTGCGCCCCCCTTCTTTCACCTTTTTGTTGGCGCTTCTGTTGACAGACGGCGTGATATTAGACGCACTATAGCACGGCCACACGCCGTCAACGTGATGTCGTTCAGAGGCCCGGTATCACCGCAAGTTATCTCAATATGAGCCCATCCCCATCAGAGATTTCAGCGACATGCTTCGCCTTTTACTCCGCGTTGTAGCAATGGAACCTCCTCGGTCAACTGCGATACTAACCCACTATTCTACGGCCCGTCTATAACTGCTTTACGGCACAGCAGCGCCCATAAGCTGCCTCGTGCCTCATTGGAACATCGCCAATGTGAACACCGGCATCTACATCACAACGCTCTCACTAACTATAGCACATGAGGTGGTGCGTTCTTGAGCTTCCCGCCTATGACCAGGCCTACCTACTCTCCATTTCACCCCACAGTGCGCGTCAACATTTGATGGGCGCGTATGCTGTCCTCGGGGACTTTCTACCTCCGATTGGGTCGTCTTTGGACGGACACGTTGTCCTTATTCCATCGTGTTTGTCGCTCGTTCGACGTGACAGCTCATGGAATTACATTGCGACATGCGGAGGAATTCATTTCTAGCAACCTTCTCTAAATGGAAGGCTCTCGACGCCTTCTATTCAGTTATTCGATGCTGTTGCTTTTGCCGTTCCTGCCGGTATGAACCCCTCAGTCCCATGGTACTCGGCGGCAAGATTAGGCTTTGGCTCAAGCCAATTCGCGTGGTGGGTACTATCAGGCAGCCCCAAGTTTGCGGCGGGTATTTCGGGTCCGGAGGTATACGTCTTGGGATCAGATGGGCACCCTCTCCGGTACGCATCAAGGCCCGTAGCGCCCTAGCACTCTATCATTGGTAGAGACCTTACCACAGGGAGTTGACAGCCTCGTTCCCATCACCAAATTCAGTACGTTGGCTCCCAGGCTCCTGCCTGGACATCACTATCAGCGGACGAAGCACCCTGTACCTTAGGTATATGAATAACATTGAATGTGTACGGAATTACTGATTGTTTCTTTCTGCAAGGAGTTGCCACGCACGAAATCGGGAGCTGTCCAATAGAGTTCTGCCCTGGGGGATAATCGAGGTATCTAGGCCAGTTGAGCCAGTGTGGGGAAGTGGCCCACGTCTCAAGCAAGCTCTTGGGTATCGCCAGCGCATGATAGATATGTCTGTGCGTCCTTGCTATCAATGATGCGCAGCGAGCTGATTTGAATCATCCGTCAGGGGATTCTGTTGGCCTTGACCCGTTGACAGTTGGTAATTCCTTGACCCCCGACGTGGTACCCGTTGTTGCGCCATAATATACGAAAATGAAAATACGCATCTGAATATGAACTCGTCGCTCTTCTCCGAGCGACAATAATCAATCTGATGCGTCCCCAGAATACCAATGATATCAGATTGGAACCACATCCCCGTCAGCAACGGGTTACTACAGTAATCAAATTCTACCCCTCCGTAATCACAGCGGTTCAGCGTCTTCCTTCCACGTCAAACTACGTACGTACAGACCCATCAAGCTGGCGGTTCCTACCGCGCTCTTCACTTCTCGCGGCTGTCGGCTTCAGGCCTCAATCGTCTCGTTCTGTCTTTCCGAGTGCGGCGATACGAAGACGCCTGGATCCAGTATCGGGGTCCACGGCCATGTCCAATCATATTATCAAGGGTTCGCTGTATAAACATATCCCCTGCCGTTATGTGGATATCAATAAGGTTCTTCGCTATCATTCATGCTGTGTATACGCCCGGTTCTCACACAGGATTGGCTAAAACTGCACGACGTGAGTGGATGCTAAGGACGGTAGCATGCGCGTGCGCCGACCTTCTTTGGCACTGCTGGGGTGTGAAGGGTGCGATACTGCATTGTCGACTCATCAGCCGTGAAGCGTGACTCGTGGCCGCTCTAACATAGATGACGGTGTCTTGCTGTGGGTAAGAAAGACCTCGGCTCGCCGTCGGCTGCAGCGTTGACCGCTGCGGCACACGCTAAGGCATCCTCGCCCGATTCGTCCCCCCGGTGGATTCCTCAGAATGCCTGTATCAGCATGCTCGCCGCAATATAAGCTTATCCAGTAGAGGGGGGCATATTTACGCGAACGGCTATGAGGTGGGTGAGTAGTCAGGTACCGTGCAACTAATGATGACGAGAATCCACGGCCATCATGAGGCAAGTGGTGCATTGAACCTTCTGAGGAAGAAAGAAGCCGGTCGCGTGGAGATTTGTGCGCAGAGCCGCAGAACATCGCAGTATGGTTCATGCGTATCATGCGTTGCTTTTTGTTCTTGGAATTTCCATAGTCGCTCCATTTGGAGAAGGAAAGACAGCGGGTTCGCCCAGGGGCTCGATATAGGTATCGGTGTAAGTATTCGCTGACATATTGCCGAAGGGAGATAAGACGCACGTTGGCGAGGGAAAATATATCCAAGGGGCTGGGTGCTGGGAGGAGTTGGCGCAGGACGTGCAGATATGAAGGGTTGTCGACGAATTTGATATGTTTTCCACTCGGTCCTACGTAGGGACGAAGCCACATTCTTACTTCGTCAATAATTTGATTGAGAATTGGAGGTTAAATTTGATGCATCAATTGAATCAATGAATCCATCAAATGACCTGGGCTGCTTCTGTGGCATGTGGACCGATAGGCATCATACTGACGGGTCACTGATTCGGCGGATCATTCGCTAAGCTATGGACATCACGCCCATAGAGCTTCTCGATCATTGCCATCGATCAATTGCCTACGAAGCCAATATAATCTTTCGACAGACCGCAATGGAAGGTAGACACTCTTGTAGGGCAGAGGGAGAGCCGAGTATGAAGCGATGTAAGAGCGATATACATAAGTAGCGAAGTCTATGTGCGGAGGAGGAACTACATATGGCACATATATACATAATGAGCGAGTGGGCACAGAGAGAGCGATTGTCCCAAGAAAGGCAAGACGAGAACGGTGAGATAGCTAGCGATGGATACAATGAAGACGGAGTTTCGACGAGAGAACGCAAAGGCAAACGCAAGAAAGCAAGACAATACAACTATACGAGACAAGCAGGTCAACTGATGGCGAAATGTGCGGACCAAGCGGAGGGATACGGGATGTACATGAATAAATAGCTAAGTCCGAGAAGGTAGCAAGTCAAGGGATATACACCTCCAGGATAGCACCAAAAGGGTAGGAAAACGGTCCGAAGATGTGGTTGGGGAACCAACGGGTCAGGGTTGCAGGGTGCCACCACAAGGAGGGGAAAGGAACTGCGCAATAACAAATTTGAATTTTCTACTTTTGCGCCGAAGAATATGACCACGGCAACCCAGCGAAACCCTCGATTTCGTGAAAATGGGGGAAGAAGGTCGGGTAATGTAACGTATAACCGAGGATACGAGCCGCGGCGGGGAGCTTAATCGCGGTCGGAGGAGGGCTGGTCGTGGGCCTCGAGCGGCGCTGATTGCTGTTGAGGCTGCTGCGCCCGGGTTGGCGTGGGCGGTCGCTGCCGCTCCCTCTGAGAATCCAAAGTCAACCTGCGAGCCGTAGGTGGTTGCGAAGACTGGGAAGACGACGTAGGGTCAGTCAGCCACGATTGAACGCCTGGCAAAGCTGGTGGAGTATTATGCTGGGAGCTCGGGTAACTGTATTGTCTTCTCGGCTCCGGGCCCGAAGAAGAGAGGGGGGCGATCGAGGGGTGGTTGTAGTGATATGGAGGAAGCGTATGTGAATGGATGGGAGGGAGATGGTTTTGGGGTGGTGTTCGGGAGCGAAGAGTAGAAGTGGCCAGTGGTCCCCGCTTGTGAGGGAATTGCTCAGGCCGAGGCTTCGAGTGGGTGCGCTCGAAGAGCCCGCATTTGTTGCATAGCTAAGGAAAGAATGTCAGACCATGGAGAAAGTGAGCGCTCGGCGCTGATGGAGGACGTACCACTTTCCCCGGACTGAGATTTGATCTCCTCCAAGTTGAAGTATCGGTGGTGCAGCAATTGAAGCAGCGCCTTCGGACGCGGTCGCTGAGCTTGGTTGCAGCATCGTCGGTGTGGATGATATTCATATTTGCTTGGCCGGGGAGCGGGTAGGGCAGGTACGAGTCCCGCCCCTGCGATGACGGCGTTTGATGCATGCCCGAGATCTGGCCGCCACCAGTTGATGACAACGAGTATTGGGGGTGATCGTTGTAGTTGGGCATGCCATAGTTATAGTGAGCTTGCATTCCATCTTGTCGTGCGCTGGAATGCTGGCTGTAATGCTGTTGCTGCCTGTGCTGCTGGGCGTCTACTCCGTATGAGTACATCGGCTGTTGCATAGCCCCGTTTGGAGGTGATCTCCGTGGTGGTGGTGGCGTGTTTATGGAAGACCTGTCGAGCGAGGTGACAGAGAGGGCTGGGGAATGGGTGAGGGTGGCAATGGGGGGAGGAGAAGGATGGTCGTATGGGCGGCGGTGGCTAATAAAAAGTAAGCTTTATCAGCGGCTAAAAGGAGGTTGAGCGGCGGAATAACATACGAGTTCAAGGACATCGGTGGCAGCGTCTCTACTCTGTGAGGCATACGAGGGCTCTGGTGGTGGTACGAGGAGGAGATGGTGTGGTCCTCAGGATCAGACGGGAAGGATGTCGAGAACTGGAGTGCTCGCATCAGGATCAACAGCATCGAACATTAAATGTAATGAATCATACCCGGCGCTCGTCAGGGTGATCGGTAAGCAGGTGCTTCTTGTCGTCGCGAACAGAAGCCGTGCGCTGTTCGTCGCTGGAGATGACCTCGTCTGTGTCAGCGTTCACGATGGTGCCAGGTGGAGTGGTACGAGGAGGAGGAGAAGAAGATGTGGCGTCTTGTTCTCTGATGCGGGGTGAGGAAGGCATGTGAGCGAAAGAGAGCGAGGGTATTTAAACGGCTGACCGACATTTTGAGCATTCTGAAATTAGCGGACAGCTTTTGGATGATTGATATGATATTTCGTCCCAGATTTCAGCAAGAAGGACATTCAGCGCTCAGGAATTGATCAAGATTCTCGCCGTTTTGGCTCAAGCAACGCGATCAAAACTCTGCCCATTATATATTTTTCGGTCTCCGCTTCATTTATTTTCAGCCTCCGTGAGCGTACCTCGTCTCGGATCAGACGGCCATCAGCTTTCCCCTTTGTGCTCGTTCTCATCCCTCCAAGTTCTCACATGGACAGCTTACCCTCTACCGGGCCCACGCAGCACACCGCTAACCCCCGGAATTCCTCCCACCTCCCCCTCGTACCCCGTCGACCCCCGCGCGACTCAAGTCCTGATGAAGGTCAACGGAATCCTTTGCGCCATCACCGCTACTCGCAGATCCATGGCACCATCAGCCATCTCAGATCGCGGACCTTATCACCTCGACCCTGTTATTTTCGCTGGAATTGCGGCATCTGAGATTCAATTAAATCAATTCCCATTATTGCATTCTACTACCACACTTCCGCGTCCGCCGCTTCCAGGCAAGTACCATACCATTGCATTTCGAAGTAATAATAGCATCCTAACAGACCCCATCATTTGTCGCATCGTGATCATCATTTCAGAGTAGCCCACAGCACAACCCATCAGAACACGACAGACCTACATCAGCTTTTCCTATCACCAGTACTACTTGTAATCCGTTACGATGGTCCAAAACGTTTACTACGATCTCTGACCTTGGCACCAAGCTGTCTTGCTAGCTTGTCGACTAATCTCGAGAAGGAACCAACCAGCCAAAACATCTCACTTGAACGCCCACCCAAATCCACCACAAACGTAGCCTGATGTTGCCATCAGCAGGGGGATCTACAACCGCCCACCTCCCCCCGGTCAGACATCATATCACGCCCACTGCTTCCACGCTAAACTCGACAGAATCATCGAAATCACCGCATCACCTGTACGCATGCACAGTTATCAGAAAGCTTTGCTTCGATTCTCACTGCAAAAGTCGCGGTTTCAGGTCACTTTGTTTCGTCGTACGGTCTCTTTTCTCACGCCGGCCTCTCCGAAAGCGAGATGCTGAATGCAGTACTTGAACGGTATACTGAGCTGCATTATCGGAGGTTCTGTCAGGAGAAGCGTGGTATCATCATTCCTGATTCCATATGCGTTAGCCATGGCGGAATTAGCCAGCGCCGATATTCTAGGCGATACCAGCATGTCACCCACCGTTCAGCACGCAGACTTAGCCAGCTCGACTACTCGCGATTCGCACACTCTTTCTCTCGAACCACTACCAGCACTTGCTTAAAATACTCCACCTTACTCTGTTTGTACGTTCTCCCTCACGCTTTTATTCCCGTGGATTTACATAAGCATTGGGATGTCGCATCAGATAAGTCATGGGATCCAATGTCACCCAAAGCGAAGAGCTGGCCAGTAACGATTCGATTACGATTGTCGCCCCCAAGAAGCACAGGATAACACCCCAGTCGATTACGCCGCTGTATAAAGCTAAAGCAATCAGAGCCCACTCACAGACGATGGAAGCCTTGTTGCATTGCTCGTCGAGTCAAAACGCGTATCAGCGTGACGTGCACGCTATATGATCAGGACTTTGCTGCGCCTGGACAAAGGACCCGTGTACCTGTGTTCCAAATCGCGCACGCGGCGTGTGTGACCTACTGCTCAAGTGGGTTCGAACCATAGCGTTGGTTCGCCCCGGCTCTTTTCTGGCGAAATAATTAGGTTTGTGCTTCTATCTGATGTTAGCGTGCCGTCACATCTCACCTAGAGTTCTTGAATAGTTTTGCCTTATAAAGCACATCTATTGTTTAAGTCGAATGCCCTCGACGAATGCCAGCAGACGCCGGGGAAGCTACACCGCAGTTTGCAGTGTTTGGAGCCTCGTGTATCTCATGCTGTACAAATGGCTCCGCGGAAACACGACACGGTATACTCTAGTACGCACGTCAACGTCTACGCGCGCAAGCTGCGCCACTCCACATACCTTAAAGACAGCAGACAACGGGCGCTCTGCCTTGGTGCGAACGTGATCCCTTGTTTGTTCACTGATGCGATATCTACCATCGCTGATATATCATCGCGAAGCTCTCTGGACGGACTGATTCTCCATGTGCTCGCATCATGGCTCAGATCTGTGGTGGTTGTCTTGGGCTTGGCTGCGGCATGGGGCATCGATCATGATGTGGATGCGTGGTGGGCACATTGCATGTACTCTTTGCCCCTCCAATATCGAGAGGACGGTGTTCATTGTAAGTTTCTTGATGTATGTGGATGCTCCTGATATGATATCTGATGGGCGCAATAGACGAGGGTGTTCTTTCGTGAAGATGCGATGACTCTTTGTCGTCATCCTCCTTGTTTTCAATCTTGATCAGGACGACTACCCCGTCGAATGGAATCACTGAGCGCCACACATTCCTCGTTCAGCTTTGCTCTTTGCCTCTACTACTTTTGGACGAATCCCTATGTCAAGATGAACCGAGTATCGTTATGTTACTTGGGCAGGGCGCTATGCAACATCCGACTCTCACGCAGATGGAGGGATAGCTTCCGGCTTCTCAGTGAGAGTCCCAATACAGCTTGCCTCGTTCTTGTGAAGAAGGACAGTCTCCATGAATCGTGAGTCGTTTATTTCGAGTGCTCAGGGTATCGTAGAGCATCGGCCTCGGGCTTACGATAAGAAGTACAGGTATACGACAAGATTTGCTCAAATAAGGACCCGCTCTGAAGATGGGATACCACGACGATGGTATATATGTTTCCTGCCCATGTGGCATGCAGCGCCCACGCGTTTTCACCGGAGATTGTAGGGCTTAACATGGCCTCGCTGAAGCTACCGCATGTCGGATGAAATATTGGTGGAGCTTTGAGCGCTAGGATCCTTCCTAGTTCCACGCTCCAACAACTCCCACAGAACTTCGCGGAGTAAAGCGACATCCGGCCCTAACTACCCTCCGCTCAAATTCAATTCGCCGCTTACACTCCCGCATATCCACTGTTGAACCTGCGTGGGGACATGGAAAGCTATTCTCAAAGTCCGTACTTCGCGTTTTCGAAGTATTCCATCTACTGCCCACTATTGCGTTAATGAAGCACCGATCTCTCGGTCTTAGAATCCCTTGTGGGCGATTCAGGCGGCTCCTTCTGCGATGCCATCTTGCAAAGCCACCGTTGTATCAATTGCATTTCAATCAAGACGGGTATCCTCATCAATTCGTCATCATTAATTACCTCGTAGGGAATACAGGTGCGCAAGGGGTGTCGTCAATATAATGAATGATTGATGAACTGGCCTCACCAAAGTTTTGGGGAGGACGGCGAACTAATTCGGTACTTCTGGGACAAGTCGTTAAGACATGATGCAGAGTTTTTCGACGGTGAGTTATTTATGTCCCGTTCAAATTTCAATCCTTCGATTGCCTTGAGACATGGCGTCGTGCTGAATCCCGGGGGTTCGTTTGGATCACAGGTTTCTTAGCACATACCACGGCCGTGGCCAACTAAAGAACGATTGAATCTTCGAGATGTGAGTCGCCAGGGCGATAGAGCCCATGTCACGACTCCAGAAGCTGAAGTGAGTGGGTACCTTGGACGTCGAGCGCCCGGATTGATGATGGTCCTGCCTTTCATTTTCAATGCCCCAGCTTTCATCCATTACATCGTCGAAATGGAGCGCGTATGATCTGTGGAGTTGAGATAATGAACTATGCTACGTTCTCCCCGCCTTCAGTACCCATCAATTCGTCGGTTGAGACCAGTGAACAGTGCTCGGCTTTCGGTACCACAATTCGCGGCCACTCACTCTCCCATTCTTCCTCTTCATAGACCTCCGATCCTTCTCGCTGGGTACACTCCCTTTACCGACCACTACGACGGGCTCGCTGGAGAGAAAGGGTTGCTCCCCCTACGCTTTATTGTCCCAAGCTTTCTCGCTGGTTCAAACCGTGAAGAGTCAAAGGATGCCGGGAATTCTAGCGATTTTCGATACGGTCACTACGATGGGATGTATACTCCAGGAGACACCTCCGGAGGACTTGTTTTATTCCAGCCACCTCCCAACATTTCTCGGAGATCCCTCGAGTAACATGGGAGGCTGTCGTCAAAACAACACCTCTCCGCTACAGCAAGCGGCAGCGCATTACCAAAAGTCACTCCCGCCCCATTCTCGAGGGTGGCTAGGTCGACGTATGCGAGCTTATACTCCACCGCTCGTTGTTGTACAGCGCGTGATGGCAGAAATACAATCTAGTTCTCCTCGCTGCTTGATACCTCTTGCACAACCTCGCGGGACGGATCCTTCAGGGCAACGGCGAACGAAGTGGTAGCCTGTCCTTAGTCCAATTTGGGTTGCCGACGGGCGCTGATTTCGTCGGGTATGATGGTCTGTCCCCACCGCCTTCTCCACGGTGAATTTGACTCCCAGACACGTTGTCGACGGACATATCATCAAATAATTAAACTGGCTGTAGTCGCGGACTTATGGTGCATAGGATCATAGGGGAGCGGGGACATAATTCACCTAACGAAACGATGGAAGCCTTTCCCACACACGCCTGTTTTCGCTGCGAATTATTAAGATGAACACAACGAATGGCAGCGTTCCTCAGGGTCTGCCCCCCGTCCCTGCTCTACTTCGGTCCGCTACTTGCTATGCTGTCGCTTCAACTGAGATACATCGTGTATTCCATACAAATGAATCGCCCATTACTTTCTTAACTAGTTCCCCCGAAGCTCCCTTTACCACCATGCAGTTGCCGTTTCCACCCGTAGCAATCACTATGAACTAGAAAAGCCCATGTCGGATATTAGGAGATAATCAAAACCGAAAAGAAGTTTGAAGAATGCCATCGCTGGAGAAGTCCATTTCCAACGGTGTTCAAGAACCCATCAGCTGCGAGACTGATTTCTTCGGCGCCTCGCTCATCAAAGAGAAAACCCCATAGAGTCCGTACTCCTTGTTCTCTCTGCGTCTTCTCTTTCACCAGGCTCCCCTTTGGTCTTGAGAAGGTGACAAGGCTGTGCATATTCTACGACCCCTGGCTAGCACAAAACCTTGGCTTGGGTCACATTTACCTCCGTCTATCTGAAGCGTGTGTAAATGATGGCTCTAACTTAGTCTTGTGATGATGGGAAAAAGCGTCGGAAAAAAGAGAGAAACTACTCATCAACGACTCAGCTCGGATCATGAAATAGATCGCCAGGATCAAGGAGACGGAGATGGGGGCAGGGAAACATCATGCATCAACGTTTACTTCCCAGCTCTAGTGCCCGTTTGGAGCTAGGCGTTCTGATAGAAGGATAGTGGGTCGTATCAGTCAGATACCCATTTCAATTACAATTTGGACTGTCTCTTGAACGGTGAAACACGTAGATATCATTAGAACAGATAAGACAAAGATTGATGAAGCCGCCCAAATGAATAATCATAGAAAGCTATGTCAGAACCACATGACTGGACCAATAGTCTGGGGGCGATACGAGAAGACATCGCTATACGGCGTAACAGGTGACCCATGCCCGCATCCCGCATTGCGCTATGGTCTACCACAAAAAACTATGATTTATCCACGTCGCAGGCAAAACTCCAACAACAACGATTGGCGCCGAGACCGACGTCGAGAGAAGATAACGGAGATAATACAAAGGAAGTTCTACGACACCCAGAATCCAAGCAATAGTATCGCGGGGCGATCGTGATCGAAACATTGATGTAATCAATCACCGTGGACTCAGTCTGGTGGTGGTCGGAGTTCAGCCTTCATCAGATGCGATGTTCCTGACAGAGAGCTTTGGTATTACTTTACCGAAACCAGTGAGGCACTGCGCGCAATCCTCTCGGTTGGTGTGATGAGAGTCATAGAGGTGCACAAAGGGTTAGATAGGAACATAAGGCCAACTGACAGGCTCAAGTTACAGGGCGCCGGAGGGATTGGTTAACGAGTATCGATGCCGTGCATTTGGGCGACCTAGCTTCACGGATCAAAGTGTCCGATATTCTGCACAACGAGGCAAAAGACGCTTGTCAGAGATCCACTGAGATTCGTGTTTGAGGCGTATTTACACAGCGGGTTGCTTGAGCCCTACTTGGAGCAGTCTACCCTTACCATCATTTATCGTCTCCTTCGCTTTCCCGCCGAGTAGAAGAGCGTTTCATGAGAGAGATTGCACAGTCACACTATTATTTTGTTGCCCAAAGACTGGGATTTAACGACCGTCATGATTAGTGATTAGCCTGGACATAGATATTCAATAGGTGATGTGACTGAAACCAATAGAAATGTAGTTACGTTGGGACAGTAGCTCGTCATTGCGCACTCTTTCCTTGGTATCTCAACAGTCGCCGCCCAACATCCAAGGCAATTGTCCCTGGCGATCCGTTCATGGGATGTAAAGCCGGTGTATTTCGGCTTGCGATTTGGCGCGGAATGGAGCAAAACCAACGTCGTTAACCGATACCAAAGGGCTGATTCTGGCTGCAGATGGCGTGCGGGAGTAATAATGATAATGTGCGGAGACATTATTCTAGCTAGCCTTTCATAAACGCCGAATTCCCCTCGCGTTCGAAGAGTTCTCCTGATTGCGGCAATAAACTTGGGTGAATACGACCTGCCAGTGCACGCTGTCCGGGAGCGTATTGTAGCCTGATCGATGTGAGACGAGAAGAAGGTCTAGAAGGCGTCGGGGTTGGATAAAGTTGAGGTTTCCTTCACCGTATTTGCCGGGCATTTGGCCAAGATCCTATCCACCAGTGATTCGCCATGAGCTCGTACACTCCAGGAATACCTCGAAGTCTCGCAGCCGCCGAGCCTGACGTAGAAGGATGTCCGAAAGACATGGTGCTACATCCAGATGCTCTGCGACAATAATAGCTCGCCAACCTTTCATAAGCGTCGTGAATGCCCTAACTTCTAAGTTCACAGCGGTATACCGACCCTTGAATCTCACCTCCTTTAACTATGGCTCTCCGTAGCGGGAACGGAAATATAGAAGGCAGCGCCGAGGAAGCTGAGCGGAGTTGCACCCCCTACTTCACGAATGCCTTGTGCTGTAATATGAGAGCTATCATCAGCGCCCATCAACGAGCCGTGTGCAAAAGTGCTAACTTGGTACTTGCCCGTTCCAAAAGGGTTTCGTTTCACGAAGTCCGAAACTTGTCGTCGCTAGTGGGCGAGCATCTTGAGAGCATCCGGCCGTGGAGGTGGAGAAGTTTGACGGTCTCCACGTGGCGGGAATTCAAGAGACTGCTGGACCGCACGGTGGACAGTCGTGGAAACATCACCTGACCGCCTCCAGCTCAACCAATTCGAATTGCCAACGAACACGACATTACCCACTACCGCCATCGACATCCTACACCAAGCGCTGATAAGCAGTATGTCTGCATTAGAATTTTCACCGAAACTAACCGAACACACCAGCCCAGGATTTCTGATCTAAATCATTTCGGTCCGTCAGGACCTAAGGGGTCGGATACCTTCCACGACTCTTAGTTCGTAGAAGGAGAACCCTCCGCGACTGTCTTTGATTTTTGTTCAAACACGATTCCAGAATGCACCTTCCATGGTTTGTTTCCGGACGAGACGACGACGGACCGTCCGAATCTGCTATGAAGGAAGTAATGTGCAACATCCTCTGATCCTAACAGTACGCCTCGTTCGCGGAGGCGGGATCGTAGAATTTACTCTTTAGTGAGCTATAATCAGTTGATGGAACATCGCGGCGCGGCTGATTCGAAGGTTAGAGCGCTTCACTAGGCCGGCTTGCGGTGCAAAAATGGACAGTGGTTCAAATTTACGATCTGCTGTTCGGGAGAGACTACCTCGCAGTGTATGTCAGGACGGCGAAGAACGCGGAAAATTTGACAGTGGGTTCGCAGCGTTTGATCTTTTACTGACTCCTTCGCGGGCTCTCGCATTTCTGTCTTTGGCACCGAGCCTTCTATGTCACCAAGACTTCTGACTTCTGACTGACTGCAGGAGAGCGAAAAATGAAGAGTTTCACCCACCGAACTCGAGAGATCTCGTGTATTGAATTACCTCTCCGTTCAGGTGCGTCTATGTCTACAAATCTACCGAGCTTCCAACACAGCCTTCATATGTCGCTGCTGAGTCAGTCACAATGTCACACTGCAACTGTTGCTTCCATCTGATCATCTATCGCTGCATTCGAACAAGCACTCGACGACCGACCCTTGTGAGTCCTCGCGTATGTTTAATTAGGTTACTTCGCACTGAGGAGTTCACTGTTTAGCTTCAAATGACTCAGCTACCGCCCGAAATTCCCTCACCATCGTTGAAACATTCAATGTGGATAAAAAAGAGGATCGCAAGACGTTTTACTCAATCTCCTCGTCGTCTCCCAATATTGGAATTCGCTGGCCCTACCGAAGCTATATCGCAAGGTATCGATTCGCCTCCTGAAGGGTCGATCCAATTCCCACAAGCTGGAATTTCTGCTTCGCGAATTCCGCCACAACCCAGGCTTTCAGTTCACCGAGTCCTTTGAGCTCCTTGCGCAACGGGGATTCTTCTATGGATATCCAGACGTCAATTTAACCAATCTTCTGAGGCGAATGTCTTGCCTTGTGAATGTACGCAGACTCAGTTTATCGCTGGAAGATGTTTGGAGCCTAACGTCACTCCCCGCAAGCGTCCCTCTCACGCATCTGACACTCAATAAGTACAGCTTACGCGACCTTCTATGATTTCTCTCTGCTCACCCTACGTTGCGGTCCCTTGTCTTATACGACCCACTACATTCCCGGATATCTCGTGACATCCAACTTCCCGCCATCGCGCTCCCACGTCTTCAAAGCCTTTGCATGTCTGTGTGGGAGGTGGTATCCTTTGATGCGCCTCTCCCTTCCCTCTTTTGCCTCGAAATCCGTTCTTTGACCTCAACTAACATGCCCATGGAGCGAATCGCCGCAATCCACCAAGCGGCGTCCTGCTTCACCTCAATCGTCGCCTGCGCCTTAATTAACTTCCCGATCGTCAGAATGTCCGGCGTCTTGTCACAATTCCCAAATCTCAGATACCTCCGCTTGGGATCATTTCTGGTGTGTTATAGCGTGATGGTCGTATGAGCTCCCTTACTGAGGACCTAGGCAATTGCTTAGGGCCAACCCTTCAGCACCCTGTCTGCAACCAAATTGAAGTATCTACTATGTTCATCACGACGTGAAGTGGCAACGATGATTGGCTCCAAGGTGTTCAAATATGTTAAAACGATGGTTGTCGTCGACGTGGACGTCATCGTGCACGTCGTCGACTCCCCGCGGACCTACTTACGAAGGGCACGAATGTACAACGGCGAACTTCATGATTCGGTGTACCGCCCCGTCGGCATCTGGAATCCATGGTGGGAAGAGGCGGAACGCGCTGTTGAGTTTGTCAGCGAGTCAAGAGGCATACGCACCCGGTTTCTCGCGTTGGCGATGCTCTTTAGACCAACTTCCAACAGTCTGCAGTGCTGGGCATCTTTGATGAGTGCGTCTGGCTAATTTGGCGACGTAGAATCAAGTACTTCTCTGGTACCTCGATAGAATGCATGCATACCACCGTGTTATCGTCGTTTCTTAATGTGGTTTCCGCAACGATGCGTACGTGAGAGAACAGTGTTTCAAGTTTGCCTCAGTCGTCTCAGTGCGAATCAGGAGACCCCTCCTGGACTCTGAGCCACCCTAATACCCCTACCTGCGATACTATAACTTGGGACGCGTCGCGTCGCACGGATATTCCCTCCAGAATCGCACCAGCAGTACAGTGCCACATCACGAGCAACGACTCAGCCGTGATGCCTGTCGTCCCCCCCCGCAATCGTATGGGAAATCCGAGCCAACGTCGAAGACACCGCGACCCTCTCAAATTCTCCTGTCGTCTTCGGGCGCGAAGCCAGCCATGCATTGTACAAAGCACTCGCCCTCCGTCGTTGTTCAAATAAATGAGACACTTGTGAGCTACGCACAAGGTGAAGCAGCGTAGCATCTCCTTGAGATAGCTTTCAGACATCGGGCTCGGGCTTCTATACGAGCGCTCCGATAAAGATCACCGAAGCAGTCACAACGTCACACCGCTGCTAGTTTTACTGTGATCACCCATCGCTGTCTTCAAACAAGCACTCGGCTCTAGTGAGTCCTCGCAGATGTTCAACGGGATGGCTGACCACTGAGATCTGAGAAATGGACTATGTACTCAGCATCGAATGGCTGAACTACCGCCCGAAATCCACGTCGCCATCATCGAAACATTCAATGTGGATGACGAAGACGATCGCAAGACGCTCCTCAACCTCCTTGTCGTTTCCCGATACTGGAACTCGCTCGCCCTCCCGAAGCTCTATCGCGACGTATCGATTGACCTCCTCCGGAGGCGCTCCAACCCCCACAACGTCGACAAGCTGAAGTGCCTGCTTCGCGGTGCCACCCCCAACCCAGGCTTGCAATTTACCGTGTCCATGGTGCTCAAAGCGCAAGAGGACTACTTCAATAAACACGGCGACGACACCATCATCAGCCTTATGGAAGGACTGATCCCCTTCCTCGGCAATGTGCGCCGGCTCGGCTTATGGCTCAAAGATCCCCCCGTTGATGCTCAAACCCTGCTCTCACTCCCACCGCGCGCGCGCCTCACGCATCTCACACTTAAGAACTGCAGCCTTGGCGCAGAGGAGATCGTCCAGCTCCTCTCTGCCCGCCCTACGCTGCACTGGCTCGTCCTGTACTCTTCGGGGAGACACGGGCCAGCCCGCGACATCCTCCTTCCCGCCGGCGCGCTCCCGTGTCTGCGATACCTCGCCATGTCCACTGTGGAGGTGATAGCGTTCGACGGACCCCTGCCATCCCTCGTCTGCCTCGAAATGAGGTCCCCGTCCTCAACCTACATGCCTCCAGATCGAATACACCGAGCGTTACCTTGCTTCACTTCGATTGTGGCTTGCTCATTGGTCAACTTCCCGTCCTTGAACATCTCCGAGGTGCTGCCCCAACTCCCGAACCTTAAGTACCTCCGGTTGCAATCGTTTCTGGTACGCTTCACCTCATTCATATCAGTTATCATACTCAGTGCCTAGGATCACGCAGGACCCAACCTTCGACTACAGCATCCTATCCGCAACCAAGCTGACGTATCTACTATCTTTTGCACGACGTGGAGTAGCAACGATGATCAGCCCCAAGGTGTTCCAATTCGTCGAATCGATGGTTGTCGTCGACATCAACATGCCAGGCTACATCCTCGCGCGAATGTACCACGGCGAGATTCATTATCCAGAGTATCGCCGCGCCGGGGATTGGAATGCGTGGTGGGAAGAGGCGGAACATGTTGTGGGCTTTGTCAGTAAGTCAAGAGGCATGCGCGGACGGTTTCTCGCGTTGACGATGCTCTTCAGACCAGCTTCCAACAGTCCGCAGTGCTGGGCATCTTTGATCAGTGCGTCTTCTGAATCTGGCGATATAGAATCAAGTACTTCTCTGGGGCCCAGATAGAATACATGCATACTCTGAGCCACTCTGATACCCCTACCTGCGATACTACGACTTGGGGCACACGGAAATTGCCCCCAGAATTGCACTAGCACTGTAGTACTACATCACGCATAGCGATTCAGCCGTGGTTCCGCTGAAGAACGCCGAGCGCGTCGTCAGCCTCACCATCCACGACCTGTGGTCGCGCGAGCCCGGCCTCTATAGTGATCTAAACTACATTGTCCCGAGAGTGCCAAATCTGCAGACACTGGAGATGCGGTAGACGGCGTGGATGTGGGTGGGACGACGAGGCGTAGTGCATCCGTGTGCCGCGCGTGGGCGCTAACAAATCTGATTTGGATCGAGGACAAGGCCCCGTTTAGGTTAATTACGGCGCATCAGAGTACATCGGAGCACATCCAGCTCTCTTTTCGGATATGGCCCTATATGGGACTTTGGGTGCACAGCATTGCAGAATCTGCGCTCGACGAGGCTAACCCATGGCGGGAGTATCGCACCGGTGGTCTTTGGCATGTAGGCGGAGGATTGGAGGGCTGCGTATGCCACAGTAGTGATGGAAGGCGACGGTCTCATCGTGATCAGGAATTGAAGGGGATGAAAGGCTGCCTCGGATAGTTGTCACCCGATACGCTTAGTAAAGGCAGTGAGATGCAAGACTCAGGTGTGCGCAGTATAAATCAGCAATATATACAAATACATATCTAATTGACCTCTAGATGTAAACGACCTGTAGACAAAGATTGACTAATGCGAAAAACACGCCTAGATCTCAACCATCAGTTGAAAACTGACGGCACAATGATCGAGAACGAAGAAGATGCAGGCGACATACCCTAGAAGCTCTCAGCATACAGAAATTTTGGCGTTAAGACGACGGTACCTGGCGTAGCATGTTCTCGGCGTTCAACCAGCCGCAGAGGAGTCGTTGGCAGTCGACCTGTCCGATGAAAAGTCAGCTCGATCGAAAGGCGGATTGTTGACAGACTCGATCATGATCAGCGCGGCATCCAGTCCCAATAACTGACAAGGAAACGGCTTCGGCGTAGGATCGGACAGCAGAGGATCATAAATCGGCGTTCAGCACAAGGCAGAATCACTGCAGCTACAAGCCAAGTTATGAAGCTGATTCATTTTGCCTGATCGAAGGTGGTTGGTTAGCACCCGCAGAGAATATTCAAAATAACAGTTACGATGTCCCAGTACGGTGCAGCGGTTGATACCGAACTCCTAGAGATCACAGCAGTCCGTGCACGCCGTCTTGCACGCGAGGGAGCGCACGGACCAGACGTTGTTTGGTCACGACGTCCGAGCCAAGCAACCCGGCTTCTTTCTCTTCATCGCTGTCGTTGCCGTCTTGTCGCTATGCCCGACGTTCGTTGGTTCGAAGTTCATATATCATACACGACATTTGTTGAGTCAATGTGGTACGTGATTTGTGCAATTTTCAAGCTCATCGCTCTAAGTCCTCGGCTCCAGACGACCCTGCACGCCGACCATTGGGAATGGAATCAAAGATGGACAGCAGAGAATTTGCTGAGGAGTTGTGGAGATGTGGAGAAGATTGCCTGCGCTACGGATTTTAGGACAACGAGGCTCGCGCCGTGGTACGTGCTCTACTATTCTTGTCTCCTCATCGTCGTTAACGTTGTGCGTAGGCGGCCACTGCTGATTGGAATCCGTGGAGATGCTATGGATCGGACTCCAGGCAGAACTCTTCCGCAGCTATCGCGGAGATCCCTGGCTCCTTTCTATAGCAAGCGCGCTACGAGAAATAACAAGTGCCCGCCGACCTCCGCAGGCTCCTACGATCGCGATTCAGGCCGCCAAGACCAGGTCAAGCCACGACTGGGGACTTACAAGCACGGAACGAGGCTACTATTCATTCAGTAAGTGAATGCAGACGCTTCAGTGGAATGATACTGACCAGCGTGGCAATCTAGGATCGTCGTTTCGATAACTGCACCCTTGCGACCCAGTGTTTCGCACTAGATCATGTCTTTCTGTCCAGCGGTTAGCTCCTTGAGCAACGATCAGGTTCCGCCCGAGGAGGAATGGTGATTGTGAGTCGCTGGCTTCACTGAAAGTAACGCTATGCTCATGTATCCGGGGTTCTAGGTAAAGGTCCTCGGCAGAGCTTCGGGGGTGTGATCTCTTAGCGACGGACGCCAACGGAGCCAATGGGTTGTTGCAATAAGTGGTTTCTCCGGGATCAAACCACTCGATCCCCTCCGATCATGATCATGATCGCCGCCAATCACATGCGCGACTATCCCTCGTCTTCCGTTCATTGACCAGTCTCCGATATTGGATTATCATGGATGAGGAAGCCAGAAGGTGCTTCACCATCGAATTTGGGCCCAGTCGACTCTGTTTGACATCGCCTGGGGGTACCCCATGCCCACGTCCACGCCGTGTTTAAATCTCTGTAGAAAACCATGGCGCACGTCAACGTGGCCTCTTACGCGCTGTCGCGTCAGCCCTCTTTATGAGGTGGTCATTCCTCGGCTGACTTCGCCTCGTCGAAGCGACGCCATTCTCTTCTTCAATATACCCATCCGGACAATTTAGCCCCGCTCTCTCCCCGGCTGTCGAACCCGCACTCACGCTTACCCCAGAAAACGAAATGAGGGCCAGACCCCACATGCGCGGGCACCACCTGACCAGCATGGGTGCGCGAGCACGTAACGCGGACGGCATGCCGATCTTCCAGGCGTATTGCGTTCGCGGTTCTCACCCCACCCACATCCACCGCGTTCTGTACGGACCTTAGTACTTACTTATCCCACGTTATACGTTATGCTGATATCGACCTTCTTTTCGCTCCCCTCTCCACCATGGACGAGAAGACGGTTGAAATCCACGAAAAGGAGAACCATGGCTCCTCCCGGCCGTCGTCGCCACCGCTGACGGCGCCCACTCTCACGGAGGCCCAGCAGAAGAAGCTATGGCGGAAGATCGACGCGCGGTTGATGCCCATACTGTGCCTCATGTACTTGTTCTCGTTTCTGGATCGAGGTGCGTTTCTGTTCCAGGATGAAGTATCATCGTCGCTGAACTGAATAACAGGAAATATTGGAAACGCGCGCCTGCAAGGTCTTACTACGCAGCTAGGGTTGGTGGGGAATCAGTATAACATAGCTCTGGTGTGTCCTTTGCTTCTCTCCCTATCGATATCTGACTCACGCGTGATCCTCGAAACTAGACCATGTACTTCATTGTGCGTACTCCCTTCCTCTCCTGGGCTCTTCAGTCGTTCACTCAGTGTTGCCAGCCATATTGTATCTTCGAATGTCCCGCGAAGTACGTGTTTCCGCTTGTAATTGGCGCAACTAACCATTCTATTGCGTCCTTTAAGCCTGGTACTCAAGCGGCTCGAGCCATCACGGTACGCCTGCATACCCGCTGACCTCTCGGTGAACCTGACTTGCGATCGAAAGATGCCTCCCAGGGATAACCGTCGCTTGGGGGATCATCATGTACGTGCCCATCTTCTCCCCTTCATCTTCGCTCTCGAGGGTAGCTTATCTTACGGGCCAGGACGTTGATGTCTCTCGTCAAAACATACCCCGAGCTCGTGATCACCCGCGTCCTGCTCGGGATTGCAGAAGCCGGGCTGTTCCCCGGTGTTGTCTACTAGTACGTCTTCTGTTCCTCTCGCTTGGCGCCCAGCCCTCAATAATGACACTTCTCCTGCACGCTTGTTAAGCCTGACGCTCTGGTACCCCCGGCATATGCTGCAATACCGCATCGGACTCTTCTACGGTGCTGCGTCTCTGGCTGGGGCGTTTTCGGGATTGCTGGCCTTCGGGATCAGCTTTCTGAGTGGAAAAGCCGGACTCCTTGGGTGGAGTTGGATCTTTGTGAGTGCACGCTTGGCGGCGTCGACAGCTGGGAGCTGAGGTTCGCGTCGTGATGTAGATGTTGGAAGGGATAGCAACTGTTTTAGTCGGCATCCTCGCTTTCTTCGGTAAGCCGTCGCTCCATAGGTATCCTATTCTGATTGACTCATTGTCGTCTTTGGCGCAGTTATTAATGCATGCTTCGAACCCTGCCTCCGATAGTCCTAGTCGACTTTCCCGATACCTGCGACGTTCCTGACTCAGGAAGAGAGAGAATATCGTCATTTGGACCAAGAGTACGCTCACCTTCACCGCTTCTATTCGAGGCAACCAGCTGATCGTGCTGTAGAATTCGACAATTCCTCCGTCGGTGAAGAGGAGGGATTCTCGGTGGATCATATATGGGCGGCGTTTAAGGACTGGCAGGTACGTCTCTAGATTTGACCTACTTCGTCCCTGCTTCCCGCCACTCTCTTGCATTGCCAGCATTCTCATACTTCCTGTTGTTTCCGTACCGTCGCTGATTCCCTTGCGCGCCTAGGTATGGATGCATATCTTAGTGTACTTCTCAGTGGTCGGCCCATGTAAGTGCCTCCCTCTCGGCGCCTCGCTATTCGGCGATTCACACTAATCGCTGGCTACTAGTATACGGGATCACGCTATTCCTGCCCTCGATCATCAATTCGTTCGGATACTCGACTGCAATCAGCCAACTTCTCACTGTGCCGCCATACGTTTTTGCCAGTGCGTTCCTCTTCCCATCATTCCTTCCGTCCCCCTTCTCTCGAAAGCGACGCTGAGGACTGACCATCCATTACACAGCCATGGTCCTCTTTCGCCTTCGCGCACTTTTCTGACAAGCTCCGTCTGCGCTCTCCGTTTATCCTCGGGGGCCTGACGATGTGTTTCGTCGGGTTCGTCATCAACATATCCCCGAATGTTCCCAATGGGGTCAAGTACTTTGGGACATTCTTCGTCGTGGCGGGGAGCTACGCGTCGTTTCCGGGTGTCGTTGCATGGTGCGTTCCTCTACGACGCAGGGCTTGCTTCGATGCACTCATCAGCAAACGCTGCTCGCAGGCTGGGCAATAACCTCTCCGGGCAGTATAAACGCGGCGTAGGGATGGCGCTGCATATCGGCATCGGAAACTTCAGCGGAGCCATCGCGTCGAATATCTACAGATCGCAGGACAGTCCCAGATATCTCGTTGGCCGTAAGTCGTTCTTAACATTGTATCACTGCCTGCTCATGCTAGGAGTATAGACGGCGTTGAGCTGATGTTCGTTGGCATCGGGTTCATCGCAGTTCCCAGCTGTTGTACTCATGTACAAGCGCATCAATGCGCAAAGAGATCGCGAGGCAGAGGCGTACTTGAATGATGGCGGAGATGGCAGGGGGTCTTTCAAAGGCATTGGTGGAAGGTACACGCCGGAAGAGCTCAGGAAGATGGGCGATAGGGCACCCGATTTCAGGTATACGCTGTGACAGTATCGCTCCTTGTCCTCCACCCATTGCACTTGTACTTATCATCCGTTTGCGCAATCAAGCAGACATTCATAGCGCTGATGATTCGCGGTGCCTAGATCTGCAGCCTTGTCTGAGATAGGCAGCTGGGCTTCTGAACGCTGGTGCTGCCTTGTCCACAGCAACGATCCCTGAAGGTGGAGACGGAGTCCGCCGCGGGCGCGAGTGAGTTCGACAACGCGGCCCTGCTTGACTGCTTGTTGCTCAGGCAGACGTTGCCCTAGTTGCCAATGGTCTCTTGTGCGTTCCTTGCGGTGCGCCTGTGCTGTCTTGGATAGGCCCAGAGCTCGCGATTATGGACGTCAAATGTTTGAAGGAATTTGGTTGTATGATAATCGCGTCTCGCTTACGGAGAAAATATCATCTACGAGTCTGATTATCCCTTATCTTTGATGTCCATCTTTCATTACTAACACCGTTGCCTCTCTGGCGTGCGTGGGGCCGCTGTTCCCGTCAGCAGCAACGATCATCCCATTTTGTTGGCTGGCAACGAAGATCACGATGCTGGTATAAGTGCTTGTGTCCCACTGGCGGCTTTCGCGCGATTTCTGCCCTGCAGCAAATTGACTTTTCGGATGTTCTGGCCCCCACCGAGCTTGGAGGTCGCAGTCACGGCGCTTGTGGTTGAAACGTCCATGTACAGTGCGTACTATCTCCGCCTTCATCATGCCGCACCGTATTCATGATCTTGAACCTAGTGCTTGTACATCGTCTCGCAGTGCGCAAGCTTGTACTTCCTCACTAAACGCAATATTGCCTCTCCGAAGAGCTTCTCGGATTACCCCCATCTTCGTCGTTTCGGTGCTGCTATTTGCATTGACCACTTTCGTACGTATGATCTTCGAACGCATATATATCTCACCGTTTCGTGACATTTATATCAAATACATCAGCAATGGTCATTCACCATCACGACATCTCTCCAATTTTTCCGGTCTAGAAGATTAGCAGTTCGCAATGGGACTGAAGGAGCCGAATCCTGGAACTTCGATCATTCTTACTATCCCACTTGCCATTTACATTCCGCAGGCGGTACTCGGGGACGGCTTTTTCGTAGGTCCCATGCGTCTCTCTTCGCTG
Source organism: Pleurotus sapidus (assembly GCA_026743855.1). NCBI lineage: Eukaryota > Fungi > Basidiomycota > Agaricomycetes > Agaricales > Pleurotaceae > Pleurotus > Pleurotus sapidus. The sequence goes on from JANBWZ010000020.1 coordinate 61,941, forward strand.
TTCCAGCCGACTAAGTATTTGACTGTCGTAGGCGTATCGGCTATATATTGTTTGGGGCAGAAGTCGAGGCGTCCTTGTAGCCGCCTCTTCCTCTTAATTGGAGGTTTCATTGGTATGGATGAGCACATCACGTACGCGCTGTACACTCAAGCGTGCCCTTTCAGCCTTCGGTGTTTTGGCTATGCTCGGGAAGCCATTCCCATGTCATATACTTCATGTTCGGATCAACGGCGACTGTGAGTGCTGTCATCCCTTTCGTTGCACAAGTCCTCACCCCGTCTTCAGCCTCAACGTCTTCGTCTCCGGTACGCTTGGTGTATTCCTTGTCATGGCGCATACTGAGTAGTAATACGTAGCGATGATCGTCTACAAAGTATGGAAGATGGACATGGGCGCACAGCCGATTGGAGGGCCGCTGTCAGTCACGGTTCGTTCTCTTCTCACCGGCTCCATATCTTCATAAACCTAATCATTAAGTAGGCACGGGTAGCACAAACTCTCCTGGAGAGCGCGGGTATATACGCGTAAGTACCTCGAATCGAGCTCTCGGACTTTGATTGACATACCGCGCATTGATAAGGTTCTTTGTCGTTGTCACCGCGATTGCAGGCATGCTGTCGTTTGACGTTTTCAGCGCCTGCCTGTCTGCCGTGAGCTCTTGCTACTCTCACCATAACGTATACATCTGCTCATAGGTCAAATCAGTTAGGTCCAGTCGTCGTGAGCGAAATTTCGCTGTTTTATGCGTCCGTATCCTGATACTATGTATAGGGAATATCGTCCTGTATTATCGTTGTCCTTGTCGGTTTGGGGCGGACGACGGATACAAGGAATACGAAGGAGATCCTTTCAACGATAGCGTTTCAACATGGTCAGTCAACGAGAATCTCGCAGCAGGATTCGGAAAATGGGCAGACGAGGAGTCAAGAAGATCCGTTCCAAGGGTCGCTTTGATCTCATCGTCCGTCCTCCTTGATACAACATAATGAAAAACAAGTTGCCGAAGTACTTTTGAGCTTCTTCGAATGCCAAATTTCGTGTCTATCTACCGCATCTACCGCTTTCCGTTTCCCGTCAACCAATTCTTGCTCACAAGGGCTGCGAGTATTGATGACATCGCAACCGTTGTTGGTAAGAAATGATATTGTTGCTTGAACCTACTTCGCATCCCCTTCGGTATGTCCACGACGTCCTCGTCGTTCCTCAATGGTGTAGTTTAATCTCGAATCGTTCCTGCTGTAACTGATGCTTTCAGAAACGGGATGATTCTCCGTCTAACCCCGAGTTTTCATCATAACGTGAAAGAACACGATGTCCATTAAAGGTTTCGAAAGGACAGTTCCTGACGCAGTTTGATCTTTTAGTCTGGTATCGCCTCGCGCGAAAGATGGGCTGTGATGGTGGTGGAAATTTGTCCACTCGGCGATGTCTCCGCCTTCTTTGGGATCTGATCCTTCATTGCATCTCAACGAAGCGGTGGCCACGGTCGAATATGAAAACTTGCAATACGTCAACTTCCCTGAAGCATACAATAGTTAAATACATCCAGAGATCAAATCAAGAATAGTATAATATATACGCGATACAGTAGGACGGAACAGTTAAATTATTGTACAGCTGGCCTCCGGGGTCGCAAATCCGATGGGCGATGTCTGCTCAAATTTTATGATGCTAGATCATGGTACTCGAAAGGAGTGGCTCGCTGCTCGTAAGACCCTGGTTGATTGACGAATGGTGCCGAGATTTGAGGGGGACGATATTCTTGTCTTCCCTCCTCGGCACCCGAAGAAGCTAAGGAATAGCCGCGGCGATATGTCGAATGTGGATTCCGACGAGGGAGTCGTGCAGGTGAGCAGGTGGCGCTGAGGTAGTGGTTGATCCAAGCATAGCTGCCCCTCTACGACAGACACTGTGGACACGCTCGCGTAGACCACACTTGTTACACACCTATTGATACGCCATGTCAGTGAAAGCCGTCCTTGTCACTTGAAGGGACGCACGATCTTTCCTGGATTGGCATATGACCTTCTCCAAGCCGATCCCTTCGTAGCACCGCACTTGAAGCATCGTCTACGAACGATCTCCGTGACCTTGATCTTACAGTCGCTGGTGTACCTAATTTCCTGTTGCATAGGTGATTTCCGCGGCGAGGGGACCTCGATGTCCTGAGGATGCATCGTATGCAGATGGTGGTTATCCCTATGTTCCCTGCTTTGGATATCTACGTGGAACGAAGCGGCATCTAGCAGTGGAACAGAGTTATCGTCGCCAGGCGAAACAGCAGACACGCGCTGTGAATCAGGGCGTCTGTGACTATACAGAAACAAGGGTTCTAAGTGTCGAGACAGACTGCCAACGAATTGATAACATACAAATGCGATATTGCAGGTAGCACTTCTGTCTGGACCCGGTCCGTCAGAGGGGTATTGTACTGGTGGGCCGATGAATTTTGAGTCTCGTGCATGCGCGAGAATGACGAGAACATGATATGTAGATCGACTCGGATGTTCTTGCTTTGTGCACAGACATTTCAGCCCGAACTCGAAAAATGAAGGTCATGAAACATACCTCGCTCTAGCCAATGAAGGAGAACGAATAATTCGACTTCAAAGATCGTGTCCAATTTAACGAGAAATCAAAGGGGTGCACTGATGAGAGGCGTTGTGAGGATTGTGGAAGATGTCGGGTGATACTCGTCGAGGTTGGGTCAGGGAGAGAAGCCTTATAAGGGGATTCATGACGGATTCATGACAAAAATATACAGTTGGATCAGATCCAGTTGTTCATTACAGATTAGAACACGATTGACCTGAATCTGATCATCAAGTCACTGACCGAGCCCGAACGGCGCTTGTCCTCGCTTTTCATATTTCCACTGAGTAACTCAGACTTAATACTTGGTCGGCACGCGTGACCAGGAGATAATTTAAATCTAACGCAGGGAAATTCTAAAACGACTCCCTGACGGTAACACTATTGCGATAGCATCAAGAACATTGTTGACAATCGAGTTTGGTCTCTTATCGAGCATCAGGAATCCTTGGTTGATCTTGATCCATCGTGCGTCGGATCCAATTTGATCACAGGTAAGCACACACATGTTGGTGATATGCTCTCAACGCAACCATTGGCCATGTTCTAGTTTCCGACACAATACATTGTCTTCGTTCTCATAGACACCTGCCTATCATTCCTGCCACAAAGGAAATACAAACCACTCATACTCGTGGTGACGACGCTGATGAAGTGACAGGATGCGTATCAAGGAAAGCATAACTTCTACCTGAATGGGATGAGTATAATGTGGGCCGCGCACTCAATGATGTTGGTTCTCAATCACTTCATCCTACGCTTGTATTTCGCCCAACAAGGTAGGCATCCACTGTGCTATGATATGATATTTGTTCCAGACTCCTACCCCCATCTGATCGACCTTGTTCAATTCATCATGTTGCATCCAAGATACTCAGGCACTTGTAGCGTATGGGTTGACGAGGCACGCGTACCGCCGTCGACCCGAGAGCTTATATAGCAGATTCCACCATCCATAAGTTGAGGATGATAAATCCACAAACCTAGGATAAATGTGGGTTTCTGAATCCGCAGTAGGGACCGATGTCTTCGACTTCCCTCTGCTACACATCGCCGAGTGTTACCCCGAACTTTGCTGCGGGAAACTACTATTGGTTTTGCACGTTTGGACGTTTGGTCTTGTTGGGCTATTGATCTTGCTCTCGTTCAGTCGTTTATTTGGATTGACTGCGGAAACCTGGTGCTGCTTCGCATTAGCCATATGTTCAACGCTTCAGTATATTCCCGAGGTAGACATTCCAGTCATTTTGCCTGTGTTCCTCATCTCCTTCTCCGAACCTCAGGGCCGCTCATCGAAATTCAGTTGCAATTTCAATGTGCCGGGGAGTAGTGTTTCATACAGCCATAGGGCGGTAATCTAAAGATCACTCGTGTCCGGTCAACTCCATTCTGCAAATTCTGTCGAATCTTCTTGCCAATGGCGAACATTTCCCCTGGAAGATGAAGGAACAACGAAAGCCTCTGAGGATTCTTACTCTGGCTGACACTTGTGGTTCGCTTGTCCTCGGATCTCGGTTTGTCCACTGCTCGAACAAGGGCGTTGACACGTTGGCATCGAATGAGTGACAAAATGTCGGGTCCGGTACCCACTGGTGAATCAAACATATTCATCAGCAAACTACACCACGAAGCTCGGGAAGTTGCAATCCGACTCCCATTTCAGCAGCATATTGGAAAGCAGAAGGACCCGAAAGGCAGTGGCTCCACCCCGTCCATCCCGAGTCATGTTGACCACCCACGTTCATCGTTTGTGAGCGACAGCACAGCCGTTATCAAACATGAGGATTGTGTTTCCGTTTCATACTGGGCGTGTCCGTACATCGATTTCTTTACAAGCGCATCAACAAGTGATCATGGCTGAACAGCGAGCCGCCAGTCCGTCAATTGCCAACCGTTAAACCCGGTCTTATGAATCACACTATTAATGTTGATGGCACTCTAAATGCGATTATATTGGGAGTGAAGCCACCTACTCGGCCTCAACTGTCCGCCGTGTATATTTCGAACGTATACTAGGCTCCCCAATAAGTCAACTATGAGATACACCCGCAAAGTCATGCTTACGTCGTAGGGTAATCACTAGGGATAACCAACGATATGCAGTCATACCTGCGAGCCTGGTATTACACACCCAGACGCACTCAGATATTCCCGCTGTCTCCGCCTTGGACTGTGCTCCTTCACAGAGAGAACAGTCGCCACCAACGGGCTGCTTGGGTGTGCTCCCTACTTCAATACGTCTCGTGGCCACGAAATGCTGGCTGGAGGAACCAATATGATCAGAAATTGGCTTCGTGACGGTAGGAGTTCGAAAGAGATGTGGGATGGTGAAGGGCGCTAACAGCTAGGACGCTTCGTTCGGAAGGTGGAGGGTCTTCGTCGGCGGATACGTCTAGCCATTTTAACGTTGGCCTATATGCAAGGAATTCTTGAAGATACTTGGAGGTTAGACTGCATTCTGAGAGTTTGAGGTGCGATATAGCGCACTCGATGGGAGGGATTGTAATGGTAGAGCATTAATGGGGCAACTCTCCAGGGATATTATGATGTGGCGTACGTTGATGAGGAAGGGGGTGATTTGTCCAATAGGGCCATGGATTTCATCGTATGATACTGTGCAATCGCTGTATTTGTCCACCAGAGTACACGAGAAAGATGTGTTATACTTGAGGCCTAGGTTGGTTTTGACGTCGCGGGCCAGGGAGGCCAACCCGTGACGAAAGGGGTGTTCATCCCATTCGTATCCTTCCTGAAAGATTGATATATCTTGATACAGAGGGCGCAGAACTTCCGAGAAGCGAAGAGCAGCGAGCGTAGTGTCTGTCGATCCTCACGCTTGGCCGGATCGAATTCGTTGATGATCGCGGAGAGAACTTCCAATGGTAGCTCAGGCAGGATAGCAAGGACTAGATAATTCGTCTTTTATCTTCAGGCCGTTCACGCTGAGATGCTGTAAGACTTACTAGAATTTTTTGCGCCTCGGGGTCATGGCTACTTAGCAGGAGGAAGCCGCCGATTCGTCACGATCTCCTCAGATTGGATCAGTCGTGACTCGTGACCTGTGCCTGTCTCATCGATCTGGCTCGAACTCTCGACGTCTCTCTCACTAATCTTTCAATGCTCTCGGTTAGATCAAGACTCAGAACAATTCTAACCTTCCCTCGACGACGGTTCGAGCCAGTGAAGCCGTTCAGAGAGTTAGCGCCATGGCGTGAAGAGGGCCCGCCGACGCCACGCTCTCATGAGGTAGCCTAGAGGTACATCCGATCCTCTCGTGCATACTGCAATTATGAGCACATTCAGTACCGAAGACTATGGTCGTTACCCAGGAGAACGCTAAGAGCGACTAAATATCCAAATGATACGATCAAACATGATACAATAGCACGTTCGTCAACGAGTCTCCAATCTCGAGTATCGACCGCGTCAAGATCGTAGTCACCTCTTTGGATGCTTTATCCGCACCGATGAAGACGCTCACTGCGGGGAGGTACAACGATGCGATAGCCCGAGAAAGCCGCCATTTGGGATACCGTCTACTGCGCATCTGCTCTTCAAAGAGGTGCTTTTAGAGCGTCAGACGCGGGCCCAGAGCTCAACAGAATGATGCACAACTCACTACATGCATGGTGTGCCTGAGCACCGTGTCTGCTTGTAGAAGATATTTTGCATGCATGCAGAGATCGATTTGGGAAGGACGAGGCGAGCATGTCGACCAGGGGACCGTCCAAGACGACGACTTTCAAGAATAGGAACGTGATTCCAGACGAGCTGGCTCCGAGGAACCTGCGGGTGCTAGCTACCTCTTCTGGAACGGCATGGCGCCCGTAGATGCCCACCTCGTCGAGCCGGCAGAGTCCAGAGGACGACCCGTCCCGCACGCCGTCCCAGACACCAGCAGTATCCCCGTGTTCCCGCAATGCGAGCCAGAGCGATCTCAGGTACGGCAATCGCAGACTGCTCAGCGCGGCCATGGGGGCGGCTGCAGAGGCGGGGGCGCACAGAGTGAGTGAGCGCTGGGAATTTGGAGCTAAGAGTGTCGAAAGCTGCCGTTGAGAGCGTGATCGGCATCGAGAGTTCAGGGCATGGTCAGACCTGGCAGCGGGTATCAACGCAGCTATCGCTGTCTGAACGTGCTGGATGGGCTCACCATTGGCACAGACTGCTGGCGAGACATGGTCGATCGTGGGACAGCCATCCGCCGTGGCCAGCACCAAAACGCGAACAGACGGCGTGATGTGCGCGATGAAATCTGCAAGCGCGCCCATTTAAGGCTTGAGCTCTGGCTGGGTGTGACACGAGATCTGGGCCGTGACGTCCTCCAACCCGCGAAAGTGCAGGAACGGGAGCACTGCCCACAGTTTCTCGCTCTCCACATCCAATGTGCGTATAGAGGGGTGGCGCTCGAGGCGGCTTGCAGGGGCTGGTGCATGTATTTCTTGTACTCTGGCGACCAGGCGCCGCCGATAGCGACCTCATCCAGACGCTCTGCTCTAGTGAGGGAGTCCAGGATGCAGTCGCGCACGAGCTTGGCCGGATGCGGCGCTGTCGAGGTCTTACGCCCCGTGGATCTGCGTATCCCACTGCCAAATCGCGCGTCTCAAGCTTGGAGATTGTTCTGATATGCCTCTTCTCTTCGCCACGCTCCCGGCTGTCACGCGCCCTGGCTGGGAGAACACATTATAGATGTAGACCGATCTGACGTATTTCCGCGCCAGAGACGCGCTGGGTTGCTATGCATCATCGAATTGCTCGTACTAATTTCCGAGCTCCAAACGAACCTCAGGCAAGCTTTTGTGCGCTGAAAGCCTCGATAGTGACCAAGCGCAAGACGGTTATATCGGCCGTCCATCGCGAGCTCGTAGAATAGACGGTTTACGCCATACAGCCGGGTAACCTCTGTGGAGGATAGGAATGATGAGATGCGGATCCAGATTTCTGGAGGCAGAGTTGCGCCAGGCGTTGACATTGAAAATGTCTTGGGGCAACTGAATCGTAACAAAGAATGTATTCGGCGCCTATGAGTCCAAGTGAGTTCAGCCACGAGGTTGCCACGAGGACAGTCAGGCGGCTCGCTCTCAGCACCGCTCCTAGGCTTGGGCAGTACTAGTACAACAACACTGGGTCCACCGCATTGTCCTTTCAACTAGAGCTCATGCCGATGTGCACCGCGAACCGTATATTCTACAAGCAACAAAACATTCTGCTCTCGAAAAACAGGGGTCATGCTGGCAATAGGTGGCGTACGTAAGTACTCGGTCTCAAACTATATTTTTGAATCTCACAGAAGCCTATAGGACCTTCGATACGCAAGTTCAACCCCGAGCTCTACAGAATGGATGATCTGCGGATCTATCAACAGAGTTGAAACGAAAAAATCAGACATGATAGACGCACGACGACCTCCTCATGATGTTCCCACCAACGTGTACATAGCGGCACCCCGAGGGGATCCATGCGCAAAGCTCCGCCACGTCTTCTCGAGAATCGAAAATTGCCATCGTCGCAATTCACATTATGACTATGTACCAGGCTCTTCCCAGCACCGAAAAGACGGTGGGCATCGGCGTTGTCTGGCGAGGAGTGGTACAAAGAACTTCAGCGTGTGCGCTGGAAACGCGGTGTCGGATCGACGATTCGATATGGGCCATATAAATGCGCCTCGTGTATTCGTATTCGATATTGGGGAGTCTCGGGGCGACGCGCAGATCGTGCTGAGGCCGGGGCTAGGCGGCTACGTTAGACTGCGCAGCGAAGGGAACGCCTTGACGCCGCGACGAACGATGGACGACACCCCCTGTCTCTGCAGACGCTGGGTACCGTAGGACGAGGACTGGATGCGGGCTGCCCTTCAGAGTACGGCCTACTGGGAGAGCCATCACAACTATCCCGAGTTCGACCCGGTGGCGAAATGAATTGAGCGGGAGGTCGTGTGGAGTAGCTCTCGGGGGAGCTATCGGGCTATAACCACCGACATCCTGGAGACGGTTTACCGAGTAGTGGGTTGTTCAACGGAACGAGCAATTGGAATATCATGCGACGGACTTGCGAAATCTGAAGTCCAACTCCCCCTATTTCCAGGACTATATCACGCTGACCTTCACACTCAACTTACCCCAACACCGCTCTTACTCACCCTCGACCACTATGGTCATTATCCCCCAAGAAGTCCTGCGGGAGATCATCGCAATCGTCGATGACACCCCCTCTCTTGTCAACTGCCTCCTCGTATCCAAAGGCTTCCAATTTCAAGACGAAGCGCGGCGCGTGCTCTACGAATCCGTCGCGCTCGTCGCCACGGGCACGAGGCTCGCAAAATTCCGCCACGCCCTCGACGCGACCCCGCTGAACGCGCAGCTCGTGACGCACATCGCCTTCTCGCACGCCTGGACGCGGTCGCAGCACCTCTACCGGGACATCAACTGCATCCTCGCATCCTCGCGCACCTCCCGAACCTCGCGACGCTGGAGATCCGGCAGTCGGATTGGGAGTGGGAGGACTTCGCGGAGTCGCCTGGCCCGGAGAAGGCGTGTCCGTGGAAGCTGATGAAGCTGATTTGGTATGGAGATAAGTGCCCGTTGCCGTTGATCGCTGCGCACAAGGACACGCTCGAGCACTTTCAGCCCAGCTACGGGACGACCCGCCATATCGAAGAGCGTGGGCTGGGGCTGACAATGCCGAAGCTACGCTCGATGAGATTGTCGCATCCGAATATCAAACCAAGGACAGTTGGCATGCGTGAGGAGGAGTGGAAAGCGGTGTACAGCACGATAAGGAGAGAGGACGGCGGCCATTCTGGTATATGGGTTCGAAGAGGGTGAGAGAATTCCAAAGCCTGGACTTGAAGTGCAAACCTGAGTGTTTTCGTAGAAATCATGTAGGCATAAAAGGCTTATAAACAAGGTCGCAGATATGTTCGATATGATTAAAACGGGTAAAATGGCTTGTTATCAATTGAACTCTATGACAATCAGACGTCTGTGAATGACTACGAGGGCGGCAAAAGAAGTGACTGCGTACAAGTCAACAGCAGGGTTATCGTGGTGGATGCTGGTAGCGACTTGAGACGATTCAGTTGATGCGTTGAATGAGACCGGACCTTGAAATCAGAGCGGAAAAAAATGAGCTGGTTCGTACCCGCACGGGCCTCCGCTCTCCTTTGCTCTTCGCTCTTTTCTCCTCGCTCTCTCTTTTCTCCTCGCTCGCTCTCACCCGCGTCCCCACTCCTCCCGCCTACGATCCCCAGCGACGCGGGTGCACTTTCAGGCGTTCAACGTCTTGACGGTCCACACGACGTCGGAGACCCAGCGGCAGAGTCCGCGAATCTCTTGCTGCCCCCCTCTTATTCCCGCTCCCATTTTCACACTTGCGTGCATATATGCGTCCTTTGGGCGAGGCAGAGCGCATAGAGGGTTCTCTCGACTGGATACCAGGCTTTTATGTAGTGGCGTGCTCCAATGAGGCGAGGATGCGTCAGTGGTTTTTCATCGACACGCAAGGTAGCGTGCCCTCAGTGCGCATATATGCGTGTTCTCGCAATGAAGAGGTTTCTATGAGCTGGAGCCCAGGAGTAGGGCCCGTAGGGGGCGGTGCGGACGTACTTCGCACTTCGCTGGGCTGAGGAGAAGCCAGCGGGGTATCCCGCCCTCGGAGCCTCTCATCGACCTTCTTCGCAGGCACCATCAAGGAACGATCCTCAGAGTTCTGAGAATCCCAGTTGTGGGTATCGCAGAAGCGAAGGAGAAGGGCAAGGAATTAGAGCCGTAGGAGAGACGACCGAGGTGCGTGTCGATGATGGATGAGCACCGCGGGAAAAGGGGACGCATCGAGTCTCGTGCGTTGGTATTGGGAGACGAATGGCGCGGGTGGTCACGCCGGAGGCCAGTCATTCAGGGTGCATGTCGAACCAGAGGATTTGAAAGCCCGGGTAATAACATCGCAAATGGTTCGTGTGGACTTGAGCTGTATTGCGATGAGCAGTGCATATTCACTATCGAAGTACGTTGCCAGCGCGCCCTCAATCTTCCACCGGACCACAGAGGGTATATGCACACGGAAAGCGCCAAATCGACCCGCCGATGGGCCACCGCTGGTTGTTGGCACTCGTCCGTTCTCCAGCCGAGTACTCAACATATGAAGAACCCCCGGCGACCGGACTTGAGCAACCTTGTTGTCCATCGGGGTCACGTAGACTTCAGATTGCCTATCCCCGCCATTTTAGAATCTCATTCCGCGCCAGCAACCTATCTCGGCAAACCCGCTCATGCGCTCTATGCAGATCCAAGGTGCCTGGCCGGTGTGAGTAGTAAGACGTAACTTGCATTCTACGATATATTGGCTAACGGAATACTCCATGTCTTGAAGATCTCCGATCATAAAGATATGCAGTACATAGCGAACAAGCCTTCGGGTGTATCATCAGGGTACTAGCATCGCTACCGTCTTCCATTGCCTGACTGGTGTGTGTACGTGCGTTCGTGCGTGGAAACATTGCTCTTGCTATCTCCTCGGACCACGACCAACCGTTGTCGTCTGGGTATGCTGGGTGAATACTTATGTGTTACGTTGTGCGCAGGACTGGGGCCTAATTTTTGTTCCGTCATTCATCTTCATATGCCGATATACTTCTCCTTATTCCGCCCGCCTCTCTTCGCGAAGTTGGCGCATAAAAGGACTGACGACCTTCTCCTACGTACATAGCCTTTGAATTCCCCTCCCTTCCTCCACCGCCCCGTTCTGTATTTTCCCAGATTGTAGCGTAAGTGATCGAGCTGTATTGCCCGTCGAAGCAAGAACTTCAGGAAGTCAGCGCCACGCCCATCTGCGAAAACTCGCGCTGCAGGACTTTGACTAACGATGAGCGCACGGTTTCAAAATTTCATCACCGGGGAATTGGCTACCAGACTCACCGAAATGTCCTACATTCTCCTCCCCCTGTTCCCACCACTGTCCCCACACTTCTGCTCTGCGTGGCGTGATTACGGATGGCCGGGCGAAATCTCGACAGAAACGAAGCTCCTCGAGCTCCGAGAATACGTCCAAGATAACCACGCTTTGCACAGAATCGAAGACAAACCGGACATCGTCATAATCTCATGCTCGGGAGGATGGTCGAACGTGTAGAGCCGCAAGTATTTCAACCTACTTGACGCAAGGGAGGAAATGCCGCCCATATAATTGTTTGATATGAGCATGATGTCGGCGGGCGTGTTTTCGATGACTTGGGCGTGCTGAGGATGAAAAGAACGGTGGTAGCGACGGCGGGAGGACGCCGACTTCGTCCTCTTCCGTAGCTTTTGGATCAGGGTTTCGTCAGAGCTAGTAGTCGCAGACGTGGAGGAGGGCGCAGACGCCGCGGTTCGCGTTTGCGCCGGCGTATACACATGTACATGACAACGATAATATGGGAGATGCGAGATAGCACCCTACTAGCGTCATCAAATTTCTGCTAGGAGGGATTGCCGTCGCACGCGCTAGCAGTTCTGGTAGGCGGAAGTTGAGTACTGAGTCGCGGTGCTGGTGGTGTTCCGGCCGACGGCCATCATCCGACCCCCACTCCCGGTCATCCACACGAGTTTGGGAATAAGCTGGCGAGCTTGGTCGCCTGCGTTCTGCCGATGGGAAGCATCCTCCGATGACCGCGATCACGAGCAGGTCGAACCGTTTCCTGAGAGGCGTGGTACTGCGAACCGAATACCTACGAAATCACTTGAATGAGACAGGAGTTGCGTGATGTTCCGAGTCAGACTCACTGCTGTGTTCGTGGCATAGTTCAGCTAGACTGCCGTCGAATATACGGACGATCTACACGATCGTCAGCGATGACCCTCCTTTGACGGAAGAGAGAGAGCGCGCGTACCTGGCCAGTTAGACTCCAGTCCCCGGTCCCCAACGTTCCCATCGACATCGACAGCACCAAGTTCGAGTCGCCCTGCGTTCCCGAGTTTCTTCGGCATCAGAAGGACATCCTCAGGCGGTCCGAGCTGCAAGCGGCCTTAGTCTTACGTCTTTCCTCCTTTCTTCCGTTGGCCTTGATCGGTATCCAGTACGACTCGGCCCAAATGCGCCCGCTGAAGCCTGAGCTAGGAATCGGCATCAGAAAATGTCTGCAAATGCGAGGTCGACGCCCGCCGCTTAGCGACAGAGAAGGATGCAAACGGCAACGTGCAGTGTAAGAATAAGAGCACTGTGTAGAGCAGACATAGCTACTGGTTCAGATTCTGGCTGTAACTGGGAGGCGCAGCTGCTGCTGGTGGGATGTTGTGACATAGATGCGTACACGGTGAATGTGGATCACGGCACGCACGTCTTCGTTGGTGAGTTGTCGAGAGTCGTGACAACCCAACCGACCTCTGACTTCACCCAGCCAACCCCCGAAAAGCGACCTCGCGGAGCCTTAGCCAGGTATATCAGGTATACCGCGCGCAAATCCCTGTCGTTCCCATCTACACTCCAGAATAGCTTGTCGACGGGACGCGGACGCGCCTCGGAGACGGCATGAGCAATTGAATTCAATCCTCCCGACGTTCCCGACGTGGCTATCGGGTGGAAATCGTGTGGCAATACGAACTCGTCTCAGAACGGCCACCTTTTCGCGCTTTCGCCTCCTCGTCGTACCCAATCTCAGCAAGCACGATCATCCGCCTTCTCATTCCCACCTGACCCTCCGCCTCTGAGTTGCGCACGGCCGATTCGGAAGGGTGTAGCCCATCCATACACACGATTATAAATCCGTACGCCGCTGAAATCGCACTGTCTCAAGCCCCTCGTCCAGAGATGTAAGCAAGGAGCGTTGAGGAAAGCGTAAGAGGAAGGTCCACCGTGCGCCGCTGCAATCGCACTATCTTAATCGAAACGGTGGCTCGAAACGCCTCCATTAATAAGTGCACTTTGGAAAATCGAAACGGGGGCTTACAGCGTTGTTCCGTGCGATGATGACCGGGGATTTCAAGGATGTGAAGATACCGTAGCCTCTGCGTATTTCAATCATAACTTGGGTGTCTGGAGGCCGGCTGCCTCCCGTCGCGGCTTCGAGGTGTTTTCCGCAAATATATGTGTCATTAATGCGATCAACGTCGCAATTACAACGGATCTGAAAACGACATCGAAGTGTGAGTTTCCAGCGTGTCGTAGACCTCAAACCTTTTCTCGAACTTTACTTCCGTCGCATGTACCCCAGACGCCCAAACGCTAAATATAACGAACCAAGAATAGTTGCATTGGTAATCACGAACGAACCGCTCATCCGGCGCCGAAATGCCGATCCCCCCGCGTAGCTTTGTGGAATCCGTGTTTGATCGCATTTGCTCGCGGTTGACTGTGAAGAATGTTGTCAGCCAGCTCGCCACTGCTCAAACTCAAGCTCGTTGGGCCTGCATGACTCACGCTCGCGGAGGGTTATATCTCGACACCCTCCCACCGCTCCCTCTTACTCAAGTCCTCCCCTCCCTTACGTGCATACGCCCCCACGAACCTATGACAGATACCCTTGCGCAGCCGTCCTACGACCAAAGGTTCAGCGTTTTCTGAACCCCGCGACTGACTCCCGACGCACCGTCCTTCACGATCAACAACAGCGGCGAGAAATCAATCGCCGCTAACCTGAAAAGCGACAAGGAGGAGGGCGAGGTGGATGTCCTGATCGTGGACTGGGACTGGTCGCAGACGATCCGCTCAATCCCAAAAAGTGCGTCTTGATACGATATGGCCTCGATGACGATGGGCTCATCCTGACATCCTGCATCCGCCTAGCTGGTCGTACAAGAAGAAGTGGGCAGCGACGATCGTGGTTTCGTCGTTCACGTTCATCAGCCCGGTGTCGTCGTCGATGATAGCCCCGGCGGCGGAGGCCATGTCTCGAGACTTCGGCATCACGAGTAGCCGTCGTTACGGCTCTCACGATATCTGTATTCGTCCTTGCATACGGTCAGTGCTTCTCTTCGACATGCTGAAGCTCGCAATGCGCTAACAAGCAGCTCTCCAGCCATCGGACCACTCGTACGTTGGCGCACATATCCACCAGCCTGCTGGTGTTGACTTGTTCTACTAGTTCCTCGGACCCCTCAGTGAAATCTTCGGCCGCTCACGGGTCCTTCAACTTGCGAATCTATTCTACCTCGGTGAGTCTTCGCCACGACCCCCAAGCTCTTCTACATGCTCACCAAACTCATGCTTTCAGCGTGGAACATCGGCTGCGGGTTTGCCCAGAACACAGGGCAGCTCATCGCGTTCCGATTTCTCGCTGGCCTAGGCGGCAGCGCCCCCCTCTCCGTGCGTTTCTCTTTTCCTCAATGCGACGTACTCTTTATCTCGCCTTCGGTTTTAGATCGGCGGCGGCGTGATATCGGATACATGGGACACGCACGAGCGCGGCAAGGCCATCGCCATCTACTCCCTTGCCCCGCTCTTGGGCCCCGTCATCGGCCCCGTCGCAGGCGCGTGGATCGCGGAGAAGTCAACATGGCGCTGGGTGGTGCGTCTCTCTCTCTCTTTCTTTCTCTCTTTACGCTCTGTATAGGCGCGACTAGCTGACACGTTGTGTGTATGTGCGCTGGTATGATGCAGTTCTGGTCCACGAGCATAGTCTGCGTGGCGATCCAGATATCCGGGCTGTTCTTCCTCCGCGAAAGTGGGTGCCGTCTCCCCGTCATAGCCCTGGATGCTCATTGCGCCTTCTGGTAGCATACGCACCCGTGCTTCTCGAACAAAAGGCCGAGAAGCTGCGCAACACGATGGACTTGGAGAATGGGCCTCACAGGGACGTCCGGACGATATACGATTCCCCCGACCGCACGTATGTATATGCATGCCCCCACTGACTGCCTCATCCTCTGTTGCTAACTACTCGCAGATGGCAGTCGATTATGACCAAGTCCCTCACCCGCCCCTTCATGCTCTTCTTCAGCGAGCCCATCCTCCAGGTCCTCGGAGTCTACATGGCGTTTATCTACGGCGTTTTCTACCGTGCGTGACCTCCTCTTCCCTCCTCTTCCGCTTCCCCAAGCTGACCCCGTCCGTTCCAGTCTTCCTGACGACGATGCCCCTCGTATTCGAGGGCACGTACCACCAGCGCCCCGGCATCGCGGGCCTGCACTACATCGCCATCGGCGTCGGCCTCACCGGCGCCTCGCAGTTCAACGCGCGCGCCATGGACCGCATCTACGCATACCTGAAAACGAAGAACGGAGACAACGGCAGGCCCGAGTACAGACTCCGTGCGTACACCTGCGGTCTCACGCCCGCGCCCGCGCCTTACTGAGGGTGGATATACAGCGTCGATGGTGCCCGGGACGCTCCTCCTCCCCGCGGGCCTCCTCATCAACGGCTGGGCGGCGCAGAACCACTGTCCATTGGATCGTGCCCGATATTGTACGTCTTTCTGGCTGTCCCCCCCCTCCCTCGGTAGTGGTTTACTGAAGGACGCTGTAGGGAACGGCCCTCATCGGCGCGGGCATCATCCTGAACTTCCAGTCGATCCAGATATACGTCGTCGACACCTTTAGCTTGCACGCTGCGTCAGGTGCGTATCCTCCCTCCATCTCCCATTCCCTCTCCCCTCTCCCCGCTCTCCGTAAGCCCACCCACTGACGTGCGCGCGTAGCCCTCGCAGCCGTCTCGTTCCTCCGCTCCGTCGCGGGCTTCGGCTTCCCGCTCTTCGCGCCAGAGATGTACAAGGCCCTCGGCTTCGGGAAGGGCGACACGATCCTTGCGGCGGTGGCCATCGCCATCGGGTGTCCTGCGTGAGTATTCGTATTCGTATTCATATTATTCGTTCGAGATATTGCGGCGTCCGCGTGCTGACGGCTGTTGCTTTTGCGCGCAGGCCATTCGTGTTCTGGAGGTTCGGCGAGAGGATACGCCACGCGAGCCGGTATGCGCGCAAGACTGCGAAGAGTGCGCCCGCCTGGGGTCCCCGCCAAGCCGTGAACGCTTCAACGCTTCAACGCGTGGCGCGTCAAGCCTGGACGGCTAAGCGTCAACATATCAACGATCTATGAACTATGATCTGCGCTAGAGTTAGAGTGGAGAGGAGAGAAGATACCGCGTCTTTCATGGCGCATCCGTGTGCCGATCGCGTTTTGCATCATTTAGCGTCAGTTTGTGTTCCGCATTTTGTACACTAGGACTGCAGCTGGCAGGTACAGGCTACAGCCGTGGGCGACGGACATTTGTTAGTCATATATGCTCTGTAATATCGCTGTAATATACTCACTCGCATTTGGATTTGGACAGCGACCAGAGGGGCCGCTTAAAGGAAGAGAGCCACGGCTGCATTGGGAGCTGGAGAGCTCCAACATCGCTCCTTGATGGTGCCTGCGACTCGCGAGGGAAGATCGAGGAGAGGTTCCGACGGACGCTAGGGTGCGCCATTTGCTTCTCTTCAGCTTTCGCACAGCGACGTACGAAACGCATCTATGCCGTCGCCTACTCCTCACCTGCAGCTCGTGGTAGCCTCTTCGCTACGAGAACACACATGTATGCATACGGATTGAACGCTACCCCGCGTGTCGACGAAAAGAAAGCACGAAAGCACCCTCACCTCCTTCCCGACCGTCGTATCACGCCACCGCGATAATTTCCTCCTTGAAGCCTTGCATTCAGTCGAGGGCGCCCTCTATGCGCACCTAAGCCGCTCTGCCTTGCTTAAGATATGCGTGTATGCGCATTTATGAGAGTAGTAGCGGGAGGGCGGCCAGCGAGCAGCGAATCAATCCGCGGACCCAACCTGCGCTCGCCGCTGTGCCTCTGACTTCTGGTGTAGCGTAGCGCCAAGACGTTGAACGCCTGAAAGTGCGCCCGCATCGCTGGGGATCGGTAGTGGGGGCGAGAGGCGGGGGGCGCGGCGGTGTGAGCACGGAGAAAAGGGTACAGAGAAAAGAGCAATGAGCACAGCAGAGGGAGGGACGAGGCCCGTGCGGGTACGAACCAGCTCATTTTTTCCGCTATGATTTCAAGGTCCGGTCTCTTCCAACTGAGCAGCTGGATCGTCTAGTTGACAGACAGCCGACTAGCGACAGCGTCGCACTGAATCACTGCTATGGCTCAACACTCTCGACATCATTCACGCTGAAGTCTGGCCGAAATCTGACGGTCGTAGTGTTTACCGGTCGTACGATGTTTGATTATTTCTATTTGCTGGAATCAGTGGGTGGCGGGGGTCAGCGAGGCAGAAGACAACGACGGAAGGCACGCACATTGCAGTCATCACTGCAGTTTCAAACCCACCGATTGGAGGTCCTGCACAGAATACCCAGAGGAACTGCCTTGGCGGCCCTTCGACGACTCAAATCAATCAAGAACTGACCACGGACTAGTAGTACAAAGAACAAAAGAGTGCCTCCAAAATGCAAGACTAGACAAGTAGAGGGCATAGATGAGAATCAAAACTGCATCAATTATATTAATGAACCAGAGGGAGCAGCACATGGAGAATCGCACGAGCAAAGCAAAGTTGTGGCCGGCCATCTCGGCCATCCAGCGCTTATTTGTCCCGGAAAACCGGAGGCAACATTGCCCATAAGATCACATGATATCAGGGGTCGGGGGGTCTGCATATCGGTTCAGAGAAAGATGTGCAGTGCTCTTTTTTTCAAGATTCATCATATAGTGCTTTTTAAAATACTCAAATTGTCCTCTTTGGCTCCTCCTCAACGTAACATCTTGATATATCAAAATTTGTCTTGGCCCCTATTTTGCGTGGGAATTACATGTTTCAACATTTTTACTTGGAAGCGAACATTCACTGTCGCTCCTTGCTCTCTTCAAAACCCAATTGATATCTCTCTGCTATCAACACACAGAAATGTCCTCAAACAACACAGAACAACTTCAGTTTTCCTCCAACACTGATAATCAGGGCATGCAACTGATTACAGAGCCGTTGACAATCGGGTATGATTTTGAGGATCCTTGGGGCATATGTGCGCTAATCCATTGCCTCGTAGAACTTTGGGCCCTTTTCTTGCAGCTGTGGAGCGATTGGGGATTTCAGAGCTCCCCTGGATAATGAGTTTGGCTCATGTCGATCTCACACTCTCTGTAAGTCCTATGATAACATGTTGATGTTACTCATCCGTATCTTAGCCACAACAGAAGACATTGCTCGTCAATCAGATCACCTCCGCTGAGAAGGAAATAAGGCATTGGATTGAAAATCCATTCAGTAAAGATAGCCATAACTCGAAGGCTGCACTCGTCATAGGGATAATAGCGACGTATTCACTGCTGACTGCGATACAACTCAATCCGACCCTCTCCCACAATACATGTGGCCCTTCGCCTCAACCGGATGGTTGCATCAAGCTGGTGGGCAATAGCACAGATTCCATCGTCAAATTGTATGATTGGCCGATCATGATAAAAAAAGCGCTTTCCGCCCTGAGTGAAATGTTGGAGAACCCGAAAGAGCAGCAAAAGGCCAATAAATTCTTCTCTGCTCTGGAGCCAGGCGACGACGATCTCGGATATCTGTACGGCATATTCCAAAAGTCAAAGAACTCGTCAAAAGCATCAAGGATAGTGGCCTAACTTCGCACTGGCTGCAGCTGGCCTTCGTGCCGCCTTGGAGGTAAGTTCCGCATCTAGTTTTGATAATAACGTGTCTCACATAAGCTTCCCAAGGGCAAGGAAATTCCGGAGAAATGGGGGCAGGCTGATAAGCAAATGGGGGCAGAGTATCTCCAGCAACACCGGGGGGCAAACCCAAGCGTGGGACCGCAAGCGTTGCTACTTCCCCTCCACCAGGCATTGGCGGTCTCACCCTTGCTGCTTCTGCAAACGAGGGACGCCATGGGGAAGCATGTGGCAAGGCATTGGCATCTCGTAGTAAGTCAACATACCTCCTTCCAATTCAAGCTAAATGAAATTGTCGTAGATGTGGAAGCACCTCGGCTGCCAACGACCTCCTTTGCTGGGCTTGATCGAGAATATCATTTGGACGACCCTGTGTGAAGTTGCGCTGAGTCCAAAGGAAATACCTCAGGCCATGGCATCCCTATATGAACATCTCAAAGAAATGACACGGTACAACAAGGAGAACAACACGCTTGAGTTGGAAGTTGAGCCAGGGTGCCGTGAATTCTACAAGTCGCTGG
The DNA here is from genome assembly GCA_026743855.1 of Pleurotus sapidus. Taxonomy (NCBI): domain Eukaryota; kingdom Fungi; phylum Basidiomycota; class Agaricomycetes; order Agaricales; family Pleurotaceae; genus Pleurotus; species Pleurotus sapidus. The sequence continues at coordinate 81,626 of JANBWZ010000020.1, forward strand.
AGCCTCTCTTTTACGTTTCCAACATCTTTGAACGATGGCTCGGCATTGGCCCATCCAGCTCTAGCTCCTGGAACCCCCCAAACCCCGCTGTCTAATACCTCAAACCATCCTCCAGCTGCTGGACCTTCGGGGTTGAATGCCCTGAGGGAAAACTCACCCCCGCCTGATGGCCCTCTTAGCGATGCCGGCAAAGGGGATGGGGGTCGCAGTCAGGAGCCCAAGACAAGTGGCAAACAGATACACGGAGACGACGACAACGATGAAAGGGACGATGATGTGGATAGGACGAAGAATCCCGACATCAACCTGAGCAGCAAACGCAGACGCGGAGATGACGACAACAACAACGACAACGATGACGATGACAACAACGATGACAACAACCCAACTGGGCCATTCACACGCAAGAGGCTAAGACCCGCTGTGCCCTCCGACGATAGGGACGATTACCTTACGCCCAAGCTCAGGAGGCTACACAAGCACCCATCTACTCCGTCCCCTGGTGATGAGAACGACAAGCAAACCCCTTCCGCCACCAAGCCCCCCGCCTCCAAGCCCCCTACCTCCAAGCCCCCCGCCTCCAAGCCATCACCTGAAAAAAAGGGCCCACTCAAACCGCAGAGCAAGCCATCCTCCAAAACAAGGCGACCGATGTCCACAACCCTAAGTCGATCACAAGGTGCTGAAGGAGGGAAGAGTGGCGGCATTCCCCCCAACAGTACTAGGGGTCCCAGAAAATGGCTAGCTCGTCTTGTAGGTACATCTACTGAGGAGGTAAGCCGCTTCTAATCAATATAAAGATTGATTTATTGACTCATTCAAAGCGCTACGCTGCTCCCCGAACTGTCCTCTTTGATATCCACGGCGAAGCCATTCGAACTTCTCCCATCCTTTCATGTAAGTTGAAACACCTTTTTTGTCAGCATTTCTTAACATCATTTTCAGCACGAGTACGCCAGGGAGTATTTCCTTGGTTTAATCAGAGGCATACGACGGACGTGTGGAGATCATCCCCCTGATTATACCTCAGGTGACGGGAATGGCACCACAATCAAGTCTGTGCCTTATGATGTCTATAAGCAATGGTCCCCCAGCCAAGTGGGGGAGCTGTTGAATACGAAGGCCATCTTGGTGACGGGCGTGCCTGTAGAAGCTCCGGAGAGTTTCGAGGTGGCATTAAGGGGTCTAAACAGATTCCTTGATGCATCCATAGTATGCAACGGTATGCATCGCTTAGCCAAAACACCCTGCCGTCTGCTGACTTGCCACGTAGATCAATCAATAGATTTGGGTCCCACAGGCGATGAACATCTTAGAAGGGCCTCCCTGGAAGAGATCATCGCAATCTCCAAGTCACCCGAACGCAAGGCAATCAACTTCCTCGATTTCCCCGGTCCTTTGCCAGCAGGAACGCCGCTGGTCTCCGACGACACCTTGGATCGCGTTTGTTATTCAGCAACATGGTCCCACCCCATGCCTCGGAAAGCGGCAGACATGTCGGCGCTGACATGGACCATTGCTGCCACTCCGTCAACTTGGCACCATGTACATGTTGACTCGAACGGTTTTGGAACGGTAGTAGTTGCCACTTACGGTAGGAAGCTTTGGGCGTTGATCCGACGAAAGGACGACCCTTATTCGTCAAGGCCTATTGACTGGGCAGAACATGTCATTGACTATGTTGAAGCTGTTTTGGACTCGGAAGACTATGAAGTGTCTTACGTGATTTTGGAACCGGGAACAGCGCTGTAAGTCAAGTTGCCCTTGATTTTGTATCTGTTGCTGATCATTAAAACAGGGTGATGCCTGGAGGGTGCCCTCACACGGTTGTAACCCTTGAGGACTCAACCGTGTTCTCAGGGAGCCACTTTTACCATGGGAGGAGCATCCGGCGTCACATGTTCAGCCTCATCATCTCTGCTGCTATGCCCAACACCACGAACACGGAGCACGACGAGTGCGCAATTTCTATTATTGGGCGCATAGTAGAGATGATAGGAAAGGCTTGCCTTACCCCCAATGTTATCCCTGGTAAGCCCGCTTAAAGAGTCTTTATTTTAATTTTTTACTCATCTTTTTCTGAAATAGATAATCTATGGCACCATCTGCCCGAAGTCTCCACAACGGAGGGCATGAAGGATGTCCTCGTCGTTTGTGCGGTAGGCCGGCTTCTTCCGGTCTTCTTCTCTCAGCATGTCGAATGTCAGGATGAGGTTGCCATCATTTCCTCAAATGCTCTCAGATTGGCACGGCAGATCCAGGCTTCGGATAGATTCAGGTTTACCTTCGCTGGCCGGCCTCTGAATTTCATCGAAGATATTTACTGAAGTATATCTGCGGCAAGTCTGCAGGATATACTGCCACTTGCTTTCGGAGCAGGATCGTCCTATTCCGCTCGAACAGATACGGCATTTGCTTGAATGCGACGATTTTCAGCCGGAATTCCGGGGAGGGCCAGGGAGCGGTGAGGCTCCTGAACAGCCAGATAGCCTTTCAGATTTGCGTTTGGACTTGGCTGTGGAGTGTTTCGTAGATTTCATCTTGGAGAAATAGTCGCATTTCTCATTTATTGCATGTATGTCTTGTATCTTTGTACTGGTTTCTTTTTTCAGTTTTATCAATATTTCTCAGAATATAAACAATTTTCCAACACAATTGCGCCACAACATTTCCCAAACTACTCTGCTCAGTGCGTCGCAGGCATTGTTTGTTGGGCATATAACAGTCAATGATGTAATCCTCTATAGTTGTGAAAAGCGGGTTGATGGTCAAGCTGATGGTCACGACGGTCAACTTGATGGTCACGGTGGTCAACTTTCAAGTTGATGGTTAACTTGTCGGTCACGACGGTCAAGATCATGTTTTCAAGATGATATCTGCCTTCTATCTGGAAATGAGCTTAAGAAAACGCCAAATCATAGCGTACATTTGCTTTTCCGAGGGTCTCGACCAGGCATATAAAATTCCTTCGAATGCGCAGGATACGGCCCAACAATGGTACATAAATGGCGGAGCAGTATTGGCCCTGGAAGCAAGCACTTTATGAGGCCAAAGTCATGCCCGTCTACGAAGACTTGTACTTCAGGACTTTGAGTCACGATGAGCGCACGGTCTCCATCATCAAGGAGTTCGTCATCACACTCACCAGCTTGTTCTACATCCTCCTCCACTTGCTCCCACCATTGCTCCCATACCTCCTCTCTGCGTGGCGCGATCACAGATGGCTGGGCGAAGTCCCTAGAAAACCGAAGCTCCTCGAGCTCCAGGAATACGTCCAAGATAACCATGCTTTTCACAGAATCGAAGACAAGCTTGACAGCAGTCAGTAATCGGGAGGATGATCGAACGTGTCGAGTCGCAAGTATTTCAACCTACTTGACGCAAGGGAAGAAATGCCACGCATATAATCGTTCGATATGAGCATGATACCGGACTGAATAAAGAGCGAATATGTGAGCCTTATAGGTCGTAGTAGTGAACGCAAAAGGACGAGCACGCACACATCAATATGGCAGGAAAGGTATTCGAGCCCAGGGAGCCCTGACGCCAACACGGACAAAGACGTTACTGTCGTGGCAGGACTCAGGGACAAGGACAGTGTCCGCAACGAGGGGAAGGCATCCACGATATGGCGGGCCGCACCGTCGCTGGCCCCTTCGATTGTCAGATCACGCAAGGACGGAAGGGCATTGATACGTAGTACATCGCCCACCGGCAGGTGAAGCGCGCGGAGGTTCGCGAAGGAGCTGGGGGATATGGCCACGTTCGCAAGGGGAGCACCGTGTGTGACGGCGATCGCCTCCAGCCCCGGGTGTCGTTGGAGAAGTCGGGGGAAATCCCCAGGATGGCACAATTCACGGTGAAGTATGAGACTGGTGAGGTCTAGCGCTCGGGGGAATGAGCGGCAGTATCGCGTAGTCTACTCCCTCTGGAGGAGAGAACTCGATACAAAGACGCTTGACGTTAACCAGCAGCGGAAGTATCCATTCGACGTCGGCGTAATCCTTCTTGTAGGTGAAAGACGGGATAATCTTGAATGCGAAACGACTTGACGAAACAGAAGACCTGGGTTTGTGTCTTGATGCCGCGCAGAAGTTTTCTGAATCGGACGCCGTCCTTGAAGGGCGGCGAATTGGGGCATAGAGATATCTCGCGATAGATATGGGCGAGGGCGAAGTGGTTCAAAGAAGGAGACACCAAGAGGAGGACCAACAGCGTCTTTCTATCAGTCGGCTAGTTCGTTCACGATGGCGAGGAAGATCTCGTTGGGGAATACAGGCCCGCACAAAACTAAAGACGCAGTCAGCAAGCTTCCATGGTGATGTCGAGTGACGAAGCTTACTGCCTCTTTGTGGCCTGCTATGTACTGCCATATTGTGGGCAAAGCGGTCGATCGTTGCAAGAGCTTCGTTGGTTGAACCCAGTCGATTGGTGACAGTGCACTGTGGTGGGGACTCGGGGTAATTTGGAGATAAGTTGGAAGGGTGTCCTTGTATATATGGTGGCTTGGGAGGAAAGGCGGCGCGAAGAAGTATATGGGACATGCGGGTATCACCACGGTCCCGAATTCATCCTGAGGACGTAATGCATTGTGCTGATACTTATTTCAACGGAATGACAACACAAAGTGGAAAGCGGGGGGTAGCAGGAGGAAACCAACCACGGAGGTCGTGATTTGAGGGATCCATACTGTATTCCTTGTATATACACCAAGATGTCGATGAACAGGTGGTGGCTTTACGTGAATCCTACCGATATGTCCAGGGCCTTGTTCGTTACATAATATCGCTCATCATCGGTAGCCTGTAAGAAACACAGAGTTTATTCGGGCGGAATGCTTCGGAAGACGGATTTTGTGACTCACACCAGCTGGGCGAACATAGAACTTGAAGTCTGCGTATCCCAAAGTGCATGAGATACTAGAGAATAGCGGAAGTACTCACTGAAACGGGCGACCTGATTGAGCGTCGTCGACATCATCCACCGCGGCTCTGGGTTCACTACTCGCAGGTGCCAGGGGAGGTTCGAAGGCAGAGTATCCTACCAATATGGCGCATGGACGGATTGGTGGGAGGATGCGAAATGTGCTGTTGAGGACGCCAATACTAAGTAAACTCCCCGCAGTTCATTCACAAGCGCCACGCTGACCTTTCGTGACCTTTAAGGCTGTCTTCCATCCGCGAGCGATGAGTGATGAGGATGGCGGGACTTGGTTTGTAGCAAGTTGGTGATAGTCCTGTCTTCCGATACCGTTCGTAAAGTCGGGGTGCTTGCAGGATTGCGCCCTTGGGGTCGGACAGGCTGTGAAAAGATACAGTGTGTGGAAATCGGAGAACGAGGAGGGGTAATGGGACAATTTAGCTATCGACGATTCGAGAAGGACAAGAGTGTGGAACGCAGCTCAGAATCCTCAATACCTCGCTGGGTCTTCTGTTATGTAGTTGCTGACCGAATGCCAGTCCTATACGCGGAGGTTCAGTAGTTCGGAGTCCGCTACAATCACGATAGACGCTCATCGCCACTCTGAGAGAAACTTATCGTTGAGGCAGGAACCCGGGACTAGGTAAACGGTGCAGCGCTTGGCCGAGAACTGATTAGCGACGGTGATACAGGCGACGCGACGATGCCCGGCCTACCACCCGAAATCTTCCTCGCCATCGTTGACGAGTTGGATGTGGCCACGGCTGATGATCGCAAGGCTTTGCACTCGCTGCTATTCGTATCCAAGCAAGTAAACGCCTTCGCGTTGCGCGCTATATATCAAGACATACTTCTCTGCCAAGACCGCGATCAACAATTCACCCAATGGCACGCCCAGTTCCTTCGCCTACTATGTTCGTTATCTCGCGACATCGAGCACAATCCCGGTCTCCGGTTTACCGCCACGTTTTCGTGTCTAACGACGCTCGCATTTAAACACACAGAAGCCGCGGCCCAATCCAAAGAGATCAACAGCGTTCTTGGATCCATAATCCCCTTCCTCGTCAACGTGCGCCGCGTGACCATATCATTGCACGGTGGTTTTGCCGATCCCCGTATTTTACGGTCTCTCCCATTGAGTGCGCCTCTCTCGCACCTCAAGATCTTGGAATGTGGCATGGGCTCCGAAGATCTTCGAGACTTCCTTGCGTCCAGGCCGACATTGAAATGGCTGAAGATATACGCCTCCGGACGCATTCGAACTGTCGAACGGGACCGTCCAACGCTTCATGCCGACGCTCTGCCGCGTCTTCTGTCCCTTTCTATCGACACTGCGGACATAATGTTCTTCGAAAATCCCCTCACTTCGCTCGTCAATCTTAATCTAACCAATGTCGGCTCTGTGCCACCAATGACCGACGCAGGAGTCGTCCGACTAATGGCGCCGTTCGCCTCGATTACATCCTGCCGCTTGGACCGCGTCTACCACTCCAACGTCTCAATGATCATAACCAGCTTGCCTCGCCTCGAATACCTCTGGGTTCAGACCGCCACACTCGTAGTACGTGTAGTCCCTTGGTAACCACCCTCACTTCTCAGGCGCTCCCCGTTCCCAGGTCGGAGAGGCAGAATACCGCGCGCTTTCCGCGACAAAATTGCGCTATTTACGATGCTATGACTCTTTCGAAACGGCGCGGGCCTTCGGGCGTAGGATGTTCGATACCGTCAAGACACTGGTCGTGGTGGACATCACCGCGCATTTTTCTCCGGATACTATTCGCATGTGCCATGGGGATTATCAAGGCCCAGTATTCTACCAATCCGACAAATGGACAAGATGGTGGGAGCACGCGAAACGTGCTGTTGAGCTTGCCGGTACGTACGATCTTCGTGATCCCATTCGACATTTACCTTCCCAAGATCCAGTCCATTTCTCGTGAATTCATGGAGTATGAGAGACGATTGTGTTGATCTCATGGCGGTCCCCGCGGACGTCCAAGGTCCACAACTAGAACAAAGAGACAAGTTTCAGAGTCCGACAACCTCTTTCGTGATATTAGACGCCCATAATCATTGTTGAACATCCCACTTCTCCTCCAACTCGTCTTCAGTTCCAATGAATTATTGCCTCGTCGATTTGTACACTATAAAGCAACTATCATAGAAAACGAGGCAAAGGAATACGCGAATCGTAGCGGTCATGGGCTCCCAGCGCAAGCAGCGGAAAGCGCCCCTAGACGCAGATCCCAAGCCTGACACAGCGGATGATGTACGTATGTCACACCCTTCCGTGACGATCACCAACATATCGAACATATTCTCATCCTGGCATATCTAGGCGCAGCGCGAACTCTACCTTGCCGAGATCTCACATCTCCGTACCCGCTTGCTCACCACCCTCGATGCGCTGGACGCCATGCAGACTCAACATGCTTATGAACTGCACGCCCTCACCGAGGAACGGATCAGATACCACCAGCAGGCAAAAGTCTACGAACAGCTCTGGAGGGAGGCTGAGGCTGAAAAAGCGGACATGCGGGATGCGGTGGGCGAGCTCGTCGAGAAAGGTGCGTTTGTTTCGTGAAGGGGGAGGCTTGCGTTGTAATTGAACGTTGATGGGCAGTCGGACAGTCGAACAATGCAACGATTATAGCCAGTGGCCATATAGCCGCCTCCGAATTGCACGTTACGCCGCCCCCACTTTGCCTTCCTCATCATCAGCCCCGATGGCCTCGTTAGCGTCGTCGATGGTCTCTTCAGCGCACCCCAATCCGTACGAGGCATCCTTAATCACTGCCCTACGCAGGGATCTCCACGCAGAGAAATCGGCGCACGAGGACACGCGCCACCGCCTCACCTTACATATCTCGACATTGGAGGCGCAGCTGGCGTTTCGCGAGGCCGAGCTCGAGGGGTGCGCAGCGCGCATCGGGGCTGCGCTTCGGGAGTGCGTATAAGTCGCTGTCGCAGGCTGCCAGCGTTTGCTGAAGGCAGACGCAGCTTGTACACCGACAGAGCGTGGATACGAATGGAAATGGCAAATCAGTACCAAGGGAGCATGTCGAGCGGCGGGATCTGTTCACAACGATTACAGCACGCCCGACGCGGTGCTGCGTGTTCTGGACGCTGCACGGGCGAAGAGCAGGAGCTTGGAACAGGATATTAAGGATATCTCCAGCCAAGGTATGTCTATCTTCTGCTATCCCTTTCCCGTCTTTCCTGTCCTTTCCCCGTTCCGTCATCTACGTTTTCTACTCTTGTGCCGTTCTTTGCCTCTACCGCCCCGTTTCCTCCTCCTCTCGTTCCTCCGGCTTTCCACTTCCTGTTCTACTGTTGCCCCTTTTACCTTTTCGCCGTTCTAATCATCCTCTCGCTATCCGTAGCTCGAGAGATCCCGCCTCTCAGCTAGCACCAGCACCTCCAACGCGTCCCTGCACGCCTCTGTCCCGGAGTCCAGGTCGAAGGCCGTCCAAACCGAGCACCCACCCGCCCGCGAGCTTCGTCGTCATGGTGCTGAAGCTGGCGATGTGTTCGAGGACGCGCTCAGAATCATAGAAGAAAAGCTGGACCGCTCGCAGGCCGACATCGACGTCGACCTTACCAAAAGCGCCGTGCAAACTATCAGCATCCAGCACCCCATGGCAGCGATGCGAGAGGACGCAGTCGGTCTGCATCCAGGCGACGAAGAAACCGACGAGGATGCGACGCTGCGCCCGACGCCGCTTGTCCTCCCTGTTTCACGCGCTGCGGCTGCTGCAGCTGTCTCTCATGCACCGCCAGTACCACCCTGTCAGGCTGTTGTAACACCTACCGTGCACCCTACTCCACCTCCCCTCGTCACTCCCTCTTGAATAGCACCGAAGCGGAGCAAGAGGTCGAACTCCCAGCGGCTGCTGATACTGGAGGAGGTGGTCCACACTCGCATTTAGTCGAGGAGTTCGAGAAGGAGGTAGACGCGCTGGGTCCGGGGCGTCGATGCGCTCAGAACGGAGTCGGGGCGCTCCTTGAAATGGTCGTCGAGCGGTTGGATACCTGCCATCTCGCCGCTGCGCTCGCCCTCCACTCTACGGGCCGCCGCACCAACACGAGCACGAGCACGAGGAAAGGCTGGTCTACGGACTTGCTCGACCCAGACGACGACTACGGGGAAATATCGATGGAGCTGGCCACGCCTCTGAACCCCTACGGTCACGCTTCCCTCCTCTTCCTCCGCTACCACCTCTACCACCTTCGCCGCCTCTGCCCCCTTCATCCCCGCACACAGCATTCCTCGCTTCTCTGCCTCCTCTACCACTTTCGCCGTGGCCACCCCTTCTGACATCCTCCCCTCCTTCGGCGCCTCATTCGCCCGTCCCCTCAATGGATGCCTTCGCCTCTGACGGTGCTACTGGACACGGTAATATCCGTACCTTCGACGGGAACGGCACCTTCTCCGATCTCTCCCTCAATTCCTTCGCCATCTGAGCGAACTCCCGGCCCACTAATACCCATCCAGGCACCTCCCATCCGTTTGACTTCTCCACTCCTCCCTTCGACCTCCCCTCCTCCCTCGCCGCCTCTGCGGCCAATTGCAACGCCACCACGGACGGAGGCGCCCCTGACCTCCGTTTTTCAATCACCGTGGTTGACGCCCTCGCTGGAACGGTCCCCGAATCACAGCACCGAGCTCGACGATCTCCAAGATCGCCGCCTCTCAGGTATCCCTGGTATCCCTGGCATCCCCGGTTCGCCTCCGTTACCTGCGATTCGTCGTGATCTGGGTCTAGGTTATCCCTACGATTCACACAGGGAGGCCGGTTCGTCGCCCTCACGCTCCATTTCTCCGCTACGCCTCTCCCCGTATCTAGCAACTGCTGCTCCAGATACCCGTGAAGTCATCGATGAGCTAGGACAGGACTCCCCAGCGCCAGCCTCATCTCCCTTCCCTTCGCCGCAGCGCGCACTCTCGTCGCTACCCTCTACACCAAACGCATCCCCGCTACTTTACCCAGAGGCGGAATACACGCTCCAGCACCTCCAGCGCGTGGAAGCTGAGCTGCGGGAGACGAGGGAGGCGCTGGAGGCTGATGAGGCTGAGCGCGTCGCGCTGCAGGGTGTGTTGGATGGGCCTGGTGAGGGAGGTCGTTGGGGCTGGATACGGGATCCTTGGCGCGGACGAGGGAGGAGGAGGCGTAGGACAGGCGCAAGAGTGAAGTGTATGGCAGCATGCCTTCGAACCCGGCCCGGCGTCGACGAAGAGGCATGATCTGATTCTCTCGGGCTTGCGACAGCCTCCCTTGTAAATATCGACGGATTGCTGACCCCGACGTCCATTTCGATTGTGAGATGGATTCTCCTCGCTCCGTTGGGACACTAGATACCCCATGACATGTCGGATGTATCTATCGCTACGCTATTTACCCCCGCTGTATTCACCGGTTCGAAGCGGCCTTTGTCTTTTCTGTGTCTCCGTTTAATCACGAGTGTTGTGTAGTAACTTGCCCTTTCTTTCCGTACTTCTCTTTTCCATTCTTATATCGCTGTGATACTTGTTGTGCTTTTCTGTTATTGCCCACTGGACGGTCCTGTTGTTATTCTACATCACTAGTTATACTCCCATTTATATTCCAATTGCTTATACGTATGGTATGGACAAGACATTGAATAATATATGCAGGTACATCGGATGAGAATGGAACGGAGAACGATTGGACGACAAGCAAGACGAAAGGCGAATTACCACCTGTCTAGCTAAGCCTTTGGAGCAGCTTTAGGAGCGACCTTGGGCGCAACCTTGGGCGCAACTCTAGGAGCGGGCACGGGACCAACCTTGTGCCCGAGTGTATATCAGTATCATGGTTTACACGCGTAAAGCCCAAAGCACTTACATTGACTGCCTGTCTAGGCGCGTGCTGGGTGGTGTGGCGCCCTTTCGCGCCTGCATACATCGGGCAGAGCGCCGAGCAATTCGCTCTGAACGGCGTGTCCTTGTCGCATTTGCGCGAATGCGGGACCCTGCACGCCTCGGGGTGATTCTCGTACTCGAAGTAGATCGACTCGCACCGCACGCACTGGCGCGCGACGTTGCGCGCTCTGACCGCGGTCTCGGCCTTGGTGGTGGGGACGCCGATGTCGCGCAGGATGAGGAGAAGCTCCTCGACGCGCGCGGGCGGCACGAGGCCCTTTCTCAGCTGCTTCGAGGAGGCGGGTGCGGAAGATGTCCATGGGTGTGTTACGCACCAAGGTAGCGGAGCATCATGGCTGCGTTGGACGCGCCTTCAGGTGGGTGTCCACGTGTCTGTGCGTAGCGATGGGGCGGCTGGCCATGGTGTCTGAATCGGCAGGATGTACTTGATAGGCTCTGAGTGTGTGAGTGGGTAGGGAGTAGGGATTCAAGATGGAAGTTCAATTCACCGTTTAGGCGTATTTAGATGGACTGGGTGGCTCCTCACAAAGGCCTCCAAGTATGGACCTCAGAGCTGGTTATTTGATCACCGACAAAGTAAGAGTATGCTTTGTTATCATGGTTGCGGAAGGTCGCTTTGTGTCGTAGTTCCGTTTATCCATTATCCACAGCAAACTGGGAAGGCGCCTTCGAATACCTGTCCAAGCTCTCCCTTAACCACGCTTGGTCCGATATTCCTACACGCAACTTTTTGCAAACCTTTGTACCAGTTCATTCTGCATCTTTGATAAGAGGGGGGCGAACCTTGACCATAATATATTGCTCCAATATGTCCTACTTTCGGCCTGAGCAATGTTGAGTGCTCTCTGACAGCATCCGAGCGTCCGTTTCGTCGCCCGTCTGGGGAATTGTTCGCGAATCGCAGGATCCTTTAGGAACAGAAGAGGATGTTCGATTCAGACCAGGTTCGCGGTCTGCCCTCTCAGAGTGATGGGCGTCTATAAGCGGATGGTTGAGGCGGACCTTGAAACCTGTCTGCGACCGTTCCGTTTTCTTGCTCAGAGGTATGGATGTCAACCAAAGTTGGACACATTGCCGACCTTGTTCAATAGCTTGCCCCGATGCGATCATTAAAATCAAGGCTCAGAGAGGCCTCGAACTTTCCTCGTCGTTCTCAAGTGAAGCTTCCGCCGGAGATCTGGACTCACATCTTGTCCGTTTCTCTCCGAGTCAGACGTCTTGCCGCTTTACAGCGTGAACCGCCTATTTTACGATGTAGCGAATGGACCACCAATACAGACAAGTCTCGTTTTCTAGCGCCTGGGGAAGAGGAAGAGGCTTCGTCCCTCGGAAATGCATGTCTAAGGTAAATCTTTGGTCTTCCTCAAGATCTGTAACGAAATTCATAATAGTGAAAGGGATAATCAGTTAAAGAGGAAAATCCAGTCCGTCTCCATCTCCCATACGTGTCTGGGGATAGACCAGCGATTATTGGCCAGAGCAGAACCTCCATGCGAAACCTCAGCAGCACCGTCGAAACTCAAGAAGATAATACCAATCGTCAGCGGCATAATGCAGGGCCGGAAAGTCGCATCTACGTCTTCTCACATTACCGCACACCCGGAGTTGATACGTGACCATATTCTGGATGTCCTCGATGGGGCGGAGAACCTGGAGGAGCTGATGATACTCACGTCCTACGACCAGGAACGTGGCTTCCAACAAAATGTCCTGGAACCCGTAACAAAGGCCCTCTTAAACCACCCGCCGTTACGGAAACTCCACATCGAAGGAGCTAGATTCAACCATACCCTCCCTCTGCTGCATTTCCGTGGCTTGACGGAAGTGTCAATTGTTTTCGCAGCGGTGTCGTATACACTGGGGTTGACGGAGGCGTTCCGTGAATTCGTAACAGCATATCGCGACGACAATTGAGGTTTTCCGCGTTTCGGTGGAAGAGAAGGGACAAACGGATGCTCTCGCGCTATACATGCTCAGAAGTATTGAGCGACGACGGTAAACAACCAGCCACCGAATATCAACTAGTCACCTTGCTCATCCACCTCTGATATTTAGCTCTGGCGATGCCGAATCTCCGCGAGCTCGTCACCCCGCTCATATTATCATCCGACCCTCCGTTGGCTTTCGACAAGATCAGTTCCAAGTACGGATACCTCACGAAACTGGACCTCCATCTTCACACGGGACCGATGCTTCCAGCGATATCGCTCAGCAGCCTTCACCTCCCTCGCCTACGAATCCTCTGGCTGACGGTCCCTTCCACGGGGCTTACTCCCCGTTTTTGGAACCCGCAGTGCGGGGCCACCCAACTCCAGGAATTCCGCGTTAAGGGTTGTTATCTGAGCGAAGATGAGGTGCTTGCGATGTGCAGGTTCTTCGCGAGTACGCCGATCGTCTCCCTGCTCCTCAAGGTCCATGTCCTCGACTGGAGCGCTCCTGAGTCTGCTCGTCGCCTCTTTTCCGGGGCTCCGAGACCTCAGTCTTCATGCGGCATCCCTCGCGCCGCAGCGAGGAATGATAACCCAAGATAGCATAGTATGTATTGATATCGCAACGGAGTATATGCTGTCGATGCTGAGATTGTGTACCCCGCTTCCAGGAATACTTTGCATCCGACGTGCGTCCGAGAAATCTTCAAGGATGGGCACTCGAGACGCTTTTCGTATCTCTCGATTCCTCCAGAATATCGTGGACCGATGACCCAAAGTGGAGTCCTCCCAACCAGGTTCTTTCCATTTTGACACGTTGCATACCAAGCGTACAAACGAGGAGCTGTTATTCTCATTTACCCTCAAGTATATGATACAGAATCATTATAACTGGGGAGATCTCGGCTACAAACTGTTGATTGAGAGCTTCGTGCTGGGGGATCACCGTTAACGCAGGACCGCTGAAGGTCCAAATTGTAGATTTATCTCCGAGTCCAAAAGCCTCGATGGCCTCAGGGACCACAAGCCTTCCTTGGAGGCGGGTAAGTATACCCTGACGACGTACAACAACGCGCACTGCCTCGCAGTTATGTATGGAGGGAAGTGGGGGCTCTTCCAGACCTTCAAAACATCCTCCGTCATGGCATGGAAACGCTCAAGCTTCCGATGAGTGAGCGCGTAACGCGGCCGAGTTTATCTGCTTAGATGAGAAGAGCAGCGAGTTTAGCGTCTTGCGATGCTCACGGTTGGCCACATCCAATTCGTCAACAATGGCGTCAACGATCTCGAGCGGTAGTTGAGGCATATTACTTAGCTGCGGTGGAATCAGCCATCAGTACGTAAAGTCACTTCTCTAACTCGCGATCTACGCAGCTTACTGTCGAAGTCTAGTCTTGGAGCAGTGGGTGTTCAATGTTCAACGTTCAACGATGGGCGTCTACCATCACAAGTCGGACTTCGAAACTGATCAATCCACGAAACACAACTGGCACGGGGTGATACGGTTCAAGATATCAGAGTTCATAGAATTCGCTGATCTTCCGCTCAACAGTTCATCGACATCCCCGCTTCCTCCTTTCAAATCAAGGCCTATAACACAATAATCATTTTTTCAGCGTGTCGTCGTCGCAAGGTGAACGGTCGTGAACCTCCGCCGCACCAGCTGCCTGCCTCATCATAACTCATGAGTCATGATGCACTAAGTGCTATTGGGGGCCTTTTAGTCTCGTAAGTCTCCATGTCTCTTTCACCCCGTTTCCCAGTCACGACCGACAGTGGCAGTTTGTCTTTCAGGTCTTCGGGTGACCGGCGCAATCAACTTGTCGTCCGTAATGTACCTTCCCGCCCCAGACGAAACTGGTGCAAAAGGCCTCCTAATAAAACCGTAGACCTTACCGTCTCTCGGGTAGCCAACTGTTAGATCAAACCCATTGTTGAGTGTTTGACACAATCGAACAGAAAAGCTGGACCTAGGCGCAGAAGATGATGCGATAACCGTTCAGCCTGTTCTTCGCTGTCGCCGACCTTGCCCTCAACTGGTTTCCGGCTGAATTCTGGGATCGATAGTGGACACGCGATTGCCGGCCCCCTGGGAACCATCAGTCGCGATTGGCGCTTGATGAGTCTGCGCAGAGGACGCTTGTCGATACCATGTCGCCGTCGCCTTCGAACACGAGGTAATCTATGAAGTCAATACCGTCCCCATGCGTTCGTTGCCTATAAAGTCTTCTGAATGGCTGGAAATTTCTATCAAGACCCCCCAGCAACACTTGTTGCAAGGTACCGCATCCCCCTCGTCGGATACTTCGTTTATAATTGACTATGTATCATGTTACCCTAGGATGGAAGACGCCTCAGTCATTGAATCTGCGACACTTTGGGGTCTGCCTATCCCGAACCTGCTGCGCAGTATATTCGAGTTTTGCACCATGAAGTTGAACGCCTCCAACGCTTCCAACGACGCCTCAGAAAAGGAATCCGAGACTTGTGAGGCACTGCTTAACCCGAAACCGATGCGCGGTCTATTCGAGTCATCCACGGTCAAATCAGACGCTTCCGAAGCTCGCAGCGACACCTCACTTGAAGAATCCGCGACTCGCAGGGCTCTCTATATCCCGAATCTATTGCGCAGAATATTCGAGTTATCCACGGTGAAGTCGAACGCTTCCAATGCTCTCGTTTGCATGTCTTGGTGCGAGGAAGCCCTGAACATCATCTGGAGAGATGTGGAAGCGCGAGCTTTGTTTTCTTTGCTGGCGCCTATGGACTCTCAGAAAATCTCAAGCCCGTTTGAGTACGACAGATACACTAGCGAGTTCGAGCGTACGCCTCTGTATCGGTGTCGATTCAAACGTCATATTCGGGAGGGGGATTGGGATCGCTTCGAAAGGTATTCATCGAGGGTCCAGTCGCTGCGGTTTGATACAGAGTTCGAGGATACAGTCTTCAGCAAAATATCTCTTGGACGACGTCGACTGGACTTCCTGCCAAATCTCGCCACAATATATAACCTTCCATCCAGTATCACCAGTTTCCAGCTTTTCGCCCATGCCTCAGTGAAGACTCTGGAATTCCATGCCGATTTTGAAGGGGACCATATAGAAAATAATTTCGTCTCGAATGCACCGTCTCGACCGCCTCATCGTTCTTAGCGAGAGGCGCGATGGATATAGCATTCCACCAACACTTCAGCAACTACATTCATTATTGCATGTGGCTATATCTGCACCATTTCTAGATTTCGATACTTTCCGCGTCCTCGCTTCCCTCCCAAACCTGCGCAGCATCAAGACATCTAAAGTAGGCTTACGGCGCCTGCCGTTGTACTGGGCCCAAATCCCTTTCACTGTCCCCGAACGGTGTTATCGACTCCCGGAATCCGTAACGTTCCCCCTTGCCCCTTTCCCCTCCCTCGAGGACCTTGACATCAATATTCACTTCTCCGAGGCGATAAAGCTATTATCACTCATGAAACACCCTGCCTTGCTACGTGTACTCAAGGTCAAATCCCCCTCCACCGAGTCCGCCGCAGGCTATACACGCTTAATAAATCACATCGGAGTCGTATGCACTGGGCTTAAGAGCTTGGAAATCGCGCGAGCTCCTGTTTCAGCTGGAAGTTCAAAGTGCATTCCTCAGTCCGACGATCCCTGTGGTCTCGAATCCTTGACGAACCTAAAGTCTTTGACGCTCCGTGTCTTTGATATGTGGTCACCCCAACTCGTTCGAATCCTAGAATCCCTCCCAGAATTGGAAACCCTCGTTCTCACTGGAGGTCGAAGGTCACCTCTCCATCACCTGAGTCTCATTGCGCGCCATGCAAGGAAGTTAAAGAAGCTCGAACTCGAACTGTATTTGGAATCCATGTCGACGTTGTTGCCCGACTCATTCAGCAACTTACAAAATCTCAACGTCGGATATACTCCTATATCCAACCCAGAAAGTGGCTTCATCGCCGACTTCCTCACCCGTATCCTCCCTCTCGGTTGTGAAGTCACTTTTCGGCGGTCTGATTCAGCGCACATTTGGGGACTTGTGCGAAAGATGGTTGTTCTGGCCCGATTAAAGGGCAAGCGGGCGTGAGGTCACGATATACGATATATCAAAAGATTGAGAATCGAGGCCTTGGGGGTTAAATCGTTATTTCCGCTCACGGGTGTGTAGTCTTTATGTTATATATGTATGATGGGATAATCGTCTGCCATTGGCAAGCTTTGATATTGTCCTGTAAACCAGGTGCATGTACGTCCATGGGAATCTCTGATCAGCGCTCGACGCAATTGTCCACCAGGGCTGACGGGCAATTCCCCAAATCGATCTTCACCGCTAGCGTGAATGCGACTTGCGCGCAACTCGTGCGATGAAGACCATTCGACCAGAAGTTGTAGGGGAGATCATCATCAGATACGTTCAAGATAGCCATTCCTCCTCAACTGCCTCCGGCTCTCTCGATACTGTGGCCACCATGCCAGCCAATCCTATACAGGTCAGCCACCATCGCAGAGAGCAACTCTAGGCTTCCCGTAGCGCCGTTGAGGCAAACCCGCAGTATGATCGATACATCGTCAGCTTCCCTATCCGCCCCGCACGGTCTCTGTCGCGCGACGCTAAAATCCGAGCCAACGATGTCCTGCATTATCTCCTCTTCAACACCCCGAATCTCCGGGTATTGGACATGTATTGGGCCACCTGGACGTGGGAGGGCTTTGAGGCATCTCTCCGCCCATCCCTTCGTTGCCTCTTGGAGTTGCTGACATTGATCTGGTGCAAGGATATGTCCCCGATGGGACGAATCACACCACAGGAGGAGCATATGCAGATCGACAGATTGGATGTCGAGTATATGACGAGCCGAGGGGCTCGTTCAAGGGCTGACCCCCCAGTTCTACGTGTACATGTCCTGTACATATCACAATGTGACCCTCCGACTACCGAAGCCGAAGTCGAGGTCGTAAGCACTGAAACTGACGTAGGATAATACTGGTGACATGGTCAACGGCGTTACTAACTATGAATGTCGGAATATTGACCCACCGAGTATATGGAGGACGTTTCCACTGTCATCCACCCGACGGATGAGCCCACGATTGGCAATGATCGGATAGGATCGGGGTGATAGGGGTGGCTGAAGATGAAATTGGCGAATTCATCCCTACAGCGTGCTCAAGGCGAGGGGACGGCGAGAGAGAACACTCTTTCGCGCGTGCGGAACTGTTTTTCGCGCATTCGTGCTAGCAAATGGCCAAGCACTGGCAGTAAAATTATACATGAACAGAGTGTCGCTTGAGCTCGAGGAAGGAATATGGAAAAGGACGTACCGATTATCTATAACTCTGTGAGAGTAAACTCGAACGCACTCCTGTTGAACACTCCCGGATGCCCATCCAGCCACTTGCGATTTCTCAAGGGCTGAGGTGTATGCTCGATAACACGCCTTCAATCAGCAGCGACCTGGCCTCCGACCATCAGTAATGGCGGCGGTCGGGGAGGGTTATGTTAACGTAGACGACGACGACGGGCATCAGCGAAGCCTGCTACAGTTTTAGTCGACGAAATATGAGGTGGTGAAAGAAAGATCAGACGTACCATTTCTAACCTCGAGATACTGCATCCTCTATGATATTGGGGGGTGATTTTGACTGAATTCCTCCGCTTCTGAAGGAGCGCTTCAATTGAGAACAGCGATGGCAGGAAATGACAAACTCACCATACATACATAGAGCGCTCTTAATAAAGAGCCCTCGTGTAATTTAGATTGATACCCCAGAGCGTAAGTCCAGTTCGCGGCGGCTCTTGTTGAATGGGGAGAGCAAGCATGACTGCCATTTTCAAATTGTCGATGTCAAGAAGGGTTTCGCGGCGCAGGTTTCTTGTACAAGTCCTCAAAGCTTCAACGTTTCAAAGCTTGGTGTATCGTGTCAAGATGAAGGCTGAGTGGAGACAACATGGGCATGGTGAGTACAGTCGAGGAAAAGAGATTCTATTGACTGTGAGAACATGGATTATCTGACTGTGGGAGAATCCCTGATATATCCCTGAACCTATTGATTTTCAACAACGACTATATTTTCGTTCAACCGTTCAACTCGGGAAGGTACGGTAATGGGAATAGCAGAACTCCCTAACGAAATTTTACACGAAATCGCAGGCTACCTCACCAAAAAAGATCTCCTCGCCCTCTCCTGCGTGTCCTCTACCTTCCGATGTCCAGCGGAGACCCAGCTTCTACTCTACCGTGTTATTCGTGCACCCCGTGAAGGATCGGGATAAGCTAGAGTCCATTCCTCAGTAGTCTGCACACTAACCCGGCGAGACGTAGATGGGTGCATACGTTCATCGTGCGCTCCCGGAACCAGCTTGGGCAGAAAGACAGCGAGCACATCACCGCGATACTAGCACTCCTCTCCCGAGTTCGCCATCTCGATCTTGACTTCAAGTATCGCGTCGAACTCCCCCGGCTCGATCACTCAGAACATCCTCCACAGCTGACAGCCGGCCGACAGCAACAAAGCCAATGTCATTCGCCCTTCTGTCGTGGAGAACACAGCGCTCAGTGTCCTCGACGTAAACACAGAGATGCTCCACAATCTCAATTCGGTCAGAGCCCACCTCAGTGTGGTGCTCAGGCTGTTACCAGGTCGACCAATTCAGGAGGATAGAGACCGACGTCGGCGAGTGGTCCGAGGATCCGTGCCAGGGTATCCCGGCCTCGGCCTTCGAAAGTGTCCAAGTACTGTCCATCACTCCTGAAAGCAAATCGAATTATCTTTGGTCTTTCATCGCGCGGTTGAAGAACTTGGAAGTCCTGCATCTAGTCGTACGTCCCCTTGCCTCCTCTTCCTCCTGACTCCGAGTTTCTGATCGTCTCGCTTTCTTTTCATTCGTCAGGACGAAGCTTTTAATGTCGATATTCCGGCGCTCTCCCAAACAGGGCTGAGATTCCTCAGCTTCCGTCCGCTCACCCAAGTCTACTTGACAGCGGACATGGAAAGGAAGCTGTTCGAAGGCGGTGCCAGACGTTGGAGTGCTTGGAGAGTCATCAAAGACTGACGGAGCCGACAATCTATGGTGGCTACATCACTGAAGAAGTAATTTTCATCAAGCGAGTGTATCGAGAGCGGTTTGGTCTTCCCCTCTTGCATGATGGTGGAAGCGACAGCGATGGGGATGACGAGGAGGATATTGATGAAGAGGAGGATGAAGAAGACAAAGAGGGTATGGAAGAGCACGAGGATGGGGAAGAGACGGAGGAAGACGATGAGGAGGGCGACGAGGAGGAAGATTCCAGTGGGGACGAGTACGGATACAAGAGAGCGTCGATCAAAACGGAGATGGGGCCGGTTTTGGGTGTGGGACTGCCCTAAGGGCACAGAGTGGCTGTATAGTTGGAAGGACGACGTTACCTGTCTAGGATGAGGAGGATGGGACAGCTAATCTTGTCGGGCTCGCCACAACGCAGACATAGGAGATCGTAATGCGTATCCACCGAGTCCGAGCCCATAGCCATCCGGATTCTCCAGCTCTCGCTGTGCCACAATCAATAGTGAGATATATGAGGGAAAAGGAATATAAATTAATGGCATACTAAGGAACTGCCGATTCGTAGGACCCGGATTCAACGACTAAAAACTGAGCACAGCACCCCTTACATGTAGGGAGAACTACAGTCAGCAGCAATAGGCGTGGCACTCTGCACATCCGCGATCAAGTACGAGCGTCCAAGCTTACTATCTCCCTCACGCGCGGATTCATATGATGTTAAGATCAGGCTCAAGTTGGTGGGTACTTGTGGTCGGTGTGAAGTTCTACGAAAGACCTTTGTCCTGGACTCCGACATCGTTCGACGGCGCTAATGCACGGTCTATCAGACAACAGCTAATCAGTACTGAGTGGATGAATGAAACGGTAGAAGGGGCAAAAGGGAAAAAGGAGAGGAGTAGATGTCAATAGAGAGCAGCAGGGGAAGAAACGAGCGAAGAAGGGGGAAATGGGAATAAAAGGGAGGGAGAAGGAGGGACAGGAACCTAATTTGTCGGTGATTTCATTCTTATCCCGCACCATGCCCATGCTCTTGGGCGGGCGCAGCGTCGAGGATGTGTAGTGTTGATTCAGGGGTGTTGAAGTCGACATTCCTGCTTTTCAGAAGAACGTCTGTTTGGCGGGTCACCACGTCCGCCTTTGTGTTCGCATTGATGACACGTACGACGATGATCGATGAAACTTGTAGGAGGTTCTACTAACGACATCGTCAAGCACTGATGATTCCGCAACCGCCTGGTCTTGGCCTCAAGCGCGTAACGCAAAATACCTGCAGTGTGAGAGGCGCTGATGAGCCTCTGAGTGTGCCATCTCCTCGGTGTGGGGATTGTAGGCTACTGAGCACATGGCAATCCGTCAATGCAGGGGTTGTGCTCTCCTCACAAAGCAAACACACCTTTGGCCTTTCCTTCATCCGCATGTCGGGTCTTGTCATGAAAGATGAAAAGGAAGCGCCTTTGGCCCAGGTGGGAGATTCGGGTTCGAGGATATTTCATAGTGATGGTCACCGTACACCATGCAATGCACCAGCTTTGGAGCCAGGGGATATTTACCCTTGCGCTGAGAGCCCATGCTGTCTCCATATTCGTGGCTTTCTTGCGGATGGACACGAAAGAACTGATCGGACTCTGAAATTTGTATCTGTGGACCGTAGACGTCCGCGAGAGCTCATACACTCCTTCAATTTTTTCGCCCTTAATTACACGCAGATTCTTGAACTGATAGGCCCAGCTCTACACTCATACACATGCCTTGCCAGATCAGAATCAGTCAAAGATACACTAGTTTCTCCAGCATGCACGACTGAACACTATCATATGTACCCCCGTCGTCGTAGAAGGGATGGTTCGCTCTCCTCGTTGGACCCGGCGGTCGCAGGAGTCTCCGCCTCTTCTTACTGTCCCTCCAGGCTCGTGGTGTTACCGACTGGACGATATGTTAGCGCTGGCTTTCGAAAGCAATGGCTCGAAGGACACATACTGGCAGACTCGACGGCGCGCTGAGCGTGCTCCCACCATCTCGACCACTGCTCGTACGGGTATTGCACGGCCCGTTCGTCGCCGCGGCACACGCGTAGCGTCTCATAAGGGAATAGCGAGATTTCCACGACAATCAGGCGCTCGATGTCATCAAGTATACAACGCACCGAAGGTACTTCAACTTTGTTGCCGACAGCGCGGTATAGTCAATGTTTCCCAGACCCGAGGCACGCAATTGCCTGAGAAGTGAGGATGCTAGGAGGGGTAGCACGCACGATGATAGGCTTTACCCAGAGCCCAGAGGTATTCGAGACACGGGAAACAGGTCACAATTGGGACGACCTTTGCGGCGTCGATGGCGGGTAAATGGCATGCTGTAATTGAGGCAAAGGGGGCCATCAGGCAGCGGATCGTCCCTGCGTCGTCTAGCACCATCTTCCGGGTGTGGAGTGTAGAGGCGACGAGCCAACGAAGTGGGTTCTTGAGGAGCCCGACATCGCTGTATCCAATCGAAAGGAAGGCCAAGTGTGGCAGCACGTCTGCCGGAAATTCTAGGTCGTGCGCCATCTCCGTTTGTCTGGGGATATGCATGTCTAACCACTGCAATGCTGGCCAGCACTGGAGGACCCGAAGGAGGTGCTCGCGAGATGGGCTACATTCGGCGAGGTTGAGGTGCGTGAGAGGCGCGCTTGACGGAAGGGAGTGCAGTATGCGGATATCTGTGAAGCTGCCTTGGAAGGATATCGTCGTGCGGCGCAGATTGGCGAGGGAATTGAGTATGCATGTTAAGTGCCTGTGGATCTCGCCCCAGGGGACGAGGATACCGGCCGCTCCGCCGCCCAGTGTGCACGAAAATGCGGTCGTGAAGCGGAGGCCTGGATTGCGATCGGCGTCGCGGGCGAGCGTGCTCAGCTTTCGGCGGAACTGGCGATTGTAGTGTATCCCGAAGAAGTAGATTTTACGGTAGAGAGGCATATTGCCTGCGACTAGATCATCAGTAGGCACCATCCCAACCCAAGATCAACGCAGCTTACCAAGGCGCAGAGTCTGTGCGATGGCCGTCTATAGGTGCCTGTTAGATCTTCCCCACGCCACGTCTCATTGTGGAAGACACGCCCGCCTGCGAAAGAATCCGTTCTGCACGATGGGGGGTGAGGGAAGCTGGCATGCTCTGTTGATCAGGTAATTAGCCGTGCACAACTAGAGTCGCACGCCCAGTAGGGTACACACGATTGTATCGACGGAGCGGCGATTCCTGTCACCCATGAATTGACGGGACGGGGGGCTTGGAAGCGCCAGCGTGAAATTATGAAAGAGATTGAACAGCGGCTACTTACCAGCAAGCTCAACAGCATGTTTCGTGTCCTCCCACTATCGCGTCCATGCGCCGGATTTGTAAAATATCGGACCTTGATACTTGCCATGGCATAAGCCCATAGTTTTCTGCGACTGCTCCGGGGTGACGTCCACGACAATGAGTGTCTTGACGTAGTGGAACATCTTCTTCCCAAGGGTCCACGGCCCCGGAGAGTGCACAGCACCGTAAATAGCGCAGTCTTGTCGCGGAAAGTGTGCGTTCTTCCTGAGATCGCCGCCAATATGAATATTGATTCATGGCGGGTACACGAAAGAGGACGCACTGAGAGATTTGTCAGGCCGACCCAGAGGTATTCAAGGTTGGGCAAGCTCGTGAAGATGGGCGCGATGTCGAAGTCAAAGATGTTCGTCAAGCGGCAGGATGTAACCACGACATAGGGCGCCATCAGACGGAGTGTTGGGACATATAGTGGGCGTCAATACCGAGGTTAATGAGGGAGTGGAGGGGCTCCAGTAAGAACATCGTGTCCTCCAAGGAGATGACGAGGGATAACAGATGGGGCAGACCGCCAGCCGGTAGACTAATCTGTCTCCAAGGCAGTGGTATATCTGGGGAGTAGCTGATGTGGAGCCATGATAGAGTTGGCCGAGTCTCGAGGAGCTGGCGCAGATCGCCGGAACTCAGGCTGCATTGCTCGAGCCTCAGGTGCGTGAGAGGCGCGCATGACGGGAGGGATCGTGCAATACGAGCGTCTACGCGCTTTGAATCGAGATCGTCACGCGGCGCACGTTGAGGAGGAATGGGATTATGCGTCCAAGGGCCCGATTGATGTCGTCGTGGGGGAGCCTAGTGCTCACATACCCGCGCTTCAGTATGAACGAGAATTCGGCAGTGAACTGGAGCCCTGGATTCCTCGCGGCGTGGCGGGAGAGCGAGCGTAGATAACCAAGTGCATTGTCATACGACCATGTGTCCAGGGATATATCTTTGTATATCTCACGCAGGGCGACTGGGTTCGTTTGTTTCGATAGAAAGAGTAGAGAGTGTAGACCTTTTCGGTCGTCGGGCTTATCCATGTCCAATTCAGCAATGATGGCGGAGGAAGTTTCGGGAGGTAATCCGTGCAGTGTTGTAGCGCCTGTAATGTCAGGTTGGAATACGGCCACACGAAGCTCTACACTGTTTACCTGGTCTGTTCTTGCTGGTAACTGGTTTCACTCAGAGCCAACTGTTTGAGCGCCTATCGTGGTCGTGACAGTATCGGACCTCGAAACCTATGGCGCTCCCACGCTTGCTGTTCACAACGACGTGCAGCACCTGCGTTCAGCAGTTCATTTCTAAAGTCTCCATCCAAATCGAAACCCAGAACACCCTCTTTCTTCACGGGCCGTGGTTTCAAGTTGCAGAGACCTTTCTCGCCTATTCAGATATCGTGCTACTAAACAGGGTAAACCGTCTATTTTACACTTTGGTGGTGGACTCCCGGTATAGAAGTATCACTTTCTGCGAGAAAAGAGGATTCGCTTGGGAATGCATGCTTGGGGTTGGTCCCTTGAATCTAATTTCTATCTCTCTCCCGGCGCTGCTTGGCCTTGTTCGCCGGTGACATTTCATCTCCACTATGGTGTGTATCGGAGGAGAGGTTGACCAAGTATGAAAATGGCCGACTGCGATTATCATCATTCCGAAGGTCCCTTTGTCGTGATGCTCTAGCGGGCGATGTTCTCCCCCCGTGCAATACTCTCGTTATGGCAGTCTGAGCGCTCTTCCCTCGAATTCTGTGGTACTTTGTCTTCAAATCCGGTATTCTCTCGGCGAGGATACAACGACCTCCTCTCCCTTTCATTGAGTTATCCTCTCCATCTTCTTTCTCCCACTCATCCTAACCACACCTCGCAGCTCTACGGCAAATTCGTCACCCGTCGAGTGCAAAGGGTACGATCGCCGGTCGAGGGTCACGTCGGTCAACAACTTATCGGCCTAGACCAGAAGTCATATCCCCTATTCGCTACACTATAACTTGGAGTGTCGCAACGGCGTTGAATTGCAGAGACTTTGCACTTCAGAATAGTACCGACACAACAGCACAACACTAGCGCGATGCAGACTGTTCCACTGGAAATTGTGGGCGAGATTATCGCAAACGTCGACGACACCTCAACCCTCTTCAACTGCCTATCTGTATCTCGAGGCTTCGGGCATGAAGCCACCCGAGTCCTATACAAATCAGTCACCCTCTGCAGCTAGCAGCTTCGCAGATTTCCGCCGCGCCATCGACTCAAACCCCGAGAACGCTCTGCGCGTCGTCAGCCTCACCATCCGCGGGGCTAGGTTCGAGTCATCCGACCCCTATCACGACCTCGACTACATCCTCTCCAAACTCCCTAATCTCACGGTGCTCGAGATGCATCAGACCAGCTGGAGCTGGGAGCGCTTCGAGGCGTCCCTAGGGCCCGGCGTGCGCTGCCCGTGGAACTTGAAGACATTGATTTGGCGCAACGGTAGTTCTGCGCTGGGAGTGGTTCGGGCGCACCGCGATACGTTAGAGCATATACAACTCTGTCATTGGGCATGCCACGACGCATCAGACCAGCGAGAGTTCCATGGGCTGGAGTTGCCGAAGCTACGCTCCATCAGGCTGCCGCATTCCACCTTCAAGCCTGCGGCGCTCGGGATGCGTGCGGAGGACTGGAGGGCGGCGTACACTACGGTCCTGGGAGAGCACGAGGGGTATACAGTACTCTGGAATCGTCGTAGCTCAGGGTCTGCGCGGTACTAGCCGATCATACAAGACTCGGTTGGGTATTTTTGCGTTCTCGTTCCATCTCGTAGGGGATTCTTACACGGCGCGCTCCTAGTGCTGTACTACTCCCTGAACATAGAGATCGATGAAATAAAAGTGGCGAAGTTCATACTGAGTCCGCCAAAACGGCTTGAGGCTGGTATTTGAGAGCAAAAGACTGAAGTCGAGGGAGGGCAGGACTCCAGGACTCCCGTTAATGCAACAACACCAATCGTGTCTCGATGACTAGACTCGTACTTAAACCAATGCCCTATCAGAATATAGAGTATATATATGAGGGAACGAGGAGTCCCCTGCATTGGCTGCATTGCATATCTCCTCGAAGCTGAGTACGGCCTGGGTGGCGGAGGACGCCTACCAATCTTGGAAGTGCTTCGAAATTGATATTGTCCCTGCCTTCACACGATGTACAAGAGTCTTGTTGGCTCTCAATATGATCAGCATTCCGCCCGAAATCGTGCTACAGATCATAGAAAACGTCCATGACCGCCACACCATGCTCAACTGTCTTCTCCTATCACACAGCTTGAAAGACGACGCAATCCGCCTCCTATACAGATCAGTCGACCTCATTTTCACCACAGGGGAACTCAAGAAATTCCGCCGCGCCATCGACGCGAACCCGCAGAACGCTTACCACGTCAGTGCACATCGCCTTTGCGCAGGTGTTGTCCTGGGCCGGCGGCTGTGACGATGCGAACTACATCCTGTGCAAGCTTCCAAACCTCAGGTCGCTGAAGATGGCGTTGTCCGATTGGCGGTGGGAGGGTTTATTAGAGTACCTCGGCCCGTCCATGTCTTGCCCATGGCAGTTGAAGACGCTGATTTGGGGCGCGGAGACGACCCATGGGCCATCGGCGTTGATTGCAGCGCACCAGGGCACGTTGGAGCACATTGAACTGCATTACGACGCGTGCCGCGCAATCGCGGGGGGCGGGACACCGCTGCGGGGGTTGGCGCTCCCGAATCTGCGATCGATAAGGTTGCCGCTGCACATCCAGCCAACGAACCTTGGTCTGCGGGCGGAGGATTGGAAAGCCGTGGATGGTCCGACATCGAAGGGAAGTGAGGATAGGTGATACTCGCGAATGGAATCGCACAAGGTAAGGAAACTTTATGTGCCTCTTGTCGAGCGCAAGGTTAACCGTAGGTCCGTACCTCCCACACAAGCAGTTGAGACGGACTTAGAGTCTGCTTGAGACAGTGCCATATACTATGTCTTTCGTTACTGTACTCTCTCGCTCGCCAATTATTCTACCAACCTTTTCCATGAAATCGTCACAAATGTCGATGATCGACTGTCGCTCCTCAATTGCCTGTTTATATGCCAAACATTAAAATACGCAGCCAGCCTGGTATGTAAAAACATCGCCCTCGATGGCATCGGCCAGAAATTAATGACTTTCACTACGCCATCAACGCAACGCCCCGGCTTCTCTTCGCGCACAGTCTTGGTTGTACCATCCCCGGACTGTGTGCTATATCCTCTCCAAGCTGCCCAACCTCAGAACACTCGAGACCCGGCAGTCTAACTCGAGTCGGGAAATATCCGTGACATATCTGGGTCCCTCCTCGCGCTGTCCGTAGAAGTTGAAGAGCTCTATCCCCATACTTATGAACCTCAGCATGCGGGAAGAGGATCAGAAGGCGGCGTATACCACCATCTTTGGGGAGATTGGAGGGTATAATTATGATTATACCGAGCTCTGGAATCGTAGACGGCGAAGGAAATAGTAGATGGCATTATCCTCCATCACGAGTGTCCACTTTCGACAAAATCGAGTAGATTTCTATACTCAACGGTGTTGAAGCCCAAGTTGGGCCAATGTTATTCGGATTCAAACAATACCTGTGACGAGAGACGACATCTGGGACCCCTTGTGACCGAGTCGTTGGACCGCCGAGGATCCGCAACGTGTCTTGCAATATAATTTTAAAACCTCGTTAATCTGCGTGCAGGATAAAAGAGTTAACAGTTCGGTACGAAATTGACTGGAATGTCAATCACACCATTGCTGGTAGTCATCCCCGACATGGGTAATGCTATAAGAAGGCCACCATGTCGGCGTGGATACTATCTATCCTCAACTAGGATGGGCGGGGTTTGCCGAGGGCGTAGATAGCGCAATGGCGAGGAATCGCGAGCGGTAGATTGGCTGACGTGTACCTGGAATACCGAACGACAAGGGAAGTGACGTGACGGCCTACACGAATAGGACAAATACATGAATGAGAAGCTAGGATCGTTGTGCTTGAATCGCGGGACCACGACACAACGGTAGTTCTGATAGATGGAGACGGCATAGAAGTCAAGGCAGCTAGGCAGACTGCGAGGAAATCTTATGGATGAGAGAGAATATTAATTGGTACTACAGGGCCGAAGCGTAACCTAGTGATACGTTTATCAGCCAAATAAAGGATGTGATAGACGAGACAGGCGAAATGAGAAAAGGGACGACTCAAAGGGGAAGGGGGGAGGAAGAACATACTTATGCGCAGACGCCTGAGTTGCGTCTGAGTAACTCGTTATTACCCAGCATTGTGCCTTCCGCTGAGCGTAACGTGTGCTCTGTCAATCCTACCGTTCAAGTTCGTGTCTCCGTTCGACACAGATCCAAATCGCGGTCCGCAGATATGAACAGTCCTTTTCTATTTCTTGGTAAGTATCCCGCAATACTAGCGTTCGAAGGCTACAAAGAAATGATGGGCATCGAGTGGTACAGGGGTTCGAGCAGGAGAGTGGCAGCGGGCTGGATAGAGGTATGTAGACGACCTATCAGAGCAACATGTACTCGTGGAATATCTTTCCGGTACCCGCTCGACTGGGGGTGGTCGGGACGTCAAGCCGTCGTCACCACAGACGACAGTGCCCGAGTAGCGGGGAACTGGAAAGGGCAGTCGGCTCTAGAAGATACCAAAATGAGCAACGTGGTGACAGGGTGGATGTACGTGGAGATCCTTACTTTGCACGGTCCCGTCTCCTCTTCGCAGAATCTCTCAGGGTCAACACCTGGATTTGAGTACAACAACAACTATCGACCTTGGTTCAGCACGACACTGCCAACAGCGTGCTTCGCAATGATCGTCGACCGGAGGCGACCCAGCTGATAGAGACCGGACCTTGAAATCAGAGCGTGAAAACTGAGCCAGTTCGTACCCGCACGGGCCTCGTCCCTCGCTCTGCTTTGTCCGATTTGCTCCTTGCTCTTTTCTCGACCGCACCCCCACCTCCCCCGCCCCCAATCCCCCAGCGACCAGGGTGTGCTTCTGGCGTTCAACGTCGTGATGCTATGCCCGAAGTCAGGGACACAGCGGCGAGCGCAGGCAGAGCCCGAGAACCGATTGTTGCTGTTGCCCGCTGCCCGCCATCGGTTTCGAGCTCCCATTTTCATACACGCGCATATATTCGCATTATTTCAGCGAGGCGGAGTGCACAGGACCATCGACTGAATACAAGAAGAAAGTATTGCCGCAGCGTGATCCTGACAATCGGGAAGGTGGCGACGGTGCGTCCGTGCTTTCCTTTTGTCAAAACGCGGGCAGTATGCATTCGGTGCGCATATATGCATGTTCTTGCGACAAAGAGGCTACTGGGAGCTAGAGGCAAGGAGTAGGGCTCGTAGGCGGCAGTATCAATGGACTCCGTACTTTGCTGTGCTGCAGCTGAAGAGAATCAAGCGGAGCACCCTGGCGGCGGAATCTCTTCATGATTTATCCTCCACTTTGCAAATCGCAGGCACGAGTTCTCCGGCTCGATGCAGCCGTGTCTCCCTTCTTTCAAGCGGCCTCCCTGGTCTCCGTCTTGCCCCCTCTACTCGAATACCAATCCAAACGTACAACGCCCCATATTCATCTAGTAGCGCGTAAAGGCCTAGCAGCATGATCTTGATTCCCGGGTATCGTCGTTCTACGTAGGAGAGGAAGGGAACTACAGGCATAGGCAAGTCCGGGAAGAGACGAGCAAGGTGCGTGTTGACGATGGATGAGAGCCGCAGAAAAGGAGGACGTATCGAGTCCAGCGCGTCGTTGGCACTGGCAGACAAATAGCGCTGGTGGCTACACTGGAGGCCAGTGATTCGTGGCGAATGATGATTCAAAAGCGCGGGCAACGTCTTAAATGGTGCGTGCGAGCCTTTGATACGTCCAGGTGAAGCATTGCAATGAGCAGTATGCCGTCAATTTCCATCCAGGTGTGTGTAGCACACTCACTACTGAAGTACGGGCGATACTATCGTATTCGAAGGCCTTAGTAGGAAAAAGCGGCGGGGTTAACATGGTAGACTCACCGACGGACTTACATGCCCCCGAGTACTCCATTCTTCTGCTTCCCCAAACATAAGCTCCAGACTCGACGCGCTGTTCTTCACGTCGTTCAGACCGGCAGGGCAACGAAATAGTCGACGGCACCGCGGCTCGAGTTGCTGGATGATGTATCCAGTATGTTGGGACAGTTTTTGACGCCTTGCAGCTGAGTCGTACCGTTTAGTCGACAATCGATACGTGTCGAGCAATTGGAATCCGGGAGAGCTGGGTGTGGCCGGCCCGACAATGTGATCGTGACGGCGTCACAGCCTTCGATCCCCTTTCATCTTCCACGACCTTCCAAGTCGCTTGTTCGTTCAAGACTGCCCTTGCTGCAGGGGGCCCACTGTCGCCCTTTCCATATATTTAACTCTATACTGAGGTTTGACCAGTCCGCAACACCCAACTTTGTACTACCAGCCTAATGTGCTCTCCCGACGCTCCAAGGATTAAAAATCACCATCCAATTATGGGGAGACGTTGAATGCGTGCAGCTCTGGAGCCATTTCGACGCTTTATTCCTTGACCTGGGCGTAGCCTTTGTGACGCCCGCTTCCCTCCTCCAATCTTCACAAGCTTTGTCTCCGCAATCGGCACCTTGACATCGCATTCACCGACGGCAAGTCTCTTATCAAACGCGCAAAATACATGTCGCTTGGGCGGCGCAAGCGCTCCAGCCGAATACCGCCCTGCGCCACTCCCGCGTGAGAGGAGGGTTCGAGGGCATCCAATAATGTGAGTGTCTCATGTTGAACCCGTCGCTCCTACTCAACGCCTCCGTCGCAATAGCTGGCGGCGTGGACTGCAGGCGGGTTCCCGATCGCTAGAATCTACGACACGATTACACAGCCGTTCATCCTCACGAGACTCTACTGTCGCGTCGCGCGTCGATCGACACTACATTGGCGTCTCGGACCTGGCGCGCTGTGCAACGAAACGGGAACCGAGGTCGGTATAGGTGCGGAAAGCACGTTTGGAGTGGGTCGAGGAGCATTCTACGTGTAAGGGCTTTTCTGAGGCAGAGAAAGGGTGAGTAGCGCGCCGTGCGACTCAGATCTGAACCTGGCACAATTGCCCAAGACCTTTACTGCTAGTTATCATGAGCACGACTTGCGCGCAGCTGGGGCGACGAAAAGCCTTCCCCAGGAATTCGTAGGGAACATCATCGAGTATATGGTGTGTAAAGCCCTGTGATCGTCAAGCGTCCAATTCAGCGACGATGTGGGAGAGCATTTCGGGGTGTGGATCGGGCATCGTCGTTGGAGCCTGTATCATCGGATATTAGTATGTTACAGGTACATCCTCGCCTTCGCTTTCAAAAGGGCGATGTCTGGCTGCCTCCTGATGGTTTCTGCGAGGCCAGTGAGCGTCTATGACCTGTACAAAGTGAGTCGGACTTTGAAACTTGTGCCTTGCCTTCCTCACAGCTGTACCACGGAGACGAACTGGTGAGCACAAGGTCAGCAGTGCTTCACGTCGATGCCTTTCAAATCAAACCTCCGCACACTCGCCTTCTCGATACGCCGTCGTTCCAAGTTGGCTCTCCCAGCAGAGATCTGGATCCATATCTTGTCGTTTCTCGCCGACTCAGATATCGTGCCATTATACGGGGTGAACCGTGTGTTTTACCATGTAGCGATGGATTTCCAGTACAGACTTCTCTCGTTCTGCGATGGAAAAGGGTTCGCCCTTGGGAATGCATGCTTGAGGTAATTATTCGATCTTCATAAAACGTCAGAGAATCAACTGGCAACCGGGAATGCAGAGACGTTCAGCTGAAGAAAAGAATCAAGTCTGTCTGCATCTCCAGCTGCCACCCCCGTGTTGACGAGGAACTTGGTATTTCGCCTGAACCATCCCAAAGTCGCCCAGCAACTCTACCTATGCGCCATAGAATCATGTCGCTTCTCCGTCGTAAGGTCCCAGAGCGCAAGCTCAAGCGCTGCACTCCGCCCGAGACGATCCTTGAACATATCTTGAATGTACTTGACGGAGCGGAGAACCTCAAAGAGCTCAGGATTATTCACGAATACGGACCCCGGTGGGACTTCAGCTCGCAGATCCTTCACCCTGTATCCGCTGCACTCTCCCCCCGTTCGTCTCTGCGGAAGCTGTACGTGGAAGGGTATAGGCTAGACAGAGTGCTGCCCCTCGTGCATTTCCATGGCCTGACGAGTGTGGTCATCACTATCTCGGTCTCATCGGAGCTACGGCACTCGATGGAAGTTGTTCCCTCGTTCGTGAAGCATGTGGCGCCATCAGTGGAGCTCCTGCACTTCTGCGTTCCCAAAGATTATAGGGGTCATTCGGGTGCTATCTCCATCCCCATGACCGAAATACTATGTGACGATGGTAAGTCACCTCCGGCCCAACGGCTTCCTAGCTCATGCACCTCTGATACGTAGCTCTGATGATGCCAAATCTCCGGGAGCTCACCACACCTCTAATAGTATCCCCCGATCCCACATTGATCTTTCATACAATCAATGGTAAATACAGATCACTCACGAAACTCGACCTGTATCTTCACGTGGACGACTTGCTGGATGTTCCCCTCAGCGGTCTCGCACTCCCCCACCTGCGCATCCTGTATCTTACTTTCGCGCCAGACGCCCCTGTCCTTGGTCTTTGGGATGGGCAGTGCGGATTTACCGCGCTTGATGAGTTCCGCATCAAAGGGCGTTACCTGCGGTTGGAAGAGCTCGATTCGATGGGCCGGTTCTTTTCAAAGACTACACTTGTCTCCCTCTCAATTAGAGTCTATGCCCTCGATGGTCCCGTCCTCAGGGTTCTCGCCGATTATTTTCCAGAGCTCCGCAACCTTGACTTGTTTGCCGACCATCTACTATGGCTTGGTTTCTCCTTCTCAGAGCAGATCATGGCTCAGACCTTAGTATGACTCAGATAAAGTAGCACCCTTCTGATGCTGATTGTACCGCACTTATAGGCACAATTTGCAGTGGATGTGCAAGGACGGGGGCTCGAAGGGTGGGGGCTCGCAAAGCTTTTTCTCTCCCTCCATTTTGAGAGACTCTCATATCTGTGGAGCCTCCTAAAATTCGAACCCCCTCAAGAGGCCCTTTCCATCCTGGCGCGCTGTATCCCGAGTTTACGAACGGCAGAATGGGGTTATCATGGCACTGAATATCGTCCTGAAATCTGGTTGTAGCATTCGACTTGCCACACCATGTCTGACCAGCGGCGTTCCTCGGGGTGGAGTTCCCAAGGGCGCGCTCCATCAGGCTGCCGCATTCTGCCTTCAAACCTGTGGCACTTGGGATGCGTGCAGTTCAATAGAGAGCCGCGGACGCTACGCTCTTGAGAGCGCACAAAATGTATACTATACTATGCAAGTGTTTTGAGCCTGGCACTAGTGGGTAGTCGGGCGTCCCTTGCAGTAATCATCCCAAGATGTTCAACCGAGCCATGTGCTGTACAAGTTCCTTGGATTGGAAGGATAGGGTGCAAGGCTCGGGATTTCAAAAGCTGACATAATAAATTCCACTCCTGTTGCTCCCGCTCGCAGATGTTCGTCTCATCGGTGAGCTGCAGGATCCACCTCTCGTGATGGTCCAGGTGACTGAGCTCTTTGTGTAGCGTCGCCACCGGGCCCAGATGCCTTTTTGTCTCGGCGTGCATACGAAGACTGGAGCGCAACGTGCCTATCATCGAAAGCGACCCAGAACCCAGGTGGTCTTTCAATGTGTCGTGCCGCTTGGAAGTGCGCTTCCGCTGGATGACCATGTTCTTCCAATGTTACATGCAGATTGGAGCCTCGTTGCGATGGCGTCGCTGATATCCGCACGTCGCGGTCCCGCATGCTTCTCCCGAACATCACATATATGTGGATGCCTCCTCGGCCAGTCTTTTATCCCCCCTTCGCGTTGTCCACCCATCCTTTACACCCTTCCAACAAATTCATCGATCCCTTTCCTCACCCGTAATATGGCAGCGTCCAGTAGACCCCAGAAAGCCGGCGCGTACCCAGTTGACGTAGCCTGAGGTACCCCGCTCAGTCTATGCTTAGCTACCTGCCGGCCCATTCTGCCTTTCGAGATCCTCTTTGTCATTACGAACGAACTAGCCGATGACCGAAAAACGCTCCTAGCCCTCCTCTTGGTGTCTCCTTCGTTTAATAGATGCGCCCTCTGCCATATCTACCGCGAGATATGTCTGTGTCCCAATTCGCCCCTCAGCTTTAAGGACGGCCCCCGGTTTAGGAGACTCCTCCGTGGCATCGAGACCAACCCAGGTCTGTGTTTCGTCAGATCGTTCGCGTTTAGCATTATCCCGTGTTTTACCCCAGAGGGCGCTGGTTTCCCGATACTGCCGCTGATCCCGGTAACGACTGTTAGCGCGCGTGAAATGTAGAGCCACCACAACTCTTGTATCCAAACCATGCAGTCGCTGCGGACGAGGCGGTCGCAGGCCCCGCGGCAAGCCCAGCGGGCCCCCACTACTTCCAACAGGCTGGCAAAGTCCAATACCTTGAGTCGGGATACACTCAAGTCCAAGGTCGACAACAGGATCAAGAAGTGCATGTTGTTTGTGAAGCATGTGGCACCATCAGTGGAAATCTCGCATTTCTCTGTTACCACCAGAGGTCAACAGTTTGAGAATTTATCATTCCTGCTCACGCTTGTATGTAGTTAGTTGTATTATCCATGTTATCCCAATTGTTCTGGAAATGAGCAACCATCAGCGACCGTTTAGACGTCCTGTGAATCATGTGTACATCCATGGGAATTTCTGATCAGCGCTGGCGCAATTGCCTCTCATGCACCCAGATCGCTAACCATCGTGAGTACAACTTGCACGCGACTAGTGCGATGAAGAGCTTTCCGCCGGAACTCATAGGGAATATCGTCGAAGCCGTTGATGACACGCCCACCCTCCTCAACTGCCTCGTACTCTCTCGATGCCTTAGCTTCCACGCGATCCGCGCCCTATACAAGTCAGTGACTCTCGATGGTGAGCGGCGCCTCCAAGCTTTCCGTGAAGTCGTCGAGGCGCATCCCCACTACGCCTGCCACATCGATAGCTTCTCCGTCCGCCACACGCGCTCTCAATCGCGCAACGTCAACATTAGATCCATTGCCAGCGCCGCCGCCAACCACAACCTGAATTATGTCCTCTCCAAAGCCTCAAACCTCCGAGTGTTGAAGATGCGCTTGACCACCTGGACGTGGGCGGACTTTGAGGCGTCGCTGGGCCCGTCTACACAGTCCCCGTGGAAGTTGACGACATTGGTTTGGTGTGACGACAGGTCTCCTCTGGGGCTCATCGCAGCGCACCAGGGAACTTTGGAGCATGTGCAGATCGACCGACTGGCCTGTCAGGACATGGCAAAATGGGGGCACTCGTTCAGGGAGATACCCTTTCCAAATCTGTGTTCAATCCGGTTGCCGTACGGTCCAAGAGTCGAGCCGGAGGCACTCGGCATGCGAAAGGAGGAGTGGAAAGCTGCGTGGACTACGGTTGTGAAAGAGAGAGAGGGCCTCAATATGCTCTGGAGTCGTATACGATAACGGAAAGCTACTGCCACTTGCTACACGCACGCTTCTGGAACTACAAGTCTCTCCGAGTTATAAATGTCCATGCATGTCTCTAGGTGTCCGTTTTATGTACATTGCGTGATCCATAGCCAGAGCCCGACATATGTCCATGTAATGTAGCTAAAGTAGAAATCGGAAGCACTGAGTCGAAGAAGCAACATGGAAAGGGTCAAGAGACCAGGAATATCGAAGTCGATTCCGGCAAGCGTAAGATTTCTAAGGCAGGCCCGCGAGGAAGGGACGTGAATTGCAAAGGTGGGCTAGGAAGGCAAGGTCGGCAGATTCTGTCTTCAGAATAAACAAGGTCGAGTTGACGTTATAGATGGTGTCCCTCCGGATGTGGGTGGCTGAGCGCTTTGAACAGCTCGGGCCGAGCGGCAAACCAGTATGTGCGCTGTGTGTATTCCACAATCTATGGAGTACACCCGCTCTGGCGGAACACCCGACTTCCCAAGGCGAAATGGAGGGAGCAGTGTTCCTGGACATCGAAACTTCCAAACGTTGGAGGCGCGTTCATGTTGATATATGTAATGTGTATTGCTGGTGGGTGACGTGCCGCTCGGGCGCAGAGGCGAGAGACACTCGAAGACTCCCATTTATTTGGGAACTCCACTCAGAGTCCTATCGTGGGGTGGAATATAAGCCGATGCCTCTGCAGCACAAAAAATCCCCCGCTAGAGCAGCTTGGTGGGATTCTCTGGCCTGTAAAGCTAGGAAGGGATGGGGATCTGTGGTTCATGGCACTTGAATCGCGTGGCTAACGCCTGATGTCGCACCGCGATGGCGATGGCGAGGGACATCCTCGTTGGTATCCACAGCGAATGGCAACAGGGTACGGGCCCGGCTATGGCACTACGGTGATCTGGACCGATAACGGAAGTTCATCGCACCTCTGCCTGTCTAATACTGCTTCTGGCCGAGTCGAATGAAATTCGCCAGAACACGGCCTGAAGGAAAGGTATCGAGTCGCAGTACGCCATCTGTGCAGCGTCCTCTAGCACAGATCTCGGACCAGCGGGCAACCTGTGCGGGATTGGGCGCC
The DNA here is from genome assembly GCA_026743855.1 of Pleurotus sapidus. Classification (NCBI taxonomy): domain Eukaryota; kingdom Fungi; phylum Basidiomycota; class Agaricomycetes; order Agaricales; family Pleurotaceae; genus Pleurotus; species Pleurotus sapidus. Next base: position 118,416 of record JANBWZ010000020.1, read on the forward strand.
TCGTACTCAGCCTGGTGGACCCAGCACATCTTCGCTATACCTGGTAGTGCTGTCCTACCTTTCGCAGACTGAGAAAGGCACGGCACTGGGATTGGCAGTGTTTGCAAGAATATCTTCTGCAAACTGAGTCGTGTAGGAGTGTCGATAAAGCGTGAGGCGCGGGACTTTTGATTGAGAAGAAAAGCTCACCGATTCTGCTTGACGGCCACGACTTATGCTTTCGGAAACGCGCCAACGACTTCAAACCAACTAGTAATATGGTCCGTAAGGTTTCCATATCGACGCGAGCCACGATTCGTTCAGGCCAATGCCATGATTCGAAATCGAGGAATCCCGATAACGTCTTACTATGAAACTCGTCAGTGGAAGAAGGCTCGGCGCAAAGAGGGTACATACCATTTCGAACGTGAGCCAACTACACCAATTCTCCTCGAATTCCGGTATCCATGATATCTTGACTAGAGAGAGAGAGCGCGCGTAGAACGGGGGTACGGATTTTATTTGGGTGGGTAAACTGGTATCGATTCGCCAGTCTGTTGTGTGTCCGGGAACTCTCAGGATTTTTGTTCAGGAGCAAAAGTAAGGAACTCACCGAGTGAAAGTTCCTGCGCGATGACTACCCTCGCTCGTCTTTCAAACTACAGTCCTCCTGATTGCGATCAACTTGAATGGCGGGGGAGCGGAAGATTATCTACCTGGTAACACAACGGCAAAGTCAATTGATCACTAAAGTATTCACTGTGAGAATTCCCTTTCCTGACTGTGTGAATTATTTCCCTTTCTCGCCGACTATCAAATATCCATGATTCTGAAGAAGCGCCTCCTCATTTCTTTCATTTTCATACAGGATGGCTACGTTGCTACTACGTTTCTAGACAGATGGTTCCAGGACCCCAGGCGCACAATTTCTATAGGTGACAATGATCAAAGATCGCCCCGAACTCGAACTCTGCGGCCAGTACGCTATGGTGATTCCGCCGTCCGACGTCTACTGGAGATTATATGGTCAGTTGATCTCCTTGCATGCCGATAGAGGGTAAATTTACTCATAGATCATACTATAGACAGCAACGACGAAGCTCACCCTTGATCTGTGGCTTCTTCAAGAATATCTTCGTCCCAAAATCAAGAACATAACAGACGCCTCTGCTTTCATCTTTCTCATGATACAGAACCAGAGTATCTATGCAGTGGTAGCGACACTGGCAGCTATCGGGGACGCTGAAGCGACTCGTGACCCAGGTAGAGTAGTCACTGGGAGGCTGGTATACTCTTTTCACAACCGCGCGATGAGCCAAGGCTCTCTTGGGTCCGCCTTCTGGCAATTTACAGGTGCTTTCACCGTTCCTTTACTTGTTCGTCCTTGTCTCACCACCTTCTCGACACTGACGCACTCACAGAGAATCTTGGACTCGGAAGAATCGTAGGCGGTATTCATCTTTGACGCTGCCGCACCCCCGTAGGCGAGGATGTCGATGTCCTATGTTTGCGCGCACGTGCAATGAGTTGATCTTGAAAAGTTTAAGACGACAACCTGACTCCTCGGATGTTCTAGAATCATTGGAACTATTCTTTGATGATGTACGTTCATCTCTTATTATTGTCGTGTGCGTGATTGACTCATGGTTGAGGGTTCTGTTAAGCAGGTATTGCCCGCATCGCGGGTGTTCTCAGCGGCCCGTGCAGGTGGCCTGTAGTGTGTGTTGACGAACTAAGGACGTGAGAGCTAGTACACAAGAGGCGATTCTGTGATCTGGTTTGATTGTACCACACGTAGATGGATGTTTTATATGAGTATGTACGCCAATGATGGCGCAAATTTATGCCCTTCGTATGATGGTACCTTTCTCTCGTGGATATATTCGTCAAAATTTGAACCATGTCCCTGCGCATCTCTTACATCGAAGGGCTACATACAGAAACATGTACACACCAGCTACCTGGAGATACATGCAATTCTGGTTCCTGGAAACTCACACGAAATTGAGTCGTAGTGCAGATTCAAGAAGGCCTCTTTCCCAAAGTACCTTCCACAGCCCGCAGTCTTCTAAACGATTTTAAATCACGCATTAATCATAAATAACGTTACGCCTCCATACCGCCATACAACTACTGCCGAACGGCAGAAATAATCCTTCTACTCTTGCCTCGCTCCCGTTTCTTTTTCCTCTCCTGCCATCTCGCTTTCTGACTCTTAACGTCGCTGAAATTTGCATTCACATACTCACGCCAGAGGATCCCCTACCAACACACATTTGGTGCCTCAAATTTGTTCAGACCCAGAATAAAGAGAAAACAGCAAAAAATGGCGGTAGAGCGCTATACCACTACCAGAGACCGTCGTCACGCACGACGCTTCCAGCAACACCCTTACTTACCACGCCCACCTGGAGCTCGCCACCGACGAGCAGGGATCACTCACCAACCAATCCCAGGGCCAGTGGTAAGCACTTTTCGGTTATGCATGTACCCCTTTCCCCCTTTTTTCCTTCGCTTTTTTCACTTGCTCCGCACCCTGGCTACTAGTGTTGAGCTTCAGACGTAGGTTGGCCTTGACAGCATTGACAACTATGGCGGCGTAATCAATCTGCATCCAGGACAAACACCAGCACAAGGACAAGTACTCGTTCTGCAATATCTCCAGCTACTCAGCGAAGCGCAGACGGCGGTGGCGGCGGTGAGTACATATCATCGACGTCTGCAACGAGTCTAATGGTAGAATCTCTAGGCCACATTGGAGAACGTGAACATCCCGCATAACATCCAAGTGCTCGCGGTAACCCATTACGCCGCACAGAATGGAGATGGACGTCCGTTGTCCGCGGTAATGTTCGGGGAGTTCTCCATCCTCACTGTGAGTCATTCTCCTTTCGTTCTAGGAATGTTTGAAGGACATAACGACGTCTACTTCCTCAATCAATTGCTCAATTTCTATCCCAGACAAACTTGGGGACGCTCGCCCCGTGAAGCTTGAAGGCCTGAAGGATGAAAGGCTCGCGAAGCCTTCGATTTCTTGGATCTTGGAGAATTTTCGAACGGAAGGCACCTCTTGAATTCGAATCTAATATCTATCACCGATATAGTAACGCCATCAGCAATACTCAAGCCCATGTGGGAGCACGAAACAAAGCAATCGAAAAGCCGTATAAAGAACGAAAAGAGAACATCCTTTTGACGACGTGATTCCGACCGAATTTTAATCAAACTTCTTGGATCTTGTATTGAGTTGGTGCGGGTTGTGGGTCTCAAACGGTATGGCTTTGACCTTAAAGGATCACATTTTGAGGCTGATCAGTGCTCAATGACGATAGGACAATATCCCAAGGCTCTTGGTACTTATGCAAGAGTGTATGGTGGCGAATCATGGACATCTATATTTATATTACTCGGACATCGAATCCATGAATCGATTTACCGTGCAGTTATAATAAAGCAATGAGGTCTATATTGTAACGAAACATAACAGTACAGTCGCGTAGACATAGCATTCTGTATACGGTCGAATTGCCAAACAGTCACCTCCTGGGGCAACCATTCCTTTTCATTCGACCAGAGACAATAGGAGTGGCATCTGAGTGCCTTCATCTAGCTTGTCCTTGACCACGGGGATCATCATCCCGGCAGGAAGCCTCGATATCTCTATGCCATCTGGTAATGAAAACGTGAAGTTCTCAATCATCTCTACAACGAGAGCTTGCAACTCAATGAGGCTGAACGCAACACGCAAGGAACATTCATCAGGTAATGAGGCACGAAGGAGGCATATACATATACTCACGCGAATCGCCAACCAATGCATGCGCGAACCCCACCAGCTGTCAAGACAGGGAGCGAATAAGACAAATCCCAAGTATTCCATGTAAATATACCCACAGAAAGACATCCTGATGCATTGATCAATCAGCAAGGCGCGACGAAATTGGGGAGCGAACATACAGATTCGCGTATACACCGACCGCTGTACGTTTCTCGTTCTCTTTCCAGGGTACATCAATGAATCTTCGAGGATTCCACGCATCCGCATCGTCGCCCCAGATGGACGGTAGTCTGTTATAGCCAGAGATAGAAATAAAGAGATCTTGACCCTTTCTTATGGGAAGTTCATTAATCACTTCTCCGTCTGTTGCAACAATGGGTATATCCAATGGGATCGTGTCGTCCCTCTCTGCCGTGCGCCTCAGCTCAAAAACGATTGGGTGGAGGCGCAATGCTTCCTACGGAGCAGCGATAAGACGAACTTTGCTTGAACAGATGTTTGGAGTTACTTACTTTGATGGTAGCATTGGTAAATGTCAAGGACTCCAAATCAGATATAGTGAAGGGCGCACCGCTAGGGAGCTGCACACGGCGTGCTTGGATCTCATCCCTGACCCTATCTTGGTCATCCACATGTTTAGAGAGTTCGTACAAAAGCCAACTAAGGGTGTTAGCTGTCGTATCGTGCCCAACTAAGATGAGTGTCCTGGTCGCGTGTAAATTGAACATAAAGATATGGATTCAAGATTAACTCAGCCCATCTGCAACAAGACCTCATCTTCGTCGAGTTGACGCTTGGGATCTTCGGAGTCGTTGGCTCTAGCTATTCGCGTCGAAGGTGACAGCGTTAGTGAAACACCTTGTACCCCCTAGGAGAATGTCCTTACCCATAACACTCATAAAATCCCGTCTCAATCCTGCACCATTCTCACCAAACTCTCTATCCATATCGGAGTGCGTAGTCCCAGCGTTCTCCCTTATCAATGCCTTCGCAACACCCCTGCATAACTTTCGGAATCGTCGGAAACGGCGGTACTCCTTAGTCGGCATGTATTCGACAAGCTGAAGGATGGATGTGGGGATGTAACGCCACGCAGACTTAAAGAGTAGGTCCCATTTCGGAGGAAAAGGCAGGGTGTCGGCACTGAGAGGCCAGAATGTGAGTAGTGATGATGAGATCAGACTGCCGAAGGACGTACAACAGGTTCTCTAAGGACTGAGAAAGTTCGTCCTCATGGGAGTCCTCCAAAGCACCAAATGGATAGTTGAACGCCGCTACAATTGTTGGCAATTAACAAGCGATCGCGTTGGCTAACAGAGGGAAACAAGCGGCCCGAGGCGTGCGTTCCTGTTCCGATCGCATCTAAAGTACATCGACCCAGCCACGAAATAATGTTGAATCTCTTCTCCCCGTTCTGAATCTGATCCTTGAGCTTTTGCGTCATCTGTTGAATCACGATGATAGCGAGATGAGACCAAAAGTAACGGGCTTATCGCTTACCCTAGAGGCGACGGTTTGGAAGACGGGGAGAAATCCTCGAAGCTGTTGGGCGGTGAATACGGGGTTCATTACTTTTCTGTGTCATTGGTGTACTTCGCCTGGAGAGGGAGTAATGAGATCACGACATATCAGAAGGAGGGAAGCAAGCAACGAACTCGGCGATGCTGAAAGGATACTTCTTCCAAACATGTTGCGATTCATCTGCGTGCTATCAGTACGTCGGCTGTACCTATACCCCGCAGTTTGGAAGATGTGCTGAATCGCCCGAGGATCAACTGTGAAGATACCTGCCCGCTGAGCTCGTCACCAATGAGATATTACCCGAGTGAAACCAGGATAACAGCGTACCCCGTAACACGAGCTTATCTTGAATGTCGTTCCATACTCACGCATCCAGGTGGATTCAATGTTGCCCACTTCACTTTGCCTTAATATGTCCTGTTCGTTACCTGCGAGTATGAATTAACTTCGTCAGCTCCTGGCACCGATGAAAGTGCTTACCGAGGAGCCAGGATGGAGAAGGGGGACCCCGAAGACGATTCACGACACACCTTTTGTGACGGATAACCATGATTGCCACAACCCAAAGTGCCGTGGCAGCGGCGATTGCGTAGTAAATGCCCTTCATCGCTTGGCTTGAAGTGACTCTAGGGAATCGCACCTGCTTCTTTATACATCTGGATATTCGAAGATATTTGAATAAGAGCAAGATGAATCAGCACGGCGAATCTTCTCCGCCGTCTTCACCACCATCCGACCTATCCTCGCAAAATAGACGTAAGAGAAGGGCTTCGATCGATGCCACGCCAGGAAGCGCCTCGTGGGAGGCTGTACATGCATTCAGTGTCCATGTTCTCCATCCGTCAGCGTGGTCCATGAGGCACATATTCTACTGGCTTCCTCTCTTGCCATCACTTGGCCATCGCGGTCGAGGCTTTGATATCGTCCAACATACCACCGCGAGATCGACAGTGACTTGATTGAACACATACATGGGGTTGAGATCCCGGGGCCGTAAATACTCGGACACCTTTCAAACACTTCATTGACGACGTAGACCACGTTACTACGTCCAACAATAGTTGGTGAACCAGCCCATCTGGTCACTCCCTGCCACCCAACAACACTAGGGCGAATATTCACCTTGGTAGAAAGTGAATAGCTTGGTTTTCGAATTCTACGTTGGGCAGAGATTCAGCAAGAACAGATATGACCGCCGCCGCCGGGGTATCTGAGCCGTAGAACGATATAGAAAAGCGACGAAGTTCACGCAATCCTGGGTAACATTGCTCTCGCATTTCATCTTGGAAGGACGACTAATGGGGGGTAAGGTCAGCTTCATCAAAGCTGACAATTATAACATACCAAATCGCGTTCTTCAAAAAGCGACCTCGACTGCATGAGATGTTTGACGTTTAGGGCGACGCTGCGTAAATTGGGGAAGGAACTAGCGAGCAAATTTATGAGTCGGGGATCGAGGACTTCGACCGAGGTCGAGAAGCGAGTTATTTTCGTGCAGCTAAAGAATTGACAGAGGCGAGCTATTTCCTCGCTGGGGATGTGAGCCGCGGTTTTGACGTGAAGCTCATCAAGCAAAGGCGAGGAACATGACCCGCGCCAGAATCCTGGTAACGATTCAGGCATCCACAGTCGTAACGTACGAAGATCGGGGAGCCTAAGGTGCTCAAGAAATGGGGGAAGCTCCATATCGACGACCGGAGTCAGCGCTAGCTTCGTGAGTAATGGGTAGTTAGTGCTGATGGCTTCGAATGCATGCGGGTTCTGAAACGATAAGCGGGTCGAAAGTTCCTGAACCTTTCGCATGATTGCACCTAGCAAAATATGAGGAGCCCATCAGCATCCCGAAAACTCATAGTCTCCTACCTTCGTGGCAAAGGCTTTGCGATATCTGTGATATGAACTCGTAGTCGAAGACCCAAACGGTCAGAGCCTCGAGCGATGGCTCAAGGCACTCCAGAAATCGAAGGAGTATGCCAGGGGTCCGCGGACTGCCGGGTAAGTTATCGCTTGCCCGCATATAAATATACAGGCGGACCTCCCGTAGACCACGAAAGTGCATAAGTGGCAGGACCCAATGCAGCTTGGCGTACTGTAGCCTCAGCGACAAATAATGGATCGAGTTGCAGTCGTGTAGCAGGGAGGATAAAGCCGTGATGAAGTCAAGTTCCATATTGTGGCTCTCGTATACAGGGAACTGGACGCTGACTTTCTGAAGGTTTTCAGCCATAGAGAGTATGCCGAGAATGCGATCAACGTTGGTCTTCAATGATGGGACGTCTTGCGGGGCCGCTAGTGTTGCATGTCTTCCTGTGGTAGATATCCGTCTACGGAGTACATTCGGGATAAGGAAGCGCAGAATCTTGGATCTCCACCCCGGCGCTACCGGCAATGATATCGGGAAAAGGTACAAAGTTGAGATATTCACTACCTTGATTCGTTTCGCCAAAGAGGGATTCCTAGTAATAGAGATCCACAAGAGATATCAACGCTCTAGATTAGACGTGCCCATCTAGGAGAGATAACCGTCGAAGTACGTACCTCGCTACATGCAGAGGGTCGGAGCCCCTACAGCCTCGAAAATATGGAAATTCGCAATGTTGATACCGGCGATCCATAGCCGAATCGTAGAATATGCGGTTAGTTGCACGAACACGTATCATTTCGGGGTCAGGCAGAAACGAGAAGATGTGGCTCCAAAGCTCTAGAGGAAGTAGTGCCAGCGGAAGACGCGAGGGCACTTCGGACGTGTCAGCCATAGGTGCAGAGGCTGAGGCTGATGAACTCGGGAGTTTGAATGCCAGATTTCGGTGGAAAACCTTCATCTTCATATGTTCTCTGTTTCTAGGATGCAGCTCGTAAGGAAAGCACGGCGCAGGACGTGTGGCGTTGATTCAACTTGATTGTGGGAGAAATGATCACCTGATCATAACCCCCCCAGGCAATGTGTATTGCCATTACTTCGACGGACGTCAACGATCAATGAAAATCAGGTTGATCCTTGGATGCAAAGGAGATTTCTTTGAGTAATGAATGCGCTGAACATACTGAAAAACATATTTCGCCCTCGGAAGTAGTATATAAGGCGCCACCCCAGCTTTGATATCCATCGGCGGCCCATCAGAGCCGCAGCATCGCAACGACGAATCTCTACGCATAATCTCGAGGGAAAAACATACATCTAAGCATAATCAATGTTTACGTTTGGGCACCCGACGTCCGTTACAATCAGCATTACCGAACAGATGAAGACACGAAATTCCCCTCATACGTCAGGGGAGGTGTAGACGAGTCAAGGTGATATGCATAGCCAAAGGAGAGAGGGGGGGGCAAGCCAAAGCGCAAACATCCATATTTGAAGCCAAAGCGCGATCCTGTGTTTGACAATAAGAAGGGCAAGGCGCGGTCGTACTGTCTCGCTTCATCTTGTCTTGTCTCGCACTATCGAACGCGCCACCCGACCTTCGATCTGTCGTTGTTGTCTGCATCGACGAGATCAAATTCCAAGATATGTGCGGACCTTCTTCGTTATTGTTTTCCCAAGTCCTGAGATCTAATTGTCGCCCCTCAGACGCCGTCTCACCCGTAGCACGCGCACCTGCCCGATTCCCTGATTCGATTTACCAAGCATCTAGACACCGTACCCCGATTGTTGGCTGAGTCGTGTATTTCGAAATGAATCTCAGATCGACAAGCGTCAGTCATAATGGAACTGCGTTTGAAAAGGGAGTACATCCGACACCGATTCATCAAGGTTTGAATGAGCTCCTTGGTTCGACCTCCCCTTCGCGAAGACGACGAGTCGTCGCTAGAGGCGCCCAGGGTCATGCCCCTTCACCTTTCGCCCAGTTGTCGCCCGTCGCTGGGCCTTTCATTCCATCCCACCATGCCGTGCGGTTGGTGGAGCACCTCGGTATATCGCCGGTACCTGGAGAGCGCATTCCTCAAGATGTTCGCGATGGCATTCACTCCGCCAGCGTGGCGGATGCGAATTTATTACTCTTCTTTTATTCGAATCCCAGGGACCTCGACGTCGATATGGAGCTTCAAGACGCTATTGACATTTCGCGGAAAGAAGACGTGGCGAGGGCAAAGATTGAGGTCGAATCCTATAACGGCGCAAGGATGATCGTTATGGGGAAAGGAAGAGCAATCGCGCCTGTCAGTGAACACCCCAAGTCGCAAGCCCAGCACAAGACGAACAAGAGGAAAGCACCATCGTCTGCTCTCAAACGACCAGCTGCCAGTGGTGTCCGTAGCCCCGCGAAGAGAGTCAGGTTTGAATCTGACACGTCAGCGGAGTCTCAGCAAGACGACTCGGTGTTGAAGATTTGCCTCCCAAGCAATGCACGCCTTGAAGAAATGCTAGGGCGTCTACCTATATGGGTGAGTATGTGTAGCTTTAGACCATGTTTCGGCAACTTACCTTGTCTATATAGGTGTCAGCACCCAAGAAATCGAGTGCTAGCCCACGTAGAAGCGATCCAGACACTGCCGATCCAAGTGCCCAATCTGTACGGCGAGGAAGCAGGACTCAATACCGTTGGACTCGTAACCGCTGAATTCCGGATGCTCGTAACCTTCGACAGAATAGGCCAGGTGGTCCACTGATACCGCCAAACGAACATTCATTAGACGTGCCCATATTCGTACATATGTAATTCATGTTAATCTAGACAAGGAAACGTTAGACATCGGGTGCTGGGTAGCATGCAGAGACGCACCTATCATTTTCGCCTTTCCACCTAGGCGATCAGAAACCACCCAAAATACTCACTGCAACGATTATCGAGCCTGCATGAACGGAACGAATTAGCGCAAAATTCTTGAATGATATTCACCGTCAGCTCGAAGATTCGGTTATCGATTCCACGGTTGCAGCTAACGTATGATGTTCATACAAATCTTGGGAGATAAAGCATGAGCACGAAGGTTGAAGCTGAAGACCGTTGTCGACGTTCAGAGCAGAACGTGTCGATCTATTGTGACGACAACAACGATGTCACGAGCGCTCAACGAGCGCTTCTTCACGTTTGTTGTCTTGAACCAAACTTAGTCTCTATTGTAAGATCGAAAGCAGTACCTGGTAAGTAGATTTTTAAGTCCAATATTCCGCTGAGTATCAGCATTTTTATATCGATGTCAAAGGTTACCCGCGGATATTCTGATCGCGATTCGCCCTATATACCACTTCGCAGCACAATCTGATCATAGCAAACTGGTTCGTACCCTCGCCCTCACCAACGCCGCCCGCCTCTCCTCCATCCGAGCCTTGATGAGGACCGGAAGCCACTCCTCCAACGACCAAAACCTGGAGGAATCCAGGTTGCCCAACGTGTGCGGATACACCGAGCACTCGGAGGGCAAGATGCGACTCAGAAAGTTGGCGACTTCCATCGGCTCCCTGAGCGGATCCGACTCCTGCCCGAAATGCAGCTCTCGCAAGGCGGGGAAGGCACAGGGCGCCATGGCAAGTTCTGATTCTGATTCTGATTCTGATGTTAGTGTCCAGTCAAAATCCAGGTGGAGGCTCTGCAACGTCGTTGAATTGCGTGCGAAGAGCGGGAGGTGGCAGAGGGGGAAGCATTTATCCGCGCCGAAGCAGTGAAGCGAGAGAGACCGCAAGCACGGGAGGGACCGCAGCATATCCCCCAATCTGCGATTGGACTCGACGGTATCGCATGGGTCAGGCGCTATCGCGGACTTTGTCCAGGGCCCTGTCGAAAGCTCCAACACCTCGAGCCGTGGGGCATGGAGCGCAATGACGGAAAATAAGCTGGAATGGCTCTCGAGCCCCTCGTCTATATCCGACCTGACCTTGAGGACGCGGAGCCGGCCAAAGCTTTCGATTGCTACTATATACGCCGTGAGCGTCTGGAAGCAGACGTATGCGGCGAACTCCTGAAGGGACGGAAATGGGGCGGTGGTGGGGAGCGCGGAGAGGGCGTGCGCGGTGAAGCTGCCCTTGGTCTGGCCCTGGAACGGCCAGTCTGCGCGGAGGTTCTGTAGATGTGGCAGCGATGCGAGGATAGGGAGGGTGCTATCCGTGAGGTATCCGGCTGGAACCTCAAACGTCTTTAGGAAGGTGGCGCGCTGGAGTGTGGATGTACATGCCATGATGCCGAGGTCCGTGCGACACAATTGGTCCTCGATTTGCAGTAGTTCTATGTCGTGTATTCGGCGCTCGACAAGCGTGAACCAACAAGCTGCGTCCTTGGTACTCAGCATGCCTCTGTTGAAAACCAGACCCTTGATTCCCGGGTACGCCAGAAGAGGGGTGGCCGGAGCGTTGTATACAATAACGAGATTCGGAAGGAAGTCAAATCGCCGTCGCCCGAGCGCGATCTCGTTGAACACCGCTGGACTATACCTTGCGGTGAACCGCAGTGACCGGACTTTGCCTGCATATCGGTCGAATCGGTCCCAGTCGTCTTCCCCTATCGCGCGATTGAAAAAGTACTGGGGTATAAAGCGTTAGTGGTGTCTACTTGTGGGGGAGTGTGGATAGATGTGGTCTTACATGGTCTCTGATGTAGCCGTCTTCATTCGTCAATGGTGCCAACAGCGAAAATAGGCGGCCGGCTGAGACGTCGTGCCAAATGATGCGCGTCGCTTCGGCGTTCCAGGCTCTGCAGACGCAGGCATTGTTGGCGTTGTCGTCGTCTTTTGAGAGTTCAAAGACCCTTTGTAGCAGCTCTGGTGTGTAAAGCGCGGTAGGGGTCATCTCAATGTTGCAACGAAGCGATAAGGACCGTAAAGGTAAGAAAGATAGGGTACTTGTCTATCCCACGGTGACAAATATTTTCAGAGTTGTCTTCCTGCTGCGCTGTGGGGACTGATCGATTGATCGCCCAATGTACATTCATTATTATTTGTGATCCAGTGGAGGTGCGTAAAGATGTCCAGAAATTCACATAAACCCTAATATCTTTCTCTTCTCCGCCAGAATTTTCCTTCCCCAACATCACCAACTGCCCCGAGCTTGTTGTAATCCCCGCTGGTCCCGTCGTGTCTACACCTACCAAATAACGCGCTCGGCTTCGTCTCAAACACTCTAAAACTGGAAATTGGAACTCATCATGATCCCCACCGACCCCGCTCTCGTTCTCATCCGATCCCGTTTTGGTAGTGCTGGGATCGGCTGTCTCCTGCATTCTTGCTGATGCCCGAGTCACACGAGGCGGGAGCCTGATCATCGCCTTTGCCGGTGCTTTTGCACTAGCATGAGGTGCTGCGAGTCTGGCTCTTTTAGCAGGTCGAGGAGACTCGGCGTTCGTTGATGCTTCGGCGATATCTCCGTGAGTCACCGTTTTTCCATTGCCGTTGCTCTCCTCCTTGTTCTTATCTGCCCTTTCTTTGCTTTCACCGGTTCTTGCTCCTTCTTATTCTTATTCATATTCGCAGTGGCAGCCGCTAAAGTGCTCACGCTCGCGCTCGCGGTCCTCTTCCTCTTCGTCCCACCGTGCCCCAATCCCGCCTCCTTCCCTGCCTCTTCCTTCCTGCGCAATTATCAACTGTGCTGCTGCCGCAGGAAGCGCCCCACCCTTCGCATAAGTACCTGGCTTCGCGTCGCCACCACCCCCGTGCCACCCCCGTCCTCGGCTTCGCGCCAGTGCGCACAGGCCACATCGTCAACGACACCAGCGTCAGCAGCCCCCGCCCACCTGCCGATTCACCCTCTTACCTTGTCTACATGGATGTCAGCACCCAAGAAATCGGGTGCTAACCCACGTAGAAGCGATCCAGACGCTGCTGATACAACTACCCAAACTGTACGGCGAGGAAGCAGGGCTCAATTCCGTTCGACTCCCAAGCGCTGGATTCCGAATGCTCATAACCTTCGAAAGAATAGGCCAAGTGGTCCACCGCGCATCTCACTCACCTCACCATCACTTGGGCTCCTCGATTGGCACGGCTTCCTGAGATTTACGGCGAGCTGCCCGACGTTGGAGTTCGTCGTTATTGAAAACCGAACAAACGGGACAAACTGCCCTAACAAACAGCCAGCTCCCAAACCTCCGGTCGCTCCAAACCAACGCCGCAAATCTGCATCTGTTCGAGGACATGCATTCCCTTGTGAATCTCTCGACTTACGGTGTATGGTCTGCGACAACCGTGAATTACGTACCTGCGAAACTTCTCTGTGCTACGGACCTTGTGGTTACATGGCGCAGAACGTCACGCTGCAATGACTTTCTCGAATCTAGATTCTCTTGCGTTGGGCTTTAATTCGGTATGTACGCACCTCCTGTATTTTATTTCATTCATCTCATCCTGTCGCTTCTCAACTCCCGACACTACGTGGTTTTCACGATCCAAGTTGAGATACATACAATTTGGCGAAGTGCATAACCTGGACCCATTTAACGTTACTCTCAGAATCTTCGACGAAGTGAAGAGTCTAGTTTTCTTCGAATTCTGTTGCATACGCACCTATAAGGGTGGCTTGACCTCTATCGTTGACCCTTTCATTGAAAGTGAGGGCTGGAAGGGATGGTGGGAGGCTGTTCAACATGATATAGAACATGTTGGTGAGTAATCCTACGCTTCTCCTACGAGTATTTATTTATTCACACTGGCAAATAGATCGAGCTTTATTGACTGCTATCATATATACAAAGGCAAGAAAATACGTGGGCAAGATAGACTTGTGTCGCGAACGCGGCTTACTCCTCGACTTTTATCATCTCCCCAAATGCTTCCCTCCCCTCCATTCGAGCCTTGATGAGGATGGGCAGCCAAATTTTCACTTGCTCATACTTCTCGCGATCGATATCTGCGTCTGCATCCAAAGAGATCTCGCAGCGTGGGGGTAGGATACGGCTTAGGAAGCTCGCGAACTTCGGTCGGCTGTGCGATCGGAGTTGAAGACGGTCCGAAATGAAGCCTCTTCAGCGCGGGGAAGTTGCATGGGAGGACAGCGTCCGATGTCAAGCTCGAGTCGAGGTCCAGATGGAGAACTCTCAGAGTTCCTACAGTGAGAGAAATGTAGGAGATCGCGCAAGGGGACCGAGCCCTGCACTCCGAAGTCTTGTAGTGTCAGCGACTCCAAGTGTTGGAGAGATCGCAGCAAGATGCCGAACTCGGCGAGTGTATTTCGTTACGCGCTCGATGGCGGTAGACTCCACGGGCGTCGTTGTAGGCCCGGCCACCCTAAAATCCATCGCGAGCTGTAATACCTTCAGTCTTGGGCAATGGAGCGAAATAACGTCGAGTAGGATAATATAGTTTTCGAATGACTCCATCGTATCCGACGTGATCTTGAGGACGCGGAGTAGCCGAAAGCCGTTGAGGGTCGGAATACAAACCATCGCCGTGCTGAAGTTGAGGTGGACGTTGAATTCCTGGAGCGACCGAAATGGATCGGTAGGGAATTGAGGAAGACTCCGCGCGCTGAAGTTATCCGGGGGTTGAAACCAGAACGGGCAAACGCTGCTGAGTCTCTGCAGACTAGAAATAGACGGAAGGATATAGAAATTGCTGTCGTTGAGAAATCCAGTTGGAACGTCCAACTCCTTCAAGGACTTCATCCGCTTGAGTGCAGAGGTAAATGCCGACTGGACGTCGCTGAGAGGTTCGTGGTAATAGGGATCGATGTGGAGATATTCTATGTGACGCATTCGGCTCTCAATGATACTCAGCCAGGAGATGATCTCGTGGCCGACAAACATATTGTCGGTGAATATTAAGCGTTTGATGCTTGAATATGTAAAAAGGAATGGTTGGCTGAGCATTATACAATGTGACAAGATTGGGTAGGAAGTCAAGGCGACGTCGTCCCAGAGCAATTTCTTTCGAAAACGGACGAATCGTACTCTCGACTGAACCGGAGCGAACGGACTTTGTGTGAGTATTTGTCAAAGCGATCCCAGTCTTCCTCTCTAATTTCGCGAGAAAAACGAGGCTGGAAGCATCGGTCAGGCCAGTGAAATGAAATCGGAAGGGACGTACATATGCCTCATCGCCATCCCCATTTGGAGGGGCCACCAATGGTGCCAATAACGAGAACAAGCGGTCCGTTGACACATCGCGCCATATAGTCCGCGTCGCTTCCTGGTTCCAAGTTTTGCAAACAGAGGCATGTCCGACGTTTGCCTGATCTGTTGAAAGTTCGAAGACCCTCCGTAACAACTCCGGGATGCAAAGAACACGAGGGACTCCCTGAACGCCGATGGAGTTCATTCCGAGGTTAGATACTCTATGAGCCGTCGGGATTCGATCGTCCAGAGAGAATTCGCGACTATTAAGAGTTCCGAGATGGTGGATAGCAATTGAAAAGGATTCCGAAGAGAATCGAGATGTGAAGAGACCACAGAAGTACGTGATATGTGACCAGGCGCGTATGTGTCACGCTCTGTCGCGGAGTTTTGTTGAAGTTGGTTCAGGAGTGATCGATTGATCGGCATTCTAAGTATGAATACAACTTTATTATGCATCGCCCACTCTCAGTTCAAGTGAAGTAACAGTAATTAATCCTTATTTCTTCTTCTTTCTCTTTGGAGTCTTCGACGTGTGGTGTGTAGTGCCAGCTCTCGTAGCAACGAACCCGAAATTACTTTCCGAGCGCAACCTCCTCTCCTCCTAATCGAGTCTTAATCAGTACGGGGACCCACTTCTGCACCTTCACCCCACGTATCCGATACATCCGGCAGTAAAGAGGAATCGAATTCGATTGTACAGCTAAGAGGGAGAACCCGGCTGAGGAAGGTGGCGACGAACGTAGCTTGCGTTTGCGAGATATTCGCGACCCCGACATGCAGCTTCCGCAAGTCGCCCAGGAAGAAAGAGTCGGGCAGCGCTGCGGACGGCATCTTCCAAGTATCCACGTCGAGCTCGAGTGTCTTTAGTTTCCCGCAGTGGTGCGCGATGAGCGCGATCTGATGGAAAGCGGTTTTTGTCTGCCCGCCGGTGATGCTGAGCGTTTCGAGTTCGGAGAGGGGCTCTAGCATGCGTTCGAGCTGAGAATCGGACCGCGCGTCGAAGGCGCAGAGCGTCAGGGACTTCAAACCAGTCAATGACTCGATTCCACAGGATGCCTCGGCGGAAATACAACTAGCTGAAGCAGGGCGCGATAGTTCCAAGATCTCGAGGCTCATGCAGAGCAACCCCATGAGACTGGTGAGCTGCATGTAGTCTGCCGCCGACTCTTTGTGTGGGGAATGAATTTTGAGGATGCGTAGAGATCCGGAGCGACTCGCTATCTAGATCCATTCTATCGCCCTAATAAAGCGAAGTTGCACATCGAGCTCCTTAAGCGATGGGAATGAATCGAGAGGAAATACTTTGGAAGCTACACTTTTGGTACTACCACTGGATGCAGCGCTTGGCGGTGTGGTTGCACCGAAGCGAAACGCCGAAGTACTCTCGTCCAGTAACGCCGCTTTGTGCGAGGAGATGCTGCAGAGGTTGGGTAGAGCAGCGAGGGCGTGGAAAAGATCGACATTCAAACATTCATCAGATATCGTCAAATGAATCAGCGATTGGAGTTGCTGGAGCGCTGATGGAATGATAGAGCCTGGCCATGTCCCGCGAGTAAGACAGGTGAGGCACTCAATATGAGGCATCCTGGATGGGAGCAGTCCCATATTCTTGGCGTCGAAGCCTGGGTGGACTTCCAGCGTCTTCACCGACGCGTGGGCGAATAGCGGAAACAGATTCAAACCCGGGGGAGGGTTGTACACCGCCTCGAGATTGGGCAGAAAGTCCAGCCGACGCCGACCAACGGCAACTGCGTGAAAAACAGATGCACTGAATTGCGTGTTGAACTGGAGCGATTTGACCCTCCACGAGTACCTCTCAAATCGCTCCCAATCCCCCTCTTCTATGTCGCGAGAGAATGACCACTGATGGAGGTAGATTGGCCCCGGGCACCCCGCATCATGATCAGACGACGAAGCTCACCTCTGAGCCGAATCCTAGAGTCATAGGCGCCAACAAAGCAAACAGCGAGTGCGCCTCCACACTGCTCCAGAGGACGCTCAGCGCTTCCTCACTCCAGTTCTTGCAAACACACGCGTGAGATATGTTTGATTTTTGCGAGGACAGCTCGAATATCCTCCTCAACAATTCTGGGATCAGCAGGGCCTGAGGCGTCTCCGCTTCATCTCCAGAGGACGTCTTCCATTCTACGAATGCATTGTAGTCAGCGAGCGAGGAATCACCCAGCGAGGGAGATACAGTACCTTGCAGCAATTGTTGGTGAAGATGGGTCCTGATAAGACGATTGGGAAGGGCGATCTGACCTTATGAACAAACCACGCGTGGGGAGACATACATAGCCGAACTCTATTGCCTCGTGTTCAGACGTTCAAGCTCTGCCCATGCTTCCTCGTACTTGCCGCGAGGAGACGGGTATGTCAAACTAAGTGGTATCCTACATCCCACTCCAAGTCGCAAGGGAAGTGATGGCCCCATGATTCTGCAGCTGTGTGTCGCTCTCGTCTCAGGTTCGCAAATACAACACACCCAATGACCGGAGAGCTACTCGCAGAAGCAACGCAGAAGCGCCACTACACACCATCATACCACGCCATTACACTCTCCAACCAATTCTGCTTCCCCTTCCCTTTCGCTGGCTCCTTCCCCTTGGATTCCACTTTCTTTCTCACATTCGGCCTCTGCGTCCATGTCCACTTCGGATTCACTTTCTCGTTCTCTTTCCCCTCTGCCATCTCCTTGTCCTTCCCCTTCTCCGTCTCGATCTCTTTCCGCTGTCCCTTCTCGATCTCTTTCTCTTTCCCCTTTCCCATCCCCCTCTCCTCGCCGCCTGCGCTGGAGCGCTCCCCAAAACTACCCGCTCCTCCCGTCCCCATCCCCACGTCCCTACTTCGTATCACATTCAACTCGTGACCCGGGATCATCAACAACCTCCACGGCGGGACAGCCTCCATTCCTTCCCTTGCTCCCTCGTCTGCTGCTCCTGCTGCGTGTGAGAAGGATGAGGAGGGTTCCACGGCAGGAGCAGGGGAAAGCGAAAACGTAGGCGTAGTCGGTGTAGTCGAGTTGGATGGGAGGAAGAGCGGGGTGCGGCGCCTCGCAGGCGCCTCTACTCCTGTTCCTTCCCCTCCAACTCCCACTTCGTTTTCCTCTCCCTTTCCTCCTTCCTTTCCTCCTCCCTTCCCCCCTCTCGTCCCGGTCACCGCCTCAGACGCACAAGAGACCGCACGTGGGAACGAGAAATCAAACGTCGACTGGCTCGGGACCTGGACACACAGCTGCACGTCCCGGCGCCTAGTTGGAGCTTTCGCTTGGAGTGACGGTAGTGGCTTTCGAGGCGCTGATGATGGCGGTGATCGTTGTGGTCGTTGCACCTGAGGTGGTGGTGGGCGCTGGGCCTCTTGGACTCGGGTCTTGTCCCGGGGGTCGACCTGCCCTTGGTGCGGTTCCAGTCTGATATGACACGTCCCCTCTCCCTGCCGCTGCATTTCTGCTTGAGCGTGTGCTCTCGCCGGGAGCGCGCACACAGGCCGCGACCCACCTTCCACCCCCTGTAGCACACTAGTACTAGCGCCTCCAGCCGCGCTAGCCAGATCGCAAGACGCACGAACAGGCGACGGTGCCCGCACTGGCGTCCTAGCTCGTACCCTCTCATTCGTACCCATACGCGCGTTTTTCGCGTGGCTATGAGTGTTGTACGCATGGTCGCAGTCGTAGTCGCTAAGTATACGCGTGTTCTTCGCACCTATATGCGCATCGCCCTTGCGCAAGCGGTGGCTGAGCGGTTCTTGCGGTGTCCCCGGTGGTGGCACGCCCCGATCCCAGACCTCGTAAACATAGTTTTGGGTGGACGGTGGTGCGGTGGCTTGCCCTTGCGTTTGCGCCGGAGGATGGCGCGTTTCCCGCGTGTCGCGAGGTGGCTGCGCTCCTGTTTGCGCTCCTGGTACCTGTGCCTGCGCCTGTTCTTGCGTTTGCATTGGCGTTTGCGGTTGTGTTGGCGCTTGCGGTTGGGGTGGTTGGGGTGGTCCTGCCCTTGCTGGGAGCTGGCGCTTAGGTCGGTCCCTCGTACCCATCCCCATCCCCATCCCCATCCCTATCCAATTCCCCGACCCCATATCCTGTACCCCGGACCTGTGGCTCGGCGCACGCGCAGCACGCCCAGGCGACGAAGCCCCCATCACCACATTCCCATCCACAGGCCTATTCCCGCTCCTCACCCCGCCGTTCACCCCGACAGACCAGCTGTTGGTGGCAGCTCTTTCGCCCCCGCTCCTGCCCTCTCCCCGCTGCATGTCCCGCCCGTTCCCCGAATGCTCTGAACGCTCCGAATGCGCCGAATGCCCCGGACGCCCCGGACGCCATGCAAGCTGGGCTCTCTCCGTCGCCATCATCTTGGGCATCGTCGGTATTGGCCCCGCGTGAGCAGCAGGGACAACGCGAGCAGCAGGGGCAACTGGAGAGATTGTGTTCACAAGTGTTCGTACTTGTGATTGTGGCGCCAGCACCGATGCCCGTCGTGTATCTTCCGTCCGTCCATGTGTCTCAATTCCCTGCACAGCACTCCGCTGCGCGGATGGCGTGGAGGCTAGGTGTAATGCCGATGATGTAGAGTGGTAATTGGGCTGGAATACAGGGTGAGTGCTGGCGAAGGAGAAGAAGATAGAAAGAGGTTCGTCTCCTGTTGACCTGCAGCAGCACCTCCGCTCCTGCACCCATTCCTGTCGCGCGTGCCAGGATCACACCCACTCCCCCCTGCATATCGATTCCAGTTCTCCCTTTTGCGGTGCACCACCTCCCCTTCCTCACGGCTGCGCGATCTCTTCCTCGTTCCCCTCGACTTGCTCGATGTCCTTCTGTTATACCTCGAAGAGGTCATCATATAGCAGAGAGGCGTTGACGTCGGATTCTGAGAGAAGCTGATGCGGATTCAAATAGTAGGTAAGGTCGAGGAGGCCATCGGACGTAGAGTATATATCACGGAAGTGGCTTGACGTGAGGCCATAGCACGGAGGGCTGAACGCTGCAGCTTGAAGGTTGAAAGGGAGAAGGCAGGTGGTCATGGAACCGTAGGATGCAAGAGGTCTTCGCGCTTGGCCTGCCCCCTCCAGATATCATATACAACCCCCAAGACGCGTTCAATCGCACTCAAAGTGTCGCGAAAGAGCGGGGTTTCGCGGAGAGCCAATGCAGAGCCAGGTTGTCTTTCTCTTGCTTTCTGTCGTCGATCATCGAACCAGGTTGGAGCCATGCAAAGACAAAGAAATTCACAAAGGAACCAGCCATCGTGGCACGACCATCAAAACCGGATGCTCCCCGTCGAAAAGCGGTGAGTCACTGCGAAAAGCCCTGTGTCATTAACTACGTTCTCGTCTGACGAGGAAAGTTAAAAGTACCTTTAGAGCCCCCCTTTCGTTTCTCCAGCAGGTGGTAGCATTACTGAGTGTGCTGAAGGAGGGCATATATGACAATGTCGAAATTACGGCACAAACAATGGGCGTCAAAACATGACTCCTTTCTCCCCCTAAGTACTATTTAGAGTTCTTGAGGCGAGGAAGCAAAGACAGTAAATACGCATGAATAATGGGCACTATGAATGACGGAGAGCTGTAGCTGTGCAAGCGGTGACTTGGTGCGACCAGATGACGAATCCAGGAGACGCCTGGGTAATGCCAGCCGAACCCTTCTCATACCGGCCACTTTCTCGATGAAGCCATGGTGACAAGCGAGCACTTCGATGAGCAAAGGGTATGGTTCACAGTGAGGACACTTCACATAACACAATACACTCATTGGGCACCACACTGGACCGCGGAAACACCGTCCTCCTTGCCTTCCTCACCATACACTCCACCTCCGCCTTCAGTCCCTACGGCCTCCTCCCATCACGCTCCATCCCGTGCTCACGACGGGCATATCCAGCCCGGTGGACACTCGATGCACACCTACAAATCCAAATCCAAATTAAAAACGTCCCATCACCATCACCGTCAGCACGAACAGAAGAGACGCAGTGTAGAGAAGCGTACCGAGCCCGGGGGCGCGTGGAACCCCACACATCCGAGGCCTGGGCAGCACGGCACGGGGGAGCATGGCTGGCCTACGGGCGAGCATGTTGGCTCGGGGCCGTCTTGGCTTCCTGCGAGAGCGGCGAGGCCCCCGACTGCGATGGGATTGGTACTGCGGGCGTTCAGAGCTGGTACGGGGATGCGTGATGCGCCAGCAACAGCGATGATGATGAGGGAGACGAGGAATGTGCGCATCGCGGTTTAACGTTTGGTGCTCGTTTGCAGCTGGTTTGGCGGTGGAAGCAGTACGGTGAGATAGGGGAGAGGCAGTTGGCTGGGCTACTTATACATCTAGAGGTAAGCTCAAGCTCAAGATCGTAAGGGCAGGACTCGCCGTACGTACCAGAAGCTTTCCTTCCAACGGACACGGTCGTACTTCATGCCCGAATCGAAGGTCTCCACATTCCTGCTCGAGGCCGCTAGGGTTACTCGATGGACCGGTGTACACTTGTGGTAAGTGACCTTCTCAAGACCATCGGCGTCGAGGTTCTTGCGCTAAGGCCTCTCGAGATATCTCGCGTAAATATTAAGCGGGAAACGCCGAAGCAGCCCTCGACATGTCCTCCAGGATCTAGCATCACAGGATCCGAGTCCCATCAAGGGCGTTCCCGCCATCTGCAGGCGCCGTACCCTTCCCCTTCCTGCGGTATCCTCCCCGCGATTAGAACAAACACCCAAATTCCAAATATCTCAATATGCTTCGGGTATACCGCCGCCGTCGACGTTGTTGAATGTTGAGTGGTGACGTTGAGGCCCCGCATACGTTGTCGTGGCTGCAAGACCTACACTCCGAGTGCGAGTCCGGTATTCGACCGCGGGACTATGGGGCCCGCCCAAATGCGCATTTCTCCTCTCTCTCTCCTCCCGTCTTGCGAGAGAAGTCGTCAGCCAATGCCTTCCATTCGTCCCGTCCCCTCGCCCCCTCTACCCTTCCACGCCCCTTCCTCGCGCCGCGCCAAGCAAGACCCCTGCCTAATCATCAGCATCGAGCAATGCTTCAGCCGTATCAGCCGGGATTGTGGAGAAATGTGGCAATAACGACTTATTACCACTTATTGGCGAACGAACGGTCTCGTGACGGGAGTGCATCCATTAAGTGGAGGCGTCGCGCACCGATTCTGCCACACCTTCCCTTCAACTCGTTCCGTGACGTCCACCTGAGCCACCCGACTTGAAATTTTGTTAATAATTCTAAATTAATTCTGAAGTGATACGAGGTGCGTACCATTGCTTGCTCTCATCACGTACCCGGTATCTTGTATCTTGTTTCTGGTACTTCGTCTTCATGCTCCTCGTCTCTTTATGCCCTCATGCGACCGTGGATTCATCTGACATCCCCTCGCATTCCCAGCCACTATCCATCTCCCGCTAAACCACGATGAACAACCAACCTCCCCACAATCAACTTCACCAAGATCAACCAATGATCACCATGGCGCAATCCTCGAACACCAAACCTCGCACAGACAAATCGCACCCGACCCTCCCCGCGAAGTCGCCGCTCGACAAAGCCCTCGCAGCCTTCAAAGCATCCAACCCAACCCGTCTCTCTTCTCCAATGCCTCACTCAAACCCCCACGCCAACGTCACGGAAAATGCCAACGCCAACTGCACCGGCTACGCGAATCGGTGGGCCAACATCCCGCCGCCCATGTACCGCCCGTCCTTCACATATCTGGGCGAGGCCAACCCCGAGTTCTACGCGAACCCCGTCGCTGTGCCGTCGCTGCGGTTCGTCGGCGCGCCCCTGCCGTGGGCTGAGGGCCGCAGCGCTGCGGAGATCCAGCAGGCGGGAGGGGATGGGGGGGCGATGGAGAGGAAGGGTGAGGAGGGGAAGGCGAGCGCGAAGGCAAAGAAGAACGCTAAGGCGAAGGCGAAGGCGAAAAATGACGAGGGAAAGGGAAAGAGTAAGGCGAAGCCCGCCCAGGCCACCAAGAAGACTACCACAAGCGCCGTTCCCAAACCTCCAGTCCAAGCCAATGGTGGGCGGTTGACCAGAAGCATGTCCAAAGCTGCGGTGAATAGCGGGACCGCCGAAAGCATCTCGACTGGACCGAAGACAAACGCATGCGAGTCAGACACTGTCGACACCCGGCCGGCCAAACGAGTGAGGGTGTCTGAGTCTCAGGAAGGTACTGCTTCTAACCACGAATCAGGAGGAACTGGGATATGGACTGGAGAAGACGGAGCCTACGACGGAGAAGTTGGCCACACGTCTCCCGCCTCTCTCAGTCAGTTCGCAAACGAAGCAACACCGCTATCGGTGACGAAAACGAAGCGAGCAGTTGCTGGTGCTACTGCTGACGAAAAGAGTGAGTCTCCTGGTAACGTTGTCGGATTATGATGGAGACTGACTTGGGATCATCGCAAGGTGCAACTATTGAAGGCGCAAAGGAAGAGATGGAAACCACCCCCGCGCCTTTGGAGACCACGACGAAAGACAACGTCGACGGCATCTTACCACAGGCGCAGGCCATCAACGACGCTCCTGGAGAGACTACCAAGAATTCCTGCACCGCAGTCGAAGTGCAAGAAATGTGTGAAGCTGAGATAGTTGCAGCTTGAACTCACAGAAAGGACAGCAAGGGAAGAGGGAGTAGACGAGGCAGTTAACGCAGGACCTAATGAGTTAATGACCTTTTATGATTCAGCATCCGTATTCAAAAGAACATATCACTGTAGTTAGAGTACCTGACAGAATGACATGTCAGTAACAGAGTATCGTTCGAGGAGTGCGCTCATACGCACTCATGCACTCCCATTGCGTCCCATGTCCTTTGGATCTATCCATCGATGCCCGAGTTACCGTACTGCATCGTCTTCTGATAAATGTGCAGGGATAGAGTCGGAAAGCTTTCAAGCGCTCCATACACCTGTACCGCACGCTCGAGCTGTCGAAGGGTAACTGTAAGCAGTTGAGTGCGTACTTGGGCAAAGGAAAACGGTTCGTGGTAACTTTTAGCGCGCTGACACGTGGAACCCCTTTCGTTCCAGGAGGTCGCAGGAGACTTCAGGAGATACAGAAATTTCAACAGAAAAGTGGCGTAGACTCGTAGAGAATATAATGCTTGTATCAAGTATGATCAATAGACCATTATCTATTTATAGAGTTGATCTGAGCGCATGAGCTCAACAACGAGGAACTTGATCTCGACAGTATTTCCGCCAAACCCAATGCAGCCAATCAATCCTGACATGGGATGGATTTGGCTTGGACGAGATAATGCAGGACAAATTTATTATAGGCGGATGCAGGTATACTAGGTTGGAGAAGCGCCTGAATAGTGAATAGTGGAGGGAGAGTTTTGGAGCTACTGACTCCAGCCTGTCCAAAGTTCTACGAAAGTCTTCACACGGCAACAATTTGGAGGAATTACATGAGGCTCTAACACGAGGTAATAGAATCTGGCACGCTCTCCCCACGCTCGGTTTGTTTATATTCTCGACCTTGCCCGTACATCATATTATCGAGGACCACCATCATCTACACTTACTATAAGGTGTCGTATCTCCTACATCTATCGCTAAACTACTCTTCGTTGGCTGACTACTTATCACGGATTTCTAGAATGGTCATAGAAAACCCCGCGAGAAACGAGGCGAAGACCCCGCAGGCCCTACTAATCCCCGAACTATTGAGGAGGATATTCGAGCTATCCTCCGACAAATCGAACGTATCACACGCGCGCGTTTGCAGGAACTGGTGTGAGGAAGCTCTGAGCGTACTCTGGAGTAGCATGGACGCGTATTCACTATTCACTTTATTGGCACCTATAACACGAGGATTAGATCAATCATCGGTGAGCATAGTCGCCCGATCATGAGGCGTGGGGCACGAGGCTGACCTACGTTGATAGATGGTGTTCTCTCGTGACCTGGTCGAGGGTGATTGGACGCGATTTGAAAGATACTCGTGGAGAGTCAGGTCGCTTCAGTTCACTACGCACTTTAGCACATCCGTTTTTAACTCGATCGCCATCGGACGGCCTCGACTGGACTTTCTTCCGAATCTAGAGGAGTTATACGACCCTCCACCGAGCCCGAATGCATTTCTGCTGTTCGCTCAAGCTTCAGTCAAGACTTCTGAAGGTCAACCCAAGCTTCAATGTTAATGACATAGAATTGCCTCCCATCCCGAATGCCCCATATTGAGCATCTCACCTGTGTCATGTACAATTGGGAATCACATCGCTTCAAGCACCGTATCAGCGCTCCAAAAGCTCACATCGTTGACTCATTTGACTATATCCGCTGAATATCTCAATGTCGATCTTTTCCACGCCCTCGCTGCTCTACCCAACCTCTGCAGCATCTCCGCGCGTAAAGCGGTTGTACCGAAGAAGAAGACCTCACCTTTTACCTTTGGTACGACCCCACCACCGAGCGCTCCACCCAGTGGTAGCGCAGAAAGGATAGCTTCCAAAGTATTCCCTCCGGAGTCGTTTCCCTCGCTCAAGGAGTTCGATGTTCACCTTCCCTTCAGCATGGCGATGGAATGGATCCAAATCGCGAACCGCGCAAGTTCTCTACGCACCCGCAAGATTCACTCCCCGCACAAAGAGTCCTCCGCAGACTACATGCACCTCACCAGTCGCATTGCGTTGCTCTGTACGGGACTCGAAACCTTGGAACTATCACGGGATGCCAGTTCTGGTTACATTCTCTCCGAGATATCCTGCGGAATCGAGACACTGACGAGCTTGAAGTCCCTGACGCTTCGCGCCTTTGACGCGCGGTCCGATTCTCAACTCGGACGCATGCTGGAGCCCCTCTCTGAACTCGAAACCCTGATCATCACCAGCCGGCAGACAAGGACTCCCCTCCATCAGATCGCGCTCATCGCGCACCACTGCGGGAAACTGAAGACGCTTGAACTCGATGTGGACACTTGGCAGATGCCATCTGCAGTGCTGCCCCGCTCTATTTACCTGAGCCACTTGCGGAAGCTGCATGTTGGGTTTGCGAATGTCTCGGAGGCTCAAACTACGTTTGTAGCCAACTTCTCAGTTGTGTTCTGCCCCCTAGCTGTACGATCGAATTCGATCCCACTCTACCGATGGATGTCATGGATACGTGGATAGAAGTGCAGAAGTGGGCTGCTGTGTTAATCAAGGCTCGGTTAGAGGAAAGAGGGTTGGACTCGCAGAATAATTACGGGTTCGTTGGGACGCGCGCCACAAACGCAAAGCCTCGAGAAAGGAAGTCATTTAGGCGACGTGTAGCACTCTAGTCTCGTGGGAGTTTTTTTAAGAAATGATCTATGTATTTGTAGACACAGGCGCGTGGGGTCACGAAAGCGATTAAAGTCGAAGAGTCGAACGTGGTCGCCTTGTGAGCTGATGTGATTCCGTCGTTTACCTCTACTTTCTTGTTGTATTTATACATATACATATACATTGCTTAACTTGATCTCAACTGACCACATTTCAGATACTTATACGTGAATTATCAAGATACTGTTCTACGTCACGGTTAACAACCTCCCACCATCCTTTCCAGCCCTCGTTTTCAATGAAAGGGTCGACGATAGAGTTTGAGCCATCCTTACAGTTGCGTATGCAATAGCACTCGAAGAAAACGAGGCTCTTTACTGCGTCGAAGATTCTGCGAGTACCGTTAAATGGGTCCAGGTCATGCGCTTCGCCGAAGTGTATGTATCTCAATTTGGATCGCGAAAGCCACGTAGTGTCCGGAGTTTTTGGGACCTGAGAAACGACACGATGAGATGAGTGAGAAAACAAGAAAGAAGGCGAGTACATACCGAGTCAAAGCCCAACGCAAGATAATCTAGGTTCGGGTACTGGGGTACCAAAGCTATCGCGACGTGACGCCCCGCGCCATGTAGCCGCAAGGTCCGTAGTACAGGGAAGTTTCGCAGTACGTGATCCACGGTTACCGTCGACCATAGGCCCGAAGTCGAGCGATTCTCCAGGGAGTGCATGTCCTCGAACAGACACAGATTCGCGGCGTTGGTGTCAAGCGATCGGAGGTTTGGAAGTTTGCTGTTTGTTAGGGTTGTTCGTCCCGTTTGTTCGGTTTCAATGACGACGAACTCCAATGTCAGGCAGCTTGCAGTAAATTGTAGAAAGCCGTCCCAATCGAGGAGTCCAGTGATTGTAAGGTGAGTGAGCTGCGTGGCGGGCGGGAGTGTCCATAGAAATTGGGGAGCAATGATGCGATAGTTCGGTAAAGCCAGCGAAAGGACGCCGCACATTCACAAGATGCGGGAGCACGTTGGCGAAGCACTTATTGAAATATTGATCGAAGATGTACATTTGGTGAATGAGGAATGAATAGCTCGTGGTAAATCGAATGCCTGGATTTGTTTTCGCAGTGTCGTAGAACTTTTCGAATGAAGGAAGAGCACTTTCTTCTAGCGCAGGCCATACCAACTCTTGATATATCCGAGGCAAAGTGATTACATTGAATTGTCGAGAAACGCGGAGGAGTACTGCCAAACTGAACTTCATCCCATCATCAATATTTGCCAGATGGTCTACGATCGCGATTAGAATCTCGACGGGTAGCATCGCTATCGGGTACAAAGGTTTTGTGATTTCAACGTCATATTGGACTCAAAAGATCTACTGTGCTTACCAGGTGTTGCTTTCGATCCTACAATACAGGTTTGAGACAAAGTTGAGGAAGCGCTCGTGACATTGTTGTTGCTGTCACGATGGACCGTCACACCTGCTCTTACTCTTCGCCAAACTCACTGCAGCGACAGACTAGAGGACCAGATACCAGCGCCGGAGGCAATCGTCGAGCCTTGTGCACATGTATTACTGCCCAAGCCTTGCAAAAATTGGTGCGCAAATGATGGCCAAACCCTCAAACTAATGGTCCGTAACGGCATTGTTCAAGAATCGCAGCCGTTCTGCCTTTCATGGAAAGCAACTTGTGGCCGCTTCTACTCAAGAGTAAGACTCCAAAAGTTTTCTACTCCGCTGGCCATTTCTGTTTACTTTTTGGGATAGTATTCCTGAGGCTTGCCGGAAGAACATCGGGATTCTGGCGCGGGGCATCATCATCACCCTTGCTCGATGGACTCTGTGCCACTCTTGCAGCTCCCATGCAGCGCGGCGAGGTAGCTTAGCTATGCCGATTCTTTAGCCATACGAAAATAACTCGTCTCTCGATCTCGGTGGAAGTCCTCGATCCCCGACTCGTTGATTTCCTCGCTGATTCCTTCCCCAATTTACGAGACATCGCCTTGAAGGCCAAGCATCTCATGCAGGAAAGCTGGCCATTTGAAGATGGCTACCTAGTAAGTATTTCATGGATGTCTAATCTGATCAAGCTGACCTTCCGCTCTGTCAGTCGTCCTTTCGAGACGAAATGCACGAGCGGCGATACCAAGAATTGCGTGAATTGGAACGCTTTTCACTATCGTTCCTCGGTGCAGATATCCCAGTCGAGGCAGCTATATTCGGTGTCGATGAATGTCTTCCCGGAGTAGAATTCAAACATGGAGCGATGTCCTTTCTTTCAAGGTAACATTCTATGACAAGCACATCGCTTCCGTTTTGTCTTTCTCATCTACGACGACGTCCCATCTGTCTGAGAGGACTTAGAGGTCGACGTCGACATCTTAACGTATACGCAACCAAGCAATGGATGCTCGTTTCGTAGCTTTTGTCAACAATGATGGTGATGCTTCCATAGTACAATCTATGTACATGTATGTATGGTCGCAAGGAGAGAAATTAGTCGCGTTCTGAACACACATTCTATAGGCAACAATATTGATCTGTGCGTAGTCCTGATATGTGGAAGTGGCCTTGGGAGATGCATCCATCAATGGAAGCTGTTCGCCGGGAGTACAAAGGACTATAAGCCGTCCACCTGCGGAGATCGCGGTTGCATTGTGCCACTTGGTGTGGAGAACGATCCCGTGACTGAACTGAGCTCCTTCAAATATCGCGTCGTCCCCTGAGCCACTCCCTCAGCTTCATCCCCAACGCCCCCTGAGCCACTTGAATCCAATCATCCGCGAAAGCTTCCCCCCATAATCAAACGTACGTACCGCTCCTTGCTCTGGTCATCGTTGACTATGCCGTATCGCGTCCTTACTGGTCTTCTTGCGTACTCACCCGCCCTCTATTCCCTCCTTCGACAGCCCTTTGTGTTCGCAGCCACCAATCGCGCTATGCACGGCCACCCCGCTCCATATTATCAGCCACCCAGGATGGACAACCGAATTATTGAAAATTATTATAACCGCGGACAACCCATGTCCGACCTGGCGTTGCATGCCGCCCAATACTTTCGCCCACGCAGGATGAATGCCTTACGTATCCAGAGTCAATATCTCCACGAACAACCCTTGAGTCCCTCGAAGCGAAAGGCCGTTGACATCGTCGACAAGGTTAACAGCACTACAACCTCGACACCCTCAAAGAATGCCACAGAGCCCGAGATCCCCGATACCCCGCCGACGAAGCGAGCGAAGCTGTCTCCTTCCCAGGAACGCGGAGGTTGTGAGTCAACCAAACCCACAACAGAGACCCCCGCAACGGGGAAGGGGGTGGTACGCCAGAAAGTACCGACGCCCAGTCCTCCGACTTCCCCCGTCACCCTTTCAACTAGCGTAGAGGCGATGTTGGCGAAACAGGCCATGAAGCCGAAGCGCATGATTCTCCGCCGCCCCCGCCCCGCCGACACTCTAAGCAACGCCGCCGTTGACAAGAGCCCAGCGCGACCTCCTTTTGCTGCTGACGAGAAGAGTGAGTATTCGAATCATGATATTCAAGTTTGATGGCTCACTGCGCCCTTCATTCAGACACAACCGAGGTCAGGAGAGAAGAATCTACCGCGCCGACTCTATCGGAGATGTCGGTGACGGACACGTCGTCTCGAATGCGAAGGGCAGCGGAGGCACCAGTGAAAGGACCAACTACTTCTTTCGTATCGCCGCCAAACTACAGGAAGTAGGTAGCGCAGAAGTTATTTGCCACTTGAACGATCACGTCGAGGAGAGGAGTGCAGCGAGTTGAATGACATGTATGATGAATTTATCCCCACTATACGAATAATCTTCTATTCATACATCTATATACACTCTATCATAATACTAGACAGAACAACTGGTCAGCGACCTAACTGAAGCGAAGGAGCACAATACTACGCACCTTCCGATCCCTTTGTGTAAGAGCTTTAAGAAATCATATCCTCAGGATACTGGTGGTTTTGAGAGCGGAAGCTTCGGGCTTTGGATTCGAAGTGCGAACTGAACTCGAAGGGCTGCTCTCGTTTGTGATGGAATGATGAGTGCTTGAGTCGTCGGGAAAATAGCATCGAGGGTTTTTGGCTGCGTCGCACGGACACGTGGAGACCCCTTTTCACTCGAATCAAGGGGCAACGTGCAACACCGGAACGAAACTCAACGCCAGAGCCATGCGTGCATAATCCAGCATGCATCGTTGGATTATAAGCCATCTTGCCTGTAAAACGGACATATTGGCGCAGAATAGCAGAAGATAGAATCATTAGTTTACGAGGCTCGATTAGGCGGCTAGAATATGAAACGCATACCGAGCATCGAGGGCGAGGTATTCCGCGCCATCTGCATATTCTATATACCTCTGGACTTGCTAACTCAAGTACTCAAGTGCCCAGATTCCTACATGACATGAGATACAGATAACAATGTGAATGATCCATGCTTCACAGGATGATTTTCCACAGAACCTAGAGATATACACCAACGAGGATCCGCGGTGTCTGGTCTGAATGGCCGTTTGCGCCATTCAAAAATTGGCCGGTACCACAGCGCAAGAGCAAACGAAGCGTCAAGCAACGAGTCTCGGTTCCGAGGTGCTCCAAATAACAACAAACTCAGTCTCCATCTGGGAAGTATATCCTCCTTTCGCTCAAACTCTAACTCGGCAGCAGATTGTTCTGTAGATGAAGAGTTCGTGTTCCTTCACTGGGAGAGATGGTAAGTTACGATGAATAGAATTGTTCGCGCGCTAGACGGGCCATCGCTAGCTAAATAGCAGATGTCAACGGAATCGACGAAATACCCCACCTACGACGCGAACTCCAACACATTGTTCATTCGGTTATAACCAAATAAAGAAACAGACTGGAGAAAGGCAGTCCCGTGATGGGCAAATACAAACACCATCCTTCGACGAACATGTACTCACCTAATTAGGCGACGCGGCGTGTTTTCATTTGGCCACTGTTACACCCATAACCTGCACTTAACCTGGACCTGCACTTACGCACTAGGATATCTCTCTTCATCGAAATCATCGACAGGTCTGCGCAGCAATTCTCTGGTGCTGTAGATTTGTCCTGACAGTGTAGAAATTTCAGTACGCCAAACGGTAAGTGATGTGTTGATGCGCGCACCTACCTATTCCTATCGTTTACGATGAACGCCTCTAAGCAGAAAGAACACCGGAGTTGGAGATTATCCATCGACCACCGCGAGCATCCTTACGACCCAAGAAGGTCTAACCAAGCAACGCAGTATCACTCACCTTCGACCTCGCCTGCCACAATGAGTTCGCAGTCCACCGGTGACGCGAGGTACAGGCTACGTCCAGCCACGTTCAGCTCCCCACCGACAAGTCCCAGTCCCAGCGCAAGCCGTAGTCCAATCCCAACAACATCTCCACCGTCATCACCTCGCACATCCATTGCTCCGCGTTTAACACCAGCGGACGCGGTGTTCCAATACAGCAGCAGACCGTTGGTGCCCATCACTATCCCTGTTCCACAGGTCAATTATTCAAGACCGAGCTCACCAGCCCCTTCTCCCGCGCTCCTCAGCAGCGATAACAATACCAACACACATGAAAGTGTGGCGTTCCGATATAGCAGCAGACCCTTGGAGCCAGTCTGCATCCCCGTGCTCGCTCCCGTCAAAGCCGAAGCTGGACCTTCTTTGTCCGAATCGCCTCCACGCCTATCGCGGCAGGCGAAAGGCAAGTGGAGAGAAACCGAAAACTCACCCCCGCGCACCGCCGACCCAGCCCAATACCCACCGCAATCGTACTCCCCAAATGAACAGGCCAGTGGCGACAACGCCATACAAAACGAGGGGGTCGAAAACAATAACGGCGATGACAAGGGAAATTTGAAAGGGGAAGACCAAGCAGAGGGCGTCTACTCACTCCCAGCGCATCGCATAACGCGTCCTACGCCATCTAACGAACGCACAGCTAGCATTGTCGCCGGGGGTGACAGCCACGAACGCGCCGACGCGCCGTTCGCGCACCTCCCACCTGCATTACGCCCCGTCCGTCCTACACTCGCGCCTCCGCCTGCGCTCCCTCCCCCACTCCCTAACGTCAACGCCTCGACCCGTCCAGTAGACACACCAAGAGCCAGCAACGCCACCCAACAAACCCCCACCCTCTCCCAAGACCAACAACGCGCTCAAATCGACGCGCTCTTCTCCAAAATCCCGCGCGGCCTGCGGCCCTACCGCCCCACAGCGCTCAAGACGCCCCCGCCACTCCCCAAAGGATACATCTCCCTTTCACCCAGCCCTCCGCGTAGCCCAACATCCGGCACAAACTCCAATCCCACTCCCAGTTTAAGTCAAGCCCCCATTCACGGCGAGGTTGGAGATGAGGCGGAATCCTCAGTTGGGCGGGGACTGCTGACGCTGGTGTCGCTGACGATGTGGCCTGTGCGCAATGGCGCGAAGCCGAGGACGGGGGTGGCGACGCGGAGCCAGGTCCTTAAGGCGAAGGGCGGGGTGCTGCCTGCGGCTGCAGCACATTTGGTAATTGCGCAGGAAGGAAGAGATGTAGGGAAGGAGGCAGGATCGGGTCATGGTGGGACGAAGAGGAAGAGGACCGCGAGCGTGAGGGTTACGGCGGCTGCAACTGCGAATGAAAATAAGAAGGCGCAGGGAACGGTGAAAGCAAAGTTGACAGAAAGGACAGATAAGGACGTGGACGACAGTGACGCCAATGGAAAAAGGATGGCACACAGAGATATCGCCGAAGCATTGCCGGACGTCGAGTCTGATAGACCTGCTAAACGAGCAAGACTCGCAGCACCTCGTGCTAGTGCAAAAGCACCGGAAAAGGCGATGATCAGGCTCCCCCCTCGAGTGACTCGGGCATCAGCAAGAATGCAGGAGACAGCCGATCCCGGCACTAGCAAAGCGGGATTGGACGAGAACGAGAGCGGGGTCGGTGGGGATCATGGTGAGTTCCAATTCATAGTTTTAGAGTGGTTGAGGCGACGCTGAGCGTGCTATTTGGCAGGTGTAGACACGATAGAACCAGCGGGGATTACAACAAGCACGGGGCCGTTGGTTGTGTCGGGGAAGGAAAATTCTGGCGGAAACATGGCGACGGGGGCTGATGGTGACAATGACAAGGGCTCACCTGCAACTGCTGACGGTACTGTGGATCTCGGCGAGTCCATCTCTACCAGGGTGCGCCGAAATAAAAAGAGCAGAAAGAGTTCAAAGCTCTGAATTCCGCAGAACGAGACGAGAAGGGGGAGATATTAGGATTTGTGTGAATTTCCGGACATCTACGGCCATCATTATTTATATCGTTCTTTACGCACCTCCACTATATTTCAGAGATAATAAATATTGTGCAATCGAATCAGTGAAGCGATAAGGTAGCGCAGTACAGCTGTGAGGTTTAGGAGAGGAGAGAGGTAGGCAAAAAAAAGATGTTCGTCGCGACTCGTGAGGGACTAAGAAATTTGTTACCGTGGGACAAAGAGTACTGACTTACTGCGTGTTTTCTCCTGAACTGATTCATAGCAACAATATTACATTGGCTATCGACATTGATAACGACAGAACTACTGGCACCACAGCGCAATATCAGAACAGCCGAACTTTATACACTCAATTGGTCCCACACCGCCGCTCTCCTCCCCTCCATTCGAGCCTTAATGAGGATGGGGACCCAAGTTATCACCAACTGAAAACTCTCGTAGAGCTCGGGGTTGGTAATGTCATTGGAGGTGATCTTGCAATTCGGGGGTAAGATGCGGCTCAAGAAGCAGGCAACTTCTTTCGGGTCTGTCCTCAGCGTCGAATAGGACTCATAATGCAGCCGCTTGAGGGCGGCGAAGGGATACGGGGGATCGCTTGATATCAGGTCCGAGTCTATATCGATTCTCAGCAATTTGAGTGCTCTCGAGTGTGGGGCGAAGAGTGCGAAATCGCGGAGCGGCATCCTCCCCCGCACACCGAATCTTCGTAGTGTCAGCGATTCCAAGCGTCGGAGGGACTTCAACATATTTTGTACGTGGTGGCCGTACGCGAGGTCGTATTCGTCCGAGGAAAGAACGGCGGACCTGCGTTCGAGGGAAAGCACCTTCAGCCCGGGGCAATATTGTGCAATGACATCAATCAAATTAATGTATATCTCTGGTGACTCGCGCGCATGCGAGGCGATCTTGAGGACACGGAGTCCTTGGAAGCAATTAAGTTCCGGAACGTATGCCGTTGCCGTACCGAAGTCGAGGTTGGCGCTGAACTCCTGAAGTGATCGAAAAGGGTCGACGGGGAGCTCGGAGAGGCTGCGCGCGCTGAAGTTAGTCGCGGGCCAAGACCGATGGTAGGATGAGATTCTCTGTAAATTTGCCATGGAAGCAAGGATGGGGAAGTTGCTGTTGTTTAAATACCCTGTGGGAACGTCTAGCTCCTTCAGGAAAGTAGTTCGCCGAAGTGTGTATGTAAACGCTGGGAGAACATCTTGGCTGGGTAGCGATTCGGGGTTGATATAGAGTTGTTCTATGTATGGCATTCGATGCTCGATCAGCGTGAGCCACTCGATCACCTCTTTGGAAGTAAAGCTCTCTTGGATGATCAAATGCTTGAGTCTCGGGTATGCAAAAAGCGCGGTCGGCCGGGCATTGTATAGTGTCGTAAGATTAGGGAGGAAGTCCAGTCTACGCCGCCCGACAGCAATCTCCTTGAAAATCGATGGATCGTATCTTTGAGTGAACCGGAGCGAATAGACTTTGTACGAGTATCCATCGAACCGATCCCAGTCATCCTCGGTGATGGCACGAGAGAAAGAGAACTGTGACATTGAATCAGCCGACATTTGAATGATTTAACTAGAGGGAGATCGTGGAGGGAGATCGAAGGCGAGACGTACATAAGTTTCTCCATCCTCAGCCAAGTGGCTCACCAATGCGGCTAGCAACGAGAACAGGCGGCCAGCGGGGACATCACGCCAGATAACGCGCGTCGCCTCCTCGTTCCACGCTTTGCAGACGCAGGCATTGGTGGTATTCGCTTCATCTGGACACAGTTGGAAGATCCTTTGTAGCAGCTCGGGTATGCAAAGTACGCGGGGAGTCGTTTGGGCTGCGAAGCGTTGCATTCTGGGAATGCATACAGGGCGTCAGAAAGAATTGGGATTCAAGACTAGAGGCCACCCACGGTGCAGAATGTGTGATGAAAATACTCGAGACAAACGGACGCCACTGGACAGGGCGCCAGAGGGACCTTAAGTACTTGTGACCGACAGCTCGTGATACGTGACTCAACGCGTTTATGTCGTCACACGTGCGAGGTCATACTTACCTCAAATCAGAAGAACAGTGAATTTTGGGAGAGTCAGCGGGTTCATAGAGGTGAGTGCGCAAACAGTATATATATACGCAGGTGTACAGAGCGCCGAGCTGAAATGGTGTGAATGATCAGCGCCCGCTACCACGTACTTTCTTCTGCCCCTTCGGCCGTCCCGCCTCGTAATCCCAGGCCATACTCCTTCCTTTCTCCTCCATGCGTGACTGAATAAGCACAGGACACCCACTACCTCACCTCAGCCCACCTACTCACGTCGTCTTGAGGGATATTGGATCCTGAGGGAGCGGAGGGCGTGGGCGTGGCTGGCTATTGGGAGTCATTCCATGGCCGTCGGGAAGTCGATGTGCACGTCGAGCTCCTTGAGCGAGGGAAAGGGACTAGAAGGGAACACTTTGGAACACTTTGGTTGTCGCTGAGGTGTCTGCAGGTAGTCTGGATGTCTTTACGCTGCAGAGGGGCGGCAGAGACGCAAGGGTATGGGAATTATCGAGATCGAGGCACCCACTGGCTATCGTCAACTC
This sequence comes from Pleurotus sapidus, assembly GCA_026743855.1. Taxonomy (NCBI): domain Eukaryota; kingdom Fungi; phylum Basidiomycota; class Agaricomycetes; order Agaricales; family Pleurotaceae; genus Pleurotus; species Pleurotus sapidus. Next base: position 154,749 of record JANBWZ010000020.1, read on the forward strand.
CTTCAGTGACTGCAGGTTTCGAAGAACGGATGAAATGGTAGACCAGGAGGGGTCGTGGGGGATGACGCACGTGAAGCGCTCGATGTTGCGCATCCGCGATGCGAGCAATACAATGTTCCTTCCGCCGAACTCGAGGTGACCTTCCAGCGTTCTCACCGACGCATGTGTGAAGAGCGGGAATACGCGTGTGTTTGACGGGGGGTTGTATAAAGCCACGAGGTTCGGCAGAAAATCCACACGACGGCGCCCGAGAGCGATTTCGTCGAAGACAGATAGCCGGAATGTCGGGGCAGGGCGTATATCCCGGCCTAGGATCGAGTGGGTCGCGAAGCGAAGCAATCGCACTCGCATATACCTCGAATCGGTCCCAGCCCCGTCTTCGAGGTCACGGGAGAAGCACCTCTGATCCACGCAGGTCAGGTCCATTCCGCACATCGGCTTCACGGTTGGAGTCCTTGTTTACCTCGGACTCCTCCAGCTTCATGGGTGCTAGTAACGCAAACAGACGACGCTCAACGCTTCCTCGCACCAGCCCTTGCACACAAGCGCGTTCGATCTATTCGCCGAGTCTGTCGATGGCTCGAATATCCTCTTCAATATTTCAGGTAGTGATACAGCCTGTGGAGTCTTTGCAGGGCAGATTGAGTCTATGTCCATCCTAAAGCTGCGTGATGATAAGCGAACCATGGGGAATCCTGACAAGGGGATACGACACCTTGGGCCAAAGCGTTGGTTTGAATATGGGCGTTGTTGATAGAGCGCAAGGATACTTGAGCCCCGTTATACGTGGTCTCGAGGTGACCACACTGCTCGTAGGAAGAGCGCAGAAACACTACACATCTAAATGCAAGAAAAACACAGAGTTTATGTCGCAAGTAAGGTAAGGGATATCGATAACGGAGCTTGGAACATACTCTCGTCCGGCGCGTTTTGCCAAATCGCCTGCTAATCTAGTGTCCGGCCCCAGTCCGGCCCGGTATCGAGAAGTAGGTTCGTTGATTGTGGGAAAGTGACTTCAAATCAACCCTTCTCCTCGACTTTCCTAACTGTTTGTCGCTTGAACTCTACCACGACATCAATGGCCGCCAAAACTCCCTGGTCCAAGTCATCAATACCGTCCGACCGAATAAAACCATCCCAGTCACAAACAGCACCTTCGAAGCGCAAGGGCGGAGGCGCAGCCCAACCAATGAAAAGCAAAGCGATCATCCAGCTCGAAAGCCTACTCAGAAACATTCGCGAGTACACAGGAAGGGAAAAGGACCCCAAAGGAGGCTGTTTCTGCCTAGGTGTGTAGCTACGCGTGCACTAAACATGATTACCGATTTTATATTTTATTATCAGCGGCGGACCACCCCCTTTCGCAGTATACGCCCATATGCCGAACGTGTGGCCTGATTCTATGTTCTTTGAACCAGCCGTACTGGACGTGCCCCCACTGCAACACGGGTCTCCTTGCCACGCCTGCAACACGCGAAGCGATCATCGCCCGATTGGAATCGCAGATCGCTGAAACGGCAGCAAAGGAGGCCGAGGAGCAGCAGCGCGCTGAGGAAGAGGCCCGGCAAGCCGCTGGAGCGTTCCCGACGCTCTCTGGCACCCCGCCGACTGCGTCTCTCCGCCCCTCCACCAACGAGCCCCACAAAGTCCTCTCTCTGAATTCGAAAACGAAGAAAGTCATCGTGTCGTATAATTCCACTCCTGCTACGTCCCGACCAGCCTCTCGCGCCGATGTGGAGAATAAGGAGGAGGTCGTGCGTCGTGTCCCGCCCCCGCCAAACGAAGTCAGCTACGCGCGCAGGGCGCCAGATCCCGCGCGTCCGTGGGCGAATCTGTCCATCGACCCCATCATCTATCTGCCGTCACCCAGCGCCCCGAGCGGCTCTAGTGGTTCTAGTTCGAGTCGGCGGAAGAAGGGGAAGCAGCAGGCAACAAACAACGAGACTGCATCGTAGTCGCGACGGGCTTGTCGCCTTGCGGCTCGTGCTTTGGCATGGCTTGGGCCCTGCCAACACCTACCTGCGCATGCCTCTCGCCCGTTGCATCTATCCGGCACACGGTCTATCCGCCCCCACTACTCTCACACGTCGCGCTGGCTACATCTCCCTTGAATCCTCAGCTTCTTTCCCTCCCCCAGCTACCGATATTCCATCTCCGAACACCATCCCTTCTCAGCCGTTTTGTTCCCTTTCATATCACGGCACCCATACACGAGCATCCTCCTGGGCTCAATCCCCAAACTTCAATGGCAACTCGATCTATCGCGATTTGACCAGCGATATCAGCATGATCCATGACGCATTAACAACATTGGCGCGAGCATAAGGCGGTGGGAATACCCTGCCCCTCCCTCCCTCCCCGCCAACACCGTTGTTGCGAGTGCCAGCTCTCACTCCGCGGCGGCTATAATCGCGCTCGCAGAGCAGGGCGCCACCACCGACGGAGAAGTGAGGCAGTGAGAAGGCGGGATCGCGGGCAAGAGGTCATGTCACGGGTTGGCTGGGAGTGGTTCTCCGGGTCGTCCTGTCGCCACTGTCGTCCCGGATGAAGAGAGCTCATGCGTACCTTGAACGATCGTTGGCACCCCGTGTCCTTCCTTCCCTGCACGTAAACTACGACGAGCAAGGACCTATTCCTGTTTGTGCATATCCATCTCCCAGTCAGCTGTAAGCACCGTGCGCGCAATTGTCGTCGTCATGTTCAGTCAGACCGCAAGTCCCCCAAAAGTTTCATCCACCTCTCACTGGCTTTCAACGTTAGTGATGTACTACTTGGGTTGGGAATTGAGTCCAATCGTGCGAGCGTAGTTCCTTACTGAGCCAAGGTCCGCACAGTTGCGGCGGATAGATGGTACGGGTGGGTTGATCAAGGTGGATCACTGTGTTCAAATCGCAAAAATCAAAATAGCTGAGGAGCGCGGAGCTCTAGCAGCCTGCTCCTTGTTGGGTCTGAGGCCGTTGGGTGTGTCGCAGCTACCACCAAATGAAGATGGTCACGGCTCAAATCAGTCGATTGCATTATCCTGGCATCGGAACCGGCGTTGACGATGTCATGCGTCAGTGCAAGGGTCGGCGAAAAAGGCGACACATGGACACTCCTTTTGTTCAAGGAGAAAAACAGGGGACAGGAGACCTGGTTTTGAGAGGCTGAAGCACAAATTCAAGCGAAGTACTCTGCACTTGACTTCTATCATGAGGGTAGCTTCATCGGAGACTCCATAGACTCTACACGTATAATTGACTTTCGCTCCCCCGTTTGAGGGTTACCTCACCAACAACACCACCAATTACCACTCACCGGGATCTATGTCACTGCCACTGCTACATACAGCGGAATATCTGACACGATCTCTAGATATCCCGTATGTCAATACATTATTGATGAGTCGTCCATCGTGAATCATAAATTCGAGCCTTCAAACCTTCACGCTTCGGACTCTCGAGATCTTGCACACTGGGCCTTGGGTTTCTCGCGACGAGAGCGCACGCAAGGAACACGATCACCGCCATGTGTCTCGTACAAATTTATCGTACATGTTCATTCCATGTCGTGGAGTCATATTTTGAGAGACGTATCACGATGACGGCTGGTGAACAGGTGAACGCAGAGCTGCCCGTGGGTGAAGTGGCGATATTATAAGAAACTAGTTCCACGTGCTCCCCCTTTCGTGCCCCGGGATCAACAAGAGACAGGAGAATCAACAATCGAAGAGGGATCGGGGACCGGTCAAGAGCATGGATCATATAGATCATGTTTCCCGAGGATGTGCCTATCATTCGCACCTCTGACTAGTGGATATTTTCGACTCATTAAGATAGTAATACCACTGAAGCTCGTGCTCGCACCGCCAATATCCCATAGATCGGTATTTACACGTTCAATATTTCGATTGCATCTCGCCATGGTCTCCGTTATCCTCATCCTCAAGGTTCCTGACATTTCTCCACACCTCCCCGCCATCCAAATCAGCACAGCCCACAGCCTACTCCTCTCCTCCGCACACCTCCGCACACCTCCCTCATCTACCGACTCCAACAGAGTCTGATCCCCGTACTTTGATCCCTCAACAGTTCATCCCAGGCGGACACGGTACGCACGCCTATCCCCCATTCATTCAGCATCCATTGCTCCAATACCCACTCCCCGCATCGCCGAAATGGAGTTTCACTCACGGAATGCGGGTATGCATGGAACCCCATACACGTGAGGCCCTCGCAGCATCTGCGCTCCGCGCACGGGAGGCCCCGCGGTGTGCACGTCGGCTCGGGGTCGTCCTGGCGCGCAGCGAGCGTGTCGGTAGGGTCGTCGGAAGCGTCGTCGCTGCGAGGGTGCAATACAGATACGGGGACGCGCGAAGCGGCGCCGAGGTGAGAGAAGATGAAAATGAGAGAGACGAGGAGCGTGAAATAGCGCATGGTCTCAATAATGCAACTGGTTGTAGTCGTACGTCTGAAGGAGAGCAGGGGGACGCTGGTTTGGAGAATGAGGGGCCTCGATGAAGCACGAGTCCCTAGGTACTTGTACCTCTGGGAAGTTGCCTCGAGAGGGAGGGCAGGGCAGGACTCGCCGTACGTACAATATCCTTTCCTTCGATTCACCAACAATCTTAACCCGGTCATGATCACCGAGCAGCCCCAGCCCACCGATCCATAGATCCTACTGTACACAAACAATCCAACTGAAAGCCCTCACTAATAGTACGCACCCTCATGCTCGAGCACCGGCGGCTTCTGCCCGTGCGCTCCGTCTTGAGAGCTTACTTGCATTTGGCACTTGGCGGCTAGTTTGAGCCGGACATTCGTGTACCGATGATCGTAGGCGTACCTAAAAATCGGAATCGGTGGATGATTTGCAATAGACGGTATACAACACCGGTTCTAGTTTTATGTGTCCAGGAAGGGTGTGTAAGGAGTGAAGATGCCAGTGGGTGGCGGTGTATCGCGTAGACCGTTGCGCGGTACGTTACGCACACATGAACCCTACTCCACTTCGAAACATCATTAGCCCGCTAGAAGCTCGCCCGTGATCCCAGCGCCGTCTATCCACGACGTGGTGCGACCATGCTATCATGCGCGTAAACTTTGGTGGCATGTGGTATATAACATCCCAGAGCGGAACGATAAATAGGGCGTGGTCGTGGTCGTAGTCGTGATCGTGGTCGTAATAGGTATTTAATAAAGATACAAATGATACGGACGAGCAGAAAATATAGTCCGATCGCACGAAGGTACGACAGACAGCAAATTGGGAGGCGCATCCGCGCCTCCTCCCTCCTCCCCCCCTCGTGCGCCCCCTCGACATCCTCAGACTACTCAGAACCCCAAGTCAAACGACGACCGCCTATCCACCGTGAGCAGCTTCACGATCCCGTCTTGCGCGATATCTACACAATCACACAATACCGCGTCCACGCATCAGCCCCGACGAACAAACATATTCCAACTGAACTGAGGGACAGAAATAGAATGGAATGGAGAAATGGAGACACGCACTGTGATTGACGCCGTCCGCGCCGGGCGCCAGCAGCCCCGTGAGGTCGGCGGACGTCGTGACGTACTTGTAGGGCAGGAAGGGGTGCTGGTGCGTGCCCAGCGCCGCGTTCACGAGCTGTGAGATGAGAGATGTTCATTGTTAGTGTTGCCCATTATCAGCGCGTTGGGTGGTGGTAAGTATAATTGCGAGCGTAGGGATGCGGGATGGATACAGGATGGTAGAATGGAAAAGAGGGGATGGAAAGCGCAAGAGTGGGGGAGGAAAATGAGCAAAAGAGAGAGGGGAAGGGTGTTGGTGGAAATAGAAGACGGAGAAGAGGGAATGAAGAGTAAGGAGGGAAAGAGGGTTAGAAGAGGAGAGACGCACACTGTCCCGCCCGCGGTTGTACCCATCCGGCACGATATTGTGGTGCTGCGTCGAGTCCTCTTCTTGCGATACACTGCCCAATATCACATCACAAAAACCGCGTCAGTAACAAATCAACCGTCAACACCATTCCAACCGTCCGTCCACAACATCCCAAAGCGACGAGAGTAAATGAGTAACAGGATAAGAACAAAACAACAAAACAACAAAACAACAAAACAACAAAACAACAAAACAACAAAATAATAAAGGAAAAAGGGGGTACGCACGCTAAGAACACCGCCCCGCCCTCTGCCCCGTCGCTCCCATCGGTAGCGTTATATGCCTTATATCCCTGTATCCACGCCCGGAAGTGGTTGCCCCCGATGAGCGACTCGAGGCACGTCCCGAGGAGCGGGGACCGGAAGTCCGCGCGCCAGACGCCCTGTAAAACGTGCGTTTAGGTGTTAGTTAGCGTGCATTAGCTTCGGTACTTAGGTACTTAGGTGGTTGGTGGTAGGTTGGAGATGGGGATGGGTATGGGTATGGAGATGGATAGGGATAGGTATAGGGATGGAGAGGAAGGAGATAAGGGGATGAAGAGCAAGGGTATACGCACCAGCTCGTCCACATCCCCCGCACCGTCGCCCAAGTTCGCCGTCTGCGGTGTGCCGATGTGGAAGCCCAGACACTCCGTCGAGCTGCCCAGTGCCAAGTGCCAAAATCGTTTGTTAGTTGTTAGTCGGTTTATAAGCAAGCGAGTAAGTACGTAGTGGTGGATATGGTTAATGGAAGTGGGTGAAGTGGGTGAAGCGGGTGATGAAGTGGGTGAAGTGGGAATGGGGATGGGAATGGGAAGAGGGGATCGAGTAAGAGGAACGGGCGAAGGTTAAACGTTAACAGTGACGGAAAGGGAAGAGAAACGTACAACCCGACCGCCTGCGCCCAGTGCGTGAGCCCCGCCTTCGTGCGCACGCTGGGATGGCTCCGTGCCGATATTATGACCTGCACCACCGTATCGGAAAATAGAAAATAGAAAGAAACATACGCATACGCGTTAGTCGTTAGTCGTTAGTAAAGGAAACAAACGATATCGAGATAGATGAGATACACAGAAACGCCGCAGGTATGGTAATGCGGCAGGATGCAACCAGGAAACGAAACGAAACCGAAAGGCAAAGAAACGAAATGAAACGAAAAGAAACGAGACGAAGCGGACCGAAACAGCGTCGACCGAGCTCGGAGACTCAGACGCATATGTATGCGCATATGCGCATATACACAGAGCGCCACCCCCAACGGAGAGCAAAAAAACCAAAAAAACCAAAAAAACCAAAAAAACCAAAAAAACCAAAAAAACCAAAAAAAACAAAAAAACCAAAAAAACCAAAAAAATCAAAAAAAAAAGCAAACTAAGACTACGCAAAGTTGCAGTTGTGCAGATGCAAGGACGTGTACACGTACATTAAGCGGCTCGCCGAGCCCCGCGCTCTTGTCGAGCATGGACCCGCCACCCGGAGCGACGGGCACAAAATCCGGGACCTGTGTCGGAGTTGTCGGTGTTCCTGTCGACGAGATAGCTGGTGTCGTCGTAGCTGGTGTCGTCGTAGTGGATGTGGATGCCGCGGTGGAGGCGGGAGGCGTGGAAGGGGGAGGGGGAGAAGGGGGAGGGGGAGAAGGAGAAGGAGGAGGAGAAGGAGGAGGAGAGGATGTCGTGGTTGTCGTAGTTCGGGTAGTCCGCGTCGTGGTCGTCGTAGTGAGTGGTAGTGACCGTACTCGCCTCCGCACCCCCGCCCACACCAGCACCCGTACTCTCGGCCGTGACAGTCGTAATCGTAGTCGTCACGGTCGTCATAGTCGTCAAAGTCGTCACACTCGTCAAACCACCACCCAGTTCAGTACTTGAGGTTGAGGTTGCGCTTGTAATCGTCTCGGTCGTGGTCTCGGTCGTGGTAGTTTCCGTCGTAGAGGTGATCCCGTCAGTGCGAGCGGACGTCGAGGAGGTGTTGGAGGTCGACGACGTAGAAAGAGTCGTGGGTGTGGAAGAGGGCGTAGCGCTGGCGTCTCCCAAGTCGACGTCGACATTCCCGACCGTCGGTGTTCCCAGCTTCGGATCCGCGACGGCACCGCCCACAAGGACATCACCCTTCGCCGTACTCGAATTCCACCCGTCGGCTCTGGATCCGACGATCGACCCCGCACCCAAGTCGGCAACATGATCAGCTCCCGCGCCTGTCCCCGCTGCTAGTCCCCCAGCCGAGCCTGGAACCGCACTCGGAACGGACACTGACAATGCCATGTCCGGCAGTAAAAGCGAGAGGAGTAACAGCAAGATGAAGAGCATTGAGTGTACCGTCGTTGAATAGGGCTGGTGTCGGTGACGGTGGGGAGGGGTCATCGCGCGGGGGATGATCTTGATCGCGGTTGAATGAGGGTCGTGGCGCAGAGCCAGTTCAAGGTGATCGTGGCGATCGCGGGGATGGGTAGCGATGCTCGATTGGGATGAAAGACCAGCGGGGATACGGCGAATGATGTACGGGGAATAAGCTGGAGGACGGGGCAGTGGGAAAGACGGGCCAACGGTGAATGAGGAAGGGAGGCGGGGTAGGGGAGAAGGGGATCAGCGAACCGAAAAGCGACAGCGAGCCTACAGCGACTGAGCGTGTGCGTGGGGACGGAAGCCTGGGTCAACGAGTTATTATAAGTGTTCGGAACGTACGACCACGCTTATGACGGAAGGTGGGATGATGGAAGAAGAAGGGAGAGTCTGATGTGTGCGTGATGATGCATGTGGCATAATATGGTGGGCAAACGTGTGTGATCTTGTTCGAGCCTGCGAGAGAGAGAGAGAGGAGAGGCGGGTGGAGTGCTGGCTTTGGCGACGAGGATTAGCCGACTCGCTAGCGATTAGCGAAAGAAGGGAGTCAGATGGGAGAGACACACAGAGGGAGACAAGACGGACATACACAGGTCCAGAGGCGGCGCTTCTCTGCCTTCTTGGTTGCCACTCGCTTCATCAACGTGGGATCGGCTTCATAGACGGAGGAGGTTCGGGCCGCGTGTAAAAGAAGCTCGAGCTCAATAGCGAGATGTGAGAAGAATCCTAAAAAGGTGAGGAAGTAGAAGAAGGATGAACTAGGTGAACGAGCTGAGCCACACCACGATGGTTATCTTGCGGTGGTTCCTCAGAGTATAGCATACATCGATCCAACCCGGATGGCGCCTTCCATCGCCGCCGCCAACCTGCCAACCTACCAACCTGCCTGAAATCCCAACGCTGCAGAGACTCAAGGTGAACGTCTTAGGCTATCGCAGACAAGCGCAAGGAGGTTGGAAACCGGCGGGCTAGCGGATCTGAGCAGTGCGAATGCGTGTCTACACAAGGGATACGGAGAAAGAGTAAGAGAGGCAGAGGACTAGAGGAGCAACACGCGCGTAGGGTACTCGGATATCTAAATACCGTCGTTTCCGACGAGACAGTAGACGAAGTTAACGTCGACAGCCTGCGGCGAAATCGTACACCAGAGGACTGTACACCGTACATCTGCACTCGCGCCCCTTCCGTGACAATCTCAGGAGGGCATGCCGCTTTGAAGTGGAAGCATCACCCTGTCCAACGCGCGTGCCGCTCCCTCTCTGTCCGACTTGTTCCTGGGCAATACAGCTGGGCAATCCGTAACAACCCCTCAGTAATATATACCAGTCAATAATGAGAAGCGCGTACAATCCTTCACTCTCATCATAGAACGTGTATCCTGAATTGCACCTCTCGCCTTCCACGCATCCCGCATCCCGCCTCACCGTCTGCCTATCACGCACGAGGTGCCACGACGCCTCGCACGCCCACGGCAGCAAACAATGCAGCAAACACCTCGCCTTCTTCGCAGCAGAATACCTCCCAGCAAGTTGCACCAAACACCATCAATGTGCGGCCGCGGAAGCTCGCAAGGCTGCCTTCGCCTCAAGGAGCGCTCTACGAATCACGAATCACGAATCACGAATCACAACTCGAAGCACCACTCCCAGCAGGGCAGCGCGAGGCCTGATCACCGACCACCGACCACCGACCACCAGGGGACGCGCCTCCGGCAATGCCTCGCGCCCCGCCTGAGACGATCGCGTGCCGCACCCCGCACCCCGCGGCCCGTCGAATAGGCAGACCGCAGTACTGGCACTGAGATGAAAAACTCCGCGTCGACGTCTGCGTCTGCGTTCAGTGCAACGCGCCTCGGGATCCCCCGCAGGCATCCGTAGGTGCATACGAATGACGCCGCGAGGGCGGAAAGAGCAGAAGGAGACACACCGCCCGCGCCGTTAGGGAGGTACAGGTACGAGTCGAAAGACATGGAAGGAGAGCTGAGGTCGCAGGGGTCGGGCAGCACCCAAGACATCGTCTCCAAGCACGCAAAACGACCCCAAGGAGACGCTGAGGAGCGGGTCTCAAGAAGCTTTCGGTACACAGGATCTAGCGGTGCCACTTGCACTTGCACTTACGACTTCCGCGCGCCCTCCACGCCTTCGCGCCCACAAGTCCGTACTGATAAACGCAAACCAAACGCAAAACCCCTCCGCGCCCTCATCGTCCTTTCGTGGTCGTCCGCTTCTACGGGTAGCGTCTAGAACCGGGAGTTACGCGAGCGCATCGGAGACCAGAAATCTTAATCAGATAATAAGTGCTCAGCTGGGCCGCCCTTGTTCCTTCCTTATTCCCGTTGTATCTGCATCTCCCCACGGTTTAACTGCAATAACTGTAGAAACGGAGTCTAGGTGGCCTGATGGTCTAGAGGTACGATGCTTGCTTCGGGGGTGGAGTCCCAGCCCATTTGGATGAGGTATGAATGCAAGAGGTCCCGGGTTCGATTCCCGGTCAGGCCCCCCTGTTGTATATAGTCTCCAAGATGCTTTTTTCGATGGTGGTTATCTTGTTATCTTCATCCGAACGATCTGAGAACCTTGCAAGATCTGTGAGATTCAGACTGTGTCACAGGAGCTCAATCAAGTTCAGGAATGGGTGAATGCTGGAATGGGTGAATGGGCAGAGGGCGCTACACCTGCAGATTCCAGCATGCTTGTTGCTTTTTGCCTTGAGGTCTGAGGTTTGAGGTGTCTCATCATATATCATATATCATATATCATATACCATTGCTCAAAGTGTAGAATCCCCCTCTTTCTTTCTTCCTTTCGTTCTTTCTTTCTTTCTTTTGTGCATGCACCTCCTGCGTCTGGATCCTCATCTACATCTACATCTACATCTACATCTATATCTGTGCAACCCAGAAGGCAGCAACTTACTTCCACATTCACATGCATATGCATATCAATGAGCGCAGCAGCAGCAGCGGGGTGCGGGATGCGGGATGTGGCGGCGGCGGCAACTGCAGCGGGGATTTCTTCGGATCTTCGGATCTTCGGATCTTCGGAGGGCAGGTTGCAGGGTTGCAGGGTGCAGGCGACGGGAGGTAGAGGAGGGAGATGACGCACCGGCTCCAGGCGAAGCGAAGCGAAGCGGTCACTGTAAATTATTGCGCGCGCCCCAAGACCCATCGACTCAAGACCCAAGACAGGAGGGAGGGCCCCGTTCCCGTTTCGACTCCGGCTGACCGCCAGGTAACGCTGCGACACTGCGATGAGCCACGCGTCCTGTCGATACCGATACCGATAAACGGGTTGAACGTGGAAACCACACCCCTCGGATCCCCAGACCCCCAGACCCACCCGGCCAGTGGCCACGAACTGCCACAGATCGGGAGTGCTTCGTTACGGAGCACGCGGTACTCAGTACTCAGTAGGCAGGATGCAGGAACGTACAAAGGCAAGATGTATGCGGTATGTCGAGGGTGGATCTTCGAAAATTTGAATTTCTTTTGAAAATTTGAAAATCTGAACCCTGAGGCTTGAGGCTTGAGGTGTACCGTGTACTGGAGACGCGGAACGGACGAGGCATACGGCATATATGTGCGTATGTGCGTATGTGCGTATGTGGTATATGGTATGTTCGTGAGGCCTTGAGCTTGAGGCCTTGAAGAGCAGGCGCCGGACTAGCGCAATCGCGAAATGGTGCAATTACGATGCAGCGTCGTACCACTAGAGCTGGGCGGTGCACTGGGCGACGGCAGGTACACGACGGGGTCGATGCACAGATTCACCAACGGGCGCGCGGGCTCCGGGGCTTTGCGCGCGTAGCCGACTTGCGCTGGCGGGGGCGGAACGCGGCGCACGGGGTCCTCCTTATTCGAGGCTGGTCGGGACGTAGCGGGGGAGGAATCATACGACACGACTACTTTCTTCGTCTTCGTTTTCGGGGTCAGGGGAGGACTTTGCGGGGCGCGTTCGTGAAGGGGCGGAGAGGGACACAGGCGCAGGCGATGGGGCGCCGGACTGAGAGGACTGAGAGAGCGTCTGGAACGGGCGTGCGGCGTGCCGGGCGTCTTCCGTAGCGCGCTACTGCGCCTCGAGTTCGCATTCTGCCGCCGTGTCAGCGATTTGCGAATCCTGTCGCGCGATGAAGCATGATGCATGATGGCGTCGCGTGTTGCGGGCGTGGGGAGGAGACCCGTGGTGCAGCGGGGGCACGTCCGGTACGGTTGGTTCAGAGAGCATATAATCATTAATCAGGCCACACGTTCGGCATATTGGTGTATACTGCGAAAGGGGGTGGTCCGCCGCTTTTGATTTTAGCATTGAGGCCAAACGAGGTAAGTCGGCCCACGTACATACCTTGACAGAAGCAGCCGCCTTTCGCGTCCTTTTCCCTGCCTGTGTACGCCCGCAGGGTTTTCGAGCTTGGTTACGAGCTGGGTGATCGCTTTGCTTTGAACTTTTCGTTGGTTGGGCTTGCGCTTTGAGGGTGCCGCTTGCGAATGGAGCGGTTTGATTTAGACTTGGACCAGGGGCATCGATGACGTGGTGGAGATACGAGTTGACGTGAACCCTGTTGAAGGGACGTCGATGAACAAAGGTGCGCTGATGAGGTTATCAGTATCCCACGGTAAGCCAAATTTTCTAATTCTCCCAACTTACTACTTACTCACTCTCGTCACTCTCGTCGAGTTTTCAATTTCAAATCCTGACATCATCCCGTCTTCCTGCTGTCTTGAAGCCCACTTCTTTCAGACAGACACCCCACATACATCATGTCCCAGATTCCGGACTGCCACGCTTCGCGCCCCGAACGAGTCCCCGCGCACTTCGCATACCCGAGCTGCTGCATACCCGAGCTGCTACAAAAGATCTTCCAGCTGTGTTCAGGCGAAGCGAATACCACCAACGCCTGCGTGCCTGCGTCTGCGACGCGTGGAACGCGGGAGCGGCGCGCGTGGTCTGGCGTGATGTCCCTACCAGTACTAGTCGTGTGTTCGCGTTGTTCGCGTTATTGGTGAGGTGAGGATGGTGAGCCGCTGGTGTGAGGATGAGGATGGTATAAAATGGTATAAATGTATGTACGTCTCGCCTGCAATTACCCTCTGGTAAAGTTGCGTCCCATAGATTCTGACTCATCTTATAGTTTTCCTTCTCTCGCCCCATCACCGTGGATAACCGGGGTCGGTTCGATAGATACTCGTCTAACGTCCAAAGACCATTCTCTCCGCTCCGGTTCACTCAGAGCTACGATCGATCCATCAGTACTTCAGTTTTCAAAGAGATATGTAGCGGTCGGGCGGCGTAGATTGGACTTCCTCGAGTCTTCCCCAACCTTACGACGCTATACATGTCGACGTTCAATCTGAAAGAGTACCATTAGGCGCTCGCTTATCTAATATTTTTCATGCCCTTTCGTATACGTAGCGTCGACTTCTTCAGTACTTTACCACGTACTGAAGAAGTGAGTCTATCTTTCTACCTTATTTTCATAGCTAACAAAATGTAGTACATTCATTTACTATAGGTATACCAATCACCATTTCAGTACTTTACCACGTACTGAAGAATACATTCATTTACTATAGATCCTGCGCGGCCTCTTCTCGCGCGCCCTCGCTCTCATCCCTCCGCCGCCCTTTAACTTCGTTAATACAATCCTCCCCCCGACCGCGCTTTTCTTTCCACATACCCTCGCATACCCTCGACCCAAGTTCTGAGTACTAAGTACTATAATGTTAAAGCATCGCGTCGTGCCTCCGACTATTCCTACCATTCCTACCACACTCCATCGATCATCGATTCCTCCCCACCACGTATCGCGTATCGCGTATTCATCTACGCCGTGCGCCTCAGACAGACACACACCTCGACCACCTCGATAACACGATAACACGATACCAGCCCCCCCGACGCCGTGCACGCATCTCAGATCGACGTATCGACGTTCGTCTATCCACCGACACTCTTCCGAGGTAGCGCTTCAAATATTCTTCAATATTCCTCCTCCCCCCATCTACCAACCCACACCCCTAAGCTCCGCAGAAGAGAAGAGAGAGTATGAATCATGACGAACACCGCCGCGCCAGCTACTAGGAAGGGATCCCCCCTCGCCAGCGCCCTCCTTCATTTCTCCCAGAACCGCACGGCTGCTGTCGCCGCTCCCACTGCCACCAAAGCCAAACCCAACACGAGCCACATCCATACATCCATAGCACACAGCGTCAGACGCAGACGCAGACGCAGACGCACACCGCGTCCCCCGCCTACCGCCCCGTGCTCGCGGGTTCGCGCGCTTGGTACTTGGGAGAGGCCCACCCCTCCCGATATATATGCGACCCCCGGCCATGCCATGCTTCTCCTCCGGTTCGGACACTGAGATTGGCATTTCCGCACGTTGACGTTGACGTTGACGTCGAGGCGGGTTCGCCGAGGACAGAGTGGTGGATGTTGTGATTCGTGAAGGCCGGTGCGGACTTGAAGGCGAGCGGCTGAGAATGGAATAGCGGCGGTGATTTGACAGTGGTTTGGACTCTACGCTCTGCGTGGGTGGGTGGGTGGGTGGGAGAGGGGATAGCATAAATTATAATTCGACGCGATCTAGATTCTAGCGATCACCTACGATTTCAAGACTTCGGAAATTTTGGGGCGTGTTTGTTTGGTGGGTCGGAGCGAGGGGTGCTCCAGTCCATCCCCCCCAGGCTGAAGAAGACGCACCGACGACGCCATCTGGTTTCCCGCCAAACAGCGCTGCGCTCCGCGTCCTCGACGCCCTCTCCGCGGCGGAAAACCTCCAAAAAGCGACCATCCGCTTATCATCCCACGACCACCTTGACGAAGAGGTTCTCTTCGCCCGGTCCTTGTTCTCTGTCCTCTGCTCTCGTACTCCGATTTCTACACTGGACTTGATCATGCGCCCTCATAAGCTGGATGCGGTGCTGCCGCTCGTGGAGTTTCGCAGTTTGAAGGATGTGCGCCTGCAGCTGTACGACACGTCGCTAAACCAAGCGTTGCCGTCGAAAGATACCCTTCGTCTCTTCTTGAGGACCCTTGCGGCGTCGTTGGAGGCTCTAAGCATCATGTCGAACAGGGACGACGTCGCCTCTCATATTTCCGACATCCTTTCCGATCAAGGTGAGCATCGAATTCCAGTCCACGCGGGGACGCTCGCATAGCTCATGTTGCCCCATATACCATATATCAGCCCCTGGTACACTCATGCCAAAGCTCCGCGAACTCACCTTCCATACATTGATCCGCAATCCCGGGACGCTCGAGGGCATCGGCCTGAATTTCCCGGCCCTCAGGACGCTGAAGACGTGGCCAACCACAATCGTCGCATCCTCCCCCCCACCGTCCCTCGAAGCCCTCCACCTCCCCGAACTGCACACGCTCGAGATGTGGTTCCAGCACCCCAACACGCTCCTGCCGTTCCCGTATCGCCCATCGACCGGGCTCCCCCGGCTCGAGACGCTTCGCCTCCTGACGGAACATGTACCCACGACCGAGGTCTCGCGCATATGCATATGCGCGTTCTGGGAAGGAACGGGGATTGCGCGGCTCCTGCTCAAAGTAGAGATCCTCAACGGAGAGCTGATCGGCCGACTCGCGGCCTCGTTCCCCGTCCTGCGTGACCTCACTCTGTATGCCCGCCACGTTATTCGCCCAGGGCTGGAGCGAGAGACTCACGTACGTTGTTTCCCTTTCAGCGTGCCTTGTATCTAAGATCCGTAAACGCTGAATAATGCCAGAGCTCAATGCGGGAAGAGATGAAAAGACAACGGTACCCGGAGTGGGGGCTAACGAGATTCTCTCTGTCGCTTTACCGGGGAGGATGTTCGATTGAGGAGATCAACGCTGTCTTGGCGGCTTCTATGTGCAACGTAGAGTTTAATAACCTAGGATACCATACCTGAATTTGTGGTACTCTGCCGAGATATTAAGAGAGACATTGTATCCAGACATTGGGGGAGTATGCATGGAGATGAGGTCGCTCAGAGCAGTAGCGGAGAACGCAAAATATTCCTTGAAGCACGATACGATACATTGGATGCATCCAAAGGTATTGGACGCGCGGGGGTGGGGTTTCTGTAATGCGACTCGTCGATTTCTCTATCCGCTCCCTCGTCGATCTGATTCACGCAAGAACGGGATATCGTGGTGCATCAAGGGTTCAAGGGTCTCCAAGAGCGTGCTTATGAGCGGACGTGGATATCGAGCCAGCGTTTGCGATAATCGTGAACTTCACATCAATCACGAAGCTGAGTAAAACAACGACAAACTTACCTTCGATCTAGGAAGTATTTGCGCCACAATCGACGCATGTTGCTGCGATTTGAGTGAGATGAGTTGCGGGAGTTTAGTGACGAAATGGCTGCTCGGGAATGCTTGAGTTTTGGGGATGAAGGTGAGGCGAGCGTTATACGCACCATATCCCTTCCGAATGTATTGGTGCTATTTGGCACTAACTCCGTATCGTGAAATCAATCGAGTGAAATACTCATACCCCTCCCCTGCGGCTCCAACACCCGAAAACTTCCATATAACCACTGTGGTCGAATGAGGAAATAGTGGGCAAACAGGCAAACGAAAGACGATCCCGTGACGAACAAACATGAGTGAAATCTGACCACCCACTTATTTGGTTCCTTAACGCGGTTCCTCCTTGCCACTACTAGACCCACATCCACACCCACACCCACACCCACACCCCCATTATACCAACACTTTCGCTGAAGAGCTTGTCCACTAGATCAACAACTGTTTTGTCGTCTACTGCGTGTGGTACTGCGTGCGGCATTGCGTGCCACCCGAATTGCTGGATATTGTTCAGATTCTCGGGATTGAAGTGGACAATAAACGGTGCGCACACACTTCCTCATTGCATCCTCATCTTCACGTGCCTTGGGCGGCTGGGTCGTCTGGAGTCGGGGGGCGCGGGGTCTGAGATGCTTCCGTGCGCTGGAGCTGAGAACTGACGTCTCCGTCCTCGCAGAAGCTGCACCTGAATATCCGCAACCAAGTTTGTTCGAAGCCCAGGATATTGATACAAGGTACGCACCTAAGCACCACACATTACTTGAGCTAACGGTCATTTGCGTAGTAGATAATCGGCAAAGGATCCGTGTCGCCGTTGAATAGATAAACAAACATCAAGAAAAGACCCACCTAGACATCGTCAACCACGACGACAGCAAGTCACAGCCTCCTTGCACACCAGCGCGCCAACGATGTTTCGCTTGCGTCCAGCGATCTTCACCCCACCTCCTAGCCCTCCCCCATCTCCACCCCCGTCACCTCGTTCGCACATTCCCCTGAATCCGCAATATAGCCAGGCGGACGAGGGATTCCAATACAGTAGCAGGGCCTTGGTGCCCATTGCCATTCAACCAAACGCCGGTTCAGCTCTATGTGAGCAGCAGAGTGCGAGTCTACCAACAGCACCTCGTCCTCCTACGACGCAACCCGTGCTGGCTTTGACCACTGCCCCCACTAATACACATACGCATGCATCGTTGCAACACACCAGCACCGCACAGAATCCCATCACGGTCCACCACCACGTCCGAGCCCCAATTCACACCCACCCAAGCCTAGCGGGGCCGGGCGTCCCACCAGCCAACAGCACCGCGCTCCAGCGTTCACCTCCCAGTGTTCGCCCGCGCATACACGACCGGGCTCGTCAATGCGCATCAGCAACCGGATGCACCGACGCGGACGCGGACGAGGATACGCGCACTGGCACTGGGGATGGCACGGCTTTGAGCCTCGAAGCCGGGCTGCGGGAGCTGCGGGAGATGTGGGCGGAGCAGAGTGGGCGCACGCTCGCGGGGCCTGGCGTCCCGCCGTCGCCTCCACGCCTGTCGCGCAGGGCGAAAGGGAAGTGGAGAGAGACCGAGCGCTCGCCCCCGCCTTCGCCGACTGGCCCCGCTGCTGATCTGATTCTGCGCCGTTTCTGCATGCTGAGTACAATAGTCACTGCCCGCAAAAAGGGGGATCAGGATGCTAGAGACGATGCCGAAACCGACGATGAGATCGATGCGAAGAAGCGCAAGCAAGTACGCCATGAGGCGTATAGAGGAGGTAATGGACTGCTCACAAAAGCCCAAGTCGACACCATGGTCCGCCGCCCGCCGCCCCACCTGGACCTAGAAACCCCCGAAGCCCTCGCAGCTCCACCCCATTTGTCTCAGAAAGACATTGATGCAGCGTCCCAGAGCTTAACAGCGGGACTGAAGGCCTACTATGGTGCGCTGGAGCACGATCCACGGCCGCTTGAAAAGGAGTCCTCCGATTTCGGGGGAAATGATGAGGGACCGACAACGAGGTCGAAGAGCCGGCGACATACAAGTATTAGGGTGATAGACGGGGCGACTGAAGTGCCGAAGGAGTGGAAGAAGGAAGTGGGGAGGTCGAAGCGGGATACGAAGAGAAAGAGGACTGCAGATGACGACAAAGGTGTGGCTGCCACCGCCGCATCGGCGACTACGGGTGGAAAAGGAAAGGCAAGGAAGCCAACAAAGGCCAAGTCGGCTGAGAAGGATACCAATGGAGCCGCCAGAACAAATGCGAAGACCCACGAAGATGCATCAGAGGCGCCAGGGGACACGGACTCCCCTCGACCAGCAAAACGTGCGAGACTCACTGTTCCTCGGACTCCTGCAAAGGCGCAAGTGCAGGCGAAGCTAGCGATCCGTCTCCCACCTCGGACTCGGGCAGAATTTCGAGCTCGCGATGCAGCCAACACCAGTGCCATCAAGCTCAGCTTGAATGAAAACAAGGGCGAGGCGGTCCAGGAAACTGATAAAGACGGGGATAAAGGTGAGCTTCATGCCGGATTCGAGGCTCCTTGCGAGGTGCTGACCTTTGGAATAGCAGAACAGTGTTCTGGATCGTTGGCGGCGTCGGTGAAGACTAACAACGGTGGTGACGTGTCGAAGGCGACCAGCGACAAAAACGACGAGGACACATCTACGATTGCGCACAGCGATATCAATCCGGGCGAATCCATTTCTACCCAGAGAACAGGGCGTCGAACCAGGAAGAGCTCGAAGCTCTGAATTCCGCAGTACGGTCGGGTCACAGCAGGAAGGGGAAGAGATGATGAGATAGGACGATTTATGATTATCTGATCGCAAACTTGTAATTTTACGCACTTCCATTGTAGGTGTATCTCAGAGATAGTCAACATTGTGCAATCGCCTCAGTGAGGAGATAAGGCGGCGCAGCATTGGGAGGTTGAGGAGAGGAGAATGGTAAGCAAAAAAAAATGTTCGTCGTCCGAGACTAAGAAAATTGTTACCGTGGGACAAAGAGTACTAGCTCTTCTCTGCTCTGAAGTCCAAGGCCTGCGCTTCACATACAATAATTTTTGTAAAATGAGATCGCGTCGCATCAAGCCTTCATCCCCGATGAAAAACACGAGTACGTCGTCCAGTGGTTTCGAGACGCTACGTTGGACTCCAGAAATGCGGGTCGGATCCGAATCAAATCAAATTGCGAGCTGCGCTTAGCTTGGTATCGACATGAGGTATGATCCATAGCAATAATATCACTTTGGCTGTCAGCATTGATAACGACAGATCTACTGACTCAACGAGTTCTTAAAGACAAGTACGCAAACAGTATATATACACAGATGTACAGAGCGGCGAGCTGAAGCTGTGTCCATTACCAACGCACGCTAGCACGTACTTTCTTCCGCCCCTTCGGCCGTCCCGCCTCGTAATCCCAGGCCGTACTGCTTCCTTTCTCCTCCATCCGAGACTGAATAAGCACAGGAACCCATTTCCTCACTTCTGCCCACCTAGTCGAGTCCTCGGGCGACAGAGATGGCGCATGTGCGATCGCACAATTCACGGGGAGGACACGGCTGAGGAAGTGTCCTACGTGGACGAGCTCCCAGTCAGCCATGCCCGCAGACCCGACGTCCAGATTCTGCAGGACAGCGAATGGCGCGGGAGGGGCGCGTATCGGCCGCGGGGTCGTGTCGATGTCGAGTTCGAGGTCGGTTAGGTGCTTGCAGTGCCGGGCGATGGAAGCGAGGTGATAGAGGGGCGTTTTGCGGAGACCACCGCTGATGCTGAGGGATTCGAGTTTGGGGAGGGACTCCAGTAGGCGTTCGAGTTCGGGGGTAGAGGGCGCGTCGAAGGCGCGCAGGTGCAGAGTCTTCAGGTTTGTCAATGATTCGATGCCGCAGCGTTTGTCGGCGGGGATGGCGTTCTCCAAGCTCCCCACGCCGGCCCTTGCGAGTTCCAAGCTCTCAAGGCCGGTGCACGTCGAGCCAATGAGATTCGTCAACTGCAGGTAATCTGCGCCCGATTCGTTTGAGGGGGATTGAATCCTGAGGGAGCGGAGGGAGCGGGCGTGGCTCGCGATTGGGAGCCATTCTATGGCCGTTGGGAAGTCGATGTGCACGTCTAGATCCGTGAGTGACGGAAAGGGGGAGGGAGGGAATACTTTCGAGCCTTTGGTCGTCGCGGGAGTGTCTGCAGACAGCTTGCATGTCTTGACGCTGCAGAGGTATGGTAGCGATGCGAGTGTATGGAATGTCTCGAGATCGAGACATCCACTGGATATCGTCACCTCCTTCAGTGATGTCAGATGCCGGATAGCGGATATGATGGTAGACCAGGAGGGGTCGTGGGGGATAACGCATGTGAAGCGCTCGATATTGCGCATCCGCGATGACAGCAACCCGACATTCCTCCCGCCGAACTCGAGGTGGACTTCCAGCGTCCTCACCGACGCATGCGCGAAGAGCGGGAACACGGACGTGTCTGACGGGGGCTTGTACAGCGCCGCGAGATTGGGCAGGAAGTCCACGCGGCGGCGGCCCAGCGCGATCTCGGAGAACACAGCCTGTCTGAATCGCGTGCAGGAGAAGCGGAGGGTGCGGACCCTCCAGGCGTATACGTCGAAGCGGTCCCAGTCTCCTTCTTCGATGTCGCGCGAGAAGGACCACTATGGCACGCGCGTCAGGTCCGTTGCGTGAATCAGATTCGTGATGGTGAGGTGTTTGCTTACCTCGGAGTCCGTCAGCTTCATGGGTGCCAGCAACCCGAACAATCGACGCGCTTCTACATCGCTCCACAGGACGCTCAACGCCTCCTCGCACCAGCCCTTGCAAACGAGCGCGATCGACCTGTTCGCCCAGTCTGTTGATAGCTCGAATATCCTTCTCAGCAGTTCGGGGATTAGGAGAGCCTGTGGAGTCTTCGCAGAGCATAGTGAGTCTTCGTCCATCATAAAAAACTGCGTGATGATAAGTGAATCATGGAAAGTCTGGCAAACGTTTAGCACACCTTTTACCAAGGGCTGATTCGAAGACGACCGTTGTTGATGAGGTGCAAGGTCGCTGCGAACCCTCCTTATAAGCAGATTTTGCAGCGTTCATCTAGCACGAGGTAAACACATTGACTGTTAACTCACTGCCTCGTGTACGTAGGAGACGGGAGCACGAGCCAGCCAAACGATCTGCACGAGGTCTGAATCGTCGGTAGTGAGAGGTAGAGTTTGCATCGCCATTTGAAGCTTGAAGGCTTACGTCTACGGATATTCTCATATACATCTGCCATTAACCCCGTCGACTGACAACTTCTCTCGTCGCAGTATTTCACTGAGACCTACTTAGATATGGAGCGTCCGCTGCTGGCAAAAGTCGCTTCGAGCCATTGGGGAGAACGCCGTGAACCAGGGCTTCGCGCAAGATGAAATCGACGGCGAAGGATGATCGATGGGGTCCAACGTTTCAGCTGCAGAGATAATGGCATCTCGGCGATATACCGACTAGTGTTATCTGTCTACGAAAGGCGGGTATAACAGGATTTGAAGGTGGTTGATCATAGAGTCCGTTCGTCGTTTCTAAAGTGTGTTGGAAGCAGTCAGAGTCATGAGTAAGTCGGGAACATATTGTTGATCGCGAGAAACTTTGGCTTACCGTGGGATACTGATACCTTCAAATCAGCGTCCGTTTCACCAACTAGAGGACTTCGACAATGTCACAAACCATGTTCAATTCTGCGATTCAGATGGTATCAAGGTGTGATCTTGATTCATTCAAAAGCATCTAATATTACAATGTCCAAACGTTATGCACCCCTTCGTTGTTATTCTACCATCCTCCCTTCAAGCCGAAATCGACACATCTGGAGTTCGCGGTTCAACTGGGTGGCCTTTCGATTTGACTTCAACGAAATCCCCAGGACCTTTCGCAGACGAGACTATGACTGGTCAGCTTTGATTCCACCTATGGGTTACATTGAAACTCACCCTCGCCTTTACCGGCGTTACAGCTTGATGATGCGCTGATCAAATTCTCCTTGTTGCCCACGGCCTCGCTAGCCAACGTCTGCGTTTGCGCTTCTTCCAGTGATGCCAACGGAGTGCTCGAATTTTCCTGCGGCTGATGACTAACGGGGCGGCGTGCAGCCTTGCTCTGAGACTTGACGAATCTTACTCGTTTTGCCTTCGGCGGCCCGTCGATGTCTCCCTGTTCTGTGACACCGGGCGCCACCGC
The DNA here is from genome assembly GCA_026743855.1 of Pleurotus sapidus. Lineage (NCBI taxonomy): Eukaryota > Fungi > Basidiomycota > Agaricomycetes > Agaricales > Pleurotaceae > Pleurotus > Pleurotus sapidus. The sequence goes on from JANBWZ010000020.1 coordinate 177,463, forward strand.
TTCAATGGCGCTCCTCTTCCTTTTATTTGTGTTGCCGGATGGTCTTCCTTGCACTTTCTTATCTTTGCCGGGCGGAGCTGCCACCTCACCCGTCTTTCCCTTCGCAGCGCCCTTTCTCGGACGCTCGACCTTCTCCTTCTTCTCCACTCGTGCCCTCCTCTCTTCTCCCGCTGTCTCTTCCCTTTCATCGTACCCTTCACCGACGTACAAGGGGAAGCTCCAACGCCTCGCATACTTGTTGTAGTTGCTCGCATGGAATTTGGGTCCCGGAACGATGATTCGAACATGGAACAGCGCTTCCTGGACCGGCGGGTTCTCTTTGGCTGCAGTTGGTGCTGCATGGTCAGCTTTTTCTGCGGTTACGTTATTTTCCATCGTGATTCGAACTCTGCGCGATATAAAATCTCTGTTAGATGCGAGACACCGACACACGCGAACCCAAGCAAGACGGGAGACGTACGCACTGCTTGCTTGTTGCGATTTAACGACAAGGTGGTGTGGCGACACCGCGGAACAATATTGAAGGGAGGAAAGATGTTACTGTGGCTGAATGAATTAAGGCGCGTCGCTGAAATAGGTGGATGGAGCTCGACGTCACGAGATCGTTCTCTTGTTTACCCATTGTTTTTCTCTCTTTAGGTTCACTTGTTTTGAGGACATCATTGGTCACACTCCTTCCGACAAAATACACGATCTTCCCCGGTTAATTACCTATTCTCTCGCTCATTCGTGTCGACTCATCATAACGAGTTCCTCGAAAGGAATTGGTGGCGCAAGGTAGTGTCTACTTCCAGGTTGAAAGCTAGGTTTGCTCTCGTTTGGGACTTCTGTAATAGCCATCAAGGTGCGTCCTCCTGAAAATTGCCTCCGAGTCACCATCCTACCGCGGCAAGTCTGATACCCTCGTCAGGGTACTTGGATCGATTTCACCTAGAGATGAATCAGACGTGAATGACGCGCAACGCAAGGGAAGGAGGGCGTAAACGAACATCGATCAAATCTAAGGAGAAGAAAAGAAGCATTTAAAAGGGAGGAGAAAGGGCTGAGCTACTTGTATTCTAGGAGAGGACGTACCAAAAAGGCATCAAACGCGATCCCGTGACGAAACCCACCTCCTATCTCTCCCTACTTATTGCCACCAGCCACATTTATTTGCGATAGCAACATCTTGCTATCATTCCACCACGACCGACCTCACGCCACTCGACTTGAAGACCTCGGAACGCCATATACCCATCCTATACTAATTAGTACTGTCCGGTCAACGCCACTGCTCAACGGTACGTACCTCATTGTGTACGACGCTCTAGTATGTTTGTTAACGCGCTCGTCCGCGTATGTTAGATTGGCTCGAATTGTAATCCACATCCTATCCCGAGTTTAGCCCTAATATACCCCGCCAAGCGAATCCACGAGACAGAAATGGACGCACCTCCAACCAATGCCTCGAATCCCGCATCAGGAGAACAGTGCACACCTGGGCCTCGCCCCGCTCTTGCTCCTCGTCACATTCCCCGGCCCCTTGGAGTGAGGTGGAAACCTTGCGATAACTATGCCGGTTTCAGGATGCTCATGCAGCGGGAGAAGTACGATAGGCCGCCGCCACCACCCTATGTCATCCCCGGATACATCCGCGTCCCCCATACCGAAAGCTGGGAGCAGACGTCCGGCCTCCCTCCCGCGGCTGCAATTGAGCTAGGTCATGAGGTGGCCCTGCGCAAGGCGCAAGCTAAAGCCAAGAAGACGGCGAGGCGAGGGAAGAAGGGGGTGCAGAAGGGGAAGCCCCGAAAGATGAAACGATCAAAGCTGAGACATTGGTTCGGGGTGATCTGGAAGGAATCAAAAAGCCTGAAGAGGAAGAGAGAGGTTTCCGTGAGCACAGACGAGAAAGCCTTGAAGCAACAAGGAGAGAGCGACCCCGCCGCAACTGAATCTTCAGCGCAGACATGCCTACCTTATGCGAATACTACGCCTGCGACTGGTTCAGACGCCGAGTGGGCAAACTAGGCGAGGGGAGATGGTAGGGGAGACGTGTATGAGACCATTTGTTTGATGGCCTGAATCTTTAATATGCTTTATAGCTTTATACCACGTTTGTTTCGCGCAGCATCCTTGCTCTACCATAAGTATATATCTCAGTGTCACAGCTGCTCGATATAATTTGTGGTACTTAGCAGCTCAATTCTTCAACGTATTCGCTTTCCGCCACTGCACAACAGTCTCCTTGCGTCGCGTCGTGTGGCGGGAGAAGGGAGGTGTGATGGTGCTTATTCCCGTAACTGCGGTCACATGCCCGTCAAACAGGGGGTTCAAAGGCTTAGCAGATCCATAATCATAATAAGTCGTCAGGAAGGTAGAACACCATGATGTGAGAAAGGGATTAAGAGCAGGCGTTAGCTATTGAATAGTATACTACCCTCCCAATGTCGGGCTTCAATCGTCCACGACTTCATTTTTCAGATTGACTTGCACTTCGATAGTCTTGTGGTGCGAGGTTAAATACTTGGCTCCACATATCAGCAATCATCAATAGGATGCGAAAGGACGCAAGGACGGACCCCAATCATTGGTTTATGAGATGACGTGAATTCTGTAGCCCACTCTCGTAAGTCCAGCAGTCGTTACAACGAGCAATGGAGTGTGCTTACGAAATGTCAATGGAGATTCCTGAACCTTGGTTGTAAAGGCAGTCAGGTTTGCAATGGTATGATTCCGGTCCTCCCCCCGCTGCAGTGCAATGAGTCCCAGGGACAATGGGGCAAAATGAGGTATCCACCTCGTATTTCACGCAAGTCTCCCAACCATCGTCTAATTCCTTGCTACTCTGCTGAGCGCCTTCGATACTAAAATCTTCACCGTATTTGGCTTCAAAGTTGAAGGTATCATTCCCACCATTCTTGAACATTGGAAGGGTCTCGTGGTACGAGATATTGTCTATTCAGACGTACAATCAGCGCGCATCAATACCTGGCTCAACGAAGAAACTATATCCAAACACTGACAATCCCATACTTGTCCGCGTTGATTCCCGCTACTCGAGGGTGGAAGTTGCACTTTCGGCGTGGTGGAGGACGGGCCAGTAACTCGTCGTGTAGATTCCAGGGACCCGAACCCACTAATCTGCACGCTACCAGAGTGAATGATGAGAATCAGGATTGAGCCGTTGTGTTTCTCGAAATCGCCACCGGGGGAAGCCCCAGAGACGTAGGTGTAGATGCTCGCCCTCCAGGTGATTGATCCGACTTTCGTCTTGTGCCCACCGCCCCGACCGAGCGGTTCGATCCAGTGGAAAATCTCCTCATTGTTGAATATAGTTACGTGATCTCTAGGATAGCGCAGTAGATTAGCTTTCAATACCTAGATAAGAAAGAACGGAAACGAACTCTTTGAAAAACGTTGTACCAATGGGGGGCTTCAATTGCGATACGTATCCTCCCGAAGCAGGCTGAGTATCGCCCTTGGTTTCGGCATCGTTTTAACCGAGAACAGCGGTTCTTAAATCAAGGATCGTTTCACTGGCATCCGAGATGGCCATGTTGGGAAGGGATATAGGGAAGGCTGACAATCGACCTCAGCCTTTAAATACGCGTCGAATCTCGGGATCAAACATCGAACCTGGGGTATCACTAGCGAACCTGCATCATGCGTAACGTCAGAATCATCGCAATACCGGAGACGTGAAAGGACCGGACTTAAATTCACCACAATCGTATAAGTGAGCTCAGGTTGACACAGCCTTCCGGGCTCGTCGTTGGCCCGCCATCGATATCGATGATTGCTGTTCCATTGGAGCCTGTAGAGTCCGCTCGTGGTGGGAGTTTTCTGAGTCTTTGCCATTCTCAGAAGGGCTCGGCATCTGCCAGCGACATATGAGTGATATCTCCTGATGAGGAAGGCTGACCGTTTGACGATAATCTCCTCCGAAAACAATGAGAAAGGCTATTGCACTTAGACCAAGCCGAATACGACCGTTGAGTCAGAATGCAATCCCGTGACGGTGGCCAATTTATTTCCTGATGAGGCGAGGAGACAATAGCTCATGCCGCAATTGCATTGGCTCTTCGTCTTCACTTTCATCTTCACCTTCTTCTTGAATATTCTTCAAGGACCGTGTTCTAGTTCCCTTTCCAGCTGCGCTATTCGATTCCATAATTCAGTTCCTGGAGGTGTTCCTCCATCAAGAAGCGTATTCCAAACTCGACGTACGTACCTCTTTCTTACCCGTCCTGGATCTTCAGCTAAGATACCAGATAGTCTACCAGCAACAAACTCAAACATCAGTTGTGATAGACCTCTCGCAACGGAACAAGCACACCCACCTCGCCAACAAATATGAACAACGGGCAGTTTGAATTCCGCTTCCCCGGGATTCGCGAGCCTCCGCAACTAGTCGCGGGCGCAGGAGTGCCGGGAGCGCAAGTGACATTCGAACCTGGAGGCGGGGGTCAAAGTCAAATATTCACGATCCCTGTGTGGGCTGGGCCCCATTCGAGCGAATCCATCGGCCGTCAAATAAAAGCATACCTTCGGGCTCAAGCGCGGTCAGCGAAGATGCACGGACTCACGCGGGACGCTGCGAAGAGGTTGATGCACAGACTGTGCGTGCACGAGGAGGAGAGGCTGGCACGGGAGGCGATAACTGTGGCCACTAGCAACAACAAGAATGGGACCCGCCTCGTGGAGAGTTGGGTGCATCGTGCAGAACCTGGAATTGCCATCGCAGACGTTGCGCAGAAAGGCGCCAGAAATCTAGGGCCACGCAAGCGGTCGCTCCTAAGTAGAGAAGCTTGGAACGCCGCACGCATCCGTGAGGATAGTGAGAGTGACAAAAGCATCCCGAAGAGGGCGCGAGAAGCAGCGGAGGAAAGTGATGATTGCAGAGACCCGGGCTCAGAAGAGGACGGTCCACCAACAAAGCGAGCGAGACCTATGGATGACGAGAATCAGGCATCCCCTGCAAGCCACAAGACCTCCGAGGCCGAGGAAGCGCCAGTTTCTGATGATGAAGACGAGTATGCCAGCCATCAATGTCTCTGATTTGGGGATAGATAGTGCTTGTGAATGCTGTCGTTTTGATATCGTTATAGCCTGACATCTTCTTTGTAACTATCAAGATTCTGACTGGGAAGTGTGAAGGTCAAGTGAAGGTAGCGCTTGGTTCTTGTGTGACATCCATCACACACATCGCGGCGTCTCATCAACGTCAACCTTCAACATGACCGAACCGAAGAACCTTCTTTTGAGCGTACTGAGCGCTGAGCGCTGAGCACTTGGTTAAATTCAATTTTCTTGATGGCCGCTTGACACGCAAATTGCACTTAAGGTTATGCTCTCGATGACCCAGCGTGGCTCTCTATCGACCTTCATCTCACTCAGCTCGAACTTTTACAATCATTCCCATTCTCCCTCTCACAGTCGCATTGTGCACGAACACCATCAAACGGCGTAATAATCCCCAAAATGCAACTGCCCGCCACAGTCGCTACCCTCCTCGTGCACACAGCTGTATATAGTAGGTGTCTGCCCCGATTGTCCTCGCGATGACCAACTGATTCATTCACAAATCTTGTTCCCTCAGCCATATATCTTCACCTTCACTGCGCGAGCTTCTATGTTCTCAAACGAAAGCGGGAAAGTCATGCTTCGAACGCAAACACTCTCCCCACCATCACCGTGTCATTGATCTTACTCATTCTCATCACTACTGTGCGTGTTTCCCTATCCCCAATGTCACATATATTTCTGGCTTATCGCTTACTATGAACTACGATAGCAATGGGCTCTTACAATAGCGGACACATTCACCTTCTTCGAGGCTACACGATCTTGGCCGCTGGACGCTATAATCAACAGCTCCCCAATGATATACGATGGACACCATGGAGAGGCGAAGATGGCACTGTATATTGCGCAAACAGTTGTGGGCGATGGATTCTTTGTGCGTTCAGCACCCGTCCGCTTGACGCTCACTCAACGCTCACAGGCGTATCGGCTGTACCTAGTATATGGGAAACGTTGGGTGGTCTTGATCGCGCCGGTGTTCTTCATCCTGGGCTTCGTAGGTGAGCCAAGCACACTTTGCATCGTGAGCTACAATTGATGCTGCTCATGCGAACTCATATTAGCATGCGGTATCCTGAATATCATGTGGGGATTCGTGACTTGCTGCTCTATCCTATGTTCGTCTCAACAGTCATGTACGCGTACCCTCTTATGTGGCTTTCGCACTCACGAATTGCTGTACAACCAGAGCAAATGTGACTATTACTGGTATTTCCATCTCCATTTACTTCATCCGCAATCTCTATGCTTATGAGATTGATGCGCCGTCATGTTCAGGCATGATAACTTTCAAGGTCTGGAAGACAAACCGAGCTATTGCTGTGTCTCTCGGCGCCGACCCCCTCGGCTCCTCTAAATCCAAGTCGATGGCGCTGACTGTGAGCACCAATTTGCTCGCCAAGATTTCTGCTGATTATCGTACAGCGGTCGGTGCTATACACCCTGCTGGAAAGCGCGGGTCTCTACACGTGCGCACCTGCCACTCTTATTATCTTGCCAGCATCTTGACGAACAGACGATAGCCTCTGCGTAATTGCGACCGCGGTGGCACCACTCTTTTCCGGCGACTCTCTCAGCGCCTTCCTCTCGGCGGTGAGCTCCCTGCACCACGCTGGGTGTTCTGTTGTCGAGACTCATGATCACCTTCTTCCCCATAGATCGGCCCCATGATTGTGAGTTCCGTCCCACTCGCCTTCGTCCACCGGCCCTCCCTTTGTATAAGCATTCGCGCTCACCCATTGCACGCAGGGAATTGCATTTTCTCTGATCATCATTCTCGTCGGCCTAGGAAAGTCGACCGAGAGCTCGAGTGATATGCCAGCGCCGACGTTGTTGGTTTTCAGGCGGAGCATTCGCGGAGACGAGGCCGGCGGTGTATATGAGACGAGCAGCGAGAGGGTTGAAGAGTACGTGGGTGAAGTCGGCGAGGGCAGCGGGGGCTTTACAAAAAGGCAATCCAAGCCAGTGCCATCGGGCGACAGTGCAGAACTGGGGGTGTAATCCTGATCTTGCGTGGAATTTGGATTTTGCGCTTGGTGATACGCCGATTTGCGAGAGAGGCGTCTACAGTGGTTATCTGTCGTCGAAATGTTGACTGGTAAGCGGCATTCCAGTAGCCTCAGAGTATGCAGTAACGTAGGCTATGCTACTGCATACTCCCCGTCTCCAGAGGAGTCATCGACTCAGCGTGACTGAAATTTGGCTTATGTCCCCCAAGAAGGCAAGCAAGACTCGTGGTGTATGGCAGTCAAGCATCTGCGGGATACACGGCCGACGAGATCGAGGCAGCGGCTTTATATTCAAAGCCTCTGCCCATTGTTTGCCGTTAAATTTCGTCCCATCTTTCTAGGTGACCCCGTGCTGATTGAGCCAAGAGGAGACTCCCGAGCGAGCAAGGTGTCCATCGATTTCATGATCATGCATTCAATGTTACATATCTAGATACTCTCTGGACCATTAATGTTAACTGGCTCGTCTGTCTTCCTCGTGAGTTGAGGTGAAGCTGACATCCAGAGTGAGATTTAAATTGCAGTTCCAAGTCGGGGGGACCTACTCGATGTCGATTTCCATGTTGTTCATCAACCACTCACGCGAAATGTCCCAGACTCTGCGTCTGGACTCAGGTCCAATCTTGGACCTACCAGTAAATGCCCAGCTGCTTCTCTTCATGTCGTTAACTATCTGAGATTCATTGCCATCATTGTCATTTTTGCTATCGCCATATCTCCTTCATGTTGAGGTTTTGAATGGGAAGCGGTCAACCGACTCAGTGGCTGGAATAGCCCGTGATTATGTTCACACATCTCACGGCGTCTATTTAGGTTGAATACATTGTCAATTCAATCGACATCGCGTTATCGCTATCCATGACTTTCACAGCGTCTGTCCAGGAGTGTCGTACAGTTTCTGCTCTATCTCCTCTTCCTCGTTATATAACTGTATCCCTTACAAGGCGATGGAGTTAGTATCCTGGCAGCGTGTTCAAGCTCTCGCTTCGATGTACCCGAGTCCCGGTCAATTCTATAGTATTGAGTTGGTTGATTGGAACCATTCGATCGAAAACGGACCTCAATCGGCTGCTCGAAATAGCACAAACATGAACGAGGTCATATGAGCTTTGATGCTGGGAATCATCTGGTGAGGTCTGCTAATATGGCTTCTCTTCACGGCAACATGTACTCAACATTTCTCGCGTATGTTGGTTAGACGGTGCTCCACACTGAGTGCCTTATTTCCTCGACTGTCATTATTTAAGGCCTTCGCCAGCTCTCAGTCCGTGGTTTCCGTCTCACATACTGGTGAGTACGGCGCAGTCTCCATGGCCATGCTCTCCCCCTAATACCATCCATAGATCACATCATCTACTGCACCCGGACACTACTAATAGGATGTCATGATATCACATAAAGGCGAAGGAATTTTGCACTTTCTCCGTTATGTTCGTTCTGATTGATCTCATACAGCTATTCAATATGAAGATTACTCTGCCTGTTCAGAGTCCTGAGCCAAAGCGCCGTGTGAGCTACCTACAGAGTGTTTGTTCAAAGGTGGGTACCTCTGTGGCCCATTGAAAAGTAAATCAAACCTTAAGCACATGCTCTCAAACCTCGATGAAGCAGCGTGGCTCTTTATCAACATTCAATCCTACTTCCGAACCCTTCTCTTCCTCCCTCACCCAACCGCATCGTGCATGGTAGCCATCGAATAAGATAACTGTACCCGGGATGCAATTACCAGCCACAGTCGCTACCGTCCTCGTCCACACAGCAGTATACAGTGAGTATCTGCCCTAATTATTGCCATGATGACCAGCTGATTCATGCATCTCGTTTCCTCAGCGACATATCTTCACCTTCACTGCGCGAGCCTCTACGTTCTCAACCAGAAACGGAAGAGTGGAACCTCGATCGCAAACTCTCTCCTCACCATTGTTGTATCGACAATCTTATTCATCCTCATCACCGCTGTACGTGTTTGTCTGTCCTCAACATCGTGTATACCTTTGGCTGATCGCTCACCACTGAATACGATAGCAATGGATCCTTACAATAGTGGATACATTTACCTTCCTTGATGCTATGCGATCCTTGTCGTTCAAAGATATCATAAGCGACTCCCCAATGGTATACGACGGTCCCCACGGAAATGCAAAAATTGCACTTTACATCGCACAAACAGTCGTTGGCGACGGATTCTTTGTGCGTTTACGTGCAGGTTGACTTATAGAGTCGTAGCTAACACTCCTCGCTGATACATCTACTTTTTCTGTGCAGGCATATCGACTGTACCTAGTATATGGCCAACGTTGGGTACCCTTGATCGCCCCGGTGTTCTTTATCCTAAGCTTCGTTGGTGAGCCCCCATGCTTTTGCATCCATGGGCTATAGTTATTGAACCTCCTTACAGCACTTGGCACCCTGAATTTACTATGGGGAATCGTGATGTCCCTGCTATATCCCATGTTTGCCTCAACAGTCATGTGAGCACGCTTCACAATATACTCGGATGTCCATGCACTTACACGTTTTGTCGCACGACCAGAGCAAATGTCACCATCACTGGCACGTCTATTTCTATGCCTTTTTATACGAGAATTTCTATACTGACAAGAATGACGTGTCCTCATCCGCAGGAATGATAACCTTCAAAGTCTGGAAAGCGAACCGAAATACTACCGCCTTCCTTGATGCCGACCACCTGCGTTACTCTAACCCCAGACCAATGGCGCTCACCGTAAGTCCATGCATAATCTCTCCCTCGATCTCATTGCTGAGCACTTCTGTCGATGATTATGCACAGTGGTCAGTGTTATACACCCTGCTTGAAAGCGCAGGTCTCTACACGTACGTACTTCCATTCTCTCGCTAGCATTTTAACGGACGGAGTGTAGACTCTGCGTGATTGCGACGGCGATAGCTCCCCTCCTTTCTAGCAATTGGCTTAGTGCATTCCTCTCGGCGGTGAGTTTCCTTTACTTTCGATCGTCGAGGCTTATCTCCTTTTCCCATAGATTGGTCCAATGATTGTGAGTCCCGTCCCCCCCCTTTCGATTTCCCCCTGCTTCAAGTGTACGCTTGCGCTAACACATCATGGGCAGGGAATATCCTTTTCGTTGATCATCCTTCTCGTCGCCCTGGGGAAAACAGGAGAGAGGAGTGATATGACAGCGCCGACACTGTTAGTTTTTAGGCAAAGTGATGTCGACGCCAACGGCGTGGACCAGGTGAATGGTGATGGGGGTTTGTATCGACGTACGGAGTATGGGGGCGAGGGTGAACGGGAGGTTCATGATGCTGGCATGGGTGTAGGAAATGGAATCCAAAAGAATGCTATGTCACCAAGTAGCGTCGTGGACGTATGAGAGGGCCTCGAGCATCGAAAGCTGTGGTGTTGACATTGATCGCATTGTAGACTCACGTTCGACGCCCCCACTCCTCCCTCCCCTTCTTTGGCTCTGCGTGCGCCATTTATTCCCCCATCGTGTTCGAAGTAACAGCTGATGTATAGGAATAGAGGATAGATGAATGTTTCTGTCGACTTTCCGTCTCGACATAAGTGCACCCCAGCTGCTACTTTTTCCTGTGTAGCGTATCACTAACTCGCTTCTGTAACTCGATCAGGCATCAGGCAAAGATATGCTCGGAGACGAGAGACTTTGGAGCCAGCGCTTGTTTCCAGCAGCCTGTCTGTGTCACTCACAAAGAGCACAAGACTCGAAAGAACGGCCTCGACATGTTGATTAAGGATAATCTTTTCCCAGAGGCAACATCGTCCCTGATTGGAGGCGCGTCCACTCTCTCGAACACTTCAAAAATGATTACCATGCGATACATGAAGGACTATTTGGGAAGATAACTCTCGCACCCTGCGCACCAAGGCATATGGCATCATGATGGATGTTTCTATTTTTGTTTTCTTTGCCGTTGGGATATCTATGTCAATGTCTGATGGTATTGTCTTCTCTTCGTCCCAGGCATGATTCTATTGATGAACAAGGTGTTATTATTGATCGCACATCAGATAAACGCTGCGTAACCGGGTTACCACCACGAGCTGGAGCGATCCACATTGATGCACCATACTTAGGTGTTTCTTAATATCTTGTCGAAGTCTAGGGTGACTTTGTTCGAAATGAGGCGGTATAAAATCCCCACATCCCGACCATCATCTAACACCCCATCAATATCAGAATGCAATTATCAGCCACAGTCGCTACTGTGCTAGTCCATACAGCAATGTATAGTGAGCGCATAGGTTAACCATTGTACGTGTGTACCCACTGATTCCACTTCTCAGCAATGTACCTTCAGCTCCACTGTGCCAGCCTCTATCTTTACAAACGGAAGAACCACTTAAATCCACGCCCCATAATCTACACATCAATGGTGCTATTCGCGCTAATCACCGTAGTATGTATTCGCACCCCTCGTATATATCTGTCACTTACTGCTTATCAGCAATGGGCTCTCACAATAGCAGACACCTTCGCATTCTTCGAGGCGACGCGATACCTGTCTATCGATGAAATAACAAGCGACTCTCCGACAATATACAACGGACCTCATGGAAAAGCGAAAATTGCGCTCTACATCGCCCAGACCATTGTTGGGGATGGATTCTTTGTACGTTACGTGATGCCTTCCTTTTAAACGGTTATGCCTATTGTCTCCCTATGTGCCGAACCCGAACTGGAAGGCATATCGTCTGCATTTGGTATGGGGAAGACGCTGGAGAGTCTTGATTGCCCCGGTATTGTTTATATTGAGCTTCGTAGGTAAGTGATCCTTACATGGAGGTCCGCAGTAGCCTCTCATCCTTATCCTCTCCTTATCCCTCCAAAACAGCATTCGGTATCCTAAGCCTTGTCTCCGATTCGTTCCTCAATTACATCGTGACATGGCCCATGTTCTCGTCTACAGTGATGTATGTACAAGTTATGCTCAAGATCCTTCTATACTAACACCCCGCTGAACAGGGCAAACATCATCATCACAGGTATGATAACCTTCAAAGTCTGGAAAACAAACCGAGCTAGCGCGGCGCTTTTCTCCGCAAGCTACTCTACAAGTAGACCCATGAGTCTCACTGTGAGTCCATTATAATACTACACCCTTTGCTTCCGAGCGTGGAATGACATAAGTAGTGATTCTAATGGTGATTTCAACAGTGGTCCATCCTACAGACTCTGCTAGAAAGTGCCGGTATCTACACGTACGTATTCCAATCTGCCGTTTTCGCGATGTGGAATATTCTCTCAATGACTACCGCAGACTGGGTGTCATCTTAACCGCGGTATCACCTCTGTTTTCTGGTGATTCTTTCGGTGCTTTTCTTTCCGCTGTAAGCTTTCTCCGCCTTCCTTTCTCACCTATCATGGTTGTCTCCGTGTTGGAATCAAGGCTGATTGTTCTCGTAGATAGGTCCACTGATCGTGAGCTTCATTTACTCCACTCCCCGCGACACTATCTCACCCATAACCCTTCCACCCCCATCGCAACACGCTCTAGGGCATTGCTTTTTCATTGATCCTTCTACTCGTGGGACTGGGGCGAACAGCCGAGAACTCTAGTAATGCCGCGGCCCCGACGTTATTGGTGTTCCACCAGAGCGATGCAAACAGTGATGCAGTGAACTGCGATGAGTGTGAGAGCGATGTCGGAGGAGGGAGAAACAGACTGTGTGAGCATCGCGGGCTTGTCAATGCTACGGCATCAAACGATTGTTGATAGGGAGGGTTGTTAATGGAAAGAGGGGGCTCTCAGTGATTCATAGATTTTGAATGGAGTACTAGCGTTGTAAGATAGCATACTGGGTTATCAATCACACCTAGCTCGTAAAGTAATGTCCCAAGGTCTTCCATCGGAGGGCGTACATTTATTTAGTATAGGTCAAGCTTCGAAAGGTTGATTTGGCTTCATTCCAGGAAGTATATTTCGCGCGTCTTGGAGGTCGGCTATGGTGAGTATTACAGCCATTCATGCACGATGGAAGCGACAACGAACGAGATACTCCACATTTACATGCATGAGCCGGGGGACAGGGATCGAGTCGGGGTGATGCTTTGACGATTCATGGAGACAGAGAAAAAGTGTCGATTTGAGTTCGTTGATTTTGAGTTCATTCTGGGAAGTATTTGACGCCGCATGCAGTTTTGTGTCGGAGAGATCCAAGGCATGATACTACTCGGCGTCATTACCTGTATTCGAGTTAGAGCGAGAGAGAACTCGAAGAAACAGCTTGACGACATTCATTGCTCGATGAGACGACAGGTAAGAAAGCTAGGGCGTCAAGGGATTGACTATTGTGAAATTCTGGGATTCCTGCAAGAAACGATCCCGTGACAAGGTGGTCGAACATTAATTTGTGGTCAACACACGCGCCTGGTGGTCCAACCCCGTTCGTCTTGTAACACAACACCCACCTTGTAAAGCTGAGCCACCCAACAAAACCCTGTCCCACCGACGCATCAGCGTACATATACCAACATTTCCAACGTGGTAGTGCGTACCTCGATCCAGTCTCACCTGTTCTTGTCCTTCCCCTCATCTTGCATTCCTCCCGTCGCCCAGTCCACTCCAAGATCTCCGCATTTTAAATTCCACGGAGACAAATTGCAAATCTCCTCTTCCGCAATCTCGAGATGGACCGAGGATCAGTGAGCGGCTTTAACGAGAGGGCGGAACGCGAGATACGAGGACCAGTCGCGTCGCCACAAATCCACGAACGGGTGGTCGAGTTTCCACAGCCACCTCAACATGGGTGGTCTGCATCCCCGCACGCCCACGTACCCAGTCATGATATAAGCACCAGCGGTGATGCATTCGTCTACCAACATAGACTGTTGGAGCCGATCGACATCCCCGTTCTCGGAGGCGCTGTAACGGAGGCAGCAGAAAGCCCCTACGAGGACCGATCATGGTCGCCACCCAGGTCGTACTCCCGCTTCCCAACGTCCAGCGTACGAACAGGTTCTGCGCCAGACGAAGACACTTCCTACGAGCGCGGCGCGGAAGCCAGGATGAGGGAGGTGTTCGCCAAGGAGAGGATATTCGTTCCAGGGAACGTTAGCAAACCTAGGTCATTCAGCGATTCCGCGGACCTCTTCACAATGGCGTCTGCGCAGAGGGCATTTGCGTATCCGATCGCCGTAGCCCCGTCCACGGCCAGGCCATCGACGCAATCTCGCAACGACCGCGACACAGTTGGGAGAATTACATGGTCTACCAGACGATCCGCAAACGCAAGACAGAATTACTCTGCGAGCAAGGAGGAGGCTAGCCTTTTACTCCTTCTCGGAGGCAGCCATCCTAAAGCAGTCTTGCTAGAAGACGGGGATGATACTGAGGATGACGGCCCAATAACGGAGGATGCCATGCAAGGCGTCGTCGTTGAAGGAGTTCGCTTGATAAGAGGACCCCCTAAGGCCACGAAGGGTAAAGGAAAGGCCAGAGAGACGAAACCAAGGGGTGTGGCGAGCCAGAAGGACACGATTGAGAAACCCAACAATAAGCGACCTGCTACTCGAAGCGCGAAAGGCAAAGGGAAGGCGAAGGATGCAGAAAAGGGCCGTGAGGTGAAGAAGATCCAGGCGACTAAACCAAAGGTCCAGCCCAAGACGAACAAGAGAAAGGCATCGTCGTTCTCGGACAGTGACCCCGTCGCCGAAGAAGCTCCCCCGCCGGCCAAAAGGATAAGATTCGAGTCCGAGACATCGGCAGGATCGCAAGATGGCCCGAAGTTGTTCATCACCCTCCCGAGCAAGGCGCGACTTGAGGAGATGCTACGACGTCAGCCTATCTGGGTGAGTGCAAGTAGTTTCCAAAAGTGATACTCCGATACTGAGCAAGCTTGTTCTTGTGCAGGAGGTAGCATCCGCCAGATCGAGCGCAACCCATGGCAGCATAAGCGGACACACTTCGCCTGTTGCCAAAAGACTGCGCAATGCTGGCTGTCGTTCGGCACGAAAACAATGATACAGACATGTTCGATCACGCAGAGGCGACTTGTACTATAGGCATGTATTACATGTAGTCGAAAGAAACATAATGTGTAATGATCTAGCTCGATTTTCATGTCAGTATGATGGCCCAATTGAAGCCGAATGATATGTAGATGCAAACGGACCTGTGTTCCCCGGTTCTCGGCCCATTGCTATTGATTTGCCCTCAATTTTCGTCTCATTTCCACCCGTTGTGCATTCGATGTTGGCGCTGTCAAGAGTTTGGTTGAAAGTAGTCAGTGGTCACTCGACTCGGTCACCATGGTGACCGTCGGCGTTGTCACTCGTCACGGGCGCCCACCTGGGTTGGTTGCTTCAACGCTCGAGTCCAAAGGTACCACAAGAAGTTCTCGTTATTGTTAGAACGTAAGTCGCCGAACACGATATCATACAACTACAGCTGATGCATCATTTAACAGATAATCCAGGTGTATCGATGCAGAGTAACATCTATGAAATTTGTGTTGCGGCTTGATTAATTCAGAAACGGCGAGTTCAACAAGAACGACTATTATTGCAGGAGAAATTGCAGACAGGTACACATGGCCCCGACGTTTGTCTTTCCCTTTCATCTTCGTGCGTGCTGAGCGTAGCTCCAGCGGTGTACTTCGGGGAGCGTGTTTTATGCCTTTTGGTACACCCTCTTCTAGAATACAAGTAGCTCAGTCCGGTCGATTTCTCCTCCCCTTTAGATCCTTCTTTTCTTCTCCTTAGCTTTGATCGATGTTCGTTTACGCTCTCCTTCTCTTGCGTTGCGCGTCATTCGCGTCTGATTCATCTCTAGGTGAAATCGATCTAAGTACTCTGATGAGGGTACGTTGAACATCCACACGTACTATATATTTGCTAACACAGCTAAAACTCTCGTCTTGCTGCCTCTTGCACTAATCTAATACCATTGTCTTCCTCGGACCCCTAGTCGAGCCTCCTGGTGGCTAGGGGCCATTGTTTTTGCATCTCTCACTACCAACGAGTCGGACCTCGTGTAGGTCGTTTGGTTTGCTCGTGCTCCTGTCTCCTATGCGCACGAGGCAGTAAGTTAACGGTCAATGTGGTTACCTCATGCTAGATGAACACGGCAATCCGCTTATAAGGATGGCTCGCATCGACCTTGCACCTCATCAACAACGGTTGTCTTCGAATCAGCCCTTGGTAGAAGGTGTGCTAAACGTTTGCCAGACTTTCATGATTCGCTTATCATCACCCAGTTTTTGATGATGGACAAAGACTCGCTATGCGCTGCGAAGACTCCACAGGCTCTCCTGATTCCCGAACTGCTGAGGAGGATATTCGAGCTATCAACTGACTTGGCGAACAGGTCGATCGCGCTCGTTTGCAAGGGATGGTGCGAGGAGGCGTTGAGCGTCCTGTGGAGCGATGTAGAAGCGCGTCGATTGTTCGGGTTGCTGGCACCCATGAAGCTGACGGACTCCGAGGTAAGCAAACACCTCACCATCACGAATCTGATTCACGCAACGGACCTGACGCGCGTGCCATAGTGGTCCTTCTCGCGCGACATCGAAGAAGGGGACTGGGACCGCTTCGACGTATATGCCTGGAGGGTCCGCACCCTCCGCTTCTCCTGCTCGCGATTCCGCCAGGCTGTGTTCTCCGAGATCGCGCTGGGCCGCCGCGTGGACTTCCTGCCCAATCTCGCGGCGCTGTACAAGCCCCCGTCAGACTCAGACACGTCCGTGTTCCCGCTCTTCGCGCATGCGTCGGTGAGGGCGCTGGAAGTCCACCTCGAGTTCGGCGGGAGGAACGTCGGGTTGCTCGCATCGCGGATGCGCAATATCGAGCGCTTCACGTGCGTTATCCCCCACGACCCCTCCTGGTCTAGCATTTTATCCGCGCTCCGACATCTGCAGTCACTGAAGGAGCTGACGATATCCAGTGGATGTCTCGATCTCGACACATTCCATACCCTTGCGTCGCTACCATACCTCTGCAGCGTCAAGACATGCAAGCTGCTTGAAGACACCTCCGCGACGACCACAGGCTCGAAAGTATTCCCTCCCTCCCCCTTTCCTTCACTCAAGGAGCTCGACGTACACATCGACTTCCCAACAGCCATGGAATGGCTCCCAATCGCGAGCCACGCCCGCTCCCTCCGCTCCCTCAAGATTCAATCCCCCTTAAACGAATCGGGCGCAGATTACCTGCAGTTGACGAACCTCATTGGCTCGACGTGCATCGGCCTTGAGAGCTTAGAACTCGCAAGGGCCGGCGTGGGGAGCTTGGAGAGCGCCATCCCCGCCGACAAACGCTGCAGCATCGAGTCATTGACAAACCTGAAGTCTCTGCACCTGCGCGCCTTCGACGCGCCCTCTACCCCTGAACTCGAACGCCTACTGGAGCCCCTCCCCAAACTCGAATCCCTCAGCATCAGCGGTGGCCTCCGCAAAACGCCCCTCTATCACCTCGCTTCCATCGCCCGGCACTGCAAGCACCTCATCGACCTCGAACTCGACATCGACACGACCCCGCGGCCAGTACGCGCCCCTCCCCCGCCATTTGCTGTCCTGCAGAAGCTGCACGTCGGGTCTGCGGGCATGGCTGACTGGGAGCTCGTCCACGTGGGACACTTCCTCAGCCGTGTCCTCCCCGTGAATTGTGCGATCGCACATGCGTCGGGCCTGCCCCCCGACGACGTGAGTAGGTGGGCGGAAGTGAAGAAGTGGGTTCCTGTGCTTATTCAGTCTCGGATGGAGGAGAAAGGAAGCAGTACGGCCTGGGATTACGAGGTAGGGCGACCGAAGGGGCGGAAGAAAGTACGTGCTAGCGTGCGTTGGTAATAGTGACGTTCAGAGTAGACCTGAAACTGAAACTGAAACTGAAACTGAAAGTCGTAAGCGCGCGAAAGTCGCAACCGCCCGTAGCCAAATAGATGACATAAGTGATCGGCAACGAGTCGGCAACGCCACAGCAAACCTTCGCCAACCTTGTTGTAAATGCATGGTCAACGCATTGCAGCTGCGTTATAAGATGTAGTGCGCATACAGAGCATTCACATCACTCCTTCCTATCCACCATGGCCCAACCTCCCTCCCTCCGCTCAGCTTCTCCCTTGCCAATTCCAGCCTCGCTCACCAAGATCACCTGGACCCAGGAACTTACCTTCGCGCTGATCTCGCAAATGGAGAAGCCCGAGAATTTCAGAGTACTGTTCGGGAAACAGGACAAGGACGATGTACGTGACCCAGACTCCGCTTTTTTGACCGTTTCTAATTAATCATAGCGCACCGGCAAGGAATCAAAAACAAAGATCCATCAATCCATTGCTCGAGAACTGTTTCCCCAGTACGCCGGTAATCCCAAGTTTGTCAAGACACTAGGGGAGCGTGTCAAGGGGAAGATTGAGCAGTAAGTCCTCCCAATACTTTGAATTTCTATCTCTTATTGCACATTTTTGTAGGGGCCTTGTTTCCAAATACCGTCTCCATGTCAAGCGATTACGTGCGACTGGGGATGGTGTCCGTGACGACGAACAGGCCCCAAACGAGCAGACACTCCGTCTCCTTGTTGGCCCCGATGGACCAACCAACACAACCTCTGCAAAGGCGCGCAATATCTGGGGTAAGGTTATATGTTTTTGCCCGTGGATGTACAGGGCTCATGAGCTGTATTAACAGAGGAAATTCTGCAAGAGTTTCCCTACTTCGAACGCCTTCACCGCATACTCTCTACCCGCCCCAACATCACCCCACCCCTCATTATCACCGGCACTGGCCCACATGGCCGCTCAATCATTTATAACGAAACTGCTCAACCTGAAGCATCGCTGGCTGACGGTCCACCTACCACGTCCACCGCAGAACATGAGCCGTTCACTGGTACATTTGATCTTTTTCCCTCCGCCTTTGATCCCTTAGTGCTCGAGTCTTTGGTTGATCCGTCTCTCACTGTTCCTACTCTACCGCCCGCCAACTGGCACTCTCCAAGTCCACCTCCACTGACCCGGCACTCTCCGAGTCTACCACCCACCGCCCGACACTCCCCAACTCCTCCTCCTCCTCCTCCTCCTCCCTCAACATCAGCAAAACCCCGAGCTGGTCATAAACCAAAATCGTCCTCTTTTTCATTTGGGACATCGCCTTCACTTGATGCTGCTGTGGCCAAGGCCAAGGAAAAAGTGCAGCGCATACCCGCAAAGCGAGGCATTGAAGAAGTTCTTGCTGACCACCTTGGGTAGGCTTTTATTAAACTCAGAGATAAGGGAGCTAATTCATTGATAGCCGACATGCTTCCCAAGCTGAGGAACGTGACAGGCGTAAGTTCAGATTGGACGAAACCCGCCTTTATGTTGAGGAATACAGGGAAACCTTGAAAGAGGCGCAGCTTTGTGGCTACTCCCCAAAGAAAGTGAAGAAAAAGGTTCAATCTTTGCGTAAGCGGTATAATATTGAAGATTCCGATGATGATGTCTAGGATTTACATAGCCCTCATTTACCTTGTCACTCATTTAGCCTACATGTCATATACCGATCCTCATACCCCCTTAGGGGTCCCCCCTATGCCCCTTTCGGACACTCGGACCTTCGGAGTCCCTCGGGCTCCGCCCTCGCGGCCTATGCATGGTGCGCAGTACTTAGATTCACTTGTTACATGTTTCATATACATGTGCTGCTTACTTACCAGCCTCACCTTGTACACATGTTAGCTAGTATTTAAAGTAGCATTAGTACACATGTATACTTCACTCTGAATCTTAGTTCCAACTTCGCCACTTCTTGCCTTCTTGCCTTCGCTGCGGGCTCCTCCGCGGAGCCCGCCTCTCACCCATGCTCCTACTGAAATTGGGACACCGCAGGGCTAGGAGGGCGCAGCATCAAAGCTGAAGCCAAGTCCCGTGTGCTCCGCTCGTCCGCGCGTCCGCGCTCCCGCGCTCCCCGCGCGCTCCCCGCGCGTTCCCGCGCCCCTCACGGACGAGTCAGGAGGCCCCTTGACACGGTCCTTAACAGTAGATTCAGAGTCACACTCCACACCCTGCACTAATTTGTCATGACCTCAGATCTCATGCTCCGCGGGGCCCACCGGGCTCTGCTCCTAGTCAGGATATGATCTTCACGCCTCACCACTCCGCTCCCGCGGCCCGTCACTCATTCATTCACCATGTCCCTTTCCGCCCCCCACTTCGACTTCGCCCCTCGCCTCACCCCATCTCAGATTTTCCACTCTCCCCTCGCCTCCGCGCACCCCCTCGGAAATCCACCCTTGACCCCTTGACCCCCTTGACTGTGGCCATGCTTTGACTTTGAGAGCACCATTGACTTCCCACAGATACAATCCGTTGATTGTGTGGGTTAAGCAATACTTCGCATTTGAACTCGAGTTTTGACTTTCAGTTTGACCTATGAGCGCTGAACTCCCGCGCAATTCCGTCACATGGTACTCTACCATGGCGCTCCGGCGCACCGCGCGTTCCCACGCTCCGAGGCCCCCCTCGGAGAATTTGAACACTCTTTATGCTAGGCTATATGCCCAGTTTTTGTCCCCTCATTTGACCCTCGCTCCTCCGCGCATTTTTGCAGGTTTTCCCGCGGTTCCAGCGCGGAAACCCGCGCCCCTCTTCCCCTCTGAAGCATGCCTCGCCTGCCTCGGAGTCCTCGCCCCCCCTTCACTCTCCTTTCACTCCTCTTGCTGGGCTACATGCTCAGTTTGCGTTCCCTCCTTCGCCCCTTGTTCCTCCGCGCGTTTGCGCGGTTTTCCCGCGGTTCCAGCGCGGAGAACCGCGCCCCTCCACCCCTCTGAGATGTGCCTTGCTTCCCTCGGAGCCCTCGCCCCCCGCGCACCTCCCATTCTCTTTTTCATTTCAGTACTACTTGGGGTACTTGGGTTTTTGTTCGTTCAAGTGCCTCCGCGCTCCTGTGCGGAATTTCCCCGCGCTGCTAGCGCGGATACGCGCGGGCACTACCCTTCCCCTCGCCTCCGCTGTCTTGGATTTTTCCCGCCGTTACATTTCCTTCTACAGGCTTCAAGATTTTGTCTTATGCTAGGTTATAGGTGTTCTGTTCATTCAAGTGTTTCCTGCGCATTTCCGCGGATTTTTCCGCGGCCAAAGCGCGGATACGCGCGCACGCACCTCTCCCTTCCATCTTCCAACTCTTGGCCTTGTCACCTTCCCTACTCCTCTCCCTCCTGTGTCAAGATATGTGTTATGCTGGGTTGTATTGGACTTATGTTCGTTCAAGTGTTTCCGCACGCTCCACGGTTTTTTTCCCGCGCTCCAGCGCGGAGATGCGCGCACTCCCTCGCCCTTTGACTCCCTCACCAGCCATATCCTTGTCCCTCCGCACGTCCCCTTGCAATACTTCAAGATATGTGTACTACTTAGGTGGTATTGGAATTTTGTTCGTTCCAGCATTTCCGCGTGTTTCCTCGCGTTTCCCGCGGGTAAGCGCGGCTATGCGCGGGCTCCCCACTCATCTTTGTCCCCACCAACTTGAAATCCTTGCACTCTCCTACTCCGCCTCCGCGGACTCCTTGTTTTGTGTCACTCTGGGTAGCACTTGACTTCGTTCCTCTCACTCCGTCCGCGCGTTTCCTCAGAATTTTCCCGCGCTCCAGGCGCGGAATGCACGCACACTATGCTGTCTACCCACCACCTCGCTCTCCTCGGAGTTTTTGGCCTATGGACTCCGTGTTTCTTCGCGGAAAACTGTGTCTTGTACATACCTTGCACTTGCCAGTGCTACACCTTCGTTTGGACTTTTTTGTTAGGTTCCGCGCATCCCTCGGACTCCGTCCTTTTTGTGCCAACTCATGTTCATTCACTCCCTGTCCATACTCCTTCGACATCCACTCCTTTCGCCCTTCGCTCCACGCGCACCCATGCATCCGTGGCTCCTGCGACCTTGACCCTTGTGGGCCTCTTGGGAATCGGCCTTAAGGGGGAGGTACTGTCATATACCGATCCTCATACCCCCTTAGGGGTCCCCCCTATGCCCCTTTCGGACACTCGGACCTTCGGAGTCCCTCGGGCTCCGCCCTCGCGGCCTATGCATGGTGCGCAGTACTTAGATTCACTTGTTACATGTTTCATATACATGTGCTGCTTACTTACCAGCCTCACCTTGTACACATGTTAGCTAGTATTTAAAGTAGCATTAGTACACATGTATACTTCACTCTGAATCTTAGTTCCAACTTCGCCACTTCTTGCCTTCTTGCCTTCGCTGCGGGCTCCTCCGCGGAGCCCGCCTCTCACCCATGCTCCTACTGAAATTGGGACACCGCAGGGCTAGGAGGGCGCAGCATCAAAGCTGAAGCCAAGTCCCGTGTGCTCCGCTCGTCCGCGCGTCCGCGCTCCCGCGCTCCCCGCGCGTTCCCGCGCCCCTCACGGACGAGTCAGGAGGCCCCTTGACACGGTCCTTAACACTACAGTCATTTAATATTTGTCATTCATTTCATACTACATCCCTTCGTCCTCCAGTTGATGTCCATACTTATATGCTAGTAGCTCTACAACTAATTGCATTCGTTTGGCCTCTGCCTCATTCCCTGCTGGACCAAATTCCGAATCATCAGGTATGTCTGTGTCGTCCTCAGTCTCTCTCTCTTGGTCATCTTCTGCAGTAAATTCTGAGATATCTTGGGTTCCTTCAATGTCGATAATCAGATTATGAAGGATTATTGCTACTGTGATCCATCGGCAGGCTCTGACATGGTCAGCAGAGGTATTAATATGGACTCTGAGGCCACGAAGACACTGGAACCGCCCCTTAAGCACCCCCATACAGTGCTCTGACCTCACACGTAGATGAGAAACTGCTTTGTCAAACTTCTGGTTGTACCAAATACTTGATGCAGGTTCTTTGTGTACTGGTATCATCCGTGTGGTAAGTGTGTAGGCAGAATCAGCCCAGGCAAATTCTTGTCCACTAAACAACCAATCAGGGTGCTTTGCTGCTGCAGTATGTTCAAATGCAGATGCATCATGTGCAGATCCAGTGAATCCATGTGCATAATCTACAATGCGAAGATTAGATGGAGTATTTCCAATCTGTGATATATATTAGTAATGAAATAAAACCATAATTGGGTGAGTATACCTGAACATTAAGTCCATATGTTGATTTACGTGTAAAGTATGCTTCTCCATGCATGCCAGGCCTTCGATAGAGGACAACAATAGTGCCATCGTACATTAGCCAACCCTCACGCCATATACCACCCTTAAAACCAGATTGCTCTTCAATCCAACACTTCTCGTGTTCTTTTTCCTCAGCTGTAAGGGGGCGTACAAATATATCATGGAGTTCCTCAATAGCATCAAAGCACCGGTATGTATAGGCTTCTACAGTTCCCTCTGCACAACCTGCCCATCGGGCAACAGCCTCAATAGATGCTGCATTTCCATAGTGGCGCATACGGTAGAGCATCACAGCCAACTGAATATCCACTGGCTCTTGTGGTACATTTGAGCTGTTCTGGAATACAGCATGATCTTTAATCAGATCATGGATAACATCAAAGACTAGCGGAGAAACCCCAGTAATGTCTTTGAAGCGGTGGTAATTGTAAGGGCAACCTCAAGATGGCCGCACAGCGCAGGCCTAGCAGAGGGAGAATCCAAAGATATGAATAATGCTACCTACAATACATGAGAGAATACACACCTAGCAGAGGGAGAATCCAAAGAGAACAAGATAAGGATCCTCCATGCTAGGGTGCAAAGTATATACTGTAGAAGCGTGGGAGAAGAGTGAAAGAACTGTATAGTACACCCGCCACAAGTCCGATGAATATCACAAGGTACGAACAGGAGCATGTGATAATAAGTGGAGGGGAATATGCAGGAGTCGTGCCAGCGACCTGGGGAAGTGGGAATAGGAAGGGAAACAGCGGGAGAAGTGAAGGGAAGTCGTCCCAACGAGTCCAGAGATGTGCACGCGAGTCCGGAGTGAATCCGGACTGCGGGAACGCTTCGGAGTCATCGGAAAGCCTTGGAAGGCGAGGGGGTGGGGTGGAAAGGATGGAATGAGTGATGGAACGAAAGGGGGTGTAAATAAGAGTCCGTGGAAAGAGGGGAGAGGGAGGGGACGAGGGGAGAGGGAAATGGACAGGGGAATAGGGGAAAATAGGAGTATCCCCTTACATCACCCCCCCTTCAAGCTCGCGGCGACCCGACGCGAAGATTCCTGCTTGCCACGCCATGTATTCACCAATCCCGAAACCCCAGAGTGCTGCGAGAAGACGTCGAAGTACGACTGGACAGAACCCGGAGCTTTCCGACTACGCCAACGTTCCCAAGACCGGTCGAGTGCCGTAGGAGTCATCCGGAGTACACGGACTGCGTCGGGATGGCGATCATGGAAGTCCTTGACCTTCTGGGCAGCGTGTTGGAGGTTGCTCGCGGGTTCCCAGGAGTCGTGCTCGATGCCATAGCCTCGCCAACGTACCAGATACTTCAACACCCGACCGAAACGCCTGCTGTTCCGAACCTCCTCTACCTCGTGTTCCTCTTCGCCGTCTACAAGTTGCGGAGGCGGCGGGGCGACAGGGCGTCGACCCGGGATGGGGTCCGGAACGAAGGGAGAGAGTTTGACCACAGGGAAGACCGGATGGAGGCGGGATAAGCCCGGAGGGAGCTGGAGTCGGTATGCCGCCTTGCCAACCTTCCGGACCACCTTGTAAGGACCAAGGCGTGCATGTCCAAGCTTCCGGGATGGTCGAGCAAGGTTGATGTCCGACGAGTCTAGCCAAACCTTGTCACCCGGTTGGTACTCCGGAGCAGGAGTCCGACGTTGGTCGTAGTAACGCTTCATGTCGTCCTGAGCTTTGACCAAGGCGGACTGAGCTTCGTCGACAGCAGACTTCATCCGGTCGACGAACTCGTTTGCGGACTCCATGCGGGACGGCGGCTGGTGGGGCTCAAATCCAAGACGGGGGTGACGACCTGTATCCAGTAGGAACGGGGACTGCTGGGTAGAAGCGTGGACACGGTTGTTGTACGCAAACTCCGCCATAGGTAGAAGTCGAGCCCAGTCGTTCTGGCGCTCTCCGACGAAGATCCGGAGGTAAGACTCGAGCTCTTGGTTAGTCCGCTCCGTCTGTCCGTCGGACTGAGGGTGGTACGCAGTGGAAGCAGCCAGCTTGATCCCAAGCATCCGGTAGACTTCCCGGGTGAACTCTGCAACAAACTGCGGCCCCCGGTCGGAAACGACGGAGCGAGGGAGTCCGTGCAGCTTCCAGACGTTTTGCAGGTACAGGTTGGCGGAGCCGAGGGCGGACACTGTGGTGTGAGTCGGGATGAAGTGGGCGCGTTTGCTTACGGAGTCAACCACATTCATAACAGCGTCGAACCCGTCGGACTCCGGAAGCTCCACAATGAAGTCCACACTCAGGCGATCCCAGCGTTCGTCCGGAATGGGAAGCGGATGGAGCTCACCCATGGGCGGATGTCTTTGGGCTTTCGTCCGGAGGCAGAGATCGCAGTGTCGGGTGTAGGATCCGATGTAGCGGGACATGTTGGGCCACCAGTAGCTGCGTGAGACGAGTTCCAGAGTCTTCCACCTGCCTGCGTGTCCCGCGAGCTTGGTATCGTGGTGCTGGGCTACAATGGTCCGGCGCAAGTCCGGAACGTCCGGAACGTAGATCTTACCCCGGAACATCAGGAGTCCGTCCGATTGAGACCATTCCGCACTCCGAACTGTCTTGCGACTGCCCTGCGCCTTCTTCAACTCCTCCGCTGCCTTAGCCACTGCATCCTCGAACTTCGCGTTCCGCACTCCAGTCCGGATAGCCGTGAGGATATCCTTCTCCTCCCCTTCAAGAGTGACACCCGTGGCACGAACGGCGAAGTAGGACGGTTTAAGTAAAACCACATCCTTGTTATCATCCTTACCGTCCGAGTGGTCCGAGCGTCGCGAGAGAGCATCAGGCTTACCCATAGTGCGTCCGGGGCGATGCAGGAGTGTGAAATCAAAGCGGGAAAGGTAGAGGGACCAGCGGGCTTGGCGACGGTTGAGCTTCTGGGCCTTGATGAAGTACTCCAGGTTTTTGTGGTCAGTCCAGATCTCAAACGGAGTCTCCGCGCCTTCCAGGTAGTGCCGCCACTCTTCGAGAGCCCGGATGATTGAAAGCATCTCCTTGTCGTGTATTTCGTAGTTCCGCTCCGCAGGCTGTAGACTTTTAGAGTAGAACGCGACAGGGTGCCATTTACCATCATCCGGGTTGAGCTGAGAGAGGACCGCGCCCGTAGCGTAGTCCGACGAGTCCGCTTCGACGCGGTAAGGCCTGTCCTCCTTCGGAAACACTAGGACTGGTTCCGAAGTGATGAGTTCCTTGATCCGGAGGAAGGCGGACTGAGCGGAGTCATTCCACTGCCATTCTTTGGCGCAAGTGAGGTCGAAGAGAGGCCGAGCTATGTGCGAGTAGTCCTTGACGAAGCGGCGGTAGAAGTTGACGAACCCGAGGAACGATTGGAGTTCAGTCCGGTTATGGGGCGTTGGCCAGTCGCGGACTCCGGAGACCTTGACGGGGTCCATCTCAATCTTACCCTCGGAGATGACAACTCCGAGATACTCCACCTTGGTTTGTTCGAAGTCGCACTTGTCCGCCCGTAGGAATAGCTTATTCCGCTGTAGGATCTCCAGGACTCGTTTGAGAACCCGACGGTGCTCCTCGCGCGTCTTGGTGTAGATCAGAATGTCATCCAGATAGATAATGACCACACCTTCCGTAATGAGCTCCCGGAACAGGTCGTTCATCATGGTCTGGAAGGTGGACGGGCTGTTCGTCAGTCCGAAGAACATCACCAAGGGTTCGAAGAGTCCGCGGGTAGTCCGGAATGCGGCCTTCCACTCATCGCCTTCTTTTATCCGGACATTGTTGAAGCCCCACCGGACGTCGAGCTTGGAGAAGTAGCGGGCGTTCCGGAGTTTGTCCACCAAGTCGGAAATGAGCGGAAGCGGGTACCGATTCTTGACAGTCATGGCATTGAGTTTCCGGTAGTCCTGAACCAAGCGGAGCGATCCATCCTTCTTCTTGACAAAGAATACTGGAGCAGCCATGGGCGACTTGCTGGGGCGGATGCGACCAGTCCGGAGGTTTTCTTCCAAAAACTCGTCCAGCTGCTTCTGCTCCGCCGGGGACAGCGGGTAGCACTTGGTGTTGACAGGTTCCGCTCCAGGCACTAGTTCAATCGCGTGATCCCATGGACGGGGCATAGGCAGCTCGTCGAAGGCTTCCTTGGCGAAGACATCCTCGAATTCCTGAAGGAAGTCCGGAATTGCGCTGTGACGAGGGTCCGGAGCCTTATTACGCTGGAAAGCCAATGCCAGGCGTTGCGAGACAGTTTCCGTGGCTCGGACGTGTTCTTCCCGGAGACTCCGAAGGTATTCCGGAGTTGGAGGAGGAACGGCCGCAAAGATACGGTCACCCTTCTCAAGACTATCGCCGTCCGGAGTTGCATCCTCGTCGTCCTCATCGTCACAATCCAGGAGCTTCGGAGGGTCATCCGAGTGGAGTTCCTCGACCATTGGCATCGGACCCGTACGACACTCCCGGAGTCGCACGGACTCCTTGCGTCTGGTCAGCTTGTCATGGCGGAACTCCTTGCGACAGGTATCGCATCCGGATGGGCAGCGGCTCATGGTCACCTCCTTCGTTTGCCAGTCAATCTCGGGGTTGTGCTTCCGGAGCCAAGTGTATCCGAGGATGACGTCCTGGCGTCCGATGTTTGTAACGGCGAAAAGCATCCGTTCCGTGTGGTCCTTGAACCGGAGTACGAGGTCCACGACTTCGGAGATGGATCCGTTTTCGTTTGGCGAACCGTCGACATTGAAGACTGGGATCGGAGCAGAAAGCTTGCGACGGGTGAAACCATGGGCATCTGCGAACCGCGGATGCATGAAGACTCCGGTGGCTCCGCAGTCCACCAGGGCCTGCAGGGTGCATCGGTGTTGTGTATCCGTGCTCAGCACTTCAACGGGTATGTCTAACGAAAGCTTGCCGGGCAAGGCAGAAATCTTATAGCTACTGGGTAGTCGCCGTTCCCACTGCGGGCGAAACCTTCGGAGTGTGCGGATTGCAACCGGAGTTGCTTGCTTCACGTCGGACGAATCATTGGAAAGGTCGGAATGATCATCGTGTATTTCATCTACGTTAAGACAAGCAAATCGGTTGTTCACCAACGAGGCCGCACGGATCACTCGTTGGTCCGGGGAAAATCCGCCGTGTCAGATTCCTCAACCGGGGCCGTTCCCTCGTCGTCTATTCCTCCCGGAGTCCCAGTACTTTCTACAACGTCGGCCGCGGTCAAGAGATCCTCGATAGCGGACATCCGCTCCTCGGTTGTCATGAACCGGACATCAAACCGCAGCGGGCACTCGCGGGCCATGTGGCCGGGTTTGCCGCATCGGTAGCACGACTGAGGGGCAGGGGGCCGAGAGCGGGTGTGGTCAACGTCCATTGGGACGCCGGGTGAGAGAGCCTTTGGAGGAGGCAGGGGTTGGAAACGGGGTTGGAGAGGCGGGAGCTGGGTCCGAGGTGCAGGAAGTAT
This sequence comes from Pleurotus sapidus, assembly GCA_026743855.1. Lineage (NCBI taxonomy): Eukaryota > Fungi > Basidiomycota > Agaricomycetes > Agaricales > Pleurotaceae > Pleurotus > Pleurotus sapidus. The sequence continues at coordinate 206,028 of JANBWZ010000020.1, forward strand.
CCCTCCGGGGTTCCGAGCGATTCCGGAGTTCGCAGCAGGTCGGGGAGAAGGTCCGGAGTGAGCGGAATGCTGGCCGAAGTGGAAGGACTGGTTTGCAGCACGATTGTCTGCAACCCGTTGCGCAGCGCTGTACCATCCTTCAAAGTCTTCTTCGCTGGGGCAGTCCGCGGACTCCGCAACACGGCTCTGGATGACGGAGTCGAGCCCGCGTCGGAACTTCATTGTGATGTTGGAGCCCTCGGTGTATCCGGACTGGTCAATGAGGTCCTGGAACTCGTCGAGGTATTCCTGGAAGGTCCGGCGTCCTTGGTGGTAACGGGTGGACTCCAGCTTGAGCATAGCAGACTCGCGTTCCCGATCCGGAAGGAAGCGAGTCCGGAATTCCGAAGCGAAGTCACTCCAGGTTTTGAAGTAAGGATCCCGGGTGCTCCGGAGAACCATGTCCGCATATTCCTTGGCTCGGTCCTTCTGGAAGAAGGAGAGACACCAGAGGATTTTGGCTTGCTCGTTCGGGAAGTGGTCCGGACAGAGCTGGAAGTAGATGGTGCAAGCGTTGAAGAATGCGCGACCATCCTTGCGGTTTCCGTCGAAGATTGGGGGAGAGGCGGGCTTCAGACGGGACCGCGGAGTGGTATTGTGTCGACCCGGGGCGTGTTGGGAGGCTGCTGTGCCTTCCGGTTCGGGGTCCGGAGTCGTTTTGGGCGTAGGGGGTCGGGGTGTAGTAAGGAGTGATTCAATTCGAGCTAGGGCGTCATGGATGGTGCTGATTTGGGTTTCGTGCTCGTACGTCTGAGCCCACAAGGTCCGCAAAGTCTCGGAGTCCGATCCTGGAGCGACTGGCTCGAATGACGGGATCTGGCCGGAGGCGCCCGTCATTTCGGAGTCGTCAGGGGAGCGAGGGATGGAGTTCCTTGGGTCCTCAGAGGTGGGTGGGAGTAGCAGGAGAGCGTCCGGAATGTCCGCAAAACCGGAAAGACGTCGGGAGCGAGTCCGGGATGACGCGGGACGTTTTCCGTAGGGCTCTGGTGCCAGGATGGGGGATCTTGTTCTGCTGTAAGGGCAACCTCAAGATGGCCGCACAGCGCAGGCCTAGCAGAGGGAGAATCCAAAGATATGAATAATGCTACCTACAATACATGAGAGAATACACACCTAGCAGAGGGAGAATCCAAAGAGAACAAGATAAGGATCCTCCATGCTAGGGTGCAAAGTATATACTGTAGAAGCGTGGGAGAAGAGTGAAAGAACTGTATAGTACACCCGCCACAAGTCCGATGAATATCACAAGGTACGAACAGGAGCATGTGATAATAAGTGGAGGGGAATATGCAGGAGTCGTGCCAGCGACCTGGGGAAGTGGGAATAGGAAGGGAAACAGCGGGAGAAGTGAAGGGAAGTCGTCCCAACGAGTCCAGAGACGTGCACGCGAGTCCGGAGTGAATCCGGACTGCGGGAACGCTTCGGAGTCATCGGAAAGCCTTGGAAGGCGAGGGGGTGGGGTGGAAAGGATGGAATGAGTGATGGAACGAAAGGGGGTGTAAATAAGAGTCCGTGGAAAGAGGGGAGAGGGAGGGGACGAGGGGAGAGGGAAATGGACAGGGGAATAGGGGAAAATAGGAGTGTCCCCTTACAGTAATGATCAGGATTAGACATGTATTGCCATAACAGATTGATCTGTGAGCTCTTGGGCACTGGAGTTCGAGCACGAAGATACCGTGTTTCATTGATGGCTTGAAGCACCGGAAGATTTGCAAAAAGCTGATCTGTTAAGTGATCTAGCTCATTTTCATCAGGAGAAAGGGTTGGAATAGTAAGAAGGTGAGTTAGAACAAGACCAGTTAGAAAAGTACGCCGGATCTGCTCTCTATATGTTTCCGGAGGCATAGCAGATGGTGCGCAGTGATAACTGTGCAGGCGACAGGGGTACCCAGGGGTACTGATGATTCGATCTCCGCCGGCAACGGCTAACGGCTTCGCACTGTTTGGCTACGGGCGGTTGCGACTTTCGAGCGCTTACGACTTTCAGTTTCAGTTTCAGTTCTACTCTGAACGTCACTAATGGATACAGCTTCAGCTCGCCGCTCCGTACATCTGTGTATGTATATTGTTTGCATACTTGCCTTTATGAACTCGTTGAGTGAGTAGATCTCTCGTTATCAATACCGAAAGCCAATGTGATATCATTGCTATGGATCATACCTCATGTCGATACCAAGCTAAGCGCAGCTCGCAATTTGATTTGATTCGGATCCGACCCGCATTTCTGGAGTCCAACGTAGCGTCTCGAAACCATTGGACGACACTCTCGTGTTTATAATCGGGGCTGAAGGCTTGATGCGACGCGATCTCATTTTACAAAAATGATTGTATCTGAAGCTCAGGCCTTGGACTTCAGAGAACAAACGAAGTAAGTTAGCGAGCTAGTACTCTTTGTCCCACGGTAACAATTTCTTAGTCCCCTACAACGAACATCCTTTTTTTCTCCTCTCCTCAACCAGCCAATGCTGCACCGCCTTATCTCCTCACTGAGGTGATTGCACAACATTGAGTATCTCTGAGATACACTTACAGTGTAAGTGCGTAAAATTACAAGTTTGCGATCAGATAATCATAAATCGTCGTATCTCATCATCTCTTCCCCTTCCTGCTGTGGCCCAATTGTACTGCGGAATTCAGAGCTTCGAGCTCTTCCTGGTTCGACGTCCTTTTCTTTGGGCAGAGATGGATTCGCCCGGATTGATATTGCTGTCGGCAATCGTAGATGTGTCCTCGTCGTTTTTGTCGCTGGTCGCCTTCGACACGTCACCACCTTTGTTAGTCTTCGCCGACGTCGCCAACGGCCCGAAACTATCTTTTGCTAATCCAAAGGTCAGCACCTCGCAAGGAGCCTCGAATCTGGCATGAAGCTCACCATTTCCCCCGTCTTTATCAGTTTCCTGGATCGCCTCGCCCTCATTTTCATTCAAGCTGCGCTTGATGGGGCTGGTGTTGGTCGTGTCGCGAGCTCGAAATTCTGCCCGAGTCCGAGGTGGGAGACGGATCGCCAGCTTCGCCTGCACGTGCGCTTTTGCAGGAGTCCGAGGAACAGTGAATCTCGCACGTTTTGCTGGTCGAGGGGAGTCCGTGTCCTCTGGCGCCTCTGATGCACTTTGATGCGTCTTTGCATTTGTTTTGGCAGCTTCATTGGTATCCTTCTCGGCCGACTTGATCCTTGTTGACTTCCTTGCCTTTCCTTTTCCACCCGTGGTCGCCGATGCGGCGGTTCCAGCCACACCTTTGTCGACATCTGCAGTGCTCTTTCTCTTCGTACCCTTCCTCTCCTTCGGCACTTCAGTCGCCCCGTCTATCATTCCAATGTTTGCATGTCGCCGACTCTTCGACCTCGTCGTCGGTCCCTTATCATTTCCCCCGAAATCGGAGGACTCCTTTTCAAGCGGCCGTGGATCGTGCTCTAGCGCACCGTAGTAGGCCTTCAGTCCTGCTGTTAAGCTCTGGGACGCTGCATTAATGTCTTTCTGAGACAAATGGGGTGGAGCTGCGAGGGCTTCGGGGTTTTCTGGGCCCAGGTGGGGCGGCAGGTAGGAAACCATGGTGTCGAATTGGGCTCTGGTGAGCAATCCATTTCCTTCTCTATATGCCTCCTGGCGTTTGCACTTCTCAGCATCGATCTCATCGTCAGTTTCGACATCATCTCTAGCATCCCGATCCCCCTCTTTGTCGGCAGTGACCATTGTACTCAGCGCGCAGAAACGGCGCAGAAGCATATCAGCAGCGGGGCCAGTCGGCGAAGGCGGGGGCGAGCGCTCGGTCTCTCTCCACTTCTCTTTCGCCCTGCGCGACAGGCGTGGAGGTGACGGCGGGACGCCAGGCCCCGCGAGCGTGCGCCCTGCCTGCTCCGCCCACATCTCCCGCAGCCCGGCTCCGAGGCTTGCAGCAGTGCCATCCCCAGTACCAGTGCGCGTACCCTCGTCCGCGTCCGCGTCGGTGCATCCGGTTGCTGATGCGCATTGACGAGCCCGGTCGTGTATGCGCGTGCGACCACTGGGGGGTGATCGCTGGAGCGCGATGCTGTTGGCTGGTGGGACGCCCGGCCCCGCCAGGCTTGGGTGGGCGTGAGCTGGTGCTGGAACGTGGCAGTGAACCGCGATGGGATTCTGTGCGGTGCTGCTGTGTTGGAACCGCGTATGTGTATGCGTATCGATATGGGCAGGCGTCAAACCCAGCATGGGTTGCGTCGTAGGAGGATAAGGTGTTGTTAGCAGACTCGCACTCTGTTGCTCACATGGAGCTGGAACGGCGATTGGTTGAATGGCAATGGGCACCAAGGCCTTGCTACTGTATTGAAATCCCTCGTCCGCTTGCCTATATTGCGGGGATTTTGAACCCGCACCGGGGAAGATGGAGGCAAACACAGACAAATTACATCACGTGGGGGTGTCGCGTCGACGGTGCTCGGTGTGATGTGCGGATACCTTTTTACCTGTATACCTTTTCCTGTCTAGACAATATGCCTCCTCGCTCAACCGGCTCAAAACACATACCTGACAACATTCCACTCTTGAGAAAGTCTACGCGTACCCTACAAGTCCCGGCTCATTTAGATCTTGACCCTGAGGAGCGTGGATTACTCTTAGAATGGCTTGAGCTTGTGGGGGAAGATTGCTATCGGTTTGAGCATACACTTGAAGATCAAGGTAGTGTACTACAACTCATACCGTCAAAATAGTACTCTGATTAGGTTAGACCGAGCTTGTCAGATTCTGGCGAGGCTAGACCTCCATATTCCGGACAGTATAGACCGTGATGTCCGCTCCAAGTTAGTAATCCAGCACAGCGACAACAATTCTATTGGGAAGAACAAAATGTACAAAAGATGGACACGCTTGTATCAGTGCCAGGCCGGAATCGATAGTACAGCTGGTCTTCACACGTCAAAGCGTCGATTACGGCCTTGGGAGAACATTAAATGTTGCATGTATGCGCGTGTAATCACAACCCATGATGAGCAAGATCCACGAAGTATGTGCCTCACCTTCATATCATTGTCTGACCCTGCTGATGCGCTTCTAGACAAGAAGCTGCTCATCATTGATGAGATCTCGGGGCACCTGGACCACTCGGAAGAATGCCAAGCCCAGTTGGTTATGTCCCGGAACCCCAGAATCCCAATCCATCCAGAGCTTCGATCATTTGCGGTTAGTCTCCTTCAAGACGGGGTTCCAATTATTCAAGTACGCCTTCGCTGCCGGGAGTTCAGTAAAGATCGGTGGGGGAGCAAGATTGGGGATGAACAGTTCCGCTACGTTCTTGTCGAATACGACACCATTTCCCTATATCGGACGCTTAGGCAAGGACAGGGAATTCCCCGGACGGAGCGCATGAAGGCACTTGATAACATTGATTGTTGGTTTCGTGAAGACAACCCACAGCCTCCCCTTGGATCGGAGAGCATCTCCTCAGCTTGCTTATACTACCAGCCCCTGGGCCCAGGCAACAATGACAGGTTAATACTAATTTTCTCCACTCCTCGACAGAAAGAGATGGCCTGGATGTACGGTCATCAAAAGCAAGTCCTTATGGACGGTACTTTTGGTGTTTGCGCATCTTGCATTCTGGTATTCTTTCTCATGGCTATTGACGACCGGAACATTGGTATTCCCATCGCAACAATCATATTCACCCCCAGAAAGGATGCCAAGGCTGGCCATGCTTCATACGATAAAGCTATACTCGACGACGTCCTGAGCAAGTGGAAGAAGGCCATGGGCTCTCGAAACGGGCAAGAATTCACCATCTCCATCGGCAGCACCGACAACGACAAGCGGGAACGACATGCCCTACAGCAGAACTGGCCTGACATTGACCTTATCCTCTGCATGTTCCACACCTGGCAATCTTGGCGAAATAAACTAAACTCGTCGCTTAAAGCTATCCCCAAGGGTCCACACCGAGAGGAAGTCCGGAATGACTTAGCAAGTTTTCTCATGCATCTTCTGAAGGAGTTGACCAACTACAAGGACGCAATTGAGGCCTACAACTCTAAGCTGGATTACTTCCGTGGTCTCGCCCTCCCCCCATCAACAGAGCTCAACCAGAAGAAGTCAAAAGCAGCCCTGGTCTTCTTGGCGTACTTCGGTGATTACTTGCGCTTGCAGTCTTTCTGGCGGTCATGGTCGCGCGCGGGAGCTATTGCGGCAGCCGAAAAACTGGACGTCCCTGAGCAGTCCATTGCACGTACCACCAATCATCTGGAATCCTTCAATGGGCGCATCAAACGAAAATATTTTCAGGCATACACTCATTCTCAACGCTTACCTCGCATCGACGTCTGGATTCTCCTCTTCAATACCAAAGCCCTTGCCGACTTTTTTAACGAATATGATGAACGTCGGTCCACCATCATGTACTACGAGCAAATGCGACACGTGGCCCCCAGCTCAGTTCCTTTCGGACCACCATCTACCACCAGTGCCGGTGCTCTCATTCCAGCCTTTCTCCCCACTGCAGACGAAGTAACTGCTGAATTGCTCATGGAGATGCAGGTAGATATTGAGGAAGACACTCACTCCGACCGCAGTTTCAGCGACTCAGACGAGCTTTCTTCTGACTGCGACGATTCTGAAGACACCACCAATCACAATCACCCTGGGGGCAGCTTCTTAGCGGCGGATGCAAACAACGAAGAAGATAGCATGGTGATGAGAGACCGAGTATTCCTGCAGATCAACGAAAGCGGCGAGAGAAGTAGTCTCATGGACCTGGCAAACATTAATCAAGTGCAACATGGCTGCTTGGAGGATCACGCGCCTGAGGACGGCTGCCAGCACAGCGCAACTGGTGACAATCTAGACAGAGAGTTTGGGGACTGGCTTTGGGGGCATAATGGTGACATCGCGCTTTGTTCCGACGATATTCTCGTTGATCTTCCTTCAGACACATCATCTGAGTCTGAAGTTCCTGACTCTTGCGATGGTTCATTTGATTTCTCCTCCTCGGCCAGCACAGACCACGGTGTCCTTGAACCTGTTTACCTCGACCCAGACACCCAAGACCCACAACGAACTTCCACTTTCGAGCCGATGGCATGGCAAGAGCTGCTTGAAGCGGAAGATCAATACATCCGGACGCTACGCAACCTCTTGCTCATATCCCCACATCAACATCAAATGATCTTCGACCGTATCAGTCAACGGCTTCAATCCACCTTCATAGGGTCTGACTACGAGCAGGTTCAGCCCGATCTTCAACCTGAACTACCAGAAGCTACCCTCCAAGTGACGCGACCAATCCTGCATTCAAACCGTCCACCACAATTGCTCCCTCAGCGTAAAGAACAACGGAAGGAGTCTCATGGAACTCGTTGACACCCACTTAGTCGGACTTTATGCAGACGGCATGTAGTATTGTTAATACTATTGACTTGCTTCGTTCACTACTCGCCGTAAGCTATTCAAATTTCAACACTAATTGTGCACTGTGTATTGTTGACCGAACACCGCTCAATCCGTTCGACGCGCACCGTTCACCATCCACCCCCACATTCAAGCATGCACCGTGTATCGTTGACCAAACACCGCTCCGTCACTACTACTCCGAGTCAGCACAGACCCGCCTTGAGGGGGGTTAGCGGGGGGAACGCCCGCGGAAGAGATGGGGTCCAGGGGGAACCCCTGGCCGTTGCGGCCGGCGCCGCAAACCCATGGCACCAGCCAATATTCACCAGTGAATCTGTCTCGCTCACCGCTGTAGTATATACCCTGTCTTCCCCACCGTACAAACATATATTTGTTCTTGTTTGTCAGTCCCTTCCCCGGTGCGGGTTTGATGTCCATATTGCGGAGCCAGGGGAATATGCGAACGAGGTGACGGGGGTGGAGATGGGGCAGGGCTAGGAGGTGGGGTGAAGATCGCTGGACGCAATCGAAACATCGTTGGCGCGCCGGTGTGCAAGGAGGCCGTGACCTGCTGTCGTCGTGGTTGACAATGTCTAGGTGGGTCTTCTTGAAATGTTTGTTTATCTATTCGACAGCGGACACGAATCCTTTGGCGATTATCTACTACGGAGATGACCGTTAGCTCAAGTAATGTGTGGTGCTTAGGTGCGTACATCGTATTGTAGGGTTGGCACCCTGTTCGATCCCGGATACACGGTTTATTGTACGTATAGTATCATTTCGTTTACTTGGGGGTGTGGGCCATTGCGGTGCATGGCATGTTACGGGTCCTTATTTGACTTTGTTTCGTCGTAGTTTTGGTAATAAATAAAGTACAAGTATAAGTACAGTGTTCAAATGAAGCTGGAGAGTTATTCAAGCTTGTATACGAAATGCGCGCACGCTCATTGCCCCGACTCCCGCCCAACAACAAAAGCACTTGAAGCGACGGAATCCGTACACAGGTAGCAAGCCACTCCAGCAGAAGACCCAATGTCGCCAGGATCACGCCAGGATCAACGTCGAAACAGACGAAAGAGAAGGATCACGCATCGGAGAGGCTGCAGGGGGGCAGCAAGCCCATCATTTACGCGACGAGGCTGCCTCCGAAGGTCAGGCAGCCGGTACAGACACATGTATGGAGAGATAGATGTATTCGGCGAGATGTAAACGACACCAAGAAACCAGTGAATAGATATAACAACTAGTTTTGCAAGTGACGGCGGATGGGACCTGCAGAAACGTGAGCTCAAGGAGAGGAAAAACGGTGGAGCGAAGACACACCAAGAGCGACGCCGAGGACAGCAAAGCGGATGGTAGGTGACATGGCGGCCTCCTCGAGGTACGTCTTTGTGGCCCAAAAAAAACTGAGAATCAACGAAAAGGGACAAGAGATGTATCACTCACCAAGATTTGGCAACGAGTTTTGTATACCACGAATCGGGCTTGTTCGGAGTCGAGCGAGTTACCTCACCACCCCAGATGGTACTCGACAGTTCGGCGAAGCGTCTCGTCGTTCAGGGAACTGCGAAGAAGGTGAGACATGAGGAGCGATGGAGGAAGAGGAGCGAGACACACGAGAGACCCTCAGAGATGAACGCTTCAACCAGAATGTTCAATACCGCAAATCGAATACTGCGGAGCTGACCGCGGTCAAGAAGAGGCTGATGGTGTGCGGAATAGGTGTGCCCGGCCCACGTCGGATATTCCTCAATACGCGGAGGGGGGGAAAGACACGGGACGAAGAGTGGGAAACGGTGCGCTGTTGCCGTTGCTCGCTGGGACAAACGTTTCTCTGGTCGACGGGACGGTATGCACAGGAACGAAGCGGCTATCACGCCTAGCCAGGAAACAGTTACCATCCATAGCGAGGAAAGCAGCGGACACGTACCTCGAGTGGACAGTGTATATTTTATAAATACAGGGAACTGACCAAGCCCCCACCCCACTCCCCTCTTGTTGCGAACTGAATGCGAATACAAGGCTAAGTGGGCGACGTGGCCACGAAGCCAAACAGGCGCCTAAAACCTAAAACCAGATCAAGCGATGAGATTCACACACCCGATGGACCGGCTACCGGGGACTTCAATACCCACCCTCTTTTGTAGGCGCCCGCGCAATCCGCCATTGATAAAACGGCTCCTTACATTTCATTTCATTACATTCCAGGACCCGTAACTTCCTCGTTCGGTCCGAGCACTCGAACACGAGCTGCTGCGGCACATTCATTCTTAGGTATTATCTTACTTACTTATACATGCGCATTCTGCATGCCTAGTTACATATACTACATGTATATATAGTATTTAGATAGCTACCTATGAACAAAAAAGAAGAAGAAGTTTCTCCCTCCCTCCGTTGCGTTGCGTTTGAGTCGAGTCCAGCAGTCGCACGCGGCGCTGCTTGGTCGCGTCCCGTTTCTCCGTTCCGTTCGTCACGTGGCGTTCGGTTTCGTTCCTTCTCACTTCGCTTTTGGTGGGAACACACCATTCCCTGTCCTCGCTCACACACCCGCGAATTCCACTTCGCACCTACAGTATCAATATCCTAATATCCTGCGCTTCGAACAAATCTGGTTGCGGATATTCAGGTGCAGTTTCTGCGAGGACAGAGACGTCAGTCCTCAGCTCCAGCGCAAGAAGGCATGTCAGACCCCGCGCCCCCCGACTCCAGACGACCCAGCCGCCCAAGGGACGTGAAGATGAGCATGCAATGAGGAAGTGTGTGCGCACCGTTTATTGTCCACCTCGATCCCGAGAATCAGAACAATATCCAGCAATTCGGGTGGCACGCAATGCCGCACGCAGTACCACACGCAGTGGAGGACAAGACAGTTGTTGATCTAGTGGACAAGCTCTTCGGCGAAAATGTTTAACGCAGGTACAATGGGGGTGTGGGTGTGGGTGTGGATGTGGGTTTAATAGTGGCAGGGAGGAACCGCGTTGCGGAACCAAATAAGTGGGTGGTCAGATTTCACTCATGTTTGTTCGTCACGGGATCGTCTTTCGTTTGCCTGTTTGCCCACTATTTCCTCATTCGACCACAGTAGTTATATGAAAGTTTGCGGGTGTTGGAGTCGCAGGCGAGGGGTATGAGTATTTCGCTCAATTGATTTCACGATATGGAGTTAGTGCCAAATAGCACGAATACATTCAAAAGGGATATGGTACGGATAACGCCCGCCTCACACTCATCCCCAAAACTCAAGCATTCCCGAGTAGCCGTTTCGCCACTAAACTCCCGCAACTCATCTCATTCGAATCGTAGCAACATGCGTCGATTGTGGCGCAAATCCTTCCTAGATCGAAGGTAAGTTTGTTTTTGTTTTACTCAGCTTCGTGATTGATGTGAATCTCACGATTATCGCAAACGCTGGCTCCCGGCTCGATATCCAAGTCCGCTCATAATCACGCTCTTGGAAATCCTTGATGCACCACGATATCCCACAGAAACCCCACGCCCGCGCTTCCAATACCTTTGGATGCACCCAATGTATCTCATATCGTGCTTCAAGGAAACAATGTCTCTCTTAATATCTCGGCAGAGTACAACAAATTCAGGTATGGTATCCTAGGTTATCAAACTCTACGTTACACATAGAAGCCGCCAAGACAGCATTGATCTCCTCAATCGAACATCCTCCCCTGTAAAGCGACAGAGAGAATCGCGTTAGCCCCCATTCCGGGTACCGTTGTCTTCTCATCTCTTCCCGCATTGAGCTCTGGTGTTATTCAGCGTTTACGGAGCTCAGATACAAGGCACACTGAAAGAGGAGCAACGTACATGAGTTTCTCGCTCCAACCCTGGGCGAATAAAGTGGCGGGCATACAGAGTGAGGTCACGAAGGACGGGGAAAGAGGCCGCAAGTAGGTCGATCAGCTCTCCGTTGAGGATCTCTACTTTGAGCAGGAGCCGCGTGATCCCCGTTCCGCTCCAGAACGCGCATATCCGAGAGACCTCGGTCTTGGGTATGTGTTCTGTCAAGAGGTGAAACGTCTCGATCTCGAGCCGGGGGAGCCCAGTCGATGATCTATATGGAAGCGGCAGTAGCATGTTGGGATGTTGGGACCACATCTCGAGCGTGTGTAGTTCGGGTAGGTGGAGGGTTTCGAGGGACGGTGGGGGGAAAGATGCCACGATCGTGGTTGGCCACATCTTCAGCTTCCTGAGGGATGGGAAATTCAGGCCGATGCCCTCGAGCGTTCCGGGATTGCGGATCAACGCATAGAAGGTGAGTTCTCGAAGCTTTGGTATGACTATACCGGCGACTGATATATGGGGCAACATGAGCTATGGCAGCGTCCCCGCTTGAGCTGGAATTCGATACTCACCTTGATCAGAAAGGATGTCGGAAATATGAGAGGCGACATCGTCCCTGTTTGACATGATACTTAGAGCCTCCAACGACGTCGCGAGGGCCCTGAAGAACGGACGAAGAGGATCTTCCGACGGCAATGCTTGGTTTAGCGAAGTGTCGTACAGCTGCAGGCGCACATCCTTCAAGTTGCGAAACTCCATGAGAGGTAGTACTGAATCCAGCTTATGAGGGCGCATGATCAAGTCGAGTGTGGAAATGGGAGTACGAGAATAGAGCACAGAGAACAAGGACCGAGCGAAGAGAACTTCTTCGTCAAGGTTGTCGTTTGATGATAAGCGGATGGTCGCTTTTTGGAGGTTTTCCGCCGCGGAGAGGGCGTCGAGGACGCGGAGCGCAGCGCTGTTTGGCGGGAAACAAGATGACATCATTGGTGCGTCTTCTCCAGCCTGAGGGGGATGGACTGGAGCACCCCTTGCTCCGACCCACCAAAGAAGCACACCCCAAAATCGGGACTTTCGTGTTCTCTTCCGTTTGGGCGGTGGACGAGCCGGAGTATTCGGAGCCGTCAGAGTCTCACAGAGAGCCTCGAACAGAGATGAGGTTGAGATCTCCACGCTTTTCATTCGTTTTGCCAGCCTCGCTTCTCTAAGCGTTCGGGTTTAGCGTCAGTTCTGCAGCACCATACGTGTGTGTGGAGGGTGGGAGGCACCCACTCTGCTCGCAGGAGCTCGAATCCGGGAGAATTGAACGGGAAGATGCGATGCTCATACAGCCTCAGAAGATCCATACCAATGTCACAGAGCGTCCGGTTCACCAGACGCGCCTGGAGTAGGTCGGATTGGGGGAGATACGACAAGATGTGCATCCAAAGTTCGGGAGGAAGCGTTGGCTCGGGAGGAAGCAGGCTCATGGTGGTGGAGTTGTAAGTCGTAGTTTGCAGCATGCGTCTTACCTTTCGGCTTTGGGAAGTATGAGGACAGCGCAATTGGAAAACAAGGTTAGCTAGTGCCGCCCATGCCTGATTTGGCGTTCGCGATCGTGAGAGTGCGCCCAGCTGCGCCCACAGACAACACAGCTTCGGGTGGGTAATGTATCCGCCTGTCGAGCAACTACCAAGGTGATATGAATTTGAAATTTACTTATCTTTCTAGACTCTGATCTTGGGGTGTCGTTCGCGACGCGCCTTATAATATGGCGAGAGGGAATTATCGAGGTAGATGATCTAGGGAGAGGCGATGAAGATCAGATGGAAACCCTTGTTTCATTTCACCTAGATAGCGAGGATAATCCGTATAGCTATGGTGGTATTTGGTGGTAGTCGCCTAAACACAGCTGGAAGATCCTTTGTAGCAGCTCGGGTATGCAGCATTTCGGGTATACAGCAGCCCGGGTATGCGGTGTGTTGGACCGCGAAGCGTGGCAGTCTGGAATCTGGGACATGATGTATGCGGGTGTCCGTCAGAAAGAAGCGTGCTTCCTACATATGCAAGCATCGTACCTCTAGACCATCAGGCCAGCTAGAGCGCGATTTTACAGTTAAATCATGGGGAGATGCAATGGAACGAGGAGGAACAAGGAAAGACGGACAGGAGACAGGGACAAGTCACGTGTGTTCGACTTGGAGTTGGGCGACGCCCACCCGCACTTGCTTGTTCTTCTCACTCTCATCCTCGCCCAGCTGAGCACCTATTATCTGATTGAGATATATCATTCCGGACTTGTTTTGCGTGTTTGGAGACGATGTCTAACTACTTGAAGAGAGGGAGCGGACAGCGTAGTGGTTTCACTTGAAAGTGGCATGTCCCAGATTGTCACGGAAGGGGCGCGGGTGCAGATGTACGGTGTACAGTCCTCTGGTGTACGATTTCGCCGCAGGCTGTCGACGTTAACTTGGTCTACTGTCTCGTCGGAAACGACGATATTTAGATATCCGAGTACCCTACGCGGGTGTTGCTCCTCTGGACACGCATTCGCTCTGCCTAGATTTGCTAGCCCACCGGTTTCCAACCTCCTTGCGCTTTTCTGCTGAAGCCCAAGACGTTCACCTCGAGTCTCTGCAGCGTTGGGATTTCGGCAGGTTGGCGGCGGCGATGGAAGGTGCGATCTGGGTTGGATCGATGTATGCTATTCGTGGTGTGGCTCAGCTCGTTCATCGAATACATCCTTCTTCTACTTGCTCACCTTTTTAGGCTTCTTCTCACATCCCGCCATTGAGCCCTTTTACACCCGGCCCGAAGCGAGTGGCAACGCAGAGAAGCGCCGCCTCTCGACCTGTGTAGCGAGTCGGCTAATCCTCGTCGCCGCCTCTCTCTCTCTCTCTCGCAGGCTCGAACAAGATCACACACGTTTGCCCACCATATCATGCCACATGCATCATCACGCACGCCGAGCTCTCCCTTCTTCTTCCATCATCCCACCTTCCGTCATAAGCGTCTTCGTATGTTCCGAACACTTATAATAACTCCTTGAACCAACCTTCCGTCCCCACGCACACGCTCAGTCGTTGTCTCGCTGTCGTTTTTCGGTTCGCTGATCCCCTTCTCTCCTACCCCGCCTGCTCGTCTTTCCCGCTGTCACGTTGTCCATCATTCGCCGTGACCCCCGCTGGTCTTTCATTCCAATCGAGCATCGCCAGCCACCCCCGCGATCGCCACGATCACCTTGAACTGGCTCTGCGCCACAATCCTTATTCAACCGCGATCAAGATCATCCCCCCGAGTGATGACCCCTTCCCACCACCATCGACACCAGCCCTATTCAACGACAGTACACTCAATGCTCTTCATCTTGCTGTTACTCCTATCGCTTTCATTGCCGCACATAGCATTGTCAGTCTCCGTTCCGAGTGCAGTTCCAGGCTCCGCTGGGGGACTACCAGCGGGGACAGCCTCGGGAGTTGTTGTTCATGCTGCCGACTTGCGTGATGCGGGGCCGATCGTCGAATCCAGAGCCGACGCGTGGAATGCAAGTTCGACGGATCCGAAGCTGGTGACACCGACGGTCGTCAATAACGTCAACGTCGACTTGGGAGATCCTAGCGCTGCTACGCATACGCACTCTTCCACCCCTTCGGCCACGACTCTTTCTACGTCTTCGACCTCCAACACCTCCTCCACGTCCACTCACACCGACGGGATCACCTCTACAACGGAAACTATTACCACCACCGAGACCACCACCACCGAGACGATTACAAGCTCAAGCTCAAGTAGAAGTACTGAAATAGGTGGTGGTTGGACGACTGTAACGACTTTAACGACCATAACGACTACGATTACGACTATCACGGTCGAGACTACAGGTACTGGTGTGGGTGCAGAGTCGAGTACAATTACTACCACCACTACGACGACCACTACCAGAACTACCCGAACTACGACAACCACGACATCCTCTCCTCCTTCTCCGCCCCCTTCCACCCCTCCCGCCTCCACCGAGGCATCCACATCCACTACGACGACACCAGCTACGACGATCTCATTGTTAGGAACACCGACACCAACACAGGTCCCAGATTTCATACCCGTCGCCCCGGGTGGCGGGTCCTCGACAAGAGTGCTGGGCTCGGCGAGCCGCTTAATGTACGTCCTTGCAACTGCAACTTTCTCTAGTTTATACCCCACTTTCCTTAGTTTATACCCACTTTTTTTACTCTCCGTTACGGGTGTCGCTCTATATATACATCCATATACGCCTCCGAGCTCGTTCGACGCCGTTTCGTTCCGCTTCATCCCGTTTCATTTCGTTTCGTTTGGTAGCCTTTCCCGTTTGCACCCCCTGCCGCATTATGCATCATGCATCATGCATACGCATACGCATACTCGCGGCATTTCGTTTCGGTCGCGAGACGTCGATGATTTGGCTTTGGTTTACTTCGTTGACCTCCATTGGTTTGTTTGATCGTTCATGGACGCGTAGATATTGGATTATCTCTATCTCAATATACCGTTTGTTTCATTTACTAACTAACGCGTACGCGTATGTTTTTCTATTTTCTGCGGTGGTACAGGTCATAATATCGGCAAGGAGCCATCCCAGCGTGCGCACGAAGACGGGGCTCACGCACTGGGCGCAGGCGGTCGGGTTGTACGTTTCTCTTCCCTGTTAAATTTAATGTTTAACGTTTAACCTTCGTCCTTTCCTCTCACCCGCCCTCCTCCTCCTTTATAATATCCACTACTTGCTTGTAAACCAACTAATAAATGATTTTGGCAGCTCGACGGAGTGCCTAGGATTCCACCTCGGCACTCCGCAGACGGCGAACTTGGGCGACGGTGCAGGGGACGTGGACGAGCTGGTGCGTATCCTTCCTCTTCATCCCCCTCCCCGTCCCCCTATCCTCCTCCTCTCCATCCCCTTCCACCCCCGTCTCCATCCCCTTCCACCCCCGTCTCCAACCCACCCACCCACCAACCACCCAATCACCCAAGTACAACTCAAGAAACATAGCTAACAGCTAACTAAATAACTAACTAACTAACTAACTACACACACGTTTCATGTATGCAGGGCGTCTGGCACGCGGACTTCCGGTCCCCGCTCCTCGGGACGTGCCTCGAGTCGCTCATCGGGGGCAAAATGGCCCAAGACACAACAAGGAGCAGGCTGCTAGAGATGCGAGCGCGATTATAGCCGCCGCGGAGTTAGGGCCGGCAGTCGCAATAACGGTGTTGGCGAAGAGGGAGAGAGGGGCAGGATACTCCCACCGCCCTATGCTCGCGCCGATGTCGTTATGCGCTATGCGTCATGCTGATATCGCTGCTCAAATCGCGATAGAGCGAGTTGCCATTGAAGTTTATGGGATCGAGGCTGGGAGGATGCCCGCGTGATAAGAAAGGGAACAAAGCCGGCTGAGAAGGGATGGTGTTCGCAGATAGAATATCGGTAGCTGGGGGAGGGGAAGAAGCTGAGGATTCAAGGGAGATGTGCCAGCGCGACGTGTGAGAATAACGAGGGCGGATAGACCGTGAGCCGATGCAACGGGCGAGAGGCATGCACAGGTAGGTTGGCAACACCCAAACCATGCCAGAACATGAGCCGCAAGGCGACAAACCCGTCGCGACTACGATGCAGTCTCGTTGTTTGTTGCCTGCTGCTTCCCCTTCTTCCGCCGACTCGAACTAGAACCACTAGAGCCGCTGGGGGCGCTGGGTGACGGCAGGTAGATGATGGGGTCGATGGACAAATTCACCCACGGACGCGCGGGATCTGGGGCCCTGCGCGCGTAGCTGACTTCAGCTGGCGGGGGCGGGACACGACGCACGACCTCCTCCTTGTTCTCTGCGTCAGCGCGAGAGGCTGATCGGGACGTAGCAGGAGTGGAATTATACGACACGATGACTTTCTTCGTTTTCGAATTCAGAGAGGACTTTGTGGGGCTCGTTGGTGGAGGGGCGGAGAGACGCTGTCGGCGGGGTGCCAGAGAGCGTTGGGAACGCTCCAGCTGCTTGCCGGGCCTCTTCCTCAGCGCGCTGCTGCTCCTCGGCCTCCTTTGCTGCCGTTTCAGCGATCTGCGATTCCAATCGGGCGATGATCGCTTCGCGTGTCGCAGACGTGGCAAGGAGACCCGTGTTGCAGTGGGGGCACGTCCAGTACGGCCGATTCAAATAACATAGAATCAGGCCACACGTTGGGCATATGGGCGTATACTGCGAAAGGGGGTGGTCCGCCGCTGATAATAAAATATAAAATCGGTAATCATGTTTAGTGCACGCGTAGCTACACACCTAGGCAGAAGCAGCCTCCTTTGGGGTCCTTTTCCCTTCCTGTGTACTCGCGAATGTTTCTGAGTAGGCTTTCGAGCTGGATGATCGCTTTGCTTTTCGTTGCTTGGGGTGCGCCTCCGCCCTTGCGCTTTGAGGGTGCTGTTTGTGAATGGGATGGTTTTATTCGGTCGGATGGTATTGATGACTTGGACCAGGGAGTTTTGGCGGCCATTGATGTTAGAGTTCAAACGGCAAACAGATAGGAAAGTCGAGGAGAATGATTTGAAGTCACTTTCCCACAATCAACGAACCTACTCGATACCGGGCCGGACTGGGGCCGGACACTAGATAAAACGCGGGCCTGAAGAGAGCTTCGTTATCGATTTCCCTTACTTTACTTGCGACATAAACTCTGTGTTTTTCTTGCATTTAAATGTGTATATCGTCGTGTTTCTGCGCTCTTCGCACGAGCAGTGTGGACGAGTCTACCTTTCCACGTGTAGACCGCTATAACGGGGCTCAATACGTATCCTTGCGCTCTATCAACAACGCCCATATTCGAACCAACGCTTTGGCCTCAGGTGTCGTATCCCCTTGTCTGGATTCTTATCATCACGCAGCTTTAGGATGGACAAAGACTCAATCTGCCCTGCAAAGACTTCACAGGTTGTATGACTACGTTGAAGAGGATAATAGGTCGACGAGTCCCGCGCCCACTGCCTTTGGACACGCTCTCTGTCTCTCATGTCGTTCTTCAGAAAATTCCTCACATCCCCACTGAAATCATGCAGTTCTCCGTACCCCTAGCTGACGGATCCCACAGGCGAAACTCCCATTTGAGTTTTAAAAGTGAAATTCTGTTCTGCTCGACGGGGACCCAACGCCTCATCCCGAGTACGCCCGGCCTGCTTCATCCTCTAGCTTTTCTCTGGCCTGACGAAGGACGCAGGCTCGCCAGATCTCTCGAAAGGCTATGAAGATGCAGCGGGTAGTTGAAAGGTTTGAAGTGATGGACGTATATTGAAGAGGTATGTGATGGCATGTTGCTTGAACACTACTGAGTCTCTGACCAAGATCTCATATAATGTAGCTGCATAGTTGTTATTTTATGTCATGAGGTCGCGAAAATCTGGATACTTCTCTCATGTCGCCTTCTCAACCCCCTCCCAATCCGGTCTCGCCCACTTTATACAGACGACGATGTCGTCAGTGACACCGGTTTTTTCTACTTCTACTTATGCCGCACAACTAGCATGAAGCCCTACGTCATCTTCCAGCATGTCTTTGCCGTTTCCTCGCTCGATGTGTCGTTTTCCTTCATTGACCTCTCTAACACCACTCGAACTGCGCCTGGGCTTATAGATTACTGGGTAAGCTTCCATCATGCCGTTACTGTGACAGCAGTGCTTACCCTTTGCAACCCATAGATGTACTCAACTTATTGACCGCACGTAACTCGCTCAGACCCTCGCCTTCGAGTTCCGGATGATTGAATGTCACCCAGCGGTCTCTGGCTGACGGCCCGGGAGACTGGAGGCGCATTGACCTCACTATCGCTGGATCCGCGAGTTCCCTGAGGATAATAATGGTCTGAGTGGATTGTGGCAGATTTCGGCATACCGTGGCACGTACTACATCGCGACCCCGTGACTGAAGTTCACTCGGGTTAAAGCATCGTCTCGCCCCTTCTACCACACTTCATTCTCCACTACGATATTCACTGGGCCACCCACCTCGACCACCTCGGTACTAGGCAACAGGACGACGTACGCGCATCTCAGATTGACGTTCGTGTATTCACTGACACTCCTTCGAGATAGTGATTTCTCCTCCATCTACGACCCTAAGCTACGCAAAAGAGACCATGATGAACACGGCCGCGCCAGCTACTAACAAGGGATCCCCCCTCGACAACGCCCTCATTCATTTCTCCCAAAACCGCACCGCTACTCCCGCCACTGCCACTGCGACCAAAGCCAACACGAATCACATCCATGCCACACAGCGTCAGACCCAGAATACATCTCCCACCTACCGCCCCGGGTTCGCGTACTTGGGAGATGCCAATCCCGATATATATGTGACCCCCGGCCATGTTTCTTCTCCTGTTGGAACATTGAGATTGGCATTTCCGCTCGTTGATGCGGGTGCACAGAGTACCGATGGGAAGGTAGCGGATGCCGCGAAAGCCAATCCGGACTTGAAGGCGAACGGCTGCAAATGAAGCAGCGACAGTGATCTAACGGACTCTCGTCTGTGTGGTCCGAGAAAGTCCATAATTCCGCGATTATTTGACGGCTTTGTATGTTTATTTATATGCATCTTAAATTTCACCTTGCGACCAAATCATTTCAACTCAGGACCAGGGACTTGCAGATGACACTATTTATGTCCTTAACCTGTGACTGGACGCGTTATGGGCGCCTTCGGCGTTCAAGTTGGCATCGTTAATTCTTCTCTTACTGTCCCCCCTCTAGCCATCCCAGCAGCATGTCGTTCATAATAGGAACGTGGTTGCCAACCACTGTCGCTACCATCGATGACCCTATTTATCCTAATCAGTGTGGTAAGCTCGCGTCTCTCCCCTTTTACCATGGATGGGACTCGGACTTATCGTCACTATGTACTGCGACAGCAATGGATTTTCACGATCGTAGATACCTTCGTGTTCTTCAATGAACCATCGAACGGGGACCTCATACACACCCCTTCGGAAACATACGACGGCGCACACGCATTTTTTAAGATGGGGCTCTACATAACGCAGACAGTGGGTAGCGACGGATCCTTGGTATGTTCACCATTCATTTCGCCTATAAACCCCCTCTAAATGTCCTCCGGATGCCATCCTCGTGTTTCACCATGAATCAAAGACATATCGGCTTTATCTAGTATGGGGACGACAGTCTTGATCACACCGGTGTTCTCTATCCTGAGCTTCATAAGTATCATCACTGGCACGTCCATTCCCATGCTTTCACACTACTAGAATTTTGATACGAACAAGAACGTCGCGCCCTCGGCATGATAACATTCAGAGTCTGGAAAGCGAATCGAAATACCACCGCCTTCCTTGATGCCGACCACCTGCGTTAATCTAACTCCGGACCAATGGTGCTCACCGTAATTGCATGCATAATATCTGGCTCGATCTCATTGCCGAGCACTTTTGACGTTGGTTGTACACAGTTGTCGGTGTTATACACCTTGCTTGAAAGTGCAGGTCTTTACACGTATGTACCCCCATTCTCTCACTGAGATCCTCACAAACGGAGTGTAGACTCTGCGTGATCGCGATGGCGATAGCTCCGCTTCTTTCTAGCAATTGGCTCAGCGCATTCTTCTCGGCCGTGAGTTTCCTTGACTCTTTGGCATTGTTACGTACATCCTTTTCTCATAGATCGGACCAAGAATTGTGATTCTCGTTCTGTCTTCCTTTGGGCATCCCCCTCCCTTCCATGCTTCAAGCGTACGCTTGCGCTAAAACGTCATGGGCGGGGAATAGCCTTTTCTCTGATCATCTTTCTCGTCTGCTAGGGGAAAACGGGCTCGGCTGAGATGGCAGTCCCTACTTTGTTGGTTTTCAGGCAAAGCGACGGCGAAGCCGAAAACAACAGCTTAGATGCAGAGAACATTGGTGCGACAACGGAATACGTAGGCGAAAGGGGCCATGAGTACATGACAAAAAGGTCCGCCAGGCCATCACTACCCATCAAGCGAGCCCTAAGGATGTGGTATCTCTCTTGCTCGGGATTTTCATCTTTAGCTCGTTGAGATAGTTGAGTTGTCAATATACTCTAACCATGTTCTCCCGCGCCAACAGCATGTCACATTGCCTTGGAGGGACAGCAAACATCGCAGTCTCTAGCCCCCTGTTACAACTCGATATCAAAGTTTATATAACACAAGGCTTCCGACTCTGACAGTGGCAAGGAGTCAAATGTATTTGGCGCATTATCAACCAGTATTAACCTCATGTGCTGATATCGATAAACACTGTCCACTCTATCCCGCCGCCCTCCATGCATGCCAAATCATGCCCTCATCCCAATAAGAGGGACACTGGTGCTGGAGTGTTGACTATTTTCATAAGTTTCACTCTGCGATTTCAGACAGAAAGCTTGTGGAGGAGTGACAGCGACAGCGACTTGTTATCTAACTTAGAGTAACTTAGGGTTTCCTTCGAGCTTCGCTACTTCGCCTGAAGTTGATCAAATACATAAACTGTCCGGTACCACCCAAGGTATCAATCATCCCCCCACACACTGCTCACAATGGAAGAGGATCCGAGCTACTTGACCTTCGTGCTCGCCGTCGCTCTCTCGCACACAGCAACGTACAGTAGGTGTTCCTGCACGACTGTCTGTCAAGCACGTTGAATGCTAACTAATTTCGCAAGCAATATACTTTATGCTCCACTGTGCAAGTATCTACGCCTTTCGACAACAATGGAAGAAGGGCTCTTGGAATGCGGTCTTGCTCCCTGGAATCTTCACGTCAATGACTTTGTTCGCTTTGATCACTACGGTACGCAAATCTTCCGCCACTGCATAGGCAGCATCTAACCGCCTGCGGCCCGGGGGATAGCACTGGGCTTTAACCATATTCACCATTTTTGAGGCCGTCAAGGATGAAAATAAAATTATTCCCGATGCTCTCTGGAGGGCCCCCGGAATGCTCTACATTTCGGAAACCGCCCTCGCCGACGCGTTCTTCGTATGTTCACTATCTACTCTGCACAAAGACTCAAGTTCTTAAAATTCCGCATCACACTTGAAGGCCTACCGACTTTATATAGTATGGGATCGGCATTGGCAGGTGTTGCTTGTCCCGTGCTTCTTTGTGCTGGCCTTTCTAGGTATGTACGAATTCACTCCATGTTTCCTCTCCTCTCTCATGATTCGAGATGTGAGCTCACAACAAAACCTACCAGTATGTGGGGTCCTTGATTTTTTGGATCTCTTGAGTGGTTTCTCAAATGCGTATCCATACCTGGAAGTCATCACACTTTCGTCGACAGCAATGTATGTTGTTGATCTTTTTCTCGTGGTTTCTTGGTGAATTTGATATCCATACCGCCAGGGCTAATGTCGCGATGATTGGTACGATCACCCTCAGGTAGCATTGAGTATCATCCCTACTCACATAAATTCTATATATTATAGGGTTGGTAATCTTCAAAGTCTGGAAACATATACGAGATACCGCTGTGCTCTATCCTGCAGGACGTTCGAGTTCCAATATCTCACTCGCTGTAAGTCGCCTGAGTATCACCGCAGCAGAAACTCATCTTACTGGTAGTGGTCCATCCTGTGGATCCTGCTAGCAAGTGCAGGTATTTACGTGTGGGTGTCCGTCCTCGTTCCCTGGTTCTCACCCATCTCAAATACTGGTAGACTGTGTGTCATTGCATACCTAGCAACATATGAAACTGGCCTAGATGCTTCCGGACCTCTATTCTACATAGTAGGGTTTTCCTTTTACTGAGCGGCGGTGCCGAGCTTGACAACCTCAACTAACTGCTTCTGTAGTTGGGCCCGATGACTGTGAGTCATGTCTCTTGATGTCCCGAGTGAATGTCACCACTTGGCACTCCTTTCCATGTTCCCTTTTCCACTGATACTTCGTGGTCTAGGGAATTGCTTTCTCTTCGACTGTTGTCCTTGGAAGGCTGAAGGAAATAGCTAAGAAGTCGGAATATAGCTTGACTCCCAGGCCCTTCGATATAGGACAGAGTAATATTGTTCTAGGGGACACGGAGAACGTGGGGTCTGATCGTCTGAACGGATACTCGGCTGCTTCTGTGAGGCTTGAAGAGCCTTCGAAGTAATCGTGATTTGCTTCTGAATGGAGAACCGGAGGTTCGGAACTCTATTGGTGGCGGTTTTTTACTTTGCATCATCAACTCAATCCTTTCCCTCGCTTTGTATTGACCCCCTTAATGTATATTCTGGCTGATAATGTGAACAAATCAATATAAATGAATTTTAATCAATTCAGTTGCCGATCGTGCGGAAAACATATGAAATCATAGGAAACAGTGGCTTCCTGGATTTATGCACACGCATCGTTTAGACGAATGCTTTGCACTCGTTCTATGAAATATTCCACGCCACTTGCAACTCAGCCGAGGTGTCACTGTAAATTAGAAGGATACTGGGATGCAAGGATACGGTAGAAAAGACTCAAAATACCATGTAGAGGGAATCAGTACCATGACATAGTAGGATTCGAGAGGATTCATGTAAGAAACGATCCCACGCCAGGCGTATGACCCGGAATGCGAGATACGACAGCAGTCTCGTTGCCATAAATTCGCGAACGGTTGGATTCCACATCTACCTGGACATGATTCATTTCCACCAGAAGGCACCCGCACGACCACGACCGCCAAGTGTAATTGTCAGCATAGACAATCTATATTTTGCTCCGCGAAGAAACGTTGCAGGAGCATGCGGAAATTCCTTCGAAAGGCCTAACACGTTTGCCACCAAGGTCGCACTCTCCCTTTCCAAGGTCCAGGGCCGGACGAAGACGTCTCCTACGGACGCCCGGTGAAGTCCAGGCTGAAGAGCCCGATCGAAGGGCAAATTCAACGGAGGATAATATGGTGCGTAGACTGTCTGCTGGAAATCTGACCTAACGATCCCGTGACAAGCGATACGACCACTGAGGCCAATACACGCGCCAGCGGTCGAAACACTCGTTCGTCTTGTAACCCAGCACCCACCTTGTCGAGTTGAGCCACTCAGCAGAATCTTGTCTCACAAAGGCCTCAGCGAACATATAATAACCTTTCCAACGTGGTGGTGCGTACTTGATTCAGTTTCAGATATTCTTGTCCATTCTCTCATCCGGCATTCCTCCGTCGCGCAGTTCGCTCAAACGCACAATTCCAATTCCACGGCCACGAATTGCAAATCTTCCTTTCTGCAATTTCAAACGTACTCGAAATGGATCGAGAATCAATAAACAGCTTTAACGAGAGGGCGGAGCGCGAGCTACGAGGACCAGTCGCGTCGCCACAAATTTGCGAACGGGTGGATGAGGTTCCACAGCCACCTCAACATGGGTGGTCTGCATCCCCGCACGCCCACGTACCCAGTCATGATATAAGCACCAGCGGTGATGCATTCGTGTACCAACATAGACTGTTGGAGCCGATCGACATCCCCGTTCTCGGAGGCGCTGTAACGGAGGCAGCAGAAAGCCCCTACGAGGACCGATCATGGTCGCCACCCAGGTCGTACTCCCGCTTCCCAACGTCCAGCGTACGAACAGGTTCTGCGCCGGACGAAGACGTTTCCTACGAGCGGGGTGTAGAGGTCAGGATGCGGGAGGTATTCGCCAATGAGAGCATATTTGCTCCAGGGAACGTCCAAAAACCCAGGTCATTCAGCGACTCCGCGGACCTCTTCGCAATAGCGTCAGCGCAGAGAGCATTTGCGTATCCGATTGCTGTAGCTCCGTCCACGGCGGGCTCATCGACACAATCTCGCAGCAATCGCGACACAGTTGGGAGGATAACATGGTCTACCAGACGATCCGCAAACACAGCGCAGAAGTATTCTGCGAGCAAGGAGGAGGCTAGTCTGTTGCTCCTTCTCTCAGGCGGCAATCCTAAGGCAATCTTACTGGAAGACGGGGATGATACTGAGGACGACGGCCAAATAACGGAGGATGCTATGCAAGGCGTGGTCGTTGAAGGAGTTCGCTTGATAAGAGGACCCCCTAAGGCCACGAAGGGTAAAGGGAAGGCCAGAGAGATGAAACCAAGGGGTGTGGCGAACCAGAAGGACACGATCGAGAAACCCAACAATAAGCGACCTGCTACTCGAAGCGCGAAAGGCAAAGGGAAGGCGAAGGACGCAGAAAAGGGCCCTGAGGTGAAGAAGATCCAGGCGACTAAACCAAAGATCCAGCCCAAGACGAACAAGAGAAAGGCGTCGTCGTTGTCGGACAGTGACCCCGTCGCCGAAGAAGCTCCCCCGCCGGCCAAAAGGATACGATTCGAGTCCGAGACATCGGCAGGATCGCAAGATGGCCCGAAGTTGTTCATCACCCTCCCGAGCAAGGCGCGACTTGAGGAGATGCTACGACGTCAGCCTATCTGGGTGAGTGCGAGTAGTTTCCAAAAGTGATACTCCGATACTGAGCAAGCTTGTTCTTGTGCAGGAGGTAGCATCCGCCAGATCGAGCGCAACCCATGGCAGCATAAGCGGACACACTTCGCCTGTTGCCAAAAGACTGCGCAATGCTGGCTGTCGTTCGGCACGAAAACAATGATACAGACATGTTCGATCACGCAGAGGCGACTTGTACTATAGGCATGTATTACATGCAGTCAAAAGAAACATAATGTGCACATCTAGCTCGATTTTCATATCAGTATGATGGCCCAATTGAAGCCGAATGATATATAGATGCAAACGGACCTGTGTTCCCCGGTTCTCGGCCCATTGTTATCGATTTGCCCTCAATTTTCGTCTCATTTACGCCCGTTGTGCATTCGATGTTGGCGCTGTCAAGAGTTTGGTTGAAAGTAGTCAGTGGTCACTGTCACCATGGTGACCGTCGGCGTTGTCACTCGTCACGGGCGCCCACTTGGGTTGGTTGGTTCAACGCTCGGGTCCGAAGGTACTACAAGAAGTTCTCGTTATTGTTAGAACGTAAGTCGCCGAACACGATATCATAAAACTACAGCTGATGTATCATTTAACATATAATCCAGGTGTATCAATGCAGAGTAACATCTATGAAATTTGTGTTGCGGCTTGAGTAATTCAGAAACGGCGAGTTCAACAAGAACGACTATTATTGCAGGAGAAATTGCAGTGAGGTACACCTCTCTGCCCGTGTTGCCGCTGTGCGTGGTCCTCCAGGGCATACCTCCAAGGTATAGTATACTCGCAATGGGGGGTTAAAAATGTGTCAATGGGTGAGACACCATTTCTTCTCTTTCTTGCACCGTGATCATTCTTGCCTCTGAGTCGGCGGATTTATTCTCGAAGGAGTGCGTTTGTTGACCATCGATTTCAGGTGCTGAAGTTCCCACCTCCCTGCTTCTGTTCGTTCTGTTCGTCGGAACATGCCCTCCGTATTCGGTCCCCCACATGTCAAAATTTCGTCAGAGAAACTCCAATCGGGCGAGTGATTACTGCATTGACACATCTCCCAGCTTTCATAGATGTTCCCCTCTTCCGCAGGCTCAAGACGAAGCGGTCACAAGGCGGGTTCGAGCCATATCTCCAGGACGACACAGGTGCACGCAGAGGAGGAGGACGAGGATGCAAGAATTCGCCAAATTCCTGGTGAATCGGAGGGAGAGTAAAGAGCTCTTGTTTGCTCGCGTCGAGCTGTGGAAACCTCAGCGGCGCAAGATCGTATTTGGATTCTTGACTCCGCTCGCGGTACGGGTCGTGGTGCGTGGCAGCCATATTTCTGCTTCCGAGTCGGTGGTTGGCTCGGGGCGGCGATTTGAAAAGCTGTTTGTCGTTCGCGAAGTTGGTATGTATCTAAGGGTGAAGAATATGTATCTAAGGGTGAAGAACCCTACAGGAATAGTGGCTCGGTTTATATCTATGTCCAAGCGTGTCTTTACAGCCACTCGATTTCGTTCTGGACGCGGCGGGACCTAATTCCCTTTTGATGAACCCAGGATGAACCTTTATAAAGGACCTTGTTTCCCCTTTGACCCCTGTTGCCGCTAGGGACTCTAATGCCCCCGACGTTTGTTCAAGCATCGGACCCCTTTCCCTTTCATCTTCATGCATGCTGAGAGGGGTGTACCTCAAGGCCATGACTCTTGAGAACGTTGTATGTGCGTCGCCAATTCGCCAGTGTACTGTACGCACGAGTCCGATGGCCTACCCCAGGTTTCCGATACACAGTCTGCGCGCTTCTGACATATGCAATACGAGAAGTGGAGTCAGCGGATGGCTAAACACGGACAGCATCCAGAGACGAGTGTCGATCCTTTGTCAGAGCTCGAAAGAGCACGTACGTCGCTCAAGTCTTGCTAACTAAATAACATAGGAATCTATGTCGATCTCCCGAGTGAAATGGTATATGTGGGCGTCTTTCCAGACATTGACTTGCCACGTGGGCTACTATGTGATGAACCACGAGGCTTTTAGCTTGCAAGCGAGCTTCACGACGTATACCTCGACTTCAAGGTACGTACCATCACTTGACTCAACGTCGATTTTCGCTCACATATGCAGAAGAATGACGGATGGTTCACCTCCAAAGGCACTTCTCCTCCCAGAAATACTCAAGAAGATATTCGAATTGTTGGAAGATGGTTGCAATGCACTCAACGCCCGTGTTTGCAAGGATTGGAGCGATGAGGCCCTGGGTGTTATTTGGGACGATGTAGATGCAAAGAATTTGTTCTCCTTGCTAGCGCCTCTAGGGCGTCGATTCGCCTATCGTGTGTCTTATCCTTCCAATACTAGATGGCACAGCGACTTACTTCACCCAACGATAGGGATTTACCCGCGAACTAGAGGAAGAAGACTGGGACGTATTCGAGAGATACTCACCTAAGGTGCATATTCTCCGGTTCACTGGACAGTATGATATCTCTCTCTTCAAAGACCTTGGACATGGTCGGCGCCGACTGGAGCTTCTACCCAACCTCCGTGAACTATGGAGTCCTCCGCCAACACCCCTTTTGGCGGGTCCATCCGTTCAGAAGCTAGTACTAAGAGATTTCAACGAGCAACAGGTCATTGCCTGGCTAGCCATAATCTCTCGCCGCATGTGCCATATAAAAGCGCTCAGTATCGAACGAGGTACTAATCCACCAAGCGACCAACTAATTTCCTCCCTCATGTCTACGCTTCGGAATATGGAGGCCGTACAAGCGTTGGAGGTGCCGATGTCATACATAAATGACGATACTTTTCATGCGTTCGCATCGCTTACCCAATCTGCGCAGCCTCCGGGCATCGGACATGTATGCTGTCCGTCAGAAACACATAACACCACAGAGCCTCACCTTTAACTGGTTCCCTTCTCATCCATTCCCATCGCTGGTTGAACTTAGAGTCGAGATGGACTTTCCTGCAGCGACCCGTCCTCCTCCCACAACTGGATGCTTGTCGAACGCTCCGCTTCTTGGGTGTCTTTTCCTGGTGCGACGAATCATCTACTAAGTTGTAGTAGCTTCCTGGAAGCCATTCAGAAGGCATGCCCCGCACTACAGCGTTTGGAACTCGCAAGAACTACCATCAGAGGTACAATTCAATTCGCCACTCTTGACGGTACTTCGGGGCTTCCAAAATTTGACAACCCTTGATCTTACACGGCTTCATACCGAGTCCAGATCACACCCTCGAATTACGACCACTATTAGGCGCATTGGTCGGGTTAGAGAGTCTGAGTCTCTTGCTATCATTTCGACTCGCCAAGCCTCGCACACCATCCCTCCAGCCTAGCCACCATTGCCTCTATCCTGAGGAAATTTGAAGTGGCTCTGCATCCGAATCGATACTCAATCAGCGATGCCAGTTGCCAAGTTTCCCGTCCCATTTCTCAAACTACGACAAGCTCCAACTTGGCGCTTCTGAAATCTCGGAACCGACGGAAGTAGCCATGTATCTGAGTCGTCTCCTCCCACCCAGCTGCGACTTAGGCGTTCCTATCCGTCTCGTGGGGGAGAAAAAAGCAAAGTGGGATATCGTGAAAACATGGGTCCCCATCCTTGTTCAAGCTCGAGTGGAGGCCCGATTGAAGGGTCGAATAGAATCAGAGAGGGCACTGGCACTGGCTTCCGCCACAGAGTAGACCATTGATATGTAGACGGATGCATTGCGTTATGGTAGTAGCTCTTTGTATGCCGTCAAGGGACTACCATTACACAGTGGCCAGTGGCAAAGGAACAAGCGATGGGTCATGGCAATGGTAGATGGACATATAAACCACACCGCACATCAGTCAGATTTTATTCCACCCAACTTGGTACGTGTCTGCATACGATCCTTCCGCCGTGGGAGCTCAATAAGTTACGTAGAACGTATATACACCTTTACGAGGTTCGCTGCCACTAGACATGGCCCGCAGTCAAGGCAAAAGCCAACGCCAATGGCGCACTTCGGCAACCCACCCTCCGATACCAATTCCCAAAAGTTCTGGCAGCGTCCCAGAACACCATCCCAAGACGCCACCCTGTGCGTAAGGCTCCCCAAACTTCGGATCCAGCGAAGGATAGTGACGCCGGACAGGAGGGCGCATATGACGAGAACCCTGAAAGGTTCATTGCTTCTGCTCTGCGCCGGTTTGGAGAGCCAGCCATGAGGTCTTCTTCGCCATGGGTTTCGCGTCCAACTCGATCTGAAGGGGATCGTGGCATGGATAACTATGCCGAAGACGCGATGGATACGCAAGGACGTGGAAGAGCGAGCCTTGTTGCCCTTCCTTCGCGCGAGGATTCTAAGGTGGAAACGAGGAGGACCCCGCCGACCCCACCCTGGAATCGACCTCCGGTATTTCGGGCTGCGGTAGATGAGAACTTCCACAATTCCTTGATCCCGCCTGCTGGTCCTGTGTGCCGATTCGGATATCTGTTGCAGTCGAAGGCGCTTTCTCCTACCTCCACCGCTATCGGCGGTGTTCCCCACACAACCAAACCCGTTCAAGGAACGGCTCCGAGATATCTGCCTCTGTACAACTGGGCGGAATCCGACAAGGCGTTCATGGCAGCCCCTGACGAGGATTGGGAATCGGAGGTCGAGTGTGACTTCGGCGAGGATGTTGAGACCCCCGAGCAACGACATCGGATGGGAGGCGAAGCTAGTGAGACGCAACCTTTGGGTATAACTATAACCACGTCACCCTGGGGAAATCCGTACCCTCAAACGTACAGAGTCCAACATAGAGCCCCGCCCCAGTACTCGTACCTTCCGGCAAACACCTCGTGCCATTATCCTGCGACTACACGGCTGGGTTATGGTGACAGTCCGACCGATTCTCCGACTTCATATCGCCGTGAGGAGACGGCATACGCAAGTACTGAGGCGATACTTCATATGCGACCTATACAAACGAAGCTGTTTCCGCTGCTGGAGGTAGCGAAGAGGAGACATATGGGGCTGTCGATGGAGGGCAGGCTGGTGGTTGGGCCGAAGAGGGCCCGTCGCGGGGACACCAATGGATGGCGGATCAGTACCAACGAAGCTTGTAGTTGGGGATGGGAGAAAGCAACGGACTCAACCACGTAGACAGTGAAGGCTGTACGCGCAAGAGAATGACAGTACGACCACAGAATATGTAGCCATGCGATATTTGTATTCGATTTGATCTGTGTAGAACGCGATCAATCAGCTTTAAAGGGCGTGGTACATCAGCTTGGAGTCCGTATTGTTGGTGTTCCTATCCTCTAGTCTTGGGCCACTATATTTGGCGGGATATACCCTGGTTAAACACAGCTCAGACAGACGTTGAATCCGTTCGTCGTAGGCTTTGAGAATAAACCGTCATATTGAGAGCCATCCCCAGTAGAGAAATGGAGTTGCTCACTGCGCTACTGTCCACTGCCCGCAGCAGCTCATGAGGATTTGTGACCACTTCCGAGCATTTTCGGCCATTACATAGCAAGGCAGAGCGCCCGATTGTCCCGAGAGGCAAACGAGTCAAACAAGTCGAGCTCCCCTGCCATATGGCAGCGGCCACTGGCGACAACACCTGTACGAAACTGAACAGTTGTTCCAAGCCCAAATCACTTCATGAGGCATTTCGTAAGCGAACTCCAGCAAGAAGTTAAACGACGAAGTCTACGATTACGGGACATTCAAGCAAGAAAAGTTATCAATTGCGACGAACAGGTATGCATTCTCATATTAAACAATCCAAATCGTACCGTAGAGACAAACATGTCGCCTCGAACAACCGCGAACACTAAACAGCGCCCGCATTCAAGTTATTCGGGGTCTTAGCAACAATTTGCTGCCTGATGATTCCTTCTTCCATCGCTCCGTTACTCCACATATGTTCGGACTTGGAAGAGTCGGCTTGGGGAGTGCAGTACTGTTACTGCATCGATGGTTGGGAAAGAAAGACGGGCGTCAAAGAGGGAAATTTTTTAAGGAGCAATCACGTGTAAAGCAGAGGGGTGATAGGAGAGCATATAGGAGCACCGTCAGTTTGCGATTTCACACAGAGTCGAAGCCATGCATTGCGTATCACCGGCGAGAGTGTTTACGAGATTAGGAAAAATATTGTAAAGTTCCCAAACTACTACTGTGTACTTCGCCAGTACATCGATGAGGAGGTCGAACTCGTTATCATCTTGTAGGATCAAAATTCACGTATTCGTATTTTAACCAAATAGATGGTGTAATTGACCCTATAATCTCACTTGCGTCGGCGAAGTCTGAGATCTGAAGTCCGAAGCCAAACCAGTCTTGGGCGAAGCATGGCATTCCTCATGCTTCTCTCCACCGTACACCACGCCCCTCAATTCGAACCTCTTCGAACTCCCATGGGTACGACCGCAGAAATATCGGGATGATCATGAGCCAATCATTCTTACGCCAATGCAGAAGTAATTCGCTTGACTACCTATTGACATGCACAAGAACATCGAACTAATGTCAAGCCCAGCCCAGCGGCCCGCTCTACCAATCTATTCATGTGGGTTTCCAAGTAGCCCTGCTGTAACCCGACTTACAAAGACTTCTTTAGAGTGTAGAAATTCCTCAGTCGCGTGTTCCGGTGGGTAATACACCATCGGTTTGGCGTTCTATTGGCAGAACTGCACGGCGTGTCTTCGGGGCTTTCTGTTCGGATTGGCATTATGGCTCCCAGAACATATGGCGACACGAACCTATCCGGCGCGAACGATGCTCTCCCTTCCGCCGATGATTAGAGGGCAAACGCTATATTGCAGTTTTGCTTATCTATATCTATAAGTGTCTCTGAGTATATATTCTTGCGAAGGTGATCCGTGCGATGGTTCTCGCTAATCATGGCATATTTTCAGACCGTTCTTCGTAGAGGGATGAACGTTTTTCCAGTATAGATTGGTCCAGATTGTAGACATTGTATCATACAGCGCCGACGTATTCAAGGAGCTTCCTAGTTATTATTAGTCGATCCATTGCTAGATCATCCTTCTTTTGCGAATGCCGGAGATCGGTGCGCGAACACGCTATCCATCCATTCAGATCTCACGCTAGCCTAGTCTCAAGCCCTCAAGTACCATCGATGTAGGAGATGGAAAGCGAAAGTGAACATTGAGATGATGTTAGTACAGCAGCGTAAGGCTCATGCGAAATAACAGTCGTATAGCGTAAACACGGGAGAAATGTCAAGCACAAATCAAGCGCAGAGACTAAAAGCAGTTCACACCGCCTTCTCGACGGAGTCGGATCGTTTTGAGTCGACATCCGGGCTGTGATCGAGCGCTGCAACGACGAGAATAGATGAGTGCTCCAAGGAGATGATGTGCGGGCGAGGAAGGGCTTACCTTTCTCTTGGCGACTTAATCGCCTCTTGTCGTTCTGCAGCGGTGACGGAGCCGAAGATAACGTCCATGTCTTCGAGACTGCGGCCCTTGGTCTCAGGAATCAAGCTAGAAGCAGGCAGCGTAAGAGCGATCACCGAGCGGCAGCAACTGGGAGAAACGTACAGCGAGAATACAGCCATCCCGGCGATGTTGATGGTGCCGAACATGAAGAAGATCTTGTATTGCAGCGCGGTCAATATCTCGGGCGTCACCTTCGATACGACGAAAGTCTGTTCGCGGACGCAACTGAACATCAATAATATAGTCAGACAGATGAGAATGGAAAACGTACTCCACAGCCACTGCGAAGCGCTCGCAAGAGCGAGGCCGTAATGCTCTTGTCCTTGTGGGGAAGATGTCGGAGCAGTATACCCACGGGAGCGGGCCCCAGCCCATGCTGTAGAAGCACACGTATATGTACATCATCGCGGCCATGGCCTGGCTGGCTGGGGGCGGGGGCGGGATCGTCAGCGCAGTTGGGGTCGAGCTTGGGCGGCGGGTGCGTCTTGAGGATAGGCGCCAATGATGAAGAAGAGGGACCCCATGCCGATGGCGGAGATGAAGAGCGAGAGCTTGCGCCCGAGCAGCTCGACGAAGAAGAAGACGAAGATGGCGGTGGCGACGACTTTGATGACGCCGTAGATTCCGGAGGCGAGCAGCGAGTTCTTGTTCCCTGTGTACCCGATCTGGGAGGATGATCGCACAGTTAATGAAGAACTGTAGATTTTGCGAGAATGGAGTTACGTACCGATTCGAAGATTTGGGGCGCGTAGTATCTACTCGGTTGCATTAGAAGGAGCAACAGAGTCAGGTCAACCTGGAGTGCGCACCCGACTGAGTTTTGGCCTGCCCATTGCTGGAGCAAGAAGATGGTGAATGCAATGACGAATCGGCTGAGGTTGCCCTTTCCAAGGAAGGCTTCTTTCAAGCCCAGCCCCTGGCGCGCTTCGCGCTCCTCCTGTATAGCGGCATCAATTTCGGCCATCTCACGAATTATAGCCGGAGAGTCAATAGCCTCCTTGCGCAAGAACGCGAGGTTCGCTTAAAGCCTCCTCGTTGCGATCGACGGATGCGAGCCATCGTGGTGATTCCTGTTAAGCGGTTTCCTTTCCATCAGCACTGCGAAATGGGCGCAACGAAAAAGAGGGGGACGCGCCTTAACGGTAAATAGACCGATGCACATGATCCCAGCAGGCACCAACTGGAAGCCAAAAGGAATCTTCCAGATTTGTTCGCCGGCCTTAATGTGGAGGCTGATACCAACTATGTACATGTTGCGTGAGCTTCTTTCCAGTGCACCATGCTCACGAGACTCAGCTACTCACAGTTGATGAAGTAAGACAGCATGACACCGACAGCAACCTGTGGTTCGCTCGCGTATTAGAGCCTTCGCTGGGGAGAGCGCAAGTGGTCAGGGGCGTACCATGATTTGGAAGAGACCCGTTATGCGACCTCGCACTTCTTTGGGAGAACATTCCGAGACGTAGGCCGGGGCTACCGCGGAGATACCACCTATACCGAGACCGGAGATGACCCGCCCAGCATAGATCTCAGCGAGACCATTGGGGCCACTGGCGACGGTGGTGAGAATCTGGGATGGTTTCGTGTTAGGTTGGTCACAATGGGGAAAAGCGATGGACTTACGGCACCGACGACAAAAATGACGCTAAAGGCGAAAAGTGTCCATCTGCGCCCAAACTTAGCTGTAATGGAGGTATTCGGGTATGTCAGCATGCGCCGCATGTTATCAACTCGGGCAAAATGGACCACGCGGTGTATACGTGCCGAGTGCTGATGGGTGATGAGAGTGAGATGGAGACTTACACGAAACCGGGGCACTGAATAGAGCACCGAAGAAAGCGCCAGCTTGGAGAACGGAGACAACATTGGAGGACACCTCGTCGATGCGTTTCTACGATGCAATGCAGGGTCAGTGGACAAACCTAAACATGTGCGCCACACTCTACCTGATTCTTTACTCCGTTGACGGTGAGCCCGAAGTATTCTCGGAAAAAGGTGTTGGCGACGACACCTAAGTGCGAATGAGCGCCGTGCTTGAGTGTAGGCACCTAACAGCATACTGACCTCCAGCAACACCCCTGTAGAGAGCGGCCTTAGCGAACGATGAACGAGACTACAATCAAGCAAACTCACGTATCATAACCGAACAGGATGATACCCCAATAGGCGATGAAAGCAAGCCCTGTGCGGGTCTCGTCAGCATGACTGTATTGTCGGCAATCCAAGGTCAGAAAGTGGCGCACAGTAGACACGAATATTCTTGAAGGTGTCCGCCATCGGAAAGGTGAGAGGCGAGGGAATGGAGAGAGCCTGGAGTCTCAGAAGTTCATTTGCCGTTATATATACGCGCTGCAGGCTCCAAATCCCCGCATAGCGAATATCTGCGGGGAAAATGAACAGAAGGAACAAATTGGTGAGTCGGCACACGGACCGCCGCGGGCCGCCCAGTTTTTTTCCCACACATGACTGATTTGTTTGCACAATCCAAGTTTGTTGCCGATGGTCACTTTCCGTGCAATTGTTCAGAAGGCTTTCAATTTTGCAGCAGTGGAAAATGCGGGCGTAAGCGTTATTAACGGTGGGCTTGCTCCGCTTTGTCACTGGTGTGCTTCTTTCTGACCGCTGAGTGCAGTCGTGACATTTTGATGCACGGAACATGTTGCCTTTGCAAATACTACATTCTGTGGCGCCCATTCTCCGTCGTATGACTCTCTCAACCAGGCAACACCCTGAGGCCACAGATGATGCATCAAAGATTGCCTCCGTTATATGGGGCCCCATACCCCACCCTCGGGCTCAGTATCTCCGCACGGCCATGATGCGCCCTTAGCAACAATGGTAACTTTCCAACATCCCACCAATATGCCCATTCTACGGCGCTCGAACACGGGATCAGCGGTCCAAGGACGGGCCGCGAGCTACCTCTCAGTGCAATCGATCCAGTACGAACCCTCCCTTGGCGGTACAAGCCGTCTTGTTGCTGAGAACTTGGCGCATCATTCCTCCTCCGGAAACTGAAACAAAATCGTGTGCGGTGCAAGTCTAAGGCAAACGATCAACCCCTTCAGCATCGTATCCGGACGTCCCTGAAGCTCTCGGTGTCTTCTGTAACGACGAAGTGCAGACAGTCGAATCAGAAAGTGGCACGTCGCGTAAAATGGAGGAACTCCGAGTTTTCAGCGCCAGATACGCAACGTCAAGGATCGCGAGGAAAGAAGACAGGGAATATCCGTGTTGGGGGGTATGACCGACAAGGTAAGCACGGCGGTCAAGGAGCTGCATTCCTACCAAGTGGTAACAAATAGAAAATTAGATCGACGCTAAGCTTCAGGCTCGAATGACGCATTAGCCGTAGCCAAAGGACCTATCTACCTGATGCCGTGTCGTGATTCCCACTAATCGGCGGATAAGCAGGCCTTGAGAGCGGGGGAACACGAGATAGGGTCCGGCATCGAGGTCTGTCGGTGGTAGCTTCTTGCTGCACGCAATCTAATACCATCAAACCAGGATTGCAAGCAACAAGTTCGTCCGGAATATGCACTACCGATACGAGCACTTGGAATGCCTCAACCGCGCTACCAAGTGTCCTATTATACCCCTATAATAAGCTCCCGCTCCCGCTGGCTTGAACTTTGTTTGTACTTCACCTCTTCAAATTCAGCGTTTACCACAGGTTGAATTCCATCGTCGGCAAACCACTCTTGAACCTCAAATCCTGTCGCTGCGCACAATATGGGGTTTTCGTTGTCCCTTGTCCTTGCAATCCTGACAATCATCGCTTTGTCGCGAGTTCGCAAGTTCTACAGCGGCTTCAAGGCGGTTTCGAAGCTCCCAGGACCACGGGTGCCGTTCTGGCCCTACACAATTCCTGGAATTCTTATACCTACCACATGGTGGAACCCTGGGGGGAGTTATCACTGGATCAACAGGTTCACAGGTAAGCCTTCTCACAACAGCCTCTCGATTATTCGACGTTCGTGTTTCCGAATTCAGTGTACAAACACTTCGGCAGTGAGGTATTCGCTGTTGTGCCCTTCCTCATTGGCCCGCCTGGAATATACATATCCAACTTGGACGTCGCGCATCAAATCCTTGGGAATGCGCGGTCCGCGCTCACATTTGTGAAGTCGCCATCAAACCCGTTTCTGCTCGAGTACGTCGCCCTAGTTGATTGGGGTACTGGAATTGACTTTTCTGTGAAGGTTTTGGAGATCGAACATTCTCTATTCACAAGGGATGTCTGGAGAAAGCACCGCAGAGTCCTGGGGCAGGCATTTCACAATACTTTGTGAGTCATTCGCTACACTCTTCCTTCGAAAGCCTGATGCACTGCTCTGCTTGTAGGTACGCTGACGTTTGGGCACACACGATAAGAGCATATCATGACATGACCGCGGCCGAAGACTGGCGCAAAAGAGATGTCGTGGACATTCCTGTCGTGCAGAACCTCACTTTCAAGGTAGATGAGCCCGTTCGTTCACTTTTGCAACAGCATCGTTGCTAACACGAACCCTCCTCGTCAGCTCGCTACCCTCATCATCGGACAATGTGGCTTTGGGTTCCCCTTTGACTGGGCATCCCAAGCCCCGCTCCCTAATGGTTACATATCTATCCAAGAAAGCATCCGCGTCGTCACCAGTAACGCTGCCCTCATGACATTGCCGAAATGGATGCAGAAACTGCCCCTCAAAGTGTAAGTGGTCGCATGCACGCTACACCCTACCCATTGCTTCATTGCTGATAAGTTCTCCGGTAGCTTCGAAAAAGTTTCTAAGGCCCGAGACGAAGTCATGCGGTTCTTGGAATACCAAGTGGCCGAGCGCAGAGCAGCGTTATCCGGGTTCCCCGACGATTCGGAGGAACGCAGCAAAGACATGTTCAGCATGCTCGTCTCCGCCAACGAAGCCGAATCAGAGAAAGTTAGGATGTCGGACGAAGAGGTAGTGGGGAATATCTTCGCCATGTTGTTTGCTGGAAATGGTGAGTAACCACAGCTTTTGAAATGGATTGCACGTGATTGGATTTTGGCATAAAGAGACAAGTGCATACGCTATCGCTGCAGCTTTGGGATGTGTATCCCTTCATCAAGATATCCAGGATGAAGCTCACAAGCAAATAGAGGAAGTCGTTGGATATACTCACGATCCCGTAAGCTCCCTGTCCCCGTCATACATATCGACAGCGCCTGATCCAATGAACCCCCGGGACTCAGACCTATCGACGATTATCCCGCGGCTCACTCAAGTACTTGGTATCTTCTTCGAAGCAGTACGCATGTTTCGTGAGTTCTTGAGGCTTGGGTGCACGCAGCGGCATAGGGTATTCGCATTGCTGACCAGCGCGAACCAGCTATTGCGCACGTAATTCTGCGAGAAGCAGGCGAAGATACGAACACTCACGATTCCCGACCCCGTGGGCGAGGACTGGCAGTAGAACCATCCCGATTCTCAAGGGTACCAAGGTGCACGCGATTTCATTTTGTACTGCTTAGCCACTTACATTTTGCTGGTGCTCTAGATTATCGTAGATATGGTTGGCATACGTGCGTACTTCGCGCTACTGAGTTAAATACCTATGGGAGCTGAGACAGGAAATTGATGTTTTCAGAGTACAACCCCAGGTATTTCGACGAGCCAGAGAAGTTCAAGCCGTCGCGCTGGGCGGGGGTCTCCCCTGATTCGGAAGCATTCACGGCCTTCGGTTTCGGTTCGTCCCTCTCTATCGCCTGTCCTTCATCTCAGTTTCGACCGCTCACCTCCATACCATGATCGTGGTCTCAGGTCCGCGGACATGCATTGGCCGGAAGTTCGCGATGGTCGAAGCTGTGTGTTGGCTGACCATGGTTTTGCGGGATTGGCGCGTGGAGCCGCTGTTGCAACCGGGCGAGACGGAGGAGATGTGGGCTCAGAAGGCGTTGGATGCCCGAGCTGGTATAACGCTGTATGTAGCTGACATCCCAGTCCGGTTCGTGAGGAGAGCTAGATGATACGGAGCGGCTGGGTACTGCTGATGCTA
The DNA here is from genome assembly GCA_026743855.1 of Pleurotus sapidus. Lineage (NCBI taxonomy): Eukaryota > Fungi > Basidiomycota > Agaricomycetes > Agaricales > Pleurotaceae > Pleurotus > Pleurotus sapidus. Next base: position 245,028 of record JANBWZ010000020.1, read on the forward strand.
CCTTAATGTTCACATGGGCTCACTGAGAATACACACATACAGGACCCTAGGAGGCAAAGCGGCCGACAGCGGTATCGAGGTTTGACTTGGGTCTTACGGGTGCACCTCAATCATGGCAAGACGCACCAAACTGCAATGTGATCGATATGCATTCGACGCGAGGTGTACAGTCCTCCATTGGTCGTCAAGCATGTGGTCCGATCGCGCCCGTCAGCGGTTGACCAACTTGTCTCGACTCCCTAACATCATCATCTGAGCAAAAATAACAAATCAAGAAGCTAGTCGCTGATGCCGAAGAGTTATGACTAGTTACGCTATTCTGTGCATATCAAAGCTATAAGCTTTGATGCTGGGAAAGTATGCCAAACTTCGGTATGTTCCATCGTCGCTACAATTCGATTCAACTTCCAGTCGCATGGCTCTCGAAACCTGGATATAGCTGCTACTGTCGCAATGGATAGTTAATATTGCCATTCGTTGTTTCTTTGGACTACAAAGGAGATGGGGCGTCAACTGTAAGTTTTCCGATCATCAACCAGTATATTTGTCTCCAACAACGCTCACTGTATATTCCAGGATAGCTGAGACGTTCGATGATAGAATCTGACGGGCTCCATGAGCATGGCCCTATCCTTCACCTACTTCTTGCTCAGCCTTTTCATCAAATGTTAGGATGATAGTCAGATGTGATCCGACATAGTTCCGCTTCACTCTCCCTTCTGTGTATAACGTGGATGAACATTCGTCAGCCCTACCCAGGCGCGGATGTGCGTTTCCTCGACGCCATGGTTGCACTATCGACACCAAGTGAAGCAATCGTGAGCCGTCGTCGCTTCCAATTCGGCTGTGTTGAGATAGTGCTTCTCACAGATACCGCAGTCGACAATAGCATGCTTCGCACGTTTTCGAATACACCGTGATTCCATCCATATACCACAGGTTCTGTGATGAATCTCCTCCAAAAATACTAGTATCGCCCTCTCTGTAGATTCTCGGAATAACTGCGTCGTATAAAGTTGGCAAAACTCTAGTATGACCTCTTGCTTCCCTCGCTATCGTTTGCCGTTTCCGATGGAGGCAATCTCCAGCAATTTCAGCGCCCTCTTCCTCGGGAATTTATTTGCTACGATGTGAGTGGTGCACACCCTATCGGTCTCTGGTTCATTTTTGGTTCTTCGAGTACTCACCAGGCTATCGGTTAATAGTTTCTACGGGATAACTACCCAGCAGACTTTCACGTACTTCAAGCTCAACAGCGCGCACGATACGACGACACTCAAGCTTCAGGTATGTCCTGATAGTTTATCTTTACTTGCGTCCCGCTCGCGACAATGCTGATTGTTGATCTTGAGATTGCATTTCTATGGTACGACGCATATGCGACCACTTGAAACTTTGATTACTTATTCGTTGTTCTACATAGGTTCCTCGATGGTGTACACATTGCCTTCATCACGCATAGTGTATACTCGTGCGCTGCCTGGTCTACTACATCTTTGGAGCTCGTCCGGCCTGTTTGGTAGGTTCACCGTTGGTACACCGGCCAGTTCCAAATCCACTAACGCAGTCTATGCAACGCAGGAGTATCTCGGTCAGACATGATCATATACACGATGCTTGACGCTCGGCTGATATGCTCGTGTATGCTTGATAGGCGCAGGTCTTCGTCATGGTAGGTGGCTTTTCCGTACTCGAGATTTGTGCTCAACATCTCCCAGACTTTCAGCGATTTTCTTGTCCGCGGGTAGGTGGTCTCGCCTGTCACTTCCTTATCGGCCATAAACGAAATGCCGTCAGGATATTTGCAAGCCGAGTATGGATCAGTGAGTTACCCCTAGTGCAGTAGTTTGTGGAGATCGTGCTCATGCACCCACAGTGAGCAGGAAGAGCAGTCTTCATGGTCGTTCCGATCGTCCGTAAAATCAATTTCTCTCTAGAAATCGACAAATTTAAATGTCGAGATAATAGGCGGCCTTATCCACGGTCAATTTCAGTCAGTCTACTCCCTTTTTCATGGGACCTATTCACTTACCTGCTCTGCTCGTCCTATATTAGTCCTTGGTCTCGGTAGGTCTTGCTGTACATCAACCTTCATCAGATAGTTACTGGCTCACATCTGATCAAGTGCTCGCGTCGAAATTGTAAGCAATTCGCCTCTCTGCCCACCATGCCATAGCTAGAAATTTGCACAAATCTGTAGGCTGAAGATTCCCCACCTTCTCGGAATTGTGGAGTACGAATATCCAGGTCCGTCTGTGTAGTGGCAATCCAGCAAACTAAATTCCAATCTGATCGCTCGATAAATCGCGTATCATGTCACCAGCCAGCTATGTATGCTAACCTCGCCTCTGGATGTCGCCTGCCGACTTGTCCATCGCCGTTGCCCTTGTATTCTGGTTGCTCAGATCACGTACTGGGTTCAAAAGGTGTGTTGGCCGTACGTTGCATCCATATCCTGTCCAATGATTGATGTATCTTGATAGAACTGATTCGCTTCTGAATACAATGATGGTTATATGCTGTTAATACAGGTGAGTCGTTCAATCCACGAGCCAAACCGCGGGGAGGTGACGCCGCAACACATAGGTCTGCTGACAACGTGAGCGATGGTTTCCTCTGCATCGGTTTTCCTGGATCTGATACATACCGTGGAATCAGGATATGCTGGCTTCACGAGTCTCGTCACGGTGAATACGGAGTCGCAGCGACATCACCGCAGTGATTGCTGACTCTCCATGATCCTTGCCCGCCAGTACGCAGCGAGAAGAAACGACCTCGTCTTTCTCGGCTTCTTCTTCGTCTTATCCGAATGTATGTCTCCTGCACGCTCACATGGAAATTACTCACTCTCGTAATTAGTATTGATAAATGCCATGTTGGCATCGTTTAATGCACGGCAGTGCATGAGAAGAGATGCATCCGGAGTAACAAGTATTCATAGCAGTCAGATCGAGAGCAATGTTTCCGGCAAACCGATGATCAACGGGCACGTCGGTTCGGGGACAGGCCACGCAATGAAACCGGTACGTACGAAGACCTGCGACGAATGTAAGCTACTGATCTACACCATATCTGCAAAGCTGGTAATCGACATTCAACAAGAAGTCCATACATCCAGAGACGCGGAGAAGACCGCCGAAGGTTTATAATACAAGTGCCTGATGCCTAATAAGTCGAAGGAGGAATAGGTAGTTGACGAATTGTTTCTTTTCGCTCCAGTAGCTATGTTCAAGTTCGTACTCGGTTCGATTGGAAGACTAGTTACTTAGCCTTGTACAGGGCACTGAGGCAACTATGTTCTCAGATATATTTGACTTCTGCAGTTCCTTTGAAGGAAGAGTATTACCCGTCATCGAGGATGATGTAGATTTGAGTACTGACTGCTACAAGATTTGGGGTGGAGGTCCTTGATCTCAAGCGCCCGTGACGGGTGACACCGACGCGCCCCGTCGGGATGTGACTGCGTGACGATTCACGCGCATTTTCAAGCGACCTCCACAATCAACGCGCCAAAACTCTCGATGTCTTGATGCGACGAACAATAAGCAAGATGTACAACGGAAACGACCTGGCTGAAACAGAAAAACGAGACTAATAGTCCAAGGCGTGGGCGGTGAATCGATAATGATGGCTCACTGGGATTGTGAAACACAGGTATGTATCTACTTACCATCTGGTCTTGAGAACTACTTACATGGAATTCGGCTAGAATATATTTCATATTTGCTTCTGAAGTGCAGTGAAATACATGCCTATGATACAAGGTTATCTCTGCGTGATCGAAAATGCGACACAAAGGATGTTAAAAGGCTACATCAATGCTTTCGCGTCGAACGAGAAGCGGCGTTTCGTGGTCGTTTGGAAAGACGCGGGCTCTGTTCGTTTGTGCCTCCGGTGGATGTGCTCGAGCTGGCGGATGCTACCTCCTGCACAAGAACAAGCTTGATCAGTATCGCAGTATCACTTTTGGAAACTACTCGCACTCACCCAGATAGGCTGTACGTCGTAGCATCTCCTCAAGTCGCGCCTTGCTCGGGAGAGTAATGAACAACTTCAGGCCATCTTGCGATCCTGCCGATGTCTCGGACTCGAATCTTACCCTTTTTGCCGGCGGAGCTTCTTCAACGACGGAAACGCTGTCCGATAACGACGATGCCTTTCTCTTGTTCGTCTTGGGCTGGATTTTTGGTTTAGTCGCCTGGACCTTCTTCACCTCAGTCCCCTTTTCTGCATCCTCCGCCTTCCCTTTCCCTTTCATGCTTCGAGTAACAGGTCGCTTGCCGTTGGTTTTCTCAATCGTATCCTTCTGGATCGCCACGCCCCTTGGTTTCGTCTCTCTGGCCTTTCCTTTACCCTTCGTGGCCTTAGGGAGTCCTCTTATCAGGCGAACTCCTTCAACGACCACGCCTTGTATGGCATCCTCCGTTATTTGGCCGTCGTCCTCAGTATCATCCCCGTCTTCCAACAAGATTGCCTTAGGATTGCCGCCTGAGAGAAGGAGCAACAGACTAGCCTCCTCTTGCTCGCAGAATACTTCTGCACTGCGTTTGCGGATCGTCTGGTAGACCATGTTATCCTCCCAACTGTGTCGCGATTGCTGCGAGATTGTGTCGATGAGCCCGCCGTGGACGGAGCTACGGAGATCGGGTGTGTCAATGTTCTCTGCGCTGACGCCATTGCGAAGAGGTCAGCGGAGTCGCTGAATGACCTAGGCTTTGCTAACGTTCCCTGGAACAAATATGCTCTCATTGGCGAACACCTCCCGCATCCTGGCTTCCGCGCCGCGCTCATAGGAAACGTCTTCGTCCGGCGCAGAACCCGTTCGTACGCTGGACGTCGGGAAGCGAGAGTACGAACTGGGTGGCGACCATGTTCGGTCTTCGTAAGGGTGTTCTGCAGCATCCGGTACGGCGCCTCCGAGAACGGGGATGTCGATCGGCTCCAACAGTCTATGTTGGTAGACGAATGCATCACTCTTGGTGCTTGTATCATGGTTGGGTACGTGGGCGTGCTGGGATGCAGACGACCCATGTTGAGGTGGCTGTGGAAACTCGACCACCCGTTCGTGGATTTGTGGCGACGCGACTGGTCCTCGTATCGCGCGTTCCGCCCTCTCTTTAAAGCCGTTCAATGATCCTCGATCCATCTCGAGTATGTTTGAAATTGCGGAAGAGGAGATTTGCAATTTGCGGTCGTGGAATTGAAAATGCGGAGATCTTGGAGCGGACTGGGCGACGGGAGGAATGCAAGATGAGGGGAAGGACAAGAATAGGTGAGACTGGATCGAGGTACGCACCACCACGTTGGAAATGTTGTTATATGTACGCTGAGGCGTCGGTGAGACAGGATTTTGTTGGGTGGCTCAGCTTTACAAGGTGGGTGTTGTGTTACAAGACGAACGAGGTTGGACTACCAGGCGCGTGTGTTGACCACAATTAATGTTCGACCACCTTGTCACGGGATCGTTTCTTGTAGGAATCCCAGAATTTCACAATAGTCAATCCCTTGACGCCCTAGCTTTCTTACCTTGTCGTCTCATCGAGTAATGAATGTCGTCAAGCTGTTTCTTCGTGTTCTCTCTCGACTCTAACTCGAATACAGGTAATGACGCCGAGTAGTATCATGCCTTGGATCTCTCCGACACAAAACTGCATGCGGCGTCAAATACTTCCCAGAATGAACTCAAAATCAACGAACGCTCAAATCGACCCTTTGTCTCTGTCTCCACGAATCGTCAAAGCATCACCGTAACCTCGATCCCTGTCCCCCGGCTCATGCACATGGGAGTGAGAGAGATGTACTCGGTGTGGAATGCAAGGTTTGTAACTAACACTTTGAAAGTAGGCAACCAATGGGATTAGCGATTGGCGGCTGTTCTACGAGAAGGACATAAATAATTCGTTTCGACAAGTAAATTTGTTCCGCAAGACAAGATTCTTTACCAAGCCATGCACAAGTCTCCTCTAGTCTAGGGTCTAATATTTTATATGACAGTCAGCATACGAGGCTGGAGTTCTCATACAGCGATAAAGCTATTCGTCGCTGCTAAATCTCAGAATTTCTCTGTCGTCCACTCCTTTCCCCGTCGCCCCCATCCCGCACTCTATTCTCGTTGCCGTGGCCCCGAAAGAATACCGGCGGGGCAGGAATTGCCCCGTGGTTCGAGCTTTCGATTGTCCTCCCCAATCCCACGAGAATGATGATCAAAGAAAAGGCGATCCCCTAAGGGCAAATGTGAAACTCTATCGCGAAGTGGAGAAGCAGGAACTTACAATCAGTGGACCCATCTATGTAAATAGTCAGCCCTAAATAGGGACACAATGCGAGGTGAAGAAACCAGACAAATGAGCTCACCGCAGAGAGGAAAGCGCTAAAGATGCCAGTCTCACTATGGAATATAGATGATATTGCAGTTCCAAGGACACCCAACCTGTGACAGTGATTGAGATTACTAGATTACGAGACTGTGTGGGTACGTGCGTATAAAGGCCCGCACTCTCCAGTAGTGTGAGTAGGATAGGCCACTGTAAAACGTTGGTCAGCGACAAGCGATCTGAGTTTGAGCACCGTAGTCGGTGGCTCTGGCATTATTTGTGCGCTCACAGTAAGCTTCATGGGTTTTGATCTGAAGTAATTTGGGGAGCCAGAGAAGATCACAGCACTGTCTTTATTCGTTTTCCAGACTTTGAAGGTTATCAGACCTGCCATGGATACTAAGGGTCATTCAGGTTATATTAGAGACCAAACTAAATTGTACCCGTTATTGTGACATTGGTCCTGGTTTGCAATGCGATGTAAGCATCTAAATACAATTTTGATCAGAAGTCTGGGATGGACATACATCAGTGTGATCATGAAAACGGGGAATAGTATGACGACGGCGTGAAGGATAAGGTATGAGGCACCCAGTGCTGTCCACAGATGTCAGCAACAAAATATTTAGTGAAGCAATTGCTTTCCACGTACCTAGAAGACTTAGAATAAACAACCCGGGAAAGATCAAGATCACCCATCGTCGGGCCCATACCAGATATAGTCGATAGGCCTTTTCCAGTAAATATGAGTGCAAACTTGTGAGTGAAATAGGGTAAACTTACGAAGAATCCATCACCAACGACCGTTTGTGCGATGTAGAGCATGATCTTCCCCGTTTCATGGCCGCTATATATACTCGGTGAGTGGAATGTGTCTACAATTGCTAGAGTCCATTGCTAACGTAGCAAATCCCAGCAGTCAGCCTGAGTGACATATGAATACGGAGAGAGGAAAATACGTACAGCGGTGATCAACGCAAACAAAATCATTGATACGAAGATAGTGGGGAGTGGATTTGAGGTGCGGTTCTTCCGCCGTTTGAATATGAAGAGGCTGGCGCAGTGGAGAAGGAAATACGCCACTAGGAAACTCAGTCGGTGATGGCCATATAACGTGGCGACTGTTTGGACATACCATACATCACTGTGTGTACCAGGAGGGTAGAGGGCGTCGCTTGTATGATCGTTGACATTTAGTACGTCTGAAACTTGATACGCTGTCGGAAATTGCTGGGGGGGGGTTACGGAAGAGGGCTTTATGTGCGATTGATTTCAAAGCCAGTCAGAATCATCCCCAGCTATGATATTGGAGCCGCAGTTGGGGCATCTGATGCGATACTGATGCTGTGATAGGCACTTCGTTGCGAGAAGTTGTATATACATACGATGAAGATCTTTCTGATTTGCACTCAGTCTGATGTGACGAGGTTGGAGTGCGAAGATACAAAGATTGCATTGGCAACGACCACCTGTATCACCTCGTTGCTATTCATAGACACTGATCAGAGTCTTCAGAATAGTACCGTTCCTTTTGCAAATATTCGTTGATCGTTCGACATAATTTTCGTCGGTCAATGTAAAGATTCTAAGTCCCGAGGATGATTTAAGTGTAAAGGAGAATATGCCATTCACCCTAGAGAAGATCAAGACGTGAGGCCCGAGGATCGCATCAGCAGATAATCAGGAATCCCTGACAACGTGAAAGGAAGGGTAGGACTGACCAGGCCGAAGTACCAGACGGAAGGGAATGGAGGGTCCATCCAGAGTCGCTATCTCCGACAGTCAAAGTCTGTGTGACCGCAACCCGAGCTAAATGAAATTGATGGGAGGTTCATCGACTTCACGAGATGGGATGGACGAGCAAATTACAAGATATACGCTTCGCAGTGATCCACTTGGCTCTTGGGTGACAAATTATATGTCTCATGATTCCACCTTCAAGCTGAACACGCCCTAGAGAAGATCTTCCCGACGATATGACACTGGGATCGCGTTAAGGTAGCTCAATCTATTCGTCCTGCGCGTCTGTTAGTCGGGTTGTCGATGTCACCCTGTTCCTCTTGATATCAAGTAGCACCTAGACTGTATAAGTGCATACCGTGAACAGAGTAGATATCCGTTCCTGCATCCACGTAGAGTGGGTAGAAAGACCGGGCATCTATTTTTTGAAAATGCTTCAGGGCAAGCATTCCCATGATAGGAATAGGCCTAGGAAATTGACCTCTTATTCAGCATGCGCACTCAAGGGAGATATGAACGTAAATACATACAGTCACTGCGAGTTTCAATGTGGCTCCCCAGGAATCCAGGACGATGTCACTACAGTGTGAGTCTGTGACTGTGTGACGACGCATTCTGCAAACAAGCGCCGACTTTGCCCGACGCCCAACTCGCAGCTCCCCGACGCCCGACCAGACTGCGCCCCTCCTCAAACAACCAGCAGGATGAAAACACGTCGAGAAATATTGCGAATGCGATTGTATGAGGAGACCCCCGATCCAGCGGTGTACCCGCACCATGGCAGCGAGGAGATGTTCCGTAAGATCCGTCGCGTCTGATGTAGTGTTGATATTTTTCTAAGCTAGATAACATAGTCTTGCTTGTAGAACCGAATCCCCTTTCCACGTCGTCGTTACTGCTCTCTGTCGTCTCTGGATCAACAGTGATACCGTTGCCTGAGACAGCGAGCCTGGGCCGACATTTGCGAACAGGCGGATTTAGTCGGTAGATCCCAAGACGTGTGGTGCTGCAGCGAGGACAACGGATTTGGCGGAGGCAGCTGTGTTGACGACTTGCGGGACTCCCAAGTTGGGGAATACTTCATTGACAATGACGTCGGCGCCGCTCGACGAGTTGGATTTGGACGTCAAACGGGTATCGGAGCTCATATGGCAATTGTAGGCTGAAAAGTGGTTTGGATACGATGAGAAATTTTGGGAGAGGGAAATTGTACAAGAGCCTGGGGGATTTTAAGGTACGTACATATCATAACTGCTCAGTGACTGGCATGTTAATTAATATCCTCTGCCGTTGAAAGTGTGGATCTCAGCTCGAGCTTTTCATATCTCTCGTTGAGTAGCGCGCTTGATCTGGCTATCATGCAATGGCAATGTCAAATGAGAACGAAGAGGGGGAGAGTAATCAGGACATCAGGAAACAGCGCTGGGTGCAGTGGCGCAAGTACAAATGGCGACTCAGGGACGATGCTACTTGATTAGGCAACCTACGCAAAGGCCCAACCCATGAAAGCACGTTCCGTATGTTCCATTATCAAGGACCTGAGGGGTCGAGAGGAGTCGTAGAAATCCTGACTGTCATTTTGTCAGATATTACAGTTCGATGTCTTACAAAACAAAACAGATGCATGGGTCGTAAAGTCCTGGAATACAATATAAACAAAAGGATTCAAAGCCAAAATGTCCCGCTCGCCCCTCGTCTCTTCGCCTCTTCCTCTCGTCGTCAGCTAATCACTCATCTCGACGTCCGCGCCAGCAGCGCCGTCGCGTGTACCCTGTCTGCGGACCAGAAAGTTCCGGGGCCTGGAGGCAGGCTGGGGAGCACTCTTCCTAGCTCGCTTCGCGGATGGGGCACCGTCGGGTATATTGATCGCCGCCCCTCCGTGCGGGTGTCCTCCAAGTTGTCGAGTCGGGGGAGGGGTGTCCTCTACAATTTCCGTCCTCTGCCTCTTCAGTGAGCTCGGTCCTCGAAGTTGTCGGGTCGGTGGTGGGGTGTCCTCTGCAATTTCTGTCGTCTGCCTTTCCAATGCGTTCGGTCCTCGAAATTGTCGGGTCGGGGGCGGGATGTCCTCTGCAACCTCTGTTATCTGCCTCTTCAGTGCGTTCGATCCTCCAAGTTGTCGAATCAGGGGTGGGGTATCCTCTGCAATCTCTGTCGTCTGCCTCTTCAGTGCGTTCGATCCTCCAAGTTGTCGAGTTGGGGGTGGGGTGTCCTCTACAATTTCCGTCCTCTGCCTCTTCAATGTGTTCGCTCTACTCGCTTTTGGACTCTCCGCGTCTTCCTCCTCGACATCGGTGTCCCCCCCAACGTCGGTATCTCCTCCTTCGGCCATGTCGGTATCCCAACCTTCATCCTCATATTCTTCGGGGGGCAGGAACACCACTTCCCTACTCAACGGCGACTTCGCGGCGGTCATTCGTCGACGACGCCTCGATTTTCTGCGGTTCCTATCGGTCTTAACGATAATCCCAACCAACGCCATCTTCCGCTCATTCTGGAGCCTCAGCTCCTTGGCCCTCTCCTCGCGCCGGCGGAGGCGAGCCCGCATCGCGTGGACTCCAGCAGACGTGAGGCCCCACGTCTTATCGCCCGGCCGGATGAAGGGAATCCTCCGTACGGACGCGCCGTCGACGCCCTGCGCCAGCTCGCGGTGCTTGCGCAGCCGCCAGGCTTTGACGTTGGGGTACTTCAATGGTTTGCTGGGGATCCTTTCGACTGTGCCGTCTGGCCTCCTGTGGAGGCTGCTCTTTGTCTGAGTCCTTTGCAGGGTATCGTGCGCGTCGAGGTCGTCGGCGTCGAGGGGCGTTCCTCCGCTGTGGGGGTCGTTCATGGTGTGGGTGTGGGAGGGGGGTGCTTGCGTTTGTTGTCCTCCAGCAGGGTTGCTCGCAGGTACGCTCATTTCTTTGGCTCGACGAAGGGTGCTTAATATGTTGGAGGCCTTGGGATTCAGGTGGGACGTGGAATACTCGCGCTGAGGCAGACGAATACCTATGCGAGTATCACCACGGACTATCGTTGGGACAATAACCTCTGGGCGACGGTGAGTGAAGCGTATACAATTGGGGTGGCGCGAAAGTGGTTGTGGTGGAACGGGAACAAGAGACTGACGATAATGTGAGCGTGGCAAGAAACTGATTTATGGTGGCCACTTAATCTGGTACTAATTAGGCAACAACGCAGCACAAACAATAGACACTCCAGAGTAGGAGAACCATCACGGGGTCGTGTTTGGGCAGGTTTTCAGTATGTTCTGCCATATTCGTGCTATCCCCAGGGTTGCCTAACCGTTCCGTACTATGCTGCAGGCGACTTCGACTTCTTCCCGTCTGCCTCTGGCCAGCTTGGCTACTTGTGGCATTTGACCTTAGCCCAGATTTCGATGTGCCGCGAGTTGTTTGAAATCTTGAGCTCGAGTACAAGTATCAGTCATCGAAATCCAACTGCATTCGATTATATTCGCTTCAATCCTCTCTAGATACCAGGTTTCAATCCGTTGATGTAGTGATCATCGACTATCAGTCAACACTTCTTTCGTAATCGCGATGGAATCCGGGCGCTCAAGCCTATCAGTGGCGCGTTGTGGTTCACTTCCCGGATCCCTTAAACACGCTAACGACAAACAGTCACACACAAAGTAGATTGTAATCCGAGTCGACTGGTACTGTCTAACATCGACGACAACCTCTTCGTCATTCAGGCCTGTAGACCAGCGTGCGGAATTCAAACACAAATGTTCTATCATTTCTAGTCCATAATCTGAATACACGAGGCGTTGTCTCAACGTCCACAAGAGTTCTCACAAACAACGTAGACGAATCTAATCAATTCTGCAAATCTCCCGTGAGTCCACACCACCGATTTCTTCAAGAATTCGTACAACTCACTCGGATGTACGAAGAGATATCATTTGCAGACAAAGCTGAGGGACTCGCACACGCCGCTGTGATCGAAATAGTCGCGAAGCGTGGAGCCGTCGCCTGTCGAATCATAGAAGCGGTCAGAAAGCATTCATCCACTGTTGATGCTGATGCGTGGCTCGTCGCGAACTAGAGGAAATCGAAATCTCACGGAGGTCAAGGAATCAATCTCCTTTCCTATCTCAGCCGTCCCTGGAGACGCGCGCAGGTCGACGGCTTTGGTGGTTACTGGCCGATTATTCAACCTTATGAGGAGGGTGAGTTGGTTTCGAGTCTTCTGTGCATATGAGATATGACCCATACGTTGATAACAGACAATTCGCAAAAACTATGGATAATGCAAGGTTGAATTCAGTGCCCTTAATCGATTCAAGAACTCACCTTTCGTGTATATCGGGACCATACACATCCAGATCACTGCGTATCGCGTTACAGGTACTCGCTGTGGCCGGTTGGAAATCAGGACGTACGTGATTCTCTCATCGTTACGAACTTGAGAACCCAAAGTGATAGTTAGCCATCGCCCTCGACAGGAAATGAGCATCACGAACTAGAATGAATGAAAGCATCTGGGGAATCCTAGATATCATGAGTAGTGTTTAACCGAGATTAGAACGGGTAAACTGATAGTCCAGTCGTACATGGCAATCATACTGGTAGCTGTTATCGGAGTCAGCCATTGCGCTCTGTTGTGATTCGTAATGAAAGGTACGCACAAACAGTCCACATAATGAGGCGTTGGACTAACTTCCTGGTTCTACCCGAAATATAAGCACACGTCTCGAGCCCGGATCGTAAAGGTCTGACGTACGCCATGATGGGGGTCTTGCGATGCTGTGACAAGTACGCTGTCATAACGAGAACAATGCACGAATTGAGGACGATTGTGAAACTGAAAAGTAGGATGACCAGCCAGCGCAAGCTGGTGTCCGTTATCAATGCTGTGAGCCCCAGTCGAGTAGCGTGGGAGAGGTAGTAGATCCAGCCGCAGGTGCGGCAGCAGGATAGCACAGTGGCGATGATACTCGGCCATTTCCAATGCAAAAGTCTATAGATTCGCCAGTAGTAGAAGATCTGAGGGCAAAGTGTCGAGGTTGAGTGACAATCTTATTGTTAACGGGGGTTGCGGCTCACCTCATTCATGGGTATGGCGAATACGCTGAGGAATAGCGGGGGTGCCAATTGCAAGGCTGAGATGTGTGAGAAGACTTGTGGGTCTCCGGCGTGGATGATCGACATGATGTAGCTAACTTCCGTCATGGTCATATGGAGAGCGAGCTCCGAAAGCCTAAATAACAGAATCGTCACTGAGGTCGTCGCGGTGGGGAGCTCTAATAACGTACAACATGAGCGTAATCTAAGAAGAGCATCGGTAAGTGCGAGATTTGAAACAGCGAGCAAAAAGGGGTGGATTCACCAGAGATTTGATCCATCTTGAGTCGCGTGGATAGTCGGAGAAATATCTGTAGGCTTGCAGGACCAAACAGCCGAGAAAGAAGGCGGATATTCCCGACGCAATATGGAGGGCACCCAAGCTGGATTCGACCGGATCATACATTACCAGCGAGTCGGGAGTCAAGGACCAAAGAAGAATGAGCAGACGATATCGTACCTATTACTACTTATATCTCGACCCCGACCAGGAATGCTATTCAAGATGTCTTCGTGTCAAGCTTCTTGATTGATATCTCCACGACCCCATCTTCCAGAGTCGCAAAGCTCCAGTGGTTGCGTGTTTCAAAGTGGTGACATGTGAAGCCTGCGCCCGTGCGTGTACTGCTAGTCTCTGTTATTGCGGGAAAGTCCGATAGTCTTGGTTCGAGGCGTAGCTATTAAGAGCGCGAATCACCTATCCATCAACTGATTATCTCACCGACTGTCTGTCTGTATCTGTTGAGATCCTGGTGCAAAGGGTCTGTCCCCAGGAGCCGTGGACGACATCACAGCGTTGGAGTAGGAGGATAACATAGCCGAGGGCCACACAGTGAGAGAAATCAGCGGGAGAAGGGGCCAGCGGGAGAAGACTGGATAGGTGAAGAAGTACGCATACTCAGATACAATGATTTCCCAGCAAATGGATCGTCATCATCAGATATCAGTGGCGCGTCATCGTACGGACGTTGATCATCTTATAGTTGATTCCTTCGAAGCCCACATGATCGCTCTCGATGTTCTCATATCGAGCATGGATATTTCTCTCGTCCACGAACTCGATGCGAGCGTGTGTATGTTACTACGAAAGGGAGCAACAAATTAGAAGACGTGAACATAACAGCTATTAAAGACTCACAGCTCCAGTCCTGGGTTGATTTGTGACTGGCTGGGCTTAAGACATCGCAGCGCGGCCTTTCGACGAGACAGATACCTCAACAGGGGAGACATGTAGTAACTAGTTGCATTGATAGATAGATGGTGTACGTCAGGCGTCGACGGGATAGATGGCGATAACGGTGAATGCGACCTCCCTGATGGATTGACGAGCCTGGATTGATCGGAACGTTCAGCAGACTGCCTAGTGGAAAGGAGAGTGGAGGAAGCGATGAGATCTCGGCGACTTCGTGATTGATTTGCATTCCAGTACTTTTATCCGAATGCATTGAGAAGGTTAAACTACGTTCTACTAGAGCCGGTGTCACTTTGCACCTCAATTCGAATACTAGGATTGCAACTATTTTGATTTCATAGCGAGTCAAATTGTCGTTTCGCGGAGATTTTTCGTCTTGAAAGAAATCGGGGCTTTATACCTCATCGTCGTCAGACGTGATGGCGCATGAGAGAGTGAGATGAAGAGGCCTTCAACCTAGGTACTGATTCTGATTTCTGACTGTGAGAAAGTAATTACTAACTGTGCGAACTATTCTCCTTTCTAAGTACTGATCAACTTCAAACAATCTGACTTTCTTTTCTACAACGCACTCTAACGTATGTCCTTCACATCTCTTTCGAAAAGACCGCTGCGGATGCCTTGGATGATATCCCAATGAAAGAACTCTTTGTACCTGCCTTGATTGACGACGACGGCGGCGACAACATGGGCGTTTGACGTCTTTGAGGGGACAGCTGCGAGACGGCGCGTAGTGCGGTTCTTGTTGATTTTGTCGGGGTCACTGGTGGTTCTGGAGGCGCAGGCTTCGAACTGAGCTCGGTGCTGTCGTTCTTCTCAATCGATGTCGCTATTGGGTCTGCCGACGACGGCGCCACTTCCAAATTGCTTTCGCTTTCGCTGGCCGCGTTGTCGCTGTTATCCGAATCATCATCGTCGGAATCGGTCGCGGAAGTATCACCCTCACTGGCACCTTCGCCGTCCTCTTCGCTTCCCGAGCTGTCGTACCCCGAGTCGCTGCTACACTCATCTTCCAACTCGTACCTGTGATCAGGGCTGCTCTCGTCCACATAGTAAGCCTTCTCAGCATCGTCTTTGTATCCATACCCATCGTCTGTGAAGTCCGAGTCGTCTCCTTCCGGTGTGGCGCGCATTCGCCGTGGAGTGTGTATTTCCAGAGGACGGTCGCGTTTCTGTATAGAGTACATCCCAGATACTTGAATGGTCGTACCAATTTTTGTAGCTCATCGATTATATATATATATGAACTTCTGAGTTGTTGGAGGCCGTTGCTTAAAGGCGCACTGGCCCGCTGGTACATTATAGTGAGCTTGGAGCTCGTCCCATCCACACAACAACGCTAGGATGGAAGTTGGGACGCCGCGACAGGCCACGATGCGTGGTCAAAGCGTGCAAGAATCGGAATCCCGTGACAAGAGGCTCAAACTCATACCACCATCTTCCATCTTCCCTCCTCAGCCATACAACTTCGAGGACAGCCATTCCGTTGGCATTATGGAGGCATGGTGATGCCTGGCAATTCTCAAACACAAGTAACGACTGGGCAACATGCCCAGCTGCGAATACAGGATTCTGCGTCGTCGCTGTCCTTTGTTTTTTCCTTGCTGACACAAAGACGACTGGGCAGATCAATCGCAATCGTATCCATTTATTGATGAAGAGACGATACGCATACATGTATACGAGAAGACGGGGAAGC
Organism: Pleurotus sapidus; assembly: GCA_026743855.1. Taxonomy (NCBI): domain Eukaryota; kingdom Fungi; phylum Basidiomycota; class Agaricomycetes; order Agaricales; family Pleurotaceae; genus Pleurotus; species Pleurotus sapidus. The sequence continues at coordinate 261,039 of JANBWZ010000020.1, forward strand.
ATCAATTCCCATGTGAGGCGATTCGGGCGATTCGAGCGATTCTTGGCGATGGAGATGGCGATGGCGATGAGATGGCTATTGGCAGAGGTGAGTGACACCGCAACTGGCAGGGATTTGAGCTCGAACTCGACTAGAAGGTGACGGAGGCTCCCATTTCCACCTCGGAGGGGCTCTGCTTTCTTTTTTCTCCCTTGACGCTGGCCTTGATAGCGCTGGCGACCTTCTTCACGGATCCTCTAATCGCGCCATCGCACCTTTTCAGTTCAGCGCAGCTCCTTCAGCGCAGCGTACTGAGGGCCCGTCTCTAGCGAACACCATGTCCTGATCCATCCTCATCGCTGTCGTACAACTATAGGCGGTTGCACTCGAAGAAGCGCCGGGTTGGGCTGGTTTCCGATATCGTCGACGAGTTTTATCGAGAGGAGAGAGCGGTCTGGGCGGTTCAGAGCCCGCCCAAGTGTCCTCTTCCACAGCGCGCCTCTTCCCCGCTTTCTTCTCGCTGATGGTCGTCTCGCTGGTGACCTTTCTCGCTTTGCCGGTCCTCGCGGTAGCAGACCCCTTTGTCCCAACGGCACCGTTGTCATCTCGACTTCGATTGGCTTTTTTCCTTGCCTCATTGTCGTCGGCCGCCGTCTTTCTTTTCCTGGAGCTAGCCGTCCCTTTTCCTTTGCTGGTGCTCGCGGTTCCAGCCGTCGCCACAGCGTCGCCCCAGTTTCGATCTTGGGTGATCTCCGTCCTGGTCACGCTCGCCTTCGACACACTGGATGAGTCCCCTCTGGCTTGAGATGCCATCTCTGTCACCTCTGTCGTCCCCTTGACCACCCGCGGATATACAGTCAATCCCTTCTTGAGATTAGGGCTGTCTGCCGCCACGTCAAAGTTGAGCCTTATTCGGCGTCTCGTGTACCTCTGGCCAGAGAACGCCAGAGGATACAAGTCTTTGCTGCTCCCTGTCTGCTCGACGTACTCCCCCCTGTCTGGGAACGTAAGACGGGGCTGGAGGTTCCTCTTCTCCAGCGTTTTCACCCACGAAGTCGCTCCCAGCTGGGTCACTGAGTAATCGTTTGTATATCTGCACCTGGCTTCAACATATTCCGCCGACGCACGGGCACTTGGTACATACCCCGCCTCGTAGGCCCCTCCGTACATGGCCGCATCCGGCAGAGGATACGGATGATATCGTTGGTACGCCGCTGCCTCTACGTTCTGATTCTCTGGATGTTGGGAAGCGTGAGCGTGAGCACCGGCCCTGGTGCTGATGCTACCCATTGCCGGGGTGGCAGGGCTGACGCTTGACCGATGACGATATCGGTGGTCTCCATTGGCAATGTGACCTCCGTGGTAGGGACCGTATGCGAATGCGGGACCTGCATATCGCGGTGGGCTTAGACTTGTCCTTTGTCGGCCCTGATATCCTTTCCTGTTGTCGATGTGTCGCCCTGCACCGTACCCTGTGCCGTACCCAGCACCATATGCAGTGTCGAGGGAGCCTTCACCAGCTTTTTGACCATAACCACCATCATCAGCACTGTTGCCTTCAGCGTATACTGGCCGTGTCTCTACGTATCGATACCCTAGCTGTGTGGACCCATCCCACCCGTTATAGAAGCTGAGGCCCAGAGAGTTGGGCGGCGAGGCTGGGTCGCGGCGATCGTACTTGGTCTGTGTGGCGCTGGTACGCGATCGTGCCAATAACTGTTTGCATCTTCATACGCACGCGCACTGTGTGTGGGTTCAGTACTTTTGGCACAGCTGACGAGGTCGTGGACAGTGGCTTGCCTTGGCCTAACATCGGCGTGCACGTGAGCCAGAGGCTGCTGCTGACGATGATAACTGGATCCTTCGCCGATGAACGAGATGTCTTGATAGCTCATGGGCATGTGGTAGTCCGAGTTGGGTGTGTGGGTATGAGAGCGTTCATAAAGGTCGTTTGGAGCGGTGAGTGGCTGGGTCATTGTCATCGTAGATAGCGAGCTGTGCTGATCATCCCTCGATGCCGGATAATCACAACTACTCGATGGTAGCAGGCGTGGATCAATGTGAAATGAACTTCTTGAGGCTATTGTGGCTTGTGCGGTGCTTGATGTTGAAAACCGTTGTTGGCGCCGCTCGGCCTTTTCTTGCTGTTGTTGTTCTACTGTTGGGAGGCTATGAGGAGGTGTCGGTAAGTCTTTATTCATCAGTGCTGATATCGGGGATGCTGACGGATATGACCAGACAGGAGCATCGTTGCAAGGATGCATTTCTTTTGCCTGTGTTTCGTCGTTGGTTTTTTCTTGTGGTTTATAGCGTTGGTCTGGTCTCCGTTTGCGTAGAAATAAGAGATCTTATCGTTGTCATCGTGAGCAAATCATCGACACCTGCACAGTGAATTAAAATGCTAATGAACGAACCTTTTGAACCGTAGGTTATTTATTATGTCAAGAATTCTGAATTCTCTCGCGGATGGAGGGTTAGAAGAATTCAACAAAATGAGGGTGCGTGGTGTGGATGTGTTGTCAGGTAGCTAGCTGCCTGCCACAATTTTCAGGGGAGAGGGAGATGGGGAGGAAGAAGCGTTTTCGCAGTACGAGCGTACGAAAGCTGTAAGTGTCCTGGCCCAGATTTATAAATCCACCGTGTGAACACATGCACTGTCCATTGTCCATGACTCGCCTTGTTTTCTGGCCCAAACGGCCCTCAGGACCCTCAGACAAATAGGAGCCCGCTGGATACCCTTGTATATTGATCTATCACTCTCCAGTACCGCCAGTCCGAGAACTGGTATACGGACTATCTCCAGGTTCTGAAATTCTGATCACATTCAATTAGGTGCGTTCAATTTCGTTGGGTCGTACGGTGTGCTATGTTCATTGTAATTGTGGCAGTTGCCAGTGAGCGGCACAATAACTCTCGGCCCCGTGACGGCCTTCCCACAAAAGGCCAACCCAACCAACGGTCCTGCCACCCTCCTTGATTAGCTACAGCCATCTAAGCCACTCGACTTAAACACAACAAAGTTTTGATTTTATTCCCTCAAGCCTCTATGGACCGGTACTAGTACGTGCTTGATTTCTCGTATCACACTTGCACTCATTCATCCCACATCGAAATTAGCTGGACCCGGGGACCCAACATCAGATCAAACCAGCCGTATCCATGGGCTGATCATGGGAACGGACCGCCAGGTAGTGAGGCTGCACTACAGGCTATGAAAGCACATCAGGCAAGGTTCGGGTGCATCGCTCGGATGCCGTGCTCGTCTTGGCCTTCCGATCAGCAGAGTATACCACTCCCGCCTCTTGAACGAGTCACACCCACGACCCCAGTTGGGCGTGAGGAAACCTACCCTTCTAGCCTGGCGCGCAAGCTTGCACTCGTGGCCGATGGGTCCTTGCCTCCAATTGCCCAGATTTCCTCGATTACAGCAACGGATAGGTCTGCAACAAGCACGAATAACAGGACCACCGTCGCGTCGATCGCTCCTACTGGGGCCCTAGCCGCCAGGCCTTCGTACACTGAAATCCGGGACCTCTTGCTTCAGTTGTGCCGCGAACTTTCGGCGCCTTCGCATACGCCCATCACCGAAAGCTCGAAACCAAGAATTATGGACCGCCCATGTTTCCGCGCGGCGGAAGGTTCGGAGATCAAGGCCATTACTACGGCCCTTGACAATGTGGGGCTAGAGCCAGAAGGTCTGAGTCCAGCAGAGAAGGAATTCGAAGGCATTGACCAACCTTTGCTTGACGTGCCCCTACTCGACCTACCTTCTCCCACCGGTTCGGACTTCGGATTATTGACGTCCACCCCCGCTAAAGTTCGAGACCGCTTGATCCACGTTCATCGTGAACGTGTGCGTGAATCCGCTAAAGAGAAGGGCAACGAGACAGAAATTTTGAGCGACACGGAGGAGAGCCTAGACATCAAAGCTATCAGTCGCATTCAAGGCCCATCACTCAGCATGTCCTCCAGCACTAAAGGTATTGTAATTTCCCTTGCCCAGCCACCGAAGAAGCGATGTGACAGCGATGAAAATCCTGACGTAGCCTTCAACTCGGGTTCTAACAACAAAGGTAAGTTACTAGTACTCTGCTTGTGAAATCTTCATTTTGGCCCTGCTGCGATCCTGATTGCTGATAAATTCCTCCTGTAGTTGCGAAGGAAATCACGACAGATGATACGACTCCTCCAGAGAAGTTAGCAATCGACAACGATGAAAAAGCATCTATCAAACTGCTTGATGAAGGTGGACCTGTTGATGACGAAAGCACAGGCAGTATCGACCCCTTCGTCCTTTGATTGGATGGGCATATCCAACAGTGTACTTGTACTGACTCGGGATTCATCTCTCTGCTTGTATTTTGTATCTCTTCGTGTGTGAAGTCGCTGCAACTATCGCTGTACGTAGCCACATTCAGTACCAATCAATGGTTGTAATTGTTTAGTATGTGCGATCCAGCTGTCCCTTTTCATGCGGAATCAAAAAACACCAGGCCTGTGTAGTTGCGCAGTGGAGGGGTACATGTCTGATATAGACCACCTTTATGTCCTACATACATAGAGAAGACTGGTTTGAATGCAGAGCGCTTGGACGTCTTGTAAGTTCTTCGACATTAACTCTACAACGAAGGAAACTCACGAGGTGACGACCTTGACGTACTCAGAGGCGGCCGCTGAGCAGCACTCAGCCTCAACCTCGGGCTCAGACTCACCTCGCCCGCCCCCTTTGAAGGGGAGAGAACGGGGCTATCTCGCCATGCATGACCTCCTAAATGACCCCTGACGAGAACCTTTCCTCGGACCTTGCTCGGTTCTCGTCTTCCTTTTCGACGTAGGACAGTTGTCCGTTGCTATCCAAACCCATCTTGACGTTTTACTACCCGACCAAATGCGAGAATCACTGACCATCATCTTTGCAATCCTTGCGATTATTCTTGTGTCACGGGTTCGAAAATTCTACCGTGGTGTCAGCGCAGTTTCAGGGCTTCCAGGGCCGCGAGTACTTTTCTCACCAGTCAGCTTTTTCGGCGCACTTATACCGACTACCTGGAGGCACCCTGGACTAAGTTACCATTGGATCGAACGGTTCAAAGGTCTGCATCTAGCTCCTCGTCGTTTTATTGATCATCGTTTCAACTTTCCGCTACAGCGTACAAATACTTTGGCAGTGAGGCATTAGCCTTTGTGCCCTTCTTATGCGGCCCACCAGTGATATATATCCAATTTGGATGTCGCTCATCAAATCCTGGCCAGCGGGCGGTCAGCACTAACATTCAAGAAGACCCATGACACTAAATTCATACTGGGGTATGTTGTCACATCCTGCCTTGTCGTCGAATTTAGAGCCTTGACTATGGATAATATCTCACAGGTTTTGGGGACAGAACATCTCCACCACTGAAGGGGACGCCTGGAGAAAACATCGCAGAGTCTTGGGGCCTGCTTTTGATAATAGAATGTGAGTTATTCGGCCTAGTCTTGTGGCGCCTAACGAGCCCTACAACAAAGGAACTCCCATGTTTGGTTACGAACTGTGCACACCTACCATGATATGGTTGCAGCTGAAAGGTGGGGTGACAGAGATTCCGTGGAAATACCTGTCGCTCAGGCGATCACCTTCAGAGCAACCTTACTATTTGCGCTATTACAACGGCATTATTAACTCTTGTCTTCAGCTCACTACACTTATTATCGGTACATTGTGGTTTCGGGTTCACCTTCGATTGGGCGTCTCCAGCAAGACTGCCAGACGGATCCATGTCCATTCAGGAAGCCATCCACCTGATCGCTGAGCCTACACCTTGGCCATCTCGTCATGTCTTGTCCGACATGGGTAGATCAGCTACCCTCTAATGAAACGTACGTGGCCAGATTGTGCCCAATATGTTGACGATAGTTAATTAATTGCTGCTAGTTTTCGCAATGTCCGCAGGGCCCACGAGGGGCTGACACAATTCATGCAGTGAGCAGGTGGCTGACCGTAAGGCCGCGCTATCTGGATTCCTAGATGGATCGGCAGAGCTCAGCGAGGATGTACTCAGCAGGCTTATCGTTGCTAACGAGGCTGAGTCAGGGAAACTGAAATTAGCGGACAATGAGGTGGTAGGAAACGTTTTCGCGCTGCTGCTTGCTGGATATGGTTAGTATCGTACTCAGTTTCTCAATTACATCATTCGTAACAAGTTTTGGTAGAAACAACTGGATATTCCATCGCAGCGGCCTTGGGATGTATTTCCCTTCACAAAGATATACAGGATGAGGCTTTCACGCAAATAGAAGCAGTAGTTGGACTCAATCGTGATCCCGTAAGTTATGCCTTTCCTATCGCAGAGGATTTCACCATGTCACGAGGCTTTCGTTCGTAGGATATCAACGATTTTCCCAAACTTACAAAAGTAATGGGTATATTCTTCGAAGCTGTCCGCATGTTTCGTGAGTATTGACAGTGCCGATATCGTAGCCAAAGCTCGACTGATAAACCCTTCCAAAGCTGGTGGGCACATGGTTCTCCGGGAGGCATGCGAGGATACTACGATCACACTCCCGAACCCCGCGAGTGACGCAGGCAGTAGAACCATCCCAATTCTCAAAGGCACCCAGGTCAGTGGGATTCACTGTGTTTTTCTCGATACTGATTCTTCGTAACACTCTAGCTTGTTGTAGACATGGTTGGCATACGTGCGTACCTTCTATTATGTGGCGAGATACACGATGAGGACAAATTCTTCGTTCCTAGAGCACAACCCTCGGTACTTCGATGAGCCAGAGAAGTTCAAGCCTTCACGCTGGGATGGGATCTCGAGTGATTCGGAGGCATTCACGGCCTTCAGCTTCGGTTCGTAACCCTCTCTCTCCTCAGATGCATCTAGAGCACACACGGTATATACTAGGCCCGCGTACATGCATCGCCCGGAAATTCGCAATTATAGAGGCTGTGTGTTGGTTGACCATGGTTCTGCGAGATTGGTGGGTAGAGCCATTGTTGCGACCCTGGGGAGACGGAAGAAATGTGGCGCCAGCGATCTCTGAATGCGCGCGCCGGTATGACCCTTTACGTGTCCGACGTTCCAGTCAGACTTGTGAGGAGATCTGTATGATGAAGGCTCACCGGTTAGTGCTCTCCTTTGATCTTGTTATTCGCTAAACTGTGAACCATATCAAGGTCTGGTTCGATGTCGGACAAGTACAGCAGTCGACTCCCGAAGGCGTGAGTAGGCGTGTGTATTATATTGTTGTCAGATGGAACTCGTCGAATTTCAAAATGAGTTTCCCAAAACCCCTGTGCTGTGCTCCTGTGTTCCTGTGTGATCAACCAATTGACACGCGTTGGCGCGAACCCTTTCTCCGCCTTTCTCCTCTTTGTTCCGCACTCTGACTTCGCTTGAAAGGACCGCGCGACTGACGCCCTCTGGAATACGATGAGAGCAACAAGGGAATGCTACAAAAGTGCTCCTTTTCTACCAGCCATCGCACCCTCAAGAACTGTATCAACGTAATTTTCGTTTACATGGAGGTGAGTCGCAATACAAAGAGCAGATATAGGTTGAAGTTGATTGTAATCTAGATCCATAAATGATGGTATATATACTTGAGGTTCAAATAAACACCATCAAAAGCAGTCATCGCGGTCGTTGTGATTCGTGATGATCGCCTTGCTTCTCAAGTGTAAAGACAATCGCAGTGCACATATTGGTACAAAGTTGAATCGACATGGCCTAAGGTGTGAAGTGCTTCGCGATATTAGCCAAGAGCCAACATAAATGATCAAGGTATTCAATCTTACATGAACGTAACTAATACAGGGTAATATATGTTCAACGAGATGGCGTAAAGCATCCTACTGCGAAAGGGGGATATAACACTGAGGGAATAACGTAGGATGTGAAGACGCAGAGTTCAGGAATCAATACATGGAAGGGTGGCGTGGAAGAAAGGAAATCAATCAATATGACCGCAAGCTATTATGTTGCTGGGATTTTATTGTCGGCAAACGGAATTTAACTAAGGGGGATGAGATTAGCAGACATAGCCACAGAAGTACGAGCGACATACATATGGATGTTCCCTGCGCCACCTCGTCCGGAAGATTCGTATTCGCCCTCAGTGTGCTTATGGTGTTCGACAGCCGGAGAAGGGGTGGATGTCAAGTTCGCGAAGCCTCCGCGGCCAGTAGAGTGCCTACGCATACGCTTTAGCATCCAGAAACGAAGGAATCGATGATGAAGAGTTACTTACACTCCCTCGGTCTCTCTGAGCCCCCTCCTCTCTTCTTCTTCAGCGATGTTGCTTGGGGCTTCGCCGGAGAACATGTTCCCAGCACCTCCTCTGCCGGTGGAGTGTCTGACCGGAGAGATGGCCTGGCGTGTAGGATCGCGAGAGCGAGAACGGCTGATGTTCCCTAGGCCGCCGCGTCCGGAAGAGTGCTAGTGGTGAGAACATGAGCGGGGGAGATTTGAGGGAACTGGATTTATCCTCACTATGGCGCCGGCCTCTGACTCGTTGTGCTTCTTGATGACCTGTGCCTCGTATTCGTTGGTGGTGTTAGGTTGAGGGTCGCGGGATGGCGATCGGATGTTGCCTGCACCCCCACGGCCAGTAGAGTAGACCTATTAACGATGCTGATGAGAAATCGAGCAAGATCGCAAGCCATGGTACGCACCTGTCTGCTTGGGCTCGGTGCTGGCTCACGGCCTCGAGTTACGGAGAAGTCATCTGGCCCATCTGTGGGACGATCGCGCGACGCAGATGCCTGGCGAATGTTGCCAAGGCCCCCTCTTCCAGAAGAATGCTGTTATTCCACGGGATCAATCCACAGCGAAGGCAGATAAGAAAAGGCGACTGTGAGATGAAAGATAATGAAAGAAGGCCAGGGAAAACATACGAATGCTTCGCGGCCGCGAGAAGTCGAGCGCTCGTTCTTGTCTGTCATAAATGGAAGGGAGATAGTAAGAAATCAAGTTTTTGATGAGGGATTGAAGTTGTGGAGAAATCTAGGAGAGGCGACTCTGGGAATTTGGGGCCTTATATATGTCAAAAAATTTGAATTGGCAGTGCGGAATCGAGACCAATGCGAGGAACTCTGTCATGCCCAAACGATGAACAGCTCGGTCGGAATACAAGGCCGAAAGCCAATTCCAGTGTTGCCCAGTTCCCGAGCCATCCCACCAATAGCAGTGCAGAATCGCCATCGTGGTGTGCTGCATTACCCCTGAAATCCTCAAAGAGGGGAGCGGAAAGGGAGGAGATAAGATAACGACGAGTTGAGGTCCTTATCTCTCTTATCTCTGAGGGTTCTTATCTCGCCCCAGACCTCTCTTAACCTCGAACCACCACCATCTCTCCGTGTTCTGGATTGAAAACTCACCAATCACTGTGCTCGTTACAGAATGCGCGTCGTCCTCCCGTGTCGGTGAGCTAGGCGAGGCCTTCGACGGCAAGTCCTTCGACAGGGACCTCAGTCTGGCGCCCAAGCCAGAAAAGAACGATTCGGATCCCTTGCCGTTCGGAGAGCCTGAAGCAGGATTTCTCTCGGTGGCTACTGACATGGCTCGTTATTAGGTGTGGTGGAGGACGCTGATGGTGGGGAAATAGGCGTTGTGGGGCACAAGGTGCGTCGTTCGATTCTATATGTATAAAGCGGAGACTAAATGGCACACGTTCTATTGCGCTACCAGAACGTTTTTGCACGACTTCTACAGAATCAAACGTTCGGCATCCCATGAATTGGCCCCAAAGTTGCCTTCGTGACTCAGGACACCCCTTGTTCCGGTCTCATGATCCTCACAAAAATTTACACTCGCCTGGAGACCTCGACAGTGACCGGTGCGGTTCCATCGCGCCATTCATGACGGAAATAACACGCAGGTTCGGATCTTCTTCACCTTGTCCTACTATGCAGGTATGCACGTTTGACGAACCCCAAGCTGCGGTGGCATCATTTTCTCCCGCCATGTCGTGTGAACGACTCGATCTCACCACTGGAGCCTTTAGCCCATCCAAGAGAGCCTCGTTCAACAGCATCAACGCCCACCAGTCCCAGTATACTCGGAAACCGGAGCTAAAGCACCAAGTGGCGTATGTTGCCCTCGTACTCGGCGGATGTCGTTACCGGCGCTCGAAGAGTAAGTTTTTACGGAACTTGAGCACCCTTGTTTCTCCTGCCGAGCGCGGCTGAGTCGCACCTTGTGATCGATGTGATCCTCGGTGTCATGCCCAGCGAATATGCTTTCTCCATCCTTCCTCTTCGGCGCGTCTCCCGCACATTCTCGAACTCGTTTAACACCGCTTCGACCTCTTCCCAATGAGAGGCCTTCACGGCTGTTGGTCGCCACCACTGCCCTTGCCCCATTGAATTCAGTCATTCAGCGGCACAGGAACTGCCAAGGCAACAGGATTATCGATTATATGGAAAGGGGATTCGACCGAAGGCCTCTATTTTCGGCGATCGGATGATCATTCCATGTGATCGACTGTCTATGATCGGCTCCTCGTCGCGGTCGCCCAGTCATTGCCGACGGTAAGAATATCGCACTGTCACTCGTTACCCCAGAGATCCCCACAATCATGCAGTCACGCAGTCGTCGGGAATTGCTGCCCGGAGGCGAACGTGGGTAGCTATTTCAATTTGTGCTGTGATGCCTCTGGAATTAGAACGGTGACCGAAATACTTTGGTCTTTTACCCCAAAGAGCTATTCGTGGAGCGTCGATAAAATGAAAAACTCCTGTTCCGCTCGTATTCTTAGAGAGGAAAAGCACACATTCCCTGCCAAAATATCGTCACTATTTACGACACTACAACTACATGATGGAGTATTATTAGGTTTGTTTTATTATTATTATAGCTCGTGGTATTGCATTCCTGCGGTAGAGGACCACTCATGCAGAACGTCATTGCTTGACTGATAGAAACATGGTTCGGTGCGGGCCGTATAATGAACGACAGATTCGACGATATCGAATAATTCAGTAATTCTAATGAAAGAGCTGAAGGCGGCGGCGCTAAGCCTCGCAACCACCGTCTCGACTCCCATGCAATTATGAGCTATGCTTGCGCCATGCTCTGAAGAAGCGGTGATATATCTGTCTTATGATCTACTGCCATTTGACGATCTATTATAAGTTTCATTATCCCACCGCTTCGGCTGGATAGTTCAGGAAACCAACGTTTTTTCCTCTTCAATCCGTTCCTCCATTGGACTATTCTGTTGCAAGTAGCTATCATTTTCCTTCGACGGTTCAATAGACGAGATGAACTAATCTCGCAACTAGGCGGAACGAGGCAGCTCGAGAGGGATATCGACGTGAAATGTTTCTCCAGTAAGAAGAGAGAGGTGGTTGGGAGAGGAATTCTTGAGGTAGCGTGGAAAGCCATTGGAGGGTTCAAAGGCTTGAATAGAGAGCGCGCATCGCTTGGGGTGACAAAGAACTGTTTGTGCCATATTGGTGACAACTTACAGAGTACTGAAGTAATATTTTCGGTGAATTGCAGACTGCTTGAGACCCAGCGTGCAGGACAAGCAGCGGCTTCAAATCTATATCGAAGACTGGCGGGGTGAGGGCAATGGTTGCAACTTAAACGAGAGTCGAATTTTACACGAGCTGGAAAGTGAAGTGATAATCTCAGGGATCTTGGGTAATTTGGTCGTGAAGTCGTGGAAGTTTCAATCGTGACAGATAGATTGACACTGGAGAGAACGCAAGTACAGATCTCAAGCGAGTTGACGCAACTAACACACCACTCGTTCATGAGGTAGCCAGACAATCGTTCCCAGGTAAGATTGCAGCTGGGATCGCGGAGGAAATTGACCAAGTGCGAGTCGAAAAACTCGAGGACCGTGAGGGGATGGGGCCCCTGGTGCAAAGGGAAAGGCGGGTTAACCGTGGCCTCTTATTTTCCTGTGATGTACGAGGTCAATGTGATACAGACGCCGTTGATGTTAAACTTGCCACCGCTCTTAGAATAGTCCGCCGCGCCTCCTGACGAATATCAACGAATCCACAAACTAAACTTGGTGTAAGTTTTTGAATATCTGATTCCCTATGTTCCATCACGAGGTGAGTATGATCAGAATGGCGAGAAGGACAAGTGCATTAGTGAGATGGCCACCTCTGCTTGAGGTCGTCAATCCATCCGAGTCAACGGCGTCGCGTTGATACTCAGGGCAATTAGAGCACGCCATACGCGTCCTCGCGCTGCCTGGATGGATGGTACCCTGCTTGTACTCATTACGCTCGTGACCAAGGATCAAATACCTGTATTAAAGTCGTTATAAAGTACCGACGCGATGTTTATTGAGATATAACGCGTTAGATACCTAAACAGGGCATAAACCTCAGTACAACCACCCTGCGCAAACAAGGGTACCACACACCTCCCAAACTCGCTCACGTGTTGCTAGCTGCTAAATGCTACAATCCAACCACATTTCCTGCTCTATCCTCCTCTTGTATCAACCACATCCACATAACCACATCCAGACAATATATCAATTACATTGTCTGCCATCCGAGCCTAGAGCCTAGTCGCCTACATCCTTTCATCTGTTCTCTACCTGTACGCGATCAATTCAACGTGCAGCAATTATATACCAAGGTACGCACCTTCATGATAATCCTGGGGGCCTCGCCATAACTTGAGGCTCGGTCTAGCATTTAATACATTCAACAACAATGGCAATAACCGAGCAAGCTGGCAGTGTACCACCGCCCATCCATGCAGCCTGGAGTGAAGCACAGTTTACCTTTAGAATGAACGAAGGTAAGCCACCCGGTTTCGTGTCGGGAAACGGGGCAACGATGTTAACATCCACGCGTCATTTCCTAGTGCTTGAAACTCACCTCGACATCCATAAAGTGGGCTCAATGGCTGCCACATCTGCCACATCTGCCTTGCCACAACGCTTGCGCCGAATGGGGGCGAGCAGTGCCACTCAAACGCGCGGGCCGCTAGCAGCTACCACGGTCGACATCGACGGCGGTGACTTGCCACCCAAACTTGGACGCATGGGACGCAAACCTCCTCCCCTTCCCCCAACTATTTCAAAGTCTACGAATGGCGAGCCAGCGGCCGCACGCGTCTACGATGGGGAAGTCAAAGAGGCACAGACAATCGACGCCAGTAGTCGACCCCTTTGGCTTGCCACCCAAGCTTCAACGCGCAAGGCGCAATGTTCCCCAAGCCACCACAGCCCTTGCCACTGGCTTGCCACCAAAGGTACGACGCGCCTGGGGCAACGTCCCACCTCCACCAACCGCACCGGAGGCCACTACAGGGACTCCATCTTCTTCACGCGCCACCCTCGATGAAGAGGCATCTCACCTCCCAACGAAGTTTCGACGCGCCCACAACATCCCCCCTCCATCAACCAACTTGAAGCCCGCCGCAGTTGGTTTAGTTTCTAAGCTCAAGGACGGTGGATCGTCGCAGGCGCGTCCTGTCACACCTCGCGCGGGACCAGCAGAAATAGCGTCCAGCGCGCCGTATCTGCGCACCATGTTAGGCGCATTACAAGCACACGGTATTATCCCTGAAGCGCCTGCTCCCGCTCCCGTCGTCGCTGCCGCCAACTCCAAGAGCGACGACACGGGGTCTGACGATGAAGAGCATGAGGAGGACGAGGATTACAGCGTCTTTGCTGAGAAGGTGTCTTGGAAGGTGCTCTGCCGCCTGATCAAGCCCGCGCGTAGGATCGCAAAGCGGATTCCAGTTCAACGCGAGCTTAGGAGCGCGGCGAAGGGAAAGAAAAAGGAAGAGCCGACTGACGACGGGAAAGCCACCGAGAGCACGGCGGCTAAGGACAAGGCCAAGGCGAAGAACATCAGCGAGGCCATGAAGGTTGCCGTTCGCGCGGCCAAGAGGGTTGCTGAGGCGAAGGCCGGGGAACAGACGGTCAGCACACGCAGACGGAAGGCTGCGGTAAAAACGACAATCCGAGCGAAGAAGATCGTGCAAGCGAAGGCGGCCGGACGCAAGCCCAGTACTCGAGGAAGGGGGGCTGCCAAAGCTGCTGTTACTGGGAATGTTCCCACTACGAGGAAGGTTAAGCTGATCGTTCATCCTCCAAAGAAGACGAGCGAGGACAAACCCATAGCCGGAGAGCGCCCACCACTGAGTGCGTCAAAAACTCACAACACTCCTGGCAAGTCTTCTGGGCACAAAGAGTCCGAGTCAATCTCGGAAAGGCTCCGCCCCGCCTTCAGACTTCTTGGAACGAAGGAGGTTGCGAGTGGAAAGGCTCCCGGAAGGTCCACTCGCAGCGCGGGTAAGTCAGAGGTGCCGGGGGCCAGGGATGTGAAGACGATGAAGCCGGGCGTAGGACGTTCAAAAAGAAAAGAAATGCACGAAGGTGACCACGAGGAAAGAGACTATGCGAAAAGGATCAAGACTAGCGAGGCCAACCCGATGGAGGACGAGCCTCCCAGGCCCAAGCTCATGATCCGAATCCCGAAAAGGCCAACCCGGGAGGAGATTGCAGAGGGAAGCAAGGCGCATGCAGAGCCAATTCAAGAGACGGTTGAGAACGCTGACTCGAAGCTTCGCCGAAGCACTAGGTCAAAGAAGCCGTCTTTCAAGACGCGCCAGCAGTAGAGGAATCGACTGAGACGACTGGCATTGACGACGTTCATTTCATCATCAAGTATGTATATTATCATTTCCAGAACTGTATTACAATCTACTTCAGTATGTATTATGCCTACATGTATCGCGACTTACCGTATGAACAATGTAAATGAGTGAGTGATATCGGTGACTCTGTCCCTTCAGAGGCGCCGCGAGTTTGTTGTCCGTGGCCACGTCTCGGCTACAATCCGTTGTCCGGTAGTTCTGGTGTACATTGGTAGAGAGTTGTTCGTGCGCAGTGAATGTCAGAATCAAGTCGAGAAAACATACGGTTCAGTCGTGGCACCACGTGGCGTACAGGGGTTTGGTCTGGCTCAGGGGAATTGAGCTAACAGCACCGTGTTCCTATCTGTCTGCTTTTGAATATCAGGGCTTATAGAGTAGGCAGCCAAGTATGTCTGGATAGTTTGAATGTCAGCTTAACCAACTTCGCTCTCGTTCCAGGACACCGAATCTGAGGTGTTTCTGCCTACTCTACAAGTCGGGGATTGAAATCGGATTTTCCCGCGACCCGTCCGAGAGCGCACAAGGCTCTGCAAGGCGCCCGTGGACCTGTACCACAACCACGAGCAGAGATGCTGCAACATCGGATTATCATGAAGATTCGACATCTCGACATCGATCACACAAGCACAGCGACCACGAAATTACGAAGGCAAGTTTGCTTATGGTCGTCATCTTCGGGTGTTTGCGATCGAGGAGAATAATCGGGGTGTGCAGCGACGTATCTCAATATATGGCACCTGCGGTGCGTTTGAAACTTAGTACATACCCATTCTAGGTGCACGAGCTTTCGTTTTCAAAACGACATTGTCTTGATCCCACATCTTCCTAAACATGGTCACAGCAGGATTTGAGCGGCCTAGCTTGGGTCGTGTAGCTCTGTAATGTCTACTGCGGAATTCACGAACCAGTACTTTGAAGGAAGAGAGACGAGACATAGTGAGATGGTACTGCATGATGCAGAGTTTGTACACGAGTGCGTATTATAATTCACGCGGCATAAACTTCCGATCTACTCACACTTGGCGTACAAGACAGGTATACAGACATTTCATATGAACCGAATAGAACATTCCCCACAAGGTTAATAGGGCACTACGTTTGACATGGATCGACCAACGCTATAAGCCCATCGTCCTTGTGAGGATTCTTGGGGTCACTGTCGCAGAATACCCTGGTGCCCTTCCGGCATCTCCTTGTCATTGTCACCGTCTATGGGTAGTGGAAGGCAACTATTCACCGTGTTTTTGTCTTATTTAGCAATGTCTTAGCCAATTTTCCCCAATGCAGAAGCGAAGACGATGAGTGCGGTCTCACGAGTCCACGGCAGATTGTCCCTACGTCCTTTCACTCCACCGTATCGACTTCGCTTACCAGACTTCCATCTATCTTCCCAGGAAGCTGTGCAACGGTCCATCGGAAGCCTATTGGTGCACATCCTGATCCCCGGATTACAACAAAGCACTCGGTCACAGGCAGACAGCCAGAGTGACGGAGGCGAGCAAGAAGAGCAAGAAGAATGAAACATCCCTCATCGAGCACAATTCTTGTGCCCCCGCTTCCTTGCAAAGGCCCAAATAAATGTCGCCTGCTGGAGGAGGGAGCCAAGGAGCCACCATCCTGGTGCATTCGGTCAAGCGGAGAAGTACGCAACCTCTTGACCTTGATGTGGCGTCACTCGCACCTTCGACTGTTCGATTTCATTCAGCTCAGCCGAGTAGTGGCTCAGGAAAGTGTCGAGACAGGTGTCTCCCGTGCGTGTTCCTGTGGCCCTCCCTTCAAAATGACATGCAGGCCCTCGTTAGCTGTGCCGCATGTGATGCTTCGAGCTGATATAAATACCTACCTGCGGAGCACAATGTCGCAACAGCTAATCCACACCATGTCTACAGACTGTATTCAACAAACACATGGCCCTAGCGAGCAGACAGCTTCACCCTTGGACAACAAATCTCCTCGAGCCTACGAGAACCACCTCACCCCGCCAGCTGGCACAGTCTACTTCTCGAAGTACGTCTTCATGCTGTCGAATCGAGACACTGGTTGATTGGTTGTGCACAGAGAAACTATCACCGTTTTCAATAACGTGGATATCACGAGAACAAATGGCCTCGGACAGACGATTCGCTGTGAGACTCTGACCTGGCGCCCCGAAGTTTACAAGTACGTCACGAATGCCAAACCGGACGATCCCGACTTCCAGAAACACAGCGGGGACATCTACATCATCATCGTCCATGGAGGCATCGCCAAGGCCGGGGCCATCACCAGCGGCATCGGATACGAGTACATGCAGACCATCGAAGCCCCGCCCTCGATGATCCCGGTGAAGCACTACCCCGCAACTGGGAGCGGGACACAATCGGATGAGAACTGGTCCTGTACGTCGTATTTTGGGACCTACGAATGGGATTTCCTGTGATTCTGATACTTTTACGCAGATCAGATTGATTATAGGCAGTCGATGGCCATGTTCAATAACGGAGGCAATGGGACGGTTGATTTCGACGCGTCATACGTAGAGGACGTTACCAGAATCAAGTCACAGCAAAGGGGTGCCGAAACTACCAACGGCGTGTATTTCTCAGTCAGTTTGAACGAAGACGTGAGTCCGCTATTCTTTGATCTCCTTCGTTCCCTGCTGATCGAACATAGGTATTTGGCGAATGGCCAGTCGTTGGAATTTCCGTCTTCAAATGTCTGGATATCAGTTTCCCGGTCACTTTCAGTAAGGGGCATTCGATCCATGAAGTAGACTACTTTCTTGATGAGGTTCTTTACAGAGTTCGGAGCATCCACGGGCCAACGGCGCGACGATGTTATGAGTCCCTTAGAATTATCTAAGAGTCTATAGTGCTTATACACATGTAGTACTCCCCCGATGCCTCGATAAGCCAGGAGGTAGTGATTGACTTTGATTTCGCGTTGTCTTGACTTGCCGCTTCTTGCTACATTGGTGATGGACAATAGATAGTCACTTTGAGGTATCATCAATGGCAGACTTGGATATCATCTAAGTAAGATGATAGGACCTCCTTCTGGCGTAGGATGGTGCACGCTTTCTATTAATTCCGTTGAGCGTAGTTAAGGTGACACCCCTAATCCAGAGCACCTAACTAGTGACACTCGTGACACAGCGACCCGCCTTATCCCGACCCCTCTGCGAAAATTAACGATGTTCGATTCCTGCACCGCCGCGCCTCACCAAATTGAACGGTTCTATTCCACCTTAGTTGAAATCTAACAATCTGGAAGAACTCAAGCCCCATATGCGATGCAGGAAGGAGATTATCGCGCGGTAGTATTCTTCAACGATCCACGTAGGCATACTATAAGTAAAGCTTGTTTTAACTAACCCATAAAATAGATATGCGCAGTAGCGAGATTGCATAACAAAATTAACCTCCAAAACTGGGTTTCGTACATCACCATGGTTCCTTCTTATCCAAACGAATTGGCCTCGACCGGTACTCTCAATTTGCGATCGCAATTTTGACAAGTCATAGTACTCACCACTCTTCCCAGACGCTACGGAATTGGTGATTTCATTATTGGGATACTGGTACTGTTGGAACGCGGGATGGCCTAACCACTGGCTTGCTCCTTCACTGATAACATTGGGGGCATGGGGCGTGCAGTAACATGAATCCATCAGTTCAGTGCCCCTTCCTTCTACTCGAACTACTCGAACTACTTACTCAACGCACATACTTCCTAGATTGAATCAAGTTTGTGCTTGTTTGGGTCCTTTATCCGAACCCCTCACTCTAATGAAGGCATGTTGAAAGCACACCTTCCAGAATAAATAATACAAGAGCAACAATAAGGAATACATCATCCAATGTCTGTAAAGTAGTATCGCATAATCCCCTCCTCCGAAGGCAAAAATATCCTCAGGGGGTTCTCCGGGTCCTGCTGTCTCTTCCCACACAAGTATCCCCACAGTTTCAATGTCTCGAAGAAATGTAACCTCCACCGAGATAGGGTATTGACAAAGGTATTCCACAACGATTCATGAGGATCATTGCCCCGATCCCATCCCATCCAAATACACCACACAATCATGGTGATACAGGTCAAGGCAGCAAGACCAGGAATAATGCGGGTCACGAGTGTCGTGCCCAGAAAGCACACAAGTAGGAGTGCGATCATGAGAAATACCATGCTAACCATATCAGATCGTGATGTTTCGGCAATAACTGTGTAATTTGATACTCACCCCCACATTAGAAAGGCGTACGGCAAGCTGTACATGATCGCAAGTGGTTCATGTCCGACAACGCGATATTGTCGAGCACGAAGGTAGTCGGCCTATGAGACGATATGAGAAGACTCATTAGGAAGGATAAAGGTAGGAGAACTCACCGCATGCTGAGCAGAGGCTGAGCCCTTAGTTCGAGTCTGGCGAACGAGCAGAAGACCGATGATCATGCTTGATATGCTTGCCAGAGTCGATAAATAGCTAGCAATTTGAGATGGGGATCGATATGGTTCGTCTTTGATATTGTCGACACTTTGGATAGCGAGGAAGGAAACGTTTGCAGCCAGAAGTACAGCTGACTGTGTTAGAAGAAGTAAGACTTTTTGAACAACGCGATGAATGAAGAACTAACGTTGATGATGAAGTCCTGCCACTCTTCATTTAATTTCTTGATAAAGATGCGCCAGGGTTGGGTTGACGCTACTTCATCGATAAAAATGAGATGAAGGGCTTGAAGATGGACGTCCGGAGCATTAAAGAAGAACGGAGACAATAAAGTGATGAGCCATGTGCGTGGGATTCCGTTTGGATGATGCACTGATTGCTCGCGATGGAGGCGTGCACCATATTCTCCCCAGAAGTTAGCAAAACGTTGTCGCACTGAGAAACGTCAGAATCTGATGATGAAAAGCTTCCAAATATGCCTACTATACATCGACATTAGGCGTCCTAGAATCGATAGAGTAAGATTTCTGTCTAGTTGATCTGGAGTGCGCACTACAAACAACTCACCAACGAAGAAAGGCGATGATTTCCTTGATGTAAAGACAGGTCCTGATGCAAAGTCAGAAAACCGTCGAAACACTTAACATAAACTCACTGCGCGAGATTTCTACGACTCTAAGGTAGCTCTGGAGTTCGTCAGCAGAGAATAGAGCATTTGATGTATCGCTCGTTTGCAAGTCTATGGCAGAAAAATGAGCGAATTACTCGCTGTGAAGTCGCACATACCAACGAGATCAGTTGTCAAAATTTCTGTCAATTCATCCAGAATGTCTTCAGTAGCGACCTGTATGTTGCAGAACAATTCCCAATGTTGCCTGCATATGTGTTAACAAGTATACATAATCATAACAAGGAAAATAAAGACTCCACGAACCAGTAAGAGACTTCGATTTCAAGCTCTAAGACAGTGTTAGAATGCCATCTTTGACGTGTGAAAATATCTCGCGCACTGATATGTGAGAGTGATGTGTTCGCCCGCGCATCCCAGAGTGCATAGCTGATGTCGAAGTCTTCTAGCCAGAATAAACACCGATTTTTATGGTCGACGAAATAATAACCACAACGATAATATCCTTCGCCATCGTACTTTACTGTTTCGACCACAAGTTCGACTTCGTTCTCGAGTTTCAAATTCTTCGCCCGAAGGGAATCGAAGATCAAGGTAAGGAAGTGATTTGTTTGGCGCAGAACCTCTTCATTCAAGAGATCGACGTCGGTTAAGACTTTCTATATCACGAACGCATAAGCATACGTATAAACTTGTTAAATGGAACGACTCGCCCTTTCAATGTTATACCAATAGGGACAGCCGTCCGGATGAACATATCTCGACCAGCCCTCAGGACTCGGACTGACTACATTCAGCGATGAATTACCAATTGATAACTACAATGGTCGTACCAACTGTATTCCCTTTCTAGAGCACGTATTATGACCGTGGGGTCTGCCTGTGGGCTAAAGGGATAAGGATATACGTCAATTGTGATGGAGAGGAAGAGAACCAATCTGACATTGTGTGCTTCCTCAGATATCTCGACAAATCAGTGGAAAGTATACAATCAATTCGGTCATGCATCGTGGACGGCAGTACGATGACTTGCTCATTATCAAACTCTACAACCGAAGGAGCGACACTTTGGGAAGGAGTTGCGAGCGTTTGGGAGTGATAGATGGGATGCAGATGGATCGGGAGTATGCGCAGAAAGTAATCCCGAATTACTAGAGTAAATGCTACGGCGGTTCTGCGATTGGGTGCTTTGCACGCTCAGCCGATGGGTACGTAGTCTAGGAGTGTTGAGACTCTCCATGGGAACTCCTTCATCGCCGTTGTCGCGGGGCTCTTCGACATTGAAGCTAAATTCGCTGGCAGACTCATGTGGGCTGGAAAGACTTGTTGGTACGTGGCTACCACAAATCACGGGAACACTGGGGAGATCGCATTCCTCTGGCACGTCGCGGAGAGTCTCGAAAGTGGGTTTAAGGCTGTCTTGACGTCGTCGTTTCCTGGATGCCTTGCGGAACATAAATTGGATGAACTGGAAGAAATTTGAGGGAGCTAGGCACAGTAAGCGAGCGATTCGGTTATTACGAAGAAGGCGGAGCAGAAGAGACAGCACCCCGGAAGTGGTCATCGCGAGGGTCAAGGGTCGCCTTGAGTGCACTACCTGAGCTGTGTGTAGCAAGTTAACCATGAGGACATTGAGAGTGTAGTTATATACGATATGCCCACGCCTGGTCCACGGTGCATCAGAAGACGCCTAATGTCATATTGCACAGGCGCCATCTGATGGGATGGAAACGTGTAGAGTGCCTGGACCTATCTTGGTTCGCAGCTTAGAAGCACGCTCAAGGACGCGTTCCCACCGACAGACTGTCACTCACTCTGATTCCAATTCCGAAGAAATGATGAAAATAGATAACGCGTTGAATGCGAATAAGATATACAACGGTTGAGTGAAAAAAATGGAGACAAACAGGGTTCACGGTGGTAACCGTATGCATGAGTTGCGCAGTTGATGGGTGATACGCAGGCGCGGTGAGCGATTGGCCTAGAGTGTGTTTCCTGGTGAAGGTGTGATCCAAAGGGGCGAAAGGTGATAAGATAAGCCTGCAAAGACATGTCGACCGAGAATAGGTCGCCTAAGGAGCCTCTTGTCGAGAGGAGAGCTGCTGAAATGACCATAGGATGCAGTACGAGGGAGAGCAGGCGACCATATCCCGGAATTGAAACAGAGGGCGTCAGAGAGCAACTAATTTCCTTGGATCACAAATATCTGGGAACCATCTTGTAGACAGACAGTTGCGCCCTAGAAAATTATAGTGAGCATGTGGCGGGTCCCGAGTCAGGCTGCTCCTAGATAAGATGCGTGGGCCCTAAGTCCCAACGAAAAACAGGACAAATTCCCCGTCTCAAACTGGAATATGGGCATAAAAGATAACTCAACGGGGCGCCGAGGGTTGAGGGCTGTTAGCACCAAAAACAAGACAATCCTGTGACAAATGAACAATGCATGAGCTGAGTTCGCACGGTCGTTCCACTGCAAATCTGGTCAACGCACTTACAGCTCTTGCCACACCCCATTTCTTTGCCACTGAACCACAACCACAAAATACCGCACCGCAAGGCACATACAGACGCGTCGCAACGGCGATTTTTGACGGCGAATCGGTACTGCGTTCCTGCGGTTGTAGGTAAGAAACACAGATCTGCGTTCGTCGTTGGGTTGCTCACCTTTTAAGATCTACGTTGATCTCACAGAGAAAACCAGAAGAAAAGTAGATTCACCAGACTGCCTGCGTAGATGAGCCGACGGTTGGATCGTCCCTCAACGATGTACGCGGAAAGGATCACCTTGCCATCGTTCAGCGACCTTATACAGTATGAAAGGGTCGAGTGGCACAAAAACACCTCCTCGTCAACAGGACAATCGACGCCCAGCTCTTCATCGTTGGAGTTGCGGCACGCGCGTCTAGGCGATGATTCTGGAGGAAGCAGTATCTCTTCATCTGACGATTATCAGTACGGCACACGGCCGAGACAAATGCAGCCACCCGCCGCGCCACCTGACTTCCGCTACCGGCAACATATTCCAGATGCTGTCATCGAGCCGTCGTTGCGCGAGCCGCACACCTGGAGAAGTCGCAGTCCACACAACGAACGCAGGTCGGTGCATTATGAACAAGGCAAGAGCGCGTTCGCGCAGGACTTCGGCGCGGCGAGGGGGACGCCCAGGCCACAGTACGAAGCACCGCAGACATATCCACCACCTGGGAGTCACCGTTACCATATGCACGACTATAGCTTCTGCCCAGGTGGAGAACCTCTCGCCACTGCGCCTCTGCAAGGTGTCCAAATCGAGAACAAGGTGGATACGGGTGTAAGGCACGAGTACGACCGCGACCACAGTGCCACTGACCGCTACGCGCGTTATAACGAAGAAACACGCGTGGATTGGCATCGCCACGGGCCAAGGACCAGCGCGCGATGGTCTCCAGACCGCACATCACCCGACAGGTCGAGACGTCTGCCTATTCGGCCACAGACGCCAGCTACCCAAACCACAAGGGTCTCCGCAACCTCTACGTTGTCGTGGCCATCGCCTATACATCAGTGAAACACGGAACGTAGATTGGCTTCATCGGCAGACCAACGACAAGCCCGCCGCCTCTACCTGCTTATAGGATCGCAAAACACCAGCGCCTCTGGCCATCCACCTGTAAGACACGAGGTGCTACCGACCGAGACCACCGATCTCTCTTTCCCCTCTCCGTCATCGTGGGCATCATCGTCTTCATATGGCGTGCAACGTTCGACTACAGCTTCCCCACCAAGACGCTTCGAGGTAGACGAATTGTATTACTCGCATCATCACCCACGTTCAGATGCACCTATATTATCAAACTCAAATGCTCCATGAGGCATTGCCCCAACCTCCAATAGAATCACATAACACCTGCGCACATCCAAGTGAATCGTCGCTTAGGCCTTCGCCTTCCGACAGAAATAATGGACACGAAGAAGATAGAAACAAGACAGGAACCTACGACTGGGTTTGGTAGCGCCCGTGCTCTAGCGAAGAACCCTTCTGTCGACACTCCCGGCACAGAAATAGGACGCAGTCAAAATGGCAATGCGCAACCTAGTGCGGTTGCAACTGCTGTGGAGGTCGGAGCGAATACCAAAAGACCAGCGGCAAACCCCTCGCGTGCCACATCATCTAGGACGACGGCTGCGACGCGTCCAGGCGTGGTTGAACCAGATACGGAGGCGAGTGTGATAGACATAGAGGCCACCAGGGAAAAGGTTATCGTCGAGGGTGTAGAGGCGCCCGAGGGCAAATCCAAGCAGCAAACTTCCAGACGAAGCACCAAGGGGATGAAACGAGGCAGCTTGTTGATGGAGTGGAAAGGAGCAGAGCCACCTGTGCCTTTACCCCCAATCAAAAGCTGGGGTCGAGCACGACAATCCACTAAGGCCAAGACCGGTACCAGCAAAGCCTGGAGGGTTGACGTTAACGCCGCCCCGGGGGTTGAGACTGAGGCAGAAGCAGGAAGCCATGACGGTTCCACTCCGAAAATCTGGGATACTCCAAGGGGACCCAGTGACTACGCAGAGAGCGTCAAGAGTTCAACGAAGAAGCGAAAAGGTGATCACGAATGGGCAATCGACATCCATCGAAACCACAGAAGAAGGGAAGTCGAGCTGGGGGTAGCCAAAGCCAAGGGACGCAGAGGCCAAGGCCAAAGCCGAGAAAGAAACAGAAACCAAGCTCGTCTGCAACAGAGGTCTCCCAGTCAGTCTGCGTCACCCATGGAACATCCGGTTCGTCGGGGACCGCTGTTCGATACTCCATCCTCAAACCAAGTTCTCCGACTAGGGACGAATCGTCGAACGAGACCCGACGCAGAGATTAAGCAATACCAGTGCATGAGTTTATCGTACGCCGTCCCCGATATCAGATCCTCTCAGTTCTGACTTTCGTTCATCAATTAGAGCGGGTCGAGGCAGGTGCTCGAGAGGGAGCGCGAGATGGCGAACGTACGGTTGTGAACGAAGGGGTGTGATCATGTTCCCTGTAAAAGTTGAGTAGCCTGTTGCCCTATGGCTTTTTGAAGCGCGAATCCATCCAATCTGGCAGAGATTGACGTTTTAGTGGTAGTGAGTGGTGTGTGAGAGGAGAGATGCCGGCGCCTAATGATAAGCGCCGCGGTAGCAACGCGCCGATCGTTCTTAAGCTTTTCTTCAACCATTCCCTCAGTTTTGAGCAGCCGAGCTCTACTCTTCATGAATATTCCTCGTCTTATTTTACTCGAAGACACTTGTAATCTTTCTCCGTCTTTGATTGATAACTGAGCCTCGAAGCTGAAGTTTGACAGAACCTTTATCATCACTTGCACAAAATGGCGTGCAAGCAATGTGGAAGTGGTCTCAGGTCCTCTCAATTCCCCATATAAGAATCATCTTCCTCGTACCCCATGCCTATTATCAAGACGACATATTCTTGAAGCTTTCTGTCTCGTTTACTTCTCAAATCCTTCAGGGCACGTCCGAAGATATGCCGAATGTTCGAATGTTTCATCTGAACCTCGGGTGGCGCACGTATTAACGAGAGGCCTCGAAGAGCGCTAGGGCACGCTGTGTCTTCGGGAATTTATCCTGCAGGGATCGATCGATTCATGTATGTGGTTACCTCAGTATCAGTGCACGGGGGTAAAGCCATTGAACCCAAATTCGCGAAACAGCTTTGATCGAACAGAATTTAGGTTAACTGTGTTCAGAGGAACCACACAGCTTCACACCAGTTGTTGTTGTTGTTGTCGCGTCGCTATCCAGTTAGACGTGTCTTTGTGCGTGCATATTCCTTTATACTAGCTTGTCAGTTCGACCTTGCTGATCTATGGCTCTGTATAGCCGCCATCGCCCTGAAATCATGCATCTTGACCATCGATGATATCTCGTATCTGCTACGTGCGGCTACGTGGTCGTATTTCTTGACATGTTTTGTCCAGTTTCTGTTTCTCCGAGATGGACTGCTGTCTCGATCGTTGGAACCTATAGACCGTTATCTCGACAAACCCTCAAGTACGTACATTACACTCTCCTCAGTCCTGATTCAGGTTCCACCGACGTCTCCGCGTTCTCAGAATCACATTTGGGGCCATCATTGGTTTGATGCGCTGTACGAAGGCCGTCCGAGCTTTCCCCACAATTTGTCAATACATACCCATGATGCACGATGCATCATTGTACCATTTTACGGCACCATTCGATACTTATCGCCTCCCCCCACCTCACATGGGATTAACCCCGCCGCCTAGCTTCGAATGGATTTACTCCATATATCATACTCATCGTGTGGGATACCTAGCTGAATTGTCTCTGAATGGGTGAAACTTAGGCTGAGCGACCTCTTTAATGCCTGATTCCTACTGATTCTTACAATACCGCCGCCTTTTTGCGGACCTTGACCCCTTTCCGAATGTACATACCAGACGTTGCTCGGGGAAACCCCGGAGCCGATTTTGTTATGTTTTGTTTTCTCGACTCCTCGAGCGGTCTTGGCGTGTCACGATGCCGATTCACACTCAAGTGGTTCGAATGCTTGCATATCGTTTGGGTCTAATCACCGCAACACCCGCACTCTATATTTCTGGTTCGATAGCTTCGATTGGCATGGCATGGAGGCTTGCCCACTCCTGTAGATTGGATTGCGCTAGGGGCCGTGAAAGCCGAGACTTTAGGCCGTTCGACTCTATGAACTGCAACGTCGATTCTGGCTAGGCACCCCTTACGAAAATCTCCGCCCCTCTCTCCACCACCCTGCGCTGGAGGAGAGATCACGGAGAAACACACGAAGTCCCTTCATTCGCACTCTGTTGCGTTTGATCGCCTGGCAAGTACTTCGCTCCATAAAAGGACCCATGCTTCTTGCCGGACTCTCAATCCACCACACTTCCCCTCGACGACAATCAATCGAAGCGAACAACAATGGCTGGAGGCGCTGCTGTCAGCTCTGGTGGTGATGGTGGATACGTCCATCTCATCGATCCTCAAAGAAAATGGTACAACAACAGACGGTACGTGGTATTACCTGGTTCAATAATCAATGGATACTCATGCGGTCACGCCTTGGTGTTCAGGCTCATCGCGCTGAATGGGTGGATTGTACTTCTGTAAGTACCGCCATTGTTTCCTTGCATCCCTCGGCTTTACTGACACGTCGTCCATTCACCAAGTCTCATCACCTCGTCAACCAATGGTTACGACGGCAGTATGATGAACGGTCTCCAGTCCCTCCCGCAATGGAGAGACTACTTCAACTCGCCTTCCGGCGGCATGCTTGGTCTCTTGAATGCCATCCAAGTGAGTACATAGAAGTCCACGTGCGCGCCACCAGATCCTCGATCTTACCATGAAATCTCCGCAGAACATTGGCTGTCTCGCTGCCTACCCCTTCTCGCCCTACCTCTCTGACGGTATTGGTCGTAAATACACCGTCATGCTCGGTGCCACGATCATGTGCATTGCTACTGTCATCCAAACTGCTTCCCAGTCGGTTGGAATGTTCATTGGCGCGCGTTTCCTTATCGGTTTCGGTCTCACCTTCGCTGGTACGTTCTGAATGCCGTGTTATCTAACCGATACTCAACGGGCCAATAGCTGGCGCTGCACCCATGTTGGTAACGGAAGTCTCGTACCCTTCATACCGTGCTCCTCTTACCTCGACATACAACTCCCTCTGGTACTCCGGTGCCATTGTGTACGTTTCCCCACCTTGAGTCCTCGGCAGTACACCATACTAATCTATCATATCAGTGCTGCCTGGACCACTTATGGTACATTTAAGATCGAGAACACATGGTCGTGGAGAATTCCATCCGCCCTCCAAGCTCTCCCCTCTGTGGTTCAAGTATTGCTTGTGTGGGCAGCTCCCGAGTCTCCACGTTGGTTGGTGAGCAAGGGCAGAGACGACCAGGCTATCAAAACGCTTGCCTACTACCACGCGGACGGCAATGTGTACGTCTCACCATCATTCAGTCTTAGATAGCTAAGACGTAACTAACTAACATGCTCCTGATTAGCAACGACCCCCTCGTCCAGTATGAATATCACGAAATCAGAAACGCCATCGACTTCGACCGTACTGTCGCTGCTAACGTCGGATGGAAGGCCCTCGTCGCAACCCCCGGAAACCGAAAGCGCATGCGCATCATCATTGCCCTGGCTTTCTTCTCTCAATGGTCTGGAAACGGTCTTGTCTCGTACTACCTCAACAGGGTGTTCGATTCCATTGGTATCACTGACCCCACCATCCAAGCAAGTCGCCTTCCTTACTTCCTATTCGACCGTGAATCTTACCCGTTAACCTTCATAGCTCCTCATCAACGGTATCCTGCAAATCTGGAATCTTGCCTGGGCTCTCCTTGCTTCATTCCTGGTCGACCGCATTGGCAGACGTGTTCTCTTCCTCACTTCCGCTGTGGGCATGTTGATCTTCTTCGTCCTGCAAACCGTCTGCTCGGCTCAATTCGCCATTCATGGAACCGACGCCGCCGCTCATGCTGTCATCGCCTTCATCTTCTTGTTCTACGCTTCTTACGAGTGAGTAGACCTTCAACCTACTAAATCTCGATGGAAACTAAACACGCTTTCCAATTCAGTATCGCTTTCTCGCCTCTCATCGTCTCATACACGGTCGAGATTCTGCCATTCGCACTCCGTGCCAAGGGTTTCACAGTGTTCAACTTTGCCATCTCGCTCTCCCTCATCTTCAATCAATACGTCAACCCCGTCGCCCTTGATGCTATTGCCTGGAAGTATTACGTACGTCTTTTCCTTCTTTTCATCGCCTTCCTCGTCTCATGATTATGCGTAGATCGTATACTGCTGCTGGCTTGCCTTCGAGCTCGTATTCCTGTACTTCTTCATCGTCGAGACCAAGAACAGGTCGCTCGAGGAAACCGCGGCACTCTTTGACGGAGAAGAAGCTGCCCAGCATATCCAAGCAACCCCCGCCGACATCAAATACGACGAGCACGAGAAAAGTGCTACGGACTCTCTGCATGAGAACGTTATCAAGGCTTAAAATGTATGGTGTTTTCCTTTTCCATGATCATTTCCAATATCATATTAGTTTACCACGTATACCATGATCTCGGTACCGTAGTACTTGCATCCACTTTCCCTCCTATGAACCGACTTGCGAGAAATGCTCGGCATTCGTGTCTTGCAATGTCATGTAAATAGTATACTGTAGCCGTATTTATCAATTTTAACGAACCCATTTCGAAAATCGCTTACTCTGGGAGGACATTTGCTTGTAGTCGTCGGCTGGTATCTACTGACAAGGCCTCCCTCGACTTGGGCGGAGGTCGCTAGTTTCCTGTTGAGGCGATTGTCGTAAAGCTTATGTCGAGCAACACGTCCAAGCGCTCGGCATTCAAACCAGTCTCCTGTATGTATGTAGGCCATGAAGCCAGTGTATGTCAGACATGTACCCTCAATCGCGCAACTAGACGGGCCTGGTGTGTTTGATCTCGCGATATATACTAAACAATCACAACCATTAATTGGTCCTGAATGTGGCTACGTACAGCGATAGTTGCAGCAACGTTACACATGAAGATACAAATACAAGCAGAAAGATGAGTCGGTACAATTACACTGTTGGATATGCCCATCCAATCAAAGGACAAAGGGGTCGATACTGCCTGCGCTTTCGTCATCATCAAGGGTACCTTCATCAAGCAGTTTGATAGATGCTTTTTTATCATTGTCGGTTGCCAACTTCTCTGGAGGAGTCGTATCATTTGTCGTGATTTCCTTCGCGACTACAGGAGGAAGTTATCAGCAATCAGGATCGCAGCAGGGCCAAAACGAAGAGTTTACAAGCAGAGTACTAGTAACTTACCTTTGTTGTTAGAGCCCGAGTTGAAGGCGATGCCAGGACTTTCATGGCATCGCTTCTCCGGTGGCTGGGCAAGGGAAATTACAATTCCTTTAGTGCTGGTTGATAGGCCTTGAATGCTACCGATAGCTTCGATGTCCTGGGTCTCCTCCGTGTCGCTCAAAATTTCTGCCTCATCGCCCTCCTCTTTGGCGGATGGACGCACATGTTCACAATGAACGTGGATCAAGCGGTCTCGAACTTTAGCGGGCGTGGACGTCAATAATCCGAAGTCAGAGCTGGTGGGAGAAGGTAGGTCGAGTAGGGGAACGTCGAGGAGATGATCAATGCCTTCGAATGGCTCCTCCGCTGGACTTAGACCTTTTGCCTCTAGCCCCAAATTGTCTAGGGCCGTAGTAATGGCTTTGATCTCCGAGCCTTCCGCCTCTCGGAAACATGGGCGGTCAATAATTCTTGGTTTCGAGCCTTCGGCGATGAGCGTGTGCGAAGGCGCCGAAAGTTCGCGGAGTAACTGAACCAAGAGGTCCCGGATCTCAATTGACCTGGTGGCTAAGGCCCCAGTAGGAGCAATCGGCGCGACAATGGCCTTGCTATTCGTGCTTGTTACAGCCCCATCCGTTGTACTCGAGGAACTCTGGGAAATTGGAGGCAAGGACCCATCGGCCACGAGTGCAAGCTTGCGCGCCAGGCTAGAAGGGTAGGTTTCCTCACACCCAGCTGGGGAGGTGGGTGTAACTCGTTCACGAGGCGGGAGTGGTATACTCTGCTGATCGGAAGGCCAAGACGAGCACGGCATGCGAGCGATGCACCCGAACCTTGCCTGATGTGCTTTCATAACCTGTAGTGCAGCCTCACTACCTGGCGGACCGTTTCCGTGGTCAGCCCATGGGTACGGCTGGTTTGATCTGATGTCGGGTCCCCGGGCCCAGCTAATTTCGACGTGGGATGAATGAGCGCAAGTGTGAAATGAGAAAGCAAGCACGTACTAGTACCGGTCCATAGAGGCTTGAGGGAATAAAATCAAAACTTTGTTGTGTTTAAGTCGAGTGGCTTAGATGGCTGTAGCTAATCAAGGAGGGTGGCAGGACCGTTGGTTGGGTGGGTGGGCCTTTAGGTGGGAAGACCGTCACGGGACCGAGAGTTATTGTGCCACTACTGGCAACTGCCACAATTATAATGAGCATAGCACACCGTACAATCAAACGAAATTAGACGTACACGAGTGAATGTGATCAGAATTTCAGAACCTTGAGGTAGCCCGTATACCACTCAGTCTCGGACTGGCGGTAATAGAGAGTGATAGCTCGATACACTTACAAGGATATCGAGCGGGCTCCTATGTGTCTGAGGGTCCCGAGGGCCGTTTGGGCCAGAAAACAAGGCGAGTCATGGACAATGGACAGTGCATGATTTCGCACGGTGGATTTATAAATCTGGGCAAGGACACTTACAGCTTTCACGTCCTCATACCGCAAAAACGCTTCCTCCGCCCCATCTCCCTCTCCCTTTCCCCAATATTGTGGAGGGCAGCTAGCTACCTGACAACCCATCCGCGCCGCGCGTCCTCAGTCTGTTGAATTCTTACATCCCTCCATTTGCGAGAGAATTATCGTTATTATAAATAACCTACGGTTCGAAAGGTTCGTTCATTAGCATTTTAATTCACTGTGCAGGTGTCGCTGATTTGCTCACGATGACAACGATAAGATCTCTTATTTCTACGCAAACGGAAACCAGACCGACGTTATAAACCACAAGAAAAACACAACGACGAAATGCAGGCAAAAGAAATGCATCCTTCCACCGATGTTCCCGCCTGGTCATATCCGTCAGCATCACCCATATCAGCACCGACGAAACAGACTTACTGACACCCCCTCATAGCCTCCCAACAATAAAACAACAACAGCAAGAAAAGGCCGAGCGGCGCCAACAACAATTTTCAGCATCAAGCACCGCGCAAGCCACAATAGCTTCAAGAAGTTCATTTCACGTTGATCCACGCCTGCTACCATCGAATGGTTGTGATTATCCGGCATCGAGGGATGATCAGCACAGCTCGCTATCAGCAATGTCAATGACCCAGCCACTCACCGCTCGGAACGACATTTATGAACGCTCTCATACCCACACACCCAACTCGGACTACCGCATGCCCCTGAGCTATCAAGACATCTCGTCTATCGGCGAAGGATCCAGTTATCATCGTCAGCAGCAGCCTCTGGCTCACGTGCACGGCGATGGCAGGCGAAGGCAAGTCACTGTCCACGACCTCTTCAGCTACAGCAAAGTACTAAACCCACACACAGTGCGCCAGCGTATGAAGAGGCAAACAGTTACTGGCACGATCGTGTACCAGCGCCACACAGAGCAAGTACGATCGCCGCGACCCAGCTCACTCCGCCGCCCAACTCTCTGGGCCTCAGCTTCTATAACGGGTGGGATGGGGCCACCCAGCTCGGGTATTGATATGCGGACACGCATCCGCCCTACACCGCAGGCAACGGTGCTGATGATGATGAGTACAGTCAAGAAACTGGTGAAGGCTCCCTCGACACTGTGTATAACACTGGGTACGGCGCAGGCCGACACATCGACAACAGGAGAGGATATCAGGGCCGACAAAGGTCAAGTCTAAGCCCGCCGCGATATGCAGGTCCCGCATTCGCATACGGTCCCTACCACGGAGGTCACATTGCCAATAGAGACCACCGATATCGTCATCGGTCAAGCGTCAGCCCTGCCACCACGGCAATGGGTAGCATCAGCACCAGCGCAAGCGCGTACACTCCCGCGCCTGTGTCCCAACACCCAGAAAGTCAGAGCGGAGAAGGAGCGGCGCACCAACAATATCGCCCGTATCCTCTGCCGGATGCGGCCATGTACGGAGGGACCTACGAGGCGGGGTATGTACCAAGTGCCCGTGCGTCGGCGGAATACGTCGAAGCTAGGTGCAGATATACAAACGATTACTCAGTGACCCAGTTGGGAGCGACTTCGTGGGTGAAAACGCTGGAGAAGAGGAACCTCCTGCCCCGTCTCACGTTCCCGGACAAGGGGGAGTACATCGAGCAGGCAGGGGGTAGCGAAGACCTGTATCCTCTGCCGTTCTCTGGCCAGAGATACACGAAACGCCGAATGAGGATCAACTTGGACGTGGTGGCAGACAGTCCTAATCTCAAGAAGGTGAAACGGTTCATTAGAGGGTTGACCGTCTATCCACGGGAGGTCGAGGAGACGACAGAGGCGACAGAGATGCCTTCTCAAGCCAGAGGGAACCCATCCAGTGTGTCGAAGGCGAGTGTGGCCAGGAAGGAGATCGCCCATGATCGGAAGCGGGGCGACGCTGTTGCGATGGCTGGGACAACAAGCACCAGCATAGCAAAAGGGACGGCTAGCTCCAGGAAAAGAGAGACGGCGGCCGACGACAATGAGGCAAGGAAAAAAGCCAATCGAAGTCGAGATGACAACGGTGCCGTTGGGACAAAGGTGTCTGCTACCGCGAGGACCAGCAAAGCGAGAAAGGTCACCAGCGAGACGACCATCAGCGAGAAGAAAGCGGGGAAGAGGCGCGCTGTGGAAGAGGACACTTGGGCGGGCTCCGAGCCACCCAGACCGCTCTCTCCTCTTGATAAAACTCGTCGACGATATCGGAAACCAGCCCAACCCGGCGCTTCTTCGAGTGCAACCGCCTATAGTCGTACGACAGCGGTGAGGATGGATCAGGACATGGTGTTCGCTAGAGACGGGCCCTCAGTACGCTGCGCTGAAGGAGCTGCGCTGAACTGAAAAGGTGCGATGGCGCGATTAGAGGATCCGTGAAGAAGGTCGCCAGCGCTATCAAGGCCAGCGTCAAGGGAGAAAAAAGAAAGCAGACCCCTCCGAGGTGGAAATGGGAGCCTCCGTCACCTTCTAGTCGAGTTCGAGCTCAAATCCCTGCCAGTTGCGGTGTCACTCACCTCTGCCAATAGCCATCTCATCGCCATCGCCATCTCCATCGCCAAGAATCGCTCGAATCGCCCGAATCGCCTCACATGGGAATTGATGCTTCCCCGTCTTGTCGTATACATGTATGCTATCGTCTCTTCATCAATAAATGGATACGATTGCGATTGATCTGCCCAGGTGTCAGCAAAGAAAAAACAAAGGACGGCGACGACGCAGAATCCAGGATTCACTGTTGGGCATGTCGCCCAAGCGTTACTTGTGTTTGAGCATTGCCAGGCATCACCATGCCTCCATAATGCCAACGGAATGGCTGTCCTCGAAGTTGTATGGCTGAGGAGGGAGGAGGGAAGATGGTGGTACGAGTTTGAGCCTCTTGTCACGGGATTCTGATTCTTGCACGCTTTGACCACTGTCGCGGCGTCCCAACTTCCATCTAGCGTTGTTGTGTGGATGGGACGAGCTCCAAGCTCACTATAATGTACCAGCGGGCCAGTGCGCCATTAAGCAACGGCCTCCAACCACTCAAAACTTCATACCTATATATAAACGATGAGCTACGAAAATTGGTACAGCCATTCAAGTATCTGGGATGTACTCTATACAGAAACGCGACCATCCTCTCGAAATACACCCTCTGCGGCGAATGCGCGCCACACCAGAAGGAGATGACTCGGACTTCACAGACGATGGGTATGGGCACGAAAACGATGCTGGGAAGGCTTAATATGTAGACGAGAGCAGACTTGGCGATGGCGGCAAGGGTAATCACAAGTACAGTTTGCAGGATGAGGGCAGCGACTCGGAGTACGATAATTCGGACAGTGAAGAAGACGGCGAAGATGCCAGTGAGGGTGATACGTCCGCGACCGATTCCGACGATGATGATTCGGATAACAGCGACAACGCGGCCAGCGAAAGCGAAAGCAATTTGGAAGTGGCGCCGTCGTCGGCAGACCCAATAGCGACATCAATTGAGAAGAACGACAGCACCTGAGCTCAGTTCGAAGCCTGCGCCTCCAGAACCACCAGTGACCCCGACAAAATCAACAAGAACCGCACTACGCGCCGTCTCGCAGCTGTCCCCTCAAAGACGTCAAACGCCCATGTTGTCGCCGCCGCCGTCGTCGTCAATCAAGGCAGGTACAAAGAGTTCTTTCATTGGGATATCATCCAAGGCATCCGCAGCGGTCTTTTCGAAAGAGATGTGATGTGGAAAGGAAAGTCAGATTGTTTGAAGTTGATCAGTACTTAGAAAGGAGAATAGTTCGCACAGTCAGTAATAGCTTTCTCACAGTCAGAACTCAGAATCATGTACTTACTTAGGTTGAAAGCCTCTTCGTCTCGCTCTCTCATGTGCCGTCACGTCCGACGACAACGAGGAGTTATAAGTCCCCGGGTGCCCATTCAAAACGTACACTCTCTGCGAACTGATAATTTGATTCGCTATGAAATCAAAATGGTTGCACTGCTGGTGTTCGAATTGAGGTGCAAAGTGACACCGGCTCTGGTTTAACCTCCCAATGCATTCAGATAAAAGTATTGGCATCCAAATCAATCACGGAGTCGCCGACCCAGTTGCTTCCTCCACTCTCCTTCCCACTATGTTGTCTGCTGAACGTTCCGATCAATCCAGGCTCGTCAATCCATCAGGGAGATCGCATTCACCGTTATCGCCATCTATCCCGTCGCCCTCTGACTTATCTATCTATCAATGCAGCCAGTTACTACACGTCTCCATTGTTGAGGTATCTATCTCGTCGAAAGGCCGTGTTGCGATGTCTTAAGCCCAGCCAGTCACAAATCAACCCAGGACTGGAGCTGTGAGTCTTTAATAGCTTTTATGTCCACGTCTTCTAATTTGTTGATCGCCTTCATAGCATCCCACATACACTCGCTCACATCGAGTTCGGGCACGAGAGAAATATCAGCGTTCAATCGGAGACGCGAGAGCAATGCTATCTGATCATGCCGGCTTCGAAAGAATCAGCTATAAGATGATCAACGTCCGTACGACGAAGCGCCACTGACATATGATGATGACGATCCATTTGCTGAGAAATCATCGTTTCTGAGTATGCGTAATTCCTTCCATCCAGTCTTCTCCCGCTAGCCCCTTCTCCCGCTGATTTCTCTTACTGTACAGCCCTCAGCTACGTTATACCCCTGCTCCAACGCTACGATGTTGCCCACGGCTCGTGGGGACAGACCGTCTCGCACCAGGATCTCAACAAACACAGACAGACAGTCGGTGAGATAATCAGTTAGTTGATGGATAGATGATTCGAACTCATAATAGCTACGCCTCGAACTGAAGACTGTCGGACTTTTCCGCAATAACAGAGACTAGCAGTACACGCACGGGCGCGGGCTTCACATGTCACCACTCGAAGTACCTTGAAACACGCAACCACTGGAGCTTGCGACTCTGGAAGGTGGGGTCGTGGAGATATCAATCAAGAAGCGTGACACGAAGACATCTTGGATAGCATTCCTGGTCGGGGTCGAGGTATAAGTACTAATAGGTGCGATATCGTCTGCTCATTCTTCTTTGGTCCTTGACTCCCGACTCAGTGGTAATGTATGATCCAGTCGAAGTCCAGCTTGGGTGCCCTCCATATTGCGTCAGGAATATCCGCCTTTTTTCTCGGCTGTCTGGTCCTGCAAGCGTACAGATATTTCTCCGACTATCCACGCGATTCAAGATGGATCAAATCTCTGGTGAATCCACCCCTTTAGCTCTCCTTTGCTCTCTTCTCGCTGTTCTCAAACCTCGCACTTACCGATGCTCCTTCTTAGATTACGCTCATGTTGTACGTTATTAGAGCTCCACGCCGCGACGAACTCGGTGACGATTCTGTTACTTAGGCTTTCGGAGCTCGCTTTCCATATGACCATGACGGAAGTTAGCTACATCCTGTCAATCATCCACGCCGGAGACCCACAAGTCTTCTCACACATTTCAACATTGCAATTGGCACCCGGTCTATTCCTCAGCGTATTCGCCATACCCATGAACGAGGTAAGCCACGACCACCTTCGCCGTAAGTTAACAGTACAATCACTCAACCAACACCTCGATACATTCGCCCTCCAGATCTTCTACTACTTGGCGAATCTATAGACTTTTGAAGTGGAAATGGCCGAGCATCGTCGCCACTGTGCTATCCTGCTGCCGCACCTGCGGCTGGATCTACTACCTCTCTCACGCTACTCGACTGGGGCTCACAGCATTGATAACGGACACCAGCTTGCGTTGGCTGGTCATCCTGCTTTTCAGTTTCACAATCGTCCTCAATTCGTGCATTGTGCTCGTTATGACAGCATACTTGTCCCAGCATCGCAAGACCCCCATCATGGCGTACGTCAGACCCTTACGATCCGGACTCGAGACGTGTGCTGATGTTTTGGGTAGGACCAGGAAGTTAGTCCAACGCCTCATTATGTGGACTGTTTGTGCGTACCTTTCATTACGATTACGAATGACACCGGAGCGCAGCAGCTGACTCCAAGAACAGCTACCAGTATGATTGCCATGTACGACTGGACTATCAGTTTACCTATTCGAATCTCGGTTAACTCATGATATATAGGATTCCCCAGATGCTTTCATTCATTCTAGTTCGTGTTGCACATTTCCTGACGAGGGCTATCACCGGGCTAACTATCAGTTTTGGTTCTCAAGTTCGTAACGATGAGAGAATCGCGTACGTCCTGATTTTCCAATTGGCCTCAGCAAGCACCTGTAACGCGATACCCAGTGATTTGGATGTGTATGGTTCCAATCTACACGAAAGGTGAGTTACTGAACCGACTGAGTACCATCGTTGCAATTCACCGAACAAATCCAACCTTACGTTATCGATAGTTTTTGCGAATTGTCTGCTATCAACGTATGGAACATATTTCATATGTACAGAAGACTTGAAGCCAACTCACCCTCCTCGCAAGGTTGAATAATAGGCCAGTAACCACCAAAGCAGTCGACCTGCACGCGTCTCCAGGGACGGCTGAGATAGGAAAGGAGATTGATTCCTTGACCTCCGTGAGATTTCGATTTCCTCTAGTTCGCGACGAGCCACGCATCAGCATCAACAGTGGGTGAACGCTTTCTGACCGCCTCTCTGTTTTGACAGGCTACGGCTCCACGTTTTGCGACTATTTCGATCGCACCGGCGTGTGCGAGTCCCTCAGCTTTGTCTGCAAATGATATCTCTTCGTACATCCGAGTGAGTTATACGAGTTCTTAAAGAAAGCGGAAATGTGGACTCACGGGAGATTTGCAGAATTGATTAGATTCGTCTACGTTGTTTGTGAGAACTCTTGTGGACGTTGAGACAACGCCTCGTGTATTCAGATTATGGACTAGAAATGATAGAACATTTGTAGTTTGAATTCCGCACGCTGGTTTACAGCCTCGAATGACGAAGAGGTTGTCGTCGATGTTAGACAGTACCAGTCGACAACCTACTTTGTGTGTGACTGTTTGTCGTTAGCGTGTTTAAGGGATCCGGGAAGTGAACCACAACGCGCCACCGATAGGCTCGAGCGCCCGGATTTCATCGCGATTTACGAAAGAAGTGTTGACTGATAGTCGATGATCACTACATCAACGGATTGAAACCTGGTATCTAGAGAGGCATTGAAGCGAATATAATCGAATGTAGTTGGATTTCGATGACTGATACTTGCACTCGAGCTCAAGATTTCAAACAACTCGCGGCACATCGAAATCTGGGCTAAAGTCAAATGCCACAAGTAGCCAAGCTGGGCAGAGGCAGACGGGAAGAAGTCGAAGTCGCCTGCAGCATAGTACGGAACGGTTAGGTAACCCTGGGGATAGCACGAATATGGCTAGAACATACTGAAAACCTGCCCAAACACGACCCCGTGATGGTTCTCCTACTCACTCTGGAGTGTCTATTGTTTGTGCTGCGTTGTTGCCTAATTAGTACCAGATTAAGTGGCCACCATAAATCAGTTTCTTGCCACGCCCACATTATCGTCAGTCTCTTGTTCCCGTTCCACCACAACCACTTTCGCGCCACCCAATTGTATACGCTTCACTCACCGTCGCCCAGAGGTTATTGTCCCAACGATAGTCCGTGGTGATACTCGCATAGGTATTCGTCTGCCTCAGCGCGAGTATTCCAAGTCCCACCTGAATTCCAAGCCCTCCAACATATTAAGCACCCTTCGTCGAGCCAAAGAAATGAGCGCACCTGCGAGCAACCCTGCTGGAGGACAACAAACACAAGCACCCCTCTCCCACACCCACACCATGAACGGCCCCCACAACGGAGGAACGCCCCTCGTCGCCGACGCGCACGATACCCTGCAAAGAACTCATGACAAAGAGCAGCCTCCTACAGGAGGCCAGACGGCACCTTCGAAAGGATCCCCAGCAAACCATTGAAGTACCCCAACGTCAAAGTCTGGCGGCTGCGCAAGCACCGCGCGCTGGCGCAGGGCGTCGACGGCGCGTCCGTACGGAGGATTCCCTTCATCCGGGCGGGCGATAAGACGTGGGGCCTCACGTCTGCTGGCGTCGCATGCGATGCGGGCTCGCCTCCGCCGGCGCGAGGAGAGGGCCAAGGAGCTGAGGCTCGAGAATGAGCGGAAGATGGCGTTGGTTGGGATTATCGTCAAGACCGATAGGACTGGCAGAAAATCGAGGCGTCGTCGACGAATGCCGACCGCCGCGAAGTCGCCGTTGAGTAGGGAAGTGGTGTTCCTGCCCCCCGAAGAATATGAGGATGAAGGTTGGGATACCGACATGGCCGAAGGAGGAGATACCGATGTAGAAGGGGACACAGATGTCGAGGAGGAAGACGCGGAGAGTCCAAAAGCGAGTAGAGCGAATACACTGAAGAGGCAGAGGACGGAAATTGTAGAGGACACCCCACCCCCGACTCGACAACTTGCAGGACCGAGGGCACTGAAGAGGCAGGCGACAGAGATTGCAGAGGATACCCCACCCCCGATTCGACAACTTGGAGGGCCGAGCGCACTGAAGAGGCAGGCGACAGAGATTGCAGAGGACACCCCACCCCCAACACCCCCGACCCGACAACTCAGAGGACCGAGCGCACTGAAGAGGCAGAGGACCGAAATCGTAGAGGACACCCCGCCCCCGACGCGACACCTTGGAGGACACACGCACGGAGGGGAGGCGGCCAATATACCCGACGGTGCCCCATCCGCGAAGCGAGCTAGGAAGAGTGCTCCCCAGCCTGCCTCCAGGCCACGGAACTTTCTGGTCCGCAGACAGGGTACGCGCGACGGCGCTGCTGGCGCAGGACGTCGAGATGAGTGATTAGCTGACGACGAGAGGAAGAGGCGAAG
Organism: Pleurotus sapidus; assembly: GCA_026743855.1. Taxonomy (NCBI): domain Eukaryota; kingdom Fungi; phylum Basidiomycota; class Agaricomycetes; order Agaricales; family Pleurotaceae; genus Pleurotus; species Pleurotus sapidus. Next base: position 300,827 of record JANBWZ010000020.1, read on the forward strand.
AGACGAGGGGCGAGCGGGACATTTTGGCTTTGAATCCTTTTGTTTATATTGTATTCCAGGACTTTACGACCCATGCATCTGTAAGAAATCGAAGTGTAATATCTGACAAAATGACAGTCAGGATTTCTACGACTCCTCTCGACCCCTCAGGTCCTTGATAATGGAACATACGGAACGTGCTTTCATGGGTTTTGAGTTCCGCACGTGACCGCCTACAGTGCACCGCAGACGCACGCGTAACCCATGGCGCGCTCATTGGCTCCAAGTTCACCTAAGAGGAAACACATCCATCAGTAATAGCAGACGTAGTCTGATATATAGAGCATCTATTGTCGCCTGGCCTAGGGCGAATTTCCAGTTAACGCGCTCCGTTAGAAATTCCTGACGCTCTATTTGCCAAAATTGATACCTAAACAGGGCATAAACGTTCAAACTTCCGTACGACCACCCTGCGCAAACAACGGTATCCCTACCTGTATTCCCCACAAGTGGCAAATCTGTGGCAAACTCGCTCACGTGCGGGCTTAAGACCACAGTCCACCCACCGTCCTCTCTCTCTCTCTACCTCTCTTTCAGACTCCACATCTACACACGCCCGGATAACCACACCCAGGTAGCCACACCCAGACAAAACATTGAACGCCACCCAAGTCGAGTCTAGTCGACGTGTCTACACCCCATTGTCCCTCTAACTGCACGAGCAACCCAGCGAGCAGCAATAAGGTACGTGCCTCAATAGTAATCCCAGTGGCTTCACCATAACTCGATCTAGCGTTCAATAAAATCAAGGATGGCAACAACTTCTCAAGCTGCCTGTGGAGGACTACAGGTCCAGCTCGCATTCCCCAGAGTCGAGTAGTAGAATTTAATCCAGCGTTTGATCTAGAACAGAACGAAGGTAAGCCACTCCCCACTTAATTTCGCGTCGGGAGATAGGGCGCATCGTGTTAGGCGATATTATAATGTTCACGCTGACGCGTCATTCTGTACTGATTAGTGGTTGAAGCTCACCTCGACACACTTACCCTTCAAGTTGGTTCAACGGCTGCTTCACGCCTTGGAGACGAGGATGTCAGGAGAAGTATCCACAGACACGCATCCCCGCTACCTCGCGCGGGACCTGCGTTCGTACAACCCACTTCGGGATACCTAAGCCAAGTCGTGGACACACTGCGCGCGTGCGGTATTCTCCCTGCAGCGCCTGCTCGCGATCTCGCTCCCGAGGTGGCCTGGGGATGACTCTATTGATGATGACATGGGTGACACAGATAATGGAGACGTTGATGGCGATGAAGAGGAGGAGGAGCTCGAGGAACAGGAGGAGAGGGAGGAGAAAGATCATGAAGAGGAGGAGGAAGAACAAGAAGAGGTAGACGACGAGGATGAGGAGGATGAAGAAGAGGAGGTACAGCGATGGAACGTCTGGGACGAGAACAAGGAGTCCTGGGGAGAAGTCGCCGTGATCAGCAAGCCTTCGCGTCGGGTCGCCAGGAAGGGACGTCCAGTCCAACTCGGGAAGCAAGCGGGAGGGCCACCTGTTGCGGTGAGCACCATCGAGGCCAACGGAAAGGGGGAAGAGAAAGCTGTCGCAGAGAATACGCCCGCAGTTGGTGGGGACAGTATCACAGCTACAGCTAGCCGCAGTATTGTCACAAAGAACAAGGGAGGGGCAGAGCCTCCAGTGGCCGAAGGCGAAGGCGGTGAAACTGAGGAACGGCACAAGGCCATGGTCGAGGCGGATAATCGCAAGGCCAAGGCGAGTAAACGTACCAGCGAGGGCATCATAGTCGCCGTCCAAGCAGCACAGAAAGACGAGCAGACGAAAGGAATCGAGCACTCGATCGGCACTCGAAGGAGGAAGGAGGCCGTAAAGGCGACCATCCGAGCCAGGAAGGTCGCGCGGGTGAGAGCAGCTGGACGCAAGCCCGCTGCACGAGGGAGGGGCGCCGCCAAGGCTGCTGTCACCGGAAGCGCCCTCGCCACAGGGAGAGATAGCCCCGTTCTCCCCCCTCCAAAGACGACGAGCGAAGTCAAACTCACCACCGGAGAGCGTCCACCTCTCAGCACGACGGCGACCCATAACACTCCAAGCAGGTCTTCCAAAGAAGATGGGGGGTATGGGTCGGTCTCGTCCGGGCCGAGTCTTACTATAGAACTCCTTGCGACTGGGGTGAAGGGCGTCGTACAGGAGGACGAAGCTACAGACGCGAACGCGAAGGAGGATCCCAGCATTGCTGCCACTGAGAGCGCGGAGGAAGCAGATGAAAATCCACCTGGGGAATCTGCTCGCAACGCAGAGAAGTTGCAGGCGCCGAAATCCAAGGAAGCGAAGGCGAAGCCAACTGCAGGACGTCCGAAGCGAAAGGAATTGCACGAGGATAGTCGCGAGGAAAGGTATAGGGATAAGCGAGCCAAGAAGGGCGACACCACACCAGCAGAGGAAGAGCCTAAGCCCAGGATCATGATCCACATCCAGAAAGGGATAACCCGGGAGGAGAAAGTAGGCGTGGAAGCTGAGGTAGCAGAGGAGAGCAAGGGGAATCCAGCGACGATTCCAGAAACGATTGAAAATGGGGGCACCAAGCTGCGCCGCAGCGCTAGGTCGAAGAAAGCGACGTTCAAGACGCGCCATCAATAGGACAATGATCACGAATCACGACGACCGAGACGATTGGCATTGACGGTGGTTATCTCAATCTCACGGATGTATACCATAATTTATGAACCTAGATTACAATCAAGTTCAACATATATCTGCGCTTTGTATCGCAACTCACCTCCGCGTAAACGACTATTATATCGATAAAGTGTCTTGAAGATGCTTAAGAGCGGATGGTTGGTGGGAAAGGACTGCTTTATTTAGTACCCTTGTTGGTTTCATCATATTCTAGAGGGCGGCAGTCGCGTGGTCCTTTCAAGCAAAGTCGAGAGTGCGGAACAAAGAGGAGAAAGCCTGCGGAGAAAGATGCGTGCCAACACGTGTCAATCGGTTGATCACGCAGGAGTACAGGAGCACAGCACAGGGGTTTGGACATTTGCACTTCGAAATTCGACGAGTGTCATCTCACGTCTACTACTGTACTTGCTCGACATCCAACCAGACCTTGTTATGGTTTACAGTTTAACGAAGAACAAGATCAGAGCACTAACCGGCGAGCTTCATCATACAGGTCTCCTCGCGGGTCTGACTGGAACGTCAGACACATGAAGGGTCATACCAGCGGGCGCATCCAGACGTCGTTAGCACCACATTTCTTCCGTCTCCCCGGGACGCAGCAATGGCTCTACCCACCAATCTCGCAGAACCATGGTCAACCAACACACAGCCTCTATAATTGCGAATTTCCGGGCGATGCATGTACGCGGGCCTAACGTAGCGCGATTGACCTAGATGCAGGCCACAGCTGAGGGGAGTGAGGGTTACTAACCGAAGCTGAAGGCCGTGAATGCCTCCGAATCGCTCGAGGTCCCATCCCAGCGTGAAGACTTGAACTTCTCTCGCTCATAGAAGTACCGAGGGATGTACTCTGGGAACGAAGACATTGTCCTCATCGTGCCTCTCGCCGCAGGATCAAAGGTACGCACGTATGCCAACCATGTCGACAATAATCTAAGTGTTACGAAGAAACAGGTATCGAGCAAAACACAGTGAATCACGTTTACCTGGGTGCCTTTGAGAATTGGGATAGTTCTACTTCCTGCGTCACCCGCGGGGCTCAAAAGGGTGATCGTCTATCCTCGCTTGCCTCTCGGAGAACCATCGAGCTTTAGCTACGATACCGGCACTGTAAATACTCACGAAATATGCGGACAGCTTCGAAGAATATACCCAATACTTTTGTAAGCTTGGGAAAATCGTCGATATCCTACGAACGAAAGCCTCGAGACAACGTGAAACCCTCTGCGAGAGGTGTCCCCAAAGCCCGTGAGATATTTTGCATAGTCAAGGCTGCAAATTCTACGACAAGGCAGGATGAGACCAACGTACCCCAGTATGAATTTTCTCCTACTTGTCTTCTTGAATGTTGATGCCGACCGCCCGCTCGCTAAGACTCGACGAGCGACACCCAAGTTGGACGTGTATATCGCTGATGGGCTACATAAGAAGGGCATGAATGCTAAGCGCTATTACCTCCCGAAGTATTTGTACGCTGTGGCGCAAAGTCGAAACGATAATCAATGAAACGACGCGGAGCTAGATGCAGACCTTTGAATCGTTCGATTCAATGGTAGCTTATTCCAGGGTGCCTCCAGCTAGCTGGCACGAGCCTCGAGGGCGCCCAAAAAACTGACGGGCAAGAACAGTACTCGCGGCCCTGGAAGCCGCGGCGCAACGACGATTGCCAGGATTGCAAAGATGATGGTTAGCGATTCTCGCCTGATATTGAGCAAGGTAGTAAAACATCAAGATGGGTTTGGGTAGCAGAGAATCGCAAACGGAGGACTGTCCTATGTTGAAGCAGAAGACGAGAACCGAGCAAGGTCCGAGGAAAGGTTCTCGTCAGGGGTCATTCAGGAGGTCATCTCGAGAACACTCACCATTGCCTCTCGAGTCCTATTGTAAGTACCCCGTGAAGCCTCCGAAGACACGTGTAAATCGCGGCGAGCGCGAATGAAAGAAATGCACACCGCGGATTGGAGAGTACACCATAACCTTCACGATGAGATCCACATCGTCAGCATGCTCAATGAGGTGGATAAAGTAGCAACCAGTTAACCAAATGGCTCTCTATTTTTCCTCCATGCCAGCGTAACTTTACTTTGCCTGAGTGTACTGGGGGTAAACGGTGCTTCGTCCGCCTACGATGCTACTGTGCTGTTTCTTACGGCCAGCCCTTGGCGCGACGGCGTCCACATCTGTCAGCAAGTAAATACGTGAATTGCAACCCATCATGAGAGTAGTACATACTTGAACTACAGTCCGCGGCTACGCCAAATCAAAAGTCCGCGATGAATAATTCACCTGCCGGAAGCGGCATTCCTCCTTAACCACGCAGCGACGGTAAGTCCAACTCGTCACTCCAACTCACTCCGAGTCCCTCTCAAGTCTTCGCCATCTTCTCCATTGAGCAGGAACTTGTGTTGATGAACTCAGATGAAGCTCGAAGCTCGGGGTAGACACGCTTGAGCGCTTAGCACGACATAGGGCAGAACTCCCGAGTCGGGAGATTGTTCCTCCATCATGCGACCCTCGCCTATGTGCTAAAGACACGCCGATTTACCTCCGCCCATATTGGTCGAGGAAATCAACATGGAATGTGAGTTTCACTTCTTTTCAGCCTCGCACCAAGGAAAAAATGACTGGAACAGAAAAACAATTGAATTTCGGGTAATACAGGACTACGAGTACATCAAAAGACTTATCAGATCCAAAGCCGACTCGGAAGCAGACACCGAAAACAAAGACATCAGTATTCTGTGAACGGAAGGGACGAAGAGTACTCACCGGGGAGCAGAGCCCCCCTTCCTGCCCACCCAGGGCGAACATTATCCCCGCTCGCGGACCGGCGACTCGTCCAGGATGAGAAGGTGAGTGGTGAAAGATCGCGTCTTGACTCTTGACCCAAACGCGTAGAAACTCGAATCAGATGGGGCCGCCCAAGCCCTCGCTAGCATCCGTTTACCCGCTCGCCGGGCGCCTCGGGTCATGACTGGATTGGAAGTCTAGCTCGCTCATGGACGGTGATCCCACCCTATCGAGATCCCCATGAGACGGTTGCCCACCTAGCACGCACGCCCCCAGCTCGCGGACCAACGATACTCTTACCTTCCCCGACGTTGCCCGATTGCTCGGGGCCCTCCACCATCAGCCCACCCCCAACGTTCACCGCCAGCCCGGGATGCCGTTGGGCAGCTCCCCCAGCATACCATGGCTTTTCATCGCGCCATGGGACCCGCCCCGCCATAGCCAGAGGCCATAGAGCGGAACGAGAACCCATGACACTCCCAGCGTGGCAGGGGCTCACTGGCGCAGCATCGACAAAGGCGGTTCGTTGGGGATGTGAAGACGAAAGGGCTGTCGGGTAGGGCGAGTATGGACCCGGTGACTGAGACTGAGCCTTGCCATCGTAGGATCATTCCGGGAGACCTAGCGATGAGTCGTGAGGCGATGAGAAGGAGGAGATGGAAGTGGAAGGGAAGAAAGGAATGGTGAGTGGAGAGAGCGGAAGTGGGGGTTTATATACCTTTCCGCCGCGTGCTATTATTAACCCTTGGGCATTCAACAAACGAGAAAGTCTACCCAGCCACCCTCACGTGGGCGTGTCCCTCCCTCGATGCCGGACGCGTCTGTTGCGTTTCCCCTGCGCCGTCAAGGATTTCGCCATGGGCGGGGAGTCCATTCTATTTTGGTCTCAAGGCGGGCTCGGTATCACCCAAGGCGGCCATTCGAGCGATACTTACGGTACTGGGTGCTCCCGCATGTACATTCGCTTGCCACCTCCGGAGATCCATCTACCACTCATAAACTCTATACTCTGCAGGCAAGGGATCCATGCCACGTCGGCTTCAAGGCGAGTTCGCCATTTTGTAGAAGGGGTCTGCCACTGGTGTGTGTCACCCTTTGTATGCCAGCACCAATGGTCAATGATCCGGTACTCATATCGTTCCATGGCCGCCCGTCACCCTCTCGCCCTACATCTGTTCTCGACGATTCGGTGAATCAGCTCATCCACGCCCTTGCGTCGTCACGTATATTCGCCGCGTCTGTGGATTGGGACCACTGCATCCGTCTGTTTTTCTTTACCTTGCACAACCTCCACCGCCGCCATACAAATGAGGCCTCGAGTAATTGTCATTTCTCTGTCGTGCGTTGGGGATATCTCCCTCAATAGGGTTCGTCATATCTAATGACAGTAACATTGTACACTTAGGGATGTAATATTCCCGCTAACAAATCTCCGCCCCTTGATTCATTGGGCATTGAAGATTTAGTCAAAGTAACACATAATCTTTGATCTTTGATCGATAATTAAAGTAAGAAGTAAGGCCTCCGCCCGTTACCCATCAACTTCTTCTTTTGCACGAGACAAAATAAGTCGACTCCCTCTAGAACTTGTCGCACAGGTTCTGGAGGAAATATGGTCTGAATGGGCTACTCTCAGGAGCTTTTCGTTGACATGTAGTTCACGCAGTGGGAGGTCCTGGATGTACGCGGTAAAATAGCGGGGACATGATATCTAGGTGAGTGAGCAAACAGGGGCCGTGTGGGGGTGACTCACAGAACTGTAAATCGTGCAGCAGCGATGAATTAACCTCAACTCACGAACCCGCCAATTAGAAAATCGAGCTCGCCTTGAAGGGAGCAGAAAATCGCATCCCCGCCATGTGCACACTTCGCCAAGCGCGTAGTAGGGTTGCGGAGACGCGTCGAGGATGAAGGGCGATACGCTCCCACGTGGGGGGGGGTGGCTGGGCAGACTTTCTGAATTGTCGAAAACCAATGCGTTAATAATAGAACGCGGCGGGGAGGTATATAACCCCCCGTTTCCGCTTTCTCGACTCTTCATGTTCTTCTTCCTTCCCCTTCACCTCCACCTTCATCTCCTCCTACCCCTTCCGTCGCCTCAGCGATACATCGTAGCCTGGTGGCTAGCCCTCTATGAACTCGGTCGCGACGGCTTCACGGAGGACTATCCACTGGTATACGATTCGACAATCCTATATCGGCGCTCCTAACCACACCCTTTCTCATCCCGGTCGAGTCGTTGGTGCGGGAGTGAGGAAGATGACGCCCTTGTCGAAAGCGGGCAGGCAGGGGAGCTGATCTCCGCGGGGAGTACTTCTACTTCTCGCAAAGGCGGGTGTTGATGCACATTCATTTTCAGTACGCTAGGCGCGGGAGTGGGGAGGATGACGCCCTTGATGAAAGTGGGCAGCAAGGGGAGCTAGCCTCCCCGGTGGGTACTTCTCCTTCCTTCCATCAGCGGTTGCTGATATTTGTTCTTTCGATACCACGAACACGGTCGCGTCGGGTTGGGGTCGCGTATACTACAAACCGCGTCTTCGGATCTTTTCGTGTCCTTCTGAAAATGTGAGTGATTTCTCGCTCGCCTAGTTATGGGTGTAAACGTGAATAAGTTGCAATGTGATGGTGGTGTTGCTATTAGACCGCGAAGAGACCTGTAGTGAGACAATCCAATCTCGGGCCTTTGTTCGCTTGTCGCGTCGCATGCTTTTCTGTCAGAATCGTAGTCGTCTGTTAGCTCAGGCAAATAATATAATATCATATATTGGCGCCGGCGCTCACAGGAGGGAGGAGACCGTAAAGGCGACCATCCGAGCGAAGAAGATCGCTGAGACGAAAGCGGACAGATGCAAGCCCACCGCACGAGGAACTCGGAGGGGCGCCGCCAAGGCTGCTGTCACCGAAAGCGACCTCGATGCAGGGAGAGATAGCCCGTTCTCCCCCCTTCAAAGGGGGCGGGCGAGGTGAGTCTGAGTCTGAGTCCGAGGTCGAGTGCTGGACCCCTGAGTGCGTCAGGGACTCACAACACTCCTGGCAAGTCTGCTGGGCACAAAGAGTCCGAGTCGATCTCGGCCTGGCCACGCCTCGCTATCCAACTCCCTGCGGCGAAGGCCGTTGAACAGATGTACGAAGCTGCTGGCGCAAACGCGAAGGAGACTCCCAGCGCTGCCGTGGCTGAGGACGCGAAGGAGGCGGGTGGAAAGGCTCCTAGAAGGTCCACTCGCACCGCAGGCAAAGGGAGTGAAGACAATGAAGCCCGCCGCAGGACGTTCGAAATGAAAGGAAATGCACGAAGATGGCCCCCAAGCTCCGCCGCAGCGCTAGGTCAAAGAAGGCGACTTTCAAGACACGCTAGAAGTAGGACAATCGTCACGAATCACGACGACCGAGACCCATTGGTAATGGTTATTGGAACCCCAAGGATGTATACCATAATTTATGAAATCTAGATTACAATCAACTTCAATGTGTATCTGTTCTTTGTATTGCGACTCACCTCCATGTAAACTTGATATACTTCCTTCGGTATCATTAGGCTCATCGTATTCCAGAGGGTGCCGGCCGTTGGGCTCTTTCACGCGAAGTCAGAGTGCGAAACAAAGAGGAGAAAAGCTCGACGGCTCGCGCCAACACGTGTTGTCGATTGATCAGACAGGAGTACAGGAGCACAGGGGTTGCGTCTGGAACTATGAGTTTGATCGACAAAGATGCAGCCGTCGATGAGACATCAATGCATCGCCAGTTACCTCGAAGCTCGAAGATTGGATTGGCTGGTGTGGGGGAAGGAATTGTTATCGATTGTGTAGGCACGGCGACCAGCGTCTCCCGGCGTCTTGCCAGCATCAACACTGCGATTCCTCATCTGCATGGTGGATACCCGCCTGGCAATACCGCGGTCCAATGGACTGACAGTGCATTGTTCGACCTGGAACTAGCGCTTGTAGCTTCTGCATCCAGCTTCCATCACCGCGCAAGCAGTAGACGGTGAACAGCTCTCATCGAATCATCTCGGAAACTCAGAAATAGATCATCTATTTCATTAAATTCAAGGCACTCGTGCGCTCGCAATGCTCGACCCATCGTCCAGCACGGGTCAGATACTGAGTACTGATTCCTGAAAGTGCGTCTCCTCAGGCTAGGAAATCCGAGGGATACTGAGCACAGGACACTCTTAGGAACCCTTTCATCGCAGCTATTTTTTCATCGTCGTCATATTGCGACGACGAGGGAAGCCATGATGATTCAGAGGGTGGAAAACGGCGGTTCCCCCAGGAATCGGAGAGCGCAGAGCCAGCGGGATTGAAAAGCATGATGAAAACGATGGTGTGAACGACAAGGAAGACGAAGACGACGGTTATTCGTCTTCATCGTCCCAATCCGACTCGGATTCAACAGACGCAGTGGACGAGGATTACGACCCTGATGATGTGGACGCCGTCTTCCTTGGGCTGCGAGTGTACACGAAACGTCAGCTCCAGCGGTAGTGACTGGCCAAGTACGATACCAGATTGGTGCTTAGATTTCTTCGCCAAACGCCTTGAAATTTGAATACCGCGGATTGTGTCTGTATAACGGGATAAGCTTGAATGTGTGTTAATTGCTTTCAGAGAAATCCGAGTCTTGGAGGCAGACCAATTCTATAACCAGAGGAAGCTGACTTGTTGGCGCACGAGGAGCATAAGACGCCGAAAGGATCCATGAGTTGGATTAAATCTATACTTGATGCATATTAGCTGACACATCTAAGGTATGGGTGTGGCAGCAGAGTGTATCATAACAAGTCGTACGTCTGCGGTGCAGCAGAGTCATAGCTCAGGCGAGCAGCATCGAGAAACCGAGTCTTCAGGCGAGATGGAGTCGTTGTCATCATCAGATCCCACGTCCCTTCCACCACCGACTCTGTCAGTATTCCTAGTTCAAGCAAGTAAAAGCTTGAAAGGACCTTACCCATCTACCTCCCGGAAGCCCATGAAGGCGCCGAGGTCGCTCAGCGACTGTTCTGCCACGGCGAGTCGTTCATGTTCTCTTAGTCTGTCCAGCTCGGCATAAGCACGCTCTTCCATTTCAATGGCACGAGTATACCGCGCCAGGGCCAGATCACGTTCGTGTCTGCATTGTTCGAATTGGCTAGCCCATGGTTTGAGAAGGCCCACAAGTTCGACCGCGAAGTCTTCCTTGATATCTCCTGACTTGCGTGCAAGATCTATCATCGCGAAGAGAGCGCGGAATCCCAGGCTCTCTCCGGGCAGCGTATGAGCAGACACAGTGGGCTCTCCCGTCGCGGGCACGACCAACGCGCTGGGAGCCGTATTCGTCGTCGTCGAAGTATAGGTGTTGGCAGTGTTTTCAGGTGTAGAAGTAGACGACAAAACTATTTCATTGCCTGAGCATGAGAAGTGAGAAAGTGGAGACGAAAATTTCAATGCCAGCGGTGGTAATGGGGACAGCGGTGCGCTAGTAGCGGGTCCTTGAGCGAGAGCAGGACTAGAAGTCGTCGGTAGCCCGGATGAAGCTGTACTCATTGTGCTCGTCGCTGACGGACAGTACTGACGGGAGCACCGTGTCGATTCGGAATTTCGAAAACAGCACTCGAGTTACATACTTTGAGAGTCTGAACTCGAAATTTACGTGTGCTGCGACGATCTAGTCATGTGACCGTGCGCGCGCCCGCTCTTGCCTCCTTTGGTTATCGTTGATCAAATCCCGGCGACGTTGCAGTTTTGGCCATCAACCATGCCCGATGCTTCAGTATTTCACCACTCAATGCCACAACATCCTAAATCGATTCCACATCTTCGTTCTCTTGCTCGATTCTCTTCCGTCCCTCATGGACCGTCGGATTCTGATAGGTCAGACTCAGAATGGCGAAGCTACTACGGCATCGTAGTTTGTGGTTCGCGAACAGAGCGAATCTGTGAAGACAGGCCCTGTTACACCCCCTGACGCCCTCGTGTTGCATTCACTCGCCTCTGCCAGATACCTTTCCTCATCAGTCAGTTCTCTCCCGGTCCCGTGAATCCTTTCGTCAGTGCTTTATACACTACTGGGTGCCTAAACGAAGAGAGGCATATTCTCATCCCAGAACAACTCTCAACTCTATGAACGTTCCCCCGCTTTCAGTGCAGAACGGATAGTGACGACGTAACGTAGGCGCCTCGAGGACCATAACACCCTAGAGGATATAAGGTGGAAGGCGAATAGAGGGCCTTTCCTGGAGGGCAATTCGCGATCTATCTGCCCGAGAACTGAAGTATTGAACACGCTCCGAATCGCAAAGAAGGCGAAGGCATCGGTAAATAGAAATCTCCCCAGACCACCCTCGTACCCCTGAAATGCAATTCTGCCAGTATAAGTACCAATGGCCGCAGAGTGGAGGCGACCAAAATCGATATACACCATGTCTGCAACTCACACTGGACCAAACGTCGTACCCGATGATGAGAGCAGACCCCAAGTAGACGATATCTCCCCTCTCATGTACGAGAACCACCTCACTCCGCCCGCTGGAACATTGTTCTTCTCAAAGTCGTGCCCGTTTACCCTATGCGAGGACTCGACTGATCACCAGAGTTTAGGCAAGCAATCACCATCTTCGATAACGAGGATATAAAGCACCGAAATCCCCTCGGTCAGACGCTTCGCTACGAGACACTGACCTAGCGCTCGGACGTTTACAAGTACGTCACCAACGCCAAACCAGATGATCCCGATTTTCGGCGGCGCGGCGGGGAGATATACATCATCTTCGTGCACGGAGGCATCGCCAAATCTTCGGGGTTTATCCGCGGCGTGGAACTCGAGTACATGCAGACGGTCACAGTCCCGCCCTCGATCATCCCCGTGAAGCACTATCCTGCGACTGGCAGTGGGATCCAATCGAGGGAGAATTGGGCTTGTATGTTCGGACGCTTCGCGTTTGCGACGCGCGCACTCGTTCTGACCCCCGATTGTGTAGATGAAATTGGCTTCAAGCAGACGATGTCTATGTTCAACCACGGAGGGAACGGCGTACTCGACTTCCAGGCGTCATACATGGAAGATTTTGTGAGAACGAAGGCGCAACAGCGGGGCTCAGAGCTCACCGACGGCGTGGAATTCTCGGTTCACTCTAAACCAGATGTGAGAGGACTCTCGTTCAATCTGCTTCGTTGATGTCGAATGGGAAGCGCACATAGGGATCTGCCCAATGGCCGGTCATAGGGTTCTCCGTATTCAAATGTCTGGACCCCAGTGTTTTCCCCGTTACATTCAGTAAGAAAATCCCGGAGCTTTGAAAGAATACGTATTCTGATGGGTTTCACATACATAGCATTTGAAGCATCGGCGGGCAGGCGAGTTGGCGATACGGTGAGGATTATCACTACTCTCTCATCACCACAGACTTATGACACCCGTCTACTCTAGTATCACTGCGAGGCCTCAATAAGTAGAAACGTAGCGATTGACTTTGACTTTCCCCCCCAAAGTTAATTGGTACGATATCAACGCACTGATACCGCCCTGTAATTGTACTCATCATGTCTTGTTGAATGTATTTGCCTCCGAGTCTGTTACCATATCACCTAGTTCAGAATCCGACATAATACGATTTAGCTTCTACAAATTGTGCCTGGAGCTCTTCTCTCAATCCTTCTCATGGCTGATCACCTCGACAACCTCACCCGCTCACACCCATCACAATGGCGACAAGGAAGATACCCATACAGCCCTCCGATTTCCCTGAGGTAGCCAACGAGCATGGGACATCTCACCTTGACGACATCGATAAACCGACAAAGCCGACGATAACAGAAAGGATAGATGGTGTATTATTGTCGGTGTCGGTGTCGGCGTGGGATGGGCGAAGTACATAACACGAATTGCTAAGTACAGAGGAACTATGCAGATTGTTATACGCGTTGAATAGTTGAGTGTGGCAAGTACTACATCGACACAATCAAGAGAATATCGTAAGGGGCGTAGTACGAGAACGAAATGGAGGCATAGTCCGTGCCCTAAAGCTATAAAGAATGTGAGTCCAAAAGAATGACAGTGATAGCGAGTGTCCGATATATGAGTGTCCGTATAGAGTGTGAGAGAAATGCGCGCGCCAGACTGTTGGAGGGGCCTAAGGGTGGAGACTGGGATCGCTTAACACGTCCAGCTCGCCTATTACAACAACATAAGGTCCTGGATAAAGAAAGAGATAGCGCAGTACTCACGTCCTTGACCTGAGGGGTGCCTACCCATTGGTATGGCTCTTGACCGAGGCACTCGGCGAGGGTGACGAGGTTGTAGCCAGCGGCCTTCAGCTTCTGGATGGCGTAGGGGATGACGTCTTGCGAAGTCGTGACAATGGTCTCGTGGTTCAGGGCGAGGATGGTGCTGGGATGTTCACTGATGGCGGCGTCATATCGAGCCTTGCTCTCCTGGGCGGAGACTCCAAGAGAGTCGCCGGAGCTATCAACCACAAGAATCGTTAGCGGTGAGAGCTGGGGGTGATAATGCCATGGAGAGCTTACTCGAAGTCCCAGATAGCGATATGCTGGCCACGGACAGCAGAAGCCTCTCGTACGAGATCGTTGTAGCTACCGAAGGGCGGGCGCATGAATGCGGGTTGCACACCGCAGATGCGCTGGAGGGCCACTAGTAGACAATAAAACAGATGAGCATCTCGTCAACTCAACAAAGTCAGGAGCGTACACTCTACTCTCCACATCTCGTCGTGGACTAACAAAATTAAGGGTTAATAACAATCAGCGCGGTGAGTGAAGGTACGTACTCTGATCCCAAGTGAGTGTTGCGAGGTTCTCGTGACCCCAGGTGTGCGAAGCGACCTGGTGACCCTTGTCGTATGCGTACTTGACACGCTTGATATTAGCATCGTCGTAGATGCAGCCGTCTAGACGGTATTGGTTAGATAAATAGAGGACACGACGGAGATATCACTCACAATTGTTGCCGTTGAAAAAGAAGGTACCCTTTCCACCAGCAGCAATGAGGGCTTTGCTAATATCGTAAAGCCAGACATAGGGGCCGTCATCCTGTTTGCGGAGACATTTAGTACGGGTGAGCGTCCGTCGCGTTCTGATACTTACGAAAGTAAGGGCTACAGTATTCGGGACTGTGCATTTACTGTAGACCTGAGCCAGAGCTCGCTTCTGCGGGGCAGCGCTGACACAGCCGAAGAGGGCGAGGGCGACCGTGACGAAAAGAGAAGCGAACATCTTCGATTAGGACAAAAGAATGTGGGGAAGAGAAGGTGAGAGGGAAGATCGAAACCGAGAACTGAGAAGGTTGAAGGTTGACTCGTTTGGACCGTCCTGTCTACCTTATATTCAGCAGGAAAATGCAGGGTAGACTTTTTTCGGTTTTGTACTGATCAGCGGTCTAGCCTCAACCCAAAAATGATCAAGCAGGATCCGTGTTTTGACTTTCTAACCAATCAGCACAAAATGTTTCTAACAATCGGACAACTGACTCACCAAAGCCTCCCAACCTCCGAGTATCTTACAAGTCTGATGGGTGATCAAGTCCCCGCCATTCTGTGATCGCCTGGCAGGTAAATGTCGACATTGGTATTCCATATTGACTGTGCTCAGTGCAATTGGATATTTTTGAACCCAATGATGGGCGTACGTATGTGTACGGTCGGCTTAACAGACACGCAAACATTCCGCTGCCGACAGATTCGAACACGCAAGGGGTGGTGGGTGCTGGAATTGAGCCGATGCACAGTTGTACATCGCGGCATGTGGGAATCAGGCCCCGCCACTTTGTTCTGCTTGGCGTCCCTGTAAACGGTATGGTCGAACGCCAAGAGAGGGTCAAACCGTTGGGTAAGTGCTGACAACTGCGCTCATCCAACGGACTGCAGTTACCAGCCGCCTTGCGACCGCCAGCGGCCGCCCTGGGTTTCACGTTTCCTGATGCAAATTCCGTAAGTTGTACCTTACAGTAGAATGCAACAGAAGAGAAGCTGACCTGTAATTGTGATTGTTCACGTCGTGTGAGATGACCTCCCCACACTTATCCCGCCCCTCCCGCCGCCGCCCTTTTTGCCAGGGAGTGAAATAGTGTTGCTAGCGCAAATTCTACTGGGGAAATTGCCAGTAAAAATTTATACGGACCCTATCAATATTATCTCAGTGGGTCGAGGAAGAGTCAATTAGAGCTACAGAAGCATAGGAAAACTGAAGAGTCCGTAACAAAAAGTTGCATCGGTTATAGTTGATTTTATTTACATAATGTCGGCCACGACAAGTGACGAGTCAGGCGGCGTCGAGTCTAAACGAAGATTGAGAAGACTCCCCGCAATTTTCGTGTCTGAGTCTCGTCCAGGATCCATTCGCAAGCTGGGTAGGTCGCATATGTGACAACGATGGAGTTGAAGTCAAGTTGCCAGTTCGGGCGGCGATGCCCCGAAATCAACACTGTGTGACTGTGACATCCCGTCGGCGCCAGTGACAGATGTTGTCGACGCCCGCCTCATCCCGATCATGACCATCCAATGTCTACACGCTCCATGAAGATGATAATCAGACATGCACAACGCCATACAAAATGCATACTTGCCCTTTACATGTTACATCCGATCTACTACCTCGGGAAAATTTTTACCAAGCCCCATGCCTCTTCGACACCAGCAAAAGTTGTAAGTCTATGGTTAACGACACTTAATGGCATTTTATTCAACTTCGCGATACCGCAACGGTATGCTCATAGGATACAAAGGTGGGTGATACATAGCATAGCCTACTCATAATTAACATATGGAAACAGATCTTTCTGCTGGTGAAATGGAAGAAAAAGACATAATCTCTCAGTTGACGATCCAAGCCAGCGGCGTACATCTCTATGAAGCGTCGGTCAAACCAATTCAAAGGAGTTGACATCGTTATAGGAATCGCCGGCAAAGGGGAGTTCGTTCATGAGGGTCCGCCTGAGGTTCTCCTCGTGAATCGCCGCTGCTGTGTTTCCTTCAGTGTTGGTGGAATTGGCGAGGGGCTTCGCTTTTGCACCAAGTAAAACTTTACAAAAATCCATTAGGTTTGCATGTCAAACTTTAACGATTCATAGCACTCGCCATCATTCTCGAAAACAGCTGGGCGTGTGTTCTCCCCATCCCGTCTGAGCCTCTTTGTTGGTGAAGGCTGGACTCCGGGTTTGGTCACTTCATCTTCACGACCTTCGACGACCATCTTCGTTTCAGCGGCGTCGTTGGTCTCCTTCAACATGCCGCCGGCTTTTCCTTGGGATTTTAATCCCCCCGTCCTGGACCTTTTCAAGCCCGGATATTCCTCAACTGGGCTCTCATCTTCATCCTCTTCCGCGTCGGAATTGTAGTAGTTGTCCTCCTTCACGAGGCCGCGGCGGAGCTCATAGAGTATCCTCGCCGCGCTGATTATTTCGGCCGAGAAAGCCATGGAAGCGTCTGAATCCGACGAGGCCTGCGTAGATTCCGAGCTGCTGCCCAGAGGGACAACAGGCATCGCAAAGCGCACCACTGGCCTTCGGATCCCTACGATAGAGTCGCCTCCCCTCGCTGCCTCAAAGTCGTCGTCATCTCCAGTTGACGACCCTCACGCCAATTCGTTCCTCCGCAAGGCGGGCCCGCTTCGCTCTCGTACTAGTCGGCCATCGCCACCGCTCGACGCTCTGGAGGGCGTATACCCCGTGTGGATTTCCGTTCCCATTCTTCGCGGGTCCAATTTTGAAAAGACGGCGGGCCGCAATGCGTACTGCTCCCGCTCGCTTCGGGTCACGGGCGGGAGCAGCAACTCGCTCGAGATAGGCGAGTCCTGGTGCTATAATGGGGATGGGTGGCAAGTCGGAGTGGTCGTTTCCTTTGCCTTCGAAGGATTCGGGAAGTTGAGTACGGATGGAAGGAAGCGCGACCCGTCCTTGTCTGCGAGGGTCAATTGGTGCCAGTGTTAAGCTCATCTTCTTTGCTTGGGCTGGTATTACTGAAGTTAATGCTTCGGTGGAGGAACTGATCTACTCCGAAGAGAGGCGGGCGCAAAGTGATGGATCAACAATCAGACAGATGTGCAGTAGAAGGGTACGCACCAGGTATTGTTGCAGTGACTAGAATATTTCTGATTGCTGAGTGGCAGTCGAGTGGCTCAGATGATGGGTGTTATAGAGAAAGATGTGGCACGGTGGTTGGACCACCTTGTAGGCTGAACTTCTGTCACGGGACCGTGATTGCTCCAGCCACTGTAGCCACTGTTGGCATCGTCTGGTCAGTCGAATTTTTTTTCCAGTCAGAGCCGTTATTCATAATTCTCTACTGTGATTACAGCGTTCTGATGATCAATGGACTATCTATTCGATCTGATCCGTCCGTAACAGCGGTACTAAGTACACAACTGCTTCCAATATCCTGCGGGTCTGGCTGCAGTTTCGTTATACCCCATTCATTTTCTACGAACGTTCGACTAGCTGACATGGGGGCTGAGAGTAGACGCCTGCTACTGAGGGAGATTTTCCCACTCAACGTTCAACGGTGGCGCACGTACTTCCTGGAACGCATCAAAGTTTGCTACTGTTTGCGTCCGGTCGCGTTCGATCTGGTTTGATCTTTGACTTCGCAGTACGAGATTCGCGTCGTACTCAGAAACAGATCGCGCCCTCAGTCTTTCAATCCCACCGCCAATGAAAGCCAAACCAAAATGGACGGAACGCGATCCCGTGACCAACCTCTTCTGTTTGCCCTGCATTTCCCAATTAGGTGAGTAAACTTGAGTGCAACGGTGTCACTATTTAACCACTTTCTCTGTCACACTCCCCCTCTTGATCCAGTATCACCATCACCTTGAATTCGGTGTTGCCACCCATCTTATAAGACCGATACTTCGTCCAGACATCATCTTCCAAATCAATTTCACTGATAATAGGTAGGTACCCCGCTCTCCCCAGTTCTCCTGCGTGGTAATTAAAGGCTTGTCCTTCAGGTTTGCCCGTGCATATAGCTTATACTTCGGCCTCATTCTTTGCTCACCAAGACTACGAATACGGAGACGAACGCACCTAGGAATATGAATACCACTCAGCTAGAATCCTCGGTTCACGCCGACGTCGACATTGACCTTGCGAATCACGAGCAAGAAAAACGATACCCACCTACAAGCTCACAGCTCGATGATGTCCTTCCCGAATCGTACGAGAGGACATACATTCCCGATGGCGAACTTCAGGTCCCGGTTCGCATTGCTCCCAAACCCCGCACCCAACGAAGGCCATTCCCAACGGCCATCGCGGTCGTCGTCCCCGCCGGAAACCAGCATTCCCCTACGCCCGTTGCTGCTCGTCGCCGAACCGTAAGCGCGCCCGCTAGTGGTGCCGCCAAGGCAGCCAACGCTGGAAGACGCGCGATTAAAAGGAAGGCCAGTCTGGCAGCTCTTCCACCGAAGCGTGGAATAAAGCAGAGCCCCGACGGGGAGCACCCACCTTTGAGCGGCGGGACGGCTCATAACACCCGGAGCAAGACATTTCCCACCAAGGGTGTCGATGGGGCGACGTCGATTTCGTCCGTGCCGCCTCTTACGATCAGGATTCCCGCGAGGAAAGGCATCGAGAAGCAAAGGGATATCCCTGATAATGTGAAGGAGAACCCCAGTGTCGTCGAAGTATCGAGCGCGAAGCAGACCAATAAGAGAACGCACAAGATGTCCACTCGTAGCTCAGACAAGCTCGAAGCAACCAAGCTCGAAAGAGCAGAGGTCCCAGCTTCAGGACGTCTGAAGCGAAAGGAGCTCCACGACAACAAACGCGCCAATCCAAAGGGGACGGACAAACGGGCCAAGAAAAGCGACGAGGTATCGGTAGAGGGCAGGCCCAAGATCACCCTTCGCATCCCCAAAACACCAACCCCAATTGTAGATGAGGAGACTGTAGCGAGAGCGGAGCGAGAAGAGATTAGATACGCAGTCCATGAACCAAAGCTTAGGCGTGGCTCTAGGCAGAGAGTGCCGATCTGGAAGATCTGTCCATAGTAGGGCGCACAAACTTCATAACGACTCCATATATGACAGAATCAACGACGCATTTGTATTTGCCTGCAATTTATACGCGATATCTCTAGGATTAGGATTACAAAATTATGTATCATGCTTGCGACTCAACTCTATGTAACGTATATATTGTACTCATTGTGCCAGAGTCACCGTCTGGGTCTTGTCAGTGTTTTCAATGTTCATATTAAGACTGACGCGCTAATGACGCGCCCACGTGACCGCGCAGCCGCTTCACACCTTTGCCCGCTAGCAGTTTTGCTAATACTCTTGGACTCATTCAGCGTTTCATAGCCAGATACAATTAGCATCCTAGCTTTTCAACCTAGTCATCTTTTCGTTTGTCGACACTGGAGTTCAGTCCGATGCTGTAGTCAAGATGAACTAAAAAGTGAGTGCGACATAAAGTATACTGGTAACTTATACACAATCGGTGCTTAACAATAGCATGATCGTGCAGGTAAATACAAACGAAGACCTTGACACAGGAAGGACCAACAGGGTGTTACACTACATGATGGAATCAGTTATCTCGGATTAACGCTTGCTCAGACGTGCTGGTGTCGATGTCAGTATTGTTGACGAAGGGGAGTATTGCTACAAGTGCACCTTATCAGAAATAATCAGGTTTGCCCACTAAATCAAGTATAGTACTCACTCTGAGAAGCTACCAAGGTCGCATCCTCATCGCTGACCCTCATCCCGACTAACCTTGATGCTGGCGAGAGGCGGAAGATAGAGGCCGGCTTTTGCCTCTAGCTGAGATGCGACAAGTCTCAACAGCCTTTTTTGGGCGAGGAGAGTGTAGCAATCCAACTGCGACGCCTTGCTCTTCACGTCGACCCGAAACCGCCCCAGAAGCCTCATGCCCCTCCTTATGGGCCACCTCCTCATCTGCTGCAGTCGACACTTGGGCCATCCACGAGTGCACGAGATCCCTCAGGAGCTCTTCGTCTGCCTTCAAATCGTCATCTTTGTCGTCTACAAGGTACTCAGGCTCACAGCGCAGGTACCTCAAAATTGCATCCCCGTCGGGCAACAGGATACGGGAGATGGGGGGATTCGGGCGACCCAGCTGTGCTCTGGGGACTTGCTACCATTTAGCGTAGCGGTTGATTCGCGAAGAAGCCGCTGTCGCTGATCGCGCAGGAGGACGAGAGGACAGGTGACGCCAGCTTTCGCTGTACTGTGACAATCTGCTAGCGTGTGCAGCATCTCTTCTGGATACCTCCTTGGCGCTCAGAGGAGCGAGCGCGACGCGTGGCTGCAGGTACTATTGCGTAAAACTCGAGGAGGCGAGGGCAAAGATGAGTCAGAGATGCGGTGTGCGGTGCGAGGCACCACATGCGCTGTTTGCCTGAGCTCTGGGATAGCGTCTAGTATCGGTGGAAGCGTGCTTAGACCCTGTCTTCTTATATCTATGGGCGGGAGGATCAACTCGTTAGAGGGAGCAGCAATTGTCCTCAAAACAGGCGCCAGGCCCGATTGGTAAGTCCCCTTCATGGCTGAGCGAAGACCGTGTGGATAGAAGGGAGTCCTGCTTCCCATTGGCTTCGTACTTCGGTAGGTGGCATGCTGAACACCTTTGGAAACATGATTGAAGATGCTGAGATTGATGTTATGGCAGGTATTGCGAAGAGATTGGTGGAATGGGTCGCCGACGAATGGGCTACCTGGCGATGGATAACTATCAAGGAAGACATATCATTAAAGGGTACGCACCTAGTATTGCTAAGGATACTAGATTTATAGTGGCAATGTTTCAATCAAGTGGCACAGATGGGTGTAGTGGGATAGGACGAGAGAAGTTGGGTGCGAATGCTGGGGCCATTCGCGCGTTCAGTCACGAGATGGCGACTGCTTTACCGCATTTTACCACCTTATTGTTTGGTGGCCTCTTTCCTATTGCGGTGGTCAACCACTTGTTATCAACTGCTCCTTGCTATACCAGCGTCATTCTAAGCCTGCCGTATTGTCAATGCCATCGTTGGTCCGGTGCCCCCAGTACTGATTCGTGTTCCTCAATCCATAATTGCTGTCTGGACTACGTACCATGCCGATAGTCAACCAGGATAACCTTGGTACGACGGGGAAGATTTCCTACCAGTGGCGCACATACTTCCTAGATCGAATCAAAATTTGTGATTATTTGTTCACTGAAGGTTGGGATCCCAGGATCAAGGGTCGAACTAATGGGCGAGGGGAGCAGTTCTTTTCACCTTACGCTTCAGATCGCAGCTGTCGACGACGAATATGCAGAACATGGCCCTTCTCCATCATTCCTTTCTTCGCCTCGAACATGAACACCCTGAGGTCGGGCGTAGAAGATGCATAGCAGAAACTGTAATGAAGCACAGTAAATACAACAATAGAATTGCGTGTTAAATGTTCTTCGCGAGAACTCCCTGGGCTTGATAGACACATTATTCAGTTGCGAAGATGGATATACGCGCGAACTGGAGCTATCTGGGTCACTGTGCAAGCCTTATACTGAAGTTATTCAAATCAACCTCCGACATAGTTTATCAGGGACCCCGGATCTGCCAGATAGAAACTAAGTCCAGGGTACAGAGACGAGGCTTGTGCCGAGTTTGGGCACAGGAGTCCGTCTCGCTATGTCAGTCCGACAAACGCATCAGATGCGACTCATCATATTAATGGCTACCGGGCAGATAGTTGTCACAATGACATCGTGGGTGTGGATGTTTGTTGAGTGTAGCAAAGACGCACCAAGCGTGAGGGACAGAGATAGCAGGATAGCACCAAACAATCAAGTGCGGATCGGCGTTGATGAGGGTGTTCGAGAAACCGTAAAACATTCGTGCGGGGGGTAACATACCGAAGGTGGGTGGAGTATCAACCAATCCGAGGGGCAAACAATTCTGGCCCATCATGTCCGCCGATGACACCCTGACCACTCTCGCGAATTGCACCCCAAAACCAAAACCAAAGGCTGCAGACGAGAACACGCGGCAGGCCCCGAGTCAGGTTACTCTGCCGAGAACGGTATACAAGGAAAACGAAAAACGAAAAACGAAAAACGAAAAACGAAAAACAAACCAAAAGTTTTTCGTCTCCAAACGGGGTACAATGGCACCAGCCTGGCAGCTAGCGTTCCCGGCTGGCTTTCTCCGAGCGCTGAGGGCCTGGCGAGACTGGTTGGCGTGAAAAAAAAAATAGAAAGATAGGCTGGTGCCTGTGAAGAATGGACAATGGACGGAGGGACCCTATTTCGCACGGGGTTCCATAACGAATGCGGTCAACGCACTTACAGCTTTCTCCACCCACACCCAACACCACCAGCCTCCCCGACCGCCCATACAAAATAGGACATCGCGAATCCCGTTTCAAGCCAGAAGAGCGGGGAATTTTGACGGTTGAATTAGAGTCCCAGCCTCGTACAGGCCTGTGGCTGGAGGTAAGAGCCACAAGCCCGCGCTTGTCGTTGATCTGCTCACCTTTAAAAGATCTCGAAGAAGTTTGCACAACGACATAACCTCTGGCACACCGCTCTACCTTAGTTCTGTTTTCTGCAACTGAAGGTGAGAAAACAATACCAGGAGCGCATCGTTGATTTGCTTACTGTTCTAAGATCTGCTTGAATTCGCTACAAAGAGCGAGAGTGGAAGATACTGTCCAAACAATGAGCCGACGGTCGTATACCCCTCCAGGGATATCTCACGCAGATATGCCAACCTTGCCGCCTTTTAGCCAGCTTCTACGCCATCAAAACATTGGCGACGATGAGTGGCACGAGCGTGGTTTATTGCCACCAACGGCACAATCGCTACCCAGTCCGCCGGCACTCTCTCTGCCTAGTTTTAGGAATTTGTACGAGGATCCACCAACAAGCAGCAGCTATCCTTTAGATAGTTATCGGTACAGAACACGGCCGATAGAAATCGAGCCACTCGCCCCGCGGCCTGACTTCCACTATCAGCGACACATCACAGACGCTGTCATTGATCCAGCCTTGCGGGAACAACACACATCGAGGGCTCGCGGCTTCTACGACGAAGAAAGGCCGCCGCGATATATACAAGGGCGGGGCGCCGTCGCGCGGGATCAGAGGCCCGCTATGCTGCTGCCTATGGGACTGCCGAGAGAGCCGCCAAGTGCATATCCACAGGTGGTTGAACGGCACTATAATCCCTACAAGTTCAACTTCTGTCCCAGACCGAATGCCTCGACCGCCACACCGCCTCTCATAGGCGTCCAAATTGGGAACAAGGCGGACATGCAGCCGACATACGGGCACAACAATGAGCGCTATAGTACGGAGCGTTACGGTCGATGTGATGGAGTGCAGCCCAGTGACTACGAAGGGGACGAGTGGCACCGTCACCAGCGGAGGCTAATTTCACCAGGGTTTTCCACTGGGGCAGCGCCGAATCCGATGGGATTCGAGGGGTACCGATACCCGCCTATGCGACCACCCACACCACCAAACACCACTGCGTCTTCCGCCACGCCGTCATCACCACACTCGCCGCCGTCGCATAGTGAACAACATTCACCAATAGCACGCCCACCCAACGTGTTGGAGGCGGACGACCACAACTCGCACTCCCATACACCCCCTTCTGCGTCGTCGTACGCAAGCCAGACTTCAGATGGAGCGTCATCGCAACCTTCACAAGGGTCAAAGAACACGTGCGCGCGTACAAAAGAATCGTTAAACAGCGGGCAGAAGAGGAAACGAGAGGAAAACAGATCTAGAATGGGCACTCACGTTGGGCATCCAACGCCTGGCGTTGGTGTAGAAAGCGCTCCCGGCGACCATCCGGAAGAATTGGCGGGTCAGTCTAGCCAGAAGAATACCGTAACGTCCAATACAGCGGCGGGCATGGCAGATGGTAGTGCTTTAAGATCGGCGGCGGGGTCGGCAACGGGTTCGGAGAAAAAGCTTACCAAGTCGAGAACCGAGCCCAGTGCCTCCACAGCGAAGGCGAGTTCAACCACTGAGGGGACCAACGCCAGGAAAAGAAAAGGAGGACAGAAGCGAGGAAGCCTAAGAAGAGAATGGACGGGTCCAGAGCCACCTGAACCTCTGCCTCCCCTCTTTGATTATCGCCGTGCGCGCAGATCTGCGAAAGGGAAGGCCAGCGCCAGGGAAACTTGGAGAGTCGACATCGCGGCATCTGAGGCTCAGCAGCAAGGCAGCGGGTCCTATCGTCGTCCAAAATGAAGGAACCGCCAACAAGGAACCGACGAACAATTGTGAGAGTTCCAAGAGCGCAGTGGGGGACGATTCCAGGCGCAGTGAAGGAGGTAACTCGAGAAGGAAACCGTACCGAGAGCGACGCGTCGTCGAGACCAAGGCCAAAGCCACGAAGGAAGCAAAGACTCAGCTTGTCTGCACCGGTGCCAGCAGAACTGCAGCACTACCAGCAGTCGTCTTCAACTTCCACACCGTCGACACCTTTTCCAGTTCGCCTCCCATGATCTTCATCGAATTATGAAATTGCTCATTGGGTGACACACCTCTATGGAGCTTAATTCTATCCCATGTTTTCCGTCGATATATAGCGGTTTGAGCAATTGCGAGGCTGGTCACCGTTGGTGTGCAGTGAGTGTCGGCGAGGCGAACAGGAAGGGCGCTGGAACGAAGAGTAGGCGCCCACCCCTGCAAACCATGTGCCTTCTCCTTTCTCCTCCTTTCTCTTCCGTTTCTCTTCGCTTTTCGATTTTCTGGCCCCGCTTAACCTCGAGGTTCCACAGAGAATACCACTGGAGTACGTGTATATTCTTATAGATAATCCTAATAGGCTGCAAGAAAGGAATAAATGGTGTATCAAAGCACGTAATTAATTTGAGGCTTTCGCGGTCGCGTCAGGCGGGTAATAGCACCGAGGAGTTCAATGTACCACCTCAATTCAATTTACCAGGCCGCATTTTAGCCCATTAACATAAATCACTATTGTGCTCGTTCTCTATGAACGTCACTTAGAAATCAAACCCAGTAACGGCCGCTGAGCGTTGGCGGACTAGTCGTTGCCATTGTACGTTGTGTATGGGTGAATTGACGATGTATATTCACCAGTGCATGGCGTGCGTACAGCCCGCACAAGAGATCGCCTATGAGTATGGTAGTCCAACCCTCATCTCATCCCCGGTCTCGTAACGGGAGCCCATTGACCGAGGAGACCTTTGAGGACCCTAAATTTTGAAGAAAGGTATACCAACTGGGCGCGATCACTCAGATCGCCGCCTCACGAGCCTGACCGGAACATCAAACACATTCAGCGTCATCCCAACCCGTGCATCCAATACTCGCTGACGCCACATCTCTTCCGTTTCGCCTGCTCGCAGCATCGGCTCCACCCTCCAATCTCGCAGGACCATGGTCAACCAGCACACCGCCTCGACCATGGCGAACTTGCGTCCAATGCACGTACGTGGACCTGAGATCCGTGTAAATAGTACACCCAGTATGCATAGTGAGCCCAGACGCCGGACATGCTGCGAGACGAATCACGTACCAAAGCTGAACGCCGTAAAAGCATCCGAGTCGCCCGAGATCCCCTCCCAACGTGTCGGCTTGAATGTCTCTGGCTCGTCGAAGTACCGGGGGTTATACTCTAGAAATGCCAGAGCTCAACGTTCAGCACCCACAGCGCAGAAATGAGGAGGAGTCAAAGCTACGCACGGAGGCCTACCATGTCTACGATAACCTAGAACATCAATCACGCATCAGTAAGAGAACGTACGAACGTTGAAGGAACATATGTGCACCTTGGTGCCTTGAAGAATCGGGACTGTTCTGCTGCCATCTTCGCCTACGGGGTTGGGGATTGTGATTGTCGTATCAACACTAGCCTCACGGTGAACGATGTGCCCCACAGCTAGATTCACGCTCGTTAGTACAGCATGTTCGGCAACCGAAACTACGAATCCTCACGAAACAGGCGCACTGCTTCCAAGAAGATACTAGCTACTTTCGTTAGTTTCGGGTAATCGTCGATAGTCTGAGCAATGGGGTTCGTTCAATTAGATATCAATCAGTCATAGAAGGACACAGCTTACGGGGTCACGATTATACCCAACAACTTCTTCAATTTGCTGAGCAACGCCGTCCTGGATATCTTGGCGAAGAGACACGCATCCCAAAGTCGCAGCCAAGGCATATCCAGTCGTCTCTGCCAAAGTTCGTCACACGCCCAATTTTGCGAGAGTCGATGTACCAACCGTGTCCAGCGAACAGCATAGCAAAAACATTTCCCACCACTTCGTCGTCCGTCAACTTGCGTTTCTCCGACTCAGCCTCGTTCGCGGCGACGAGCATGCTGAACGCATCCTTGCGGAGCTCCTTCGACCCATCAGAGAATCCGGATAGCGCAGCCTTGCGTTCGGCGACCTGCTCGTTCATGAATCGTGTTAGCTCGTCCCGGGCGGTGTAGATATCTCGAAGGCTGAGAGCGAACATATCATACTGGGTAGAGGGTCAAGTGCAGAAGACTACTTACGCGCTAAACGGCAGTTTCTGTGCCCATTTCGGTAGTATTCTCAAGGCGAAGATGCGGTTAGCAATCAAACGTATGCATTCCTGGATGGACATGGAGCCATCGGACAGCCTAGCTGGGGAGGTCCAGGTGAACGGAAATCCAAAGACACATTGTCCAATGATGAGCATAGTCAGCTGATGAAAAGCTACCGGATGAATAAGACTGCAGATGCGGAGGCGAGAAGGAACTTCACCTTCATGGTGATTGCCTGAGCAATAGGGATCTCGACGATATCTCTTCCGTTCCAACCTTCGGCCGCAACCATCTCATGGTATGCTTGCAGTTACCCGTGACCAAACTTCAGTGTATCTGTTGATAAATACCGTGTCCGAGCATCAGTTTCGGACAATAAGGAAGCAGCGACACACTTACAAGGTGTTACGAAAGGCCGGTCCCACTACTTCTCCGATGCTTTCCTCCAGACATCGCCGTCTGAATAAAGGAGACTTGACCCCCACAGCCTGTTCAGAGGTACGTATTCAGCCGTCGTCTCGAATACGACACGCGGTGACATACCCTAATACAGATTTACTGCTACGCATCTTGTTAAATGCTAGCGCTGACTGCCCACCACCAAGAATCTGACGCGCGACATCCACGTTCGACACGTATATCCCTGGTGGGCCGAATCAGGAAGGGCACGATGGCGATCACCTCGCTACCGAAGTGTTTGTACACTGAGGCGGAGGCGGTGAGCAACGGTACGCCAAAGCTAGGTGATGAGGCTTACATCTCAGCCTGTTAACCCAGTGATAGCTCAACCCAGGATTCCACCAAGTCGTAGGTATGACTGCGCCAGGGAGTCCGATTGGCCAGAATGGTACTCGCGGTCCGGGAAGTCCTGCAACGGCTTTGAGACCCGCATAGAATTTTCGTATTCGCGACACCACAAAGATCGTCAAGATGGCGAGGGTGAGTGGCAGGCATCCGTTCATTGGGTCCTGCAGGAACACCTATGGAGGCGATGGGAGAGTTTCTGGACCGTGGTAACGCATCAGAAGATCAGAGGCAAGTCGCGTCAGGGGTAGCTAGGGGATAGGGGAGATTGTGATTACTCTTTCAATATTTGAATCCATGGCACGGTATTGGTAGATACAGCGTTTAGAAGCTAGAGTGCAACATGTAAGCGCGCTCAACCAAAGCATACTTATCAGATGTCCGTCGGAATTCTTGACGTGGCATCTGTAAAACGTCGCTGGGATCTCGCCGGGGCCACTGCTAAAACGCGATCCCGTGACAAACATATAATCGACTAATTGGTTCGGTGGCAGTTGTGACACCCCTAAATTACCCAGTTGTGGCATTACTGAGAACTGTGGCTCTTGCTCTCGTTCTACAACGTTCAGGTGTGCCACCCAACCTAAAGGCTTGATATCCTCCCCCTAATCATTCACCTCATATCTAGTCGCAAAGCTAGTTTCTCTCCACAAAGACACGGAGCGCCCAGAGGCGCGCCAACCTAGATATCAACTCACTCGCGAACATGAATAACAACCTCCAAAACGCACCAGCTCACGCCATCGCCGACAAGGACCAGGTGAACTATGGTCAAGTGGAAGTGAAGAAGCAGTCGACTGCGGTCTCGATGCTCGATGACGTGCTCCCAGAATCCTACGAGAGGACATACATCCCCGATACCGAACTTCAGCTTCCCAGCCCGTGTGGCTCCCCCGAAACCAACGAAACGCAATATCTCCGGTCGCTGGAAGCCCGCCTAACATAAACGAGCACCCACCCTTGCCCATCGGTACATCCACTACCAACGGGGGTAAGAAACTAGGTGGTCGTCACACAACCGTTAGGATGTCAGCTCAAGTGGCCGCAAGACCCTGCGGAGGACAAAAGCGAGATTAGTAGGTCGACGCACGATGGTCTGAACAAGGCATCATCTATGAACGCTCGAGTGAGGTTTGCGACGAAGGGAGCGAGGAAAGATGTGGATGCCGATGACAAGGGTGCGAAGGAGGGTCCCAGTGCCGACGGAACGTCGGGAATAGACAAGAAAGCGACCCGGATGTCTGCTCAAAATGTAGACAAGTTGCGGGTCCCAAAAGCAAAAGAAGGGAAGTCAAATTCAGCTGAGGGATGCTACAAACGAAAGCCAATGCACGAGAATACTGCCGCGGCACAAGGTGCTCCGAATGAGCGGGCCAAGAAGAACAAAATGGAGTTGGTAGAGGACAAGCCCAAGATCATCCTCCGTGTCCCGAAAAGACAAGTACAGGAGGCGATCGAGACATTTACCAAGAGCGAGACGGTAGAGAGGAACAAAGGGAAACGAGAAGAGGTTGTGATTGATGAATCCAAGCTCAAACCTGGCTCGAGGAATAAGCAGCGGTATTTCAAGAAGCATCCGCAAAGCTCACTCCATCACGACACATCAGAATAAGGATTGTAACTCACCTCCATGTAAATATGATCTTTATTGAATAGAAACTTCTTGTGCGAGATAGCACGTCGATTTGACTAAGAGATCGCGAACTCAACAGCTAGCATATGTTGCGGGTGGCCGAGGTTCTGGGGTCCGGAGGCCAGGAGAACAGACCTCAAAGAAGTCGCTGAGCGTGCTCAATTTGGTTGCATGTGTAGCTCTCGGTAGCTGGGCACCGTGTCCTGGCGCACAAGATACATTGGCTTGGGAGGGGGTTGTACTTGCAGTTGAGAACGCTGCCAAGTAACAGGCTGGTCGCATCAATTTATCGCGATGTGACTGTGAGATATACATTTCCCGCGCTCACTAGCACTAGCACTTCAAAACCCCAAAGACTTCTGATATCATATTATTATCTTCGACTTATACCGTACCATGACCCATCTTCAACCAGCGACGCGCCCTATAAACTTTCTCTTCTTCGACCTAGCAGCGAATCCTCTCGCTGAAACTTATTCTTGTGATGTACCTTCATCTTGCATTGACCAACGTTTTCAGGACTTGGTGCCGTTGTTTGCCCAAAATTTGCGGACATTCTTTGCTTTCCAGGCTGACGCCACGAGGATCAGATTTTGGAAGGTAAACTTTTTTTGCATGAATTCGGATTTGTCTAGTGTATCTCAACCAGCCCCTTTCAGCCCATCAGGAGGCTGCCCATGGAAAGTATTGACGCCAATTGGATTGAAAAAGTGGGAGATATCGCCACCAAGGCTACACGACTTCACGCTGCCCAGAAGCTAAAATCAGCAAATTTGAGCACCGACGACCAAGCGGTTCATCTCGTACTCATTGTAGAAGAAATCGAGAGAGGTAAAGTGCCGGAGGGAGCGGTCGTCCGGGCGACGGAGGTAAACCAGACTACCAAACGGCCTGCTCATGCTATAGCCAAGTCTCCGAGTTTGACTTCTCTCTCTACACTGTCAAACTCTTCAAGTACACATTCTGATAACGAAGCAAGCCGGACATCCAAGGTATTTCTATTCTTCTTAACGTTGTCCCTATCCTCACAGTACACCACATAGTCAACAGGTGGCTTGACCGGGTCCAAGAAACGAACTAGATCCGAGTATTCACCCTCCTCTGATTCAGAAGTAAGCCCTCCCTATCTTCGCAATCCGAGCTTCGTGATTGACGCTTGCTGATTTAAGGAAGAATTGCCACTGGCAGTGACTACGGTAAGCCAGCTCAGTGTACCAACGATGTTCAAGCACCAAAGTTTACTTTCTTTTATTCAGCGGAAGAATCGCTACAAAATGCGTCGTGATCGTCTTATCAGAGGGAAACCCTACGCGAGCAGTTGCCGCCCTTGTCAAACGGAGAACTTAGAATGCGCGAGACAAGTGTAGGTCGTCAATCATTCCTTCCATACCTCTTCAATGTCATGGAACTTATGGGACCATATCACGATCAGATGTAAATCAGGTCCTCCTGTGAAGGCTTGCTACCAATGCTCGTTTTGGAGAAGAACATGTAACAAGGAAAGCCAAGGGGGACTACAGGGGGGACGCCGGACTCACCCTGTCGCCTCTTCTTCCCAAACCGAAGGAGAAAGTGAGCCGGATATTGATCCTGCGAAGGGGAAACCTTCATTCTTTGATATCTTGATGGCGGCCGATACTGAGAAAAAGATGAAGGCACTCAGGGCGCTTCTCAGGAATTGACCGTCCATTGGTTGCCGTCAAAATACAGACTGGGAGTTGCAGACCAAGAAGGCCATATATCGTATACATATTGCACACGTGCAATCATCCTGTACATGCAATCTATCTATCTTGAACTGGTCCACTTGTCCAGCGTGCTCACTGTCAAGTGAGCATTACCACTTTGCTACAAGTTCGACAGGCACGCCTTGATTAAATTATTCCGAGTTGTATGGCCTTGAGCTCCAATGCCTAAACTGTATAGTTAGTGGTGATTCAAGTTCAGAGGGCGGTGGCTCACCAATCTTTTGGAGTAGAACCTAGAGTAAATGAAATCGCCCGTCGCAAACCATAGCTATACAAAGATCAGATACAGTTAAGAAATCAACATACATCACATACCCCTGGGTGTCCCGAAGGACGGTAAGACGCCCGGAACTCTCCTTCTTCATCTTTACCATACACCGGCCTTGTCTTATCAATGGTCTCATCTCCGAAGAGAGGTCGCATAGTTTCCCGTATGTTCTCATATCCAGTCCTACGAAACGGGGATTGGATCAACGTAGGAACCAACAAATGTGAGAATTCGACAAACGCAAAGATGATGACGTCGGCGGCGAGAGTAGAGCCATCCGAGAAATGAACAGAGTCGCTTGACGTTCGAGCAATTTCGACGCCTTGCTTAACCTTAACTTTCCCGTCTATGATGAGCTGGGCACAGCCAATATCCATCCCTGAGGAAGAAGTAAAAAAATGCCGCAAAGAATGTAACAGAACCTAACGTGCAGTAGCCTAGGAGCAAAATTACCACCTGCACAATCTGAGGAACTGAAAATGCGCCCACCTCCGAGGCGTTCGTGCAGCAAGCTATAGAGCCCTGCACCATTTATACCCATATTCAATTTCAATCCCGCCTTCGTCAGCCCTTCGTACATAGCTTTGTGGTCATCCCGCGTCTTCTGTTCGTTACGAGTGAGGAGTTTCCTCACCAGCCCGAACGGCAGGGACTCGCTTTTGAAATCTGATATGTCGGTCGGTACGCCATCAGGCCATTTCGCGTCGACAACAGCATGGATGCTTTCAGCAGTCACGACGCAAGTCGAACTCCTTTGGACCATAGTCACGGAGGCGGCGCCGTGGTGAACTAGATCTTGACAAATATCGGCGGCAGAGTTACCTGCACCGACGACGACGACCTTCTTGTCTTTGAATGATTCTCCTCCGTGGAAGTCTACAGTGTGAATGATGGCACCTTTGAAGTCGTCCCGTCCATCGAAGGGAGGTATGCGAGGCGCGCCGAGAGTACCCGCAGCTATTACAATATGCGTCGGATTGAGATCAATGATTTGTCCATTGCGGTTGACTTTGATGTGCCACGTATTCGTGTCGGGTGCATAAATCGGTTGGGGGAGGGCCTGCGAGTTATTCCAGACCACCAAGTCCTGGGATACAGCGTATTGCTCCATCCAGTCCGCAAGCTTATCCTTCGGCGTGAATCTAGGCCACGTCGTCGGGTATGGTTGATAAAGGACTAGAAGACGCTGTGAGAGTCAAGTATATCACACAAGCCACACAACGTACGCTGGTGCTGGTTACGGGGAGTGTGTAAGGTCAAGGTAGGGTATCTGTTCCGCCAAACATCGCCGATGCGGGCCGTCTTCTCGATCACAATCGCACTGAGGTTCATTTGTTTGAAACGGGCAGC
Source organism: Pleurotus sapidus (assembly GCA_026743855.1). Classification (NCBI taxonomy): domain Eukaryota; kingdom Fungi; phylum Basidiomycota; class Agaricomycetes; order Agaricales; family Pleurotaceae; genus Pleurotus; species Pleurotus sapidus. The sequence goes on from JANBWZ010000020.1 coordinate 333,569, forward strand.
GACAATCAGACCAGTTTGCCCTCCCCCGACTGAGCGCTTGGGTTAGCTAAAGGTGATACCGCCTAATATGTAGTCAGGCAACTCACTGATCAAAATATATGGGTTTATCTCGACGTTCTCTCGGCGGGATTGTTTGACTGAACCCCAAGTTAAAGTATGTCCGCCATAGACGCCTAGTTCGTATGCCTCTTCCTCGTGGCCTTTCAAATTCTCCATTTCAGTTTGTACAGAGATGGCATTCCACTTGGCGGAGTTGGGTGCTTGAGTAAGACGAACGTATCCTCGGCAGTGTGCAATGTGGGTGGAAAACGTGATTGCGAATCCGACTCCCTGATGTGCAGATGTTACTGGCCCCGAATACGGTCCAAGGTGCGGGCGCTCGTCGACTTTGATCTCCCGAACGCCGGGCTTTGATAATGTCTCGCGCAAGTACGATTTGATCTTGTCGTGGCCTTCCAACGAGCGATTGTCCCAGGTGAAAACGAGGATATCCCTAAGCCAGCCGTCGGGGTGGAAGGAGGAAGCCACGCCGTCGACGTTACCAGAGTAAACTTGATCGGCGAAGGTGTTCAGCCAGTTGCTCGCTATCTCCTTGGCTTCCATAACTTGGGCAATCGTCGTGAGTAAAGTTAATTAAGGGAATCGACTGCATAGCAATGAGCCGCAGTTATATGTGGTCATGAGATCTAGACAGTTGCATGGGCTCATGTCGATGTCTTCCGACGCCTATCTGATGCCCCATGCATTCTGATCGGACTCACCGACAAAAATGGGTAGGGTGCGCCCACCATCTCGGCACACCGCTTGCTGCGGCGACAGAAACTTCACATATGGGCCTATCGTAGAGAGTCGGACACACGGGGTGTCGATCGCTCCCCACAGAGGGCACCAGGCTACGATAGTTTGGATGATGATCGCTAGCATGCCACCGGGACCCTCGGTGAAGTGGTGTGTCTCTGGTGAGCTTGAAGTTCGATGGAAATTGAGTTCCTAGCATCCCATACCTTACCCTATGGACGTCTTCCTAAAAAGTTCGTATGGTAGTGCTAAAGTTTGCATGCGGCAGAGAATAGACTTCTTCAATAACGTGATCGTTTTGCACCAGGAAGATGTGGCTGTCACAAATGCCGTCCGGTCAATGGAAGCTGGGGCATGCCGTACCAATGCATCGCAGGTCCATTGTTATGTTTCTGTGGGAAGCGGTAGTGGGAGGGGTTAGGCTATACTGTAAATGTCCTCGCGTCCGCGTTTGGGGGCTGAGGATACTTCGTTGAAGGTTGAAAGGCCTTTAATGCCAACCCTGCGAACAGTACTTTTACCCAGTCATCTGTCTCAAAGTTGTCCTCTATATGTGGCGTTGTCAAAGAGAGATTTCTGTGGTTCGACGAAAATTCGAGGGAAGGTCGTGAGAGAAAACACTTCAATTCGATAGGAGAACCCCTTTGTTCGCTACCAGAAAAGTAACTACCATGCAACGACGGAATCAGGATACGGACAAATATTAGAGGCACTGAGAATACCCTAGATTTAATGAAGAGGAGTTCATACAATGGCATGTAACGAAGATGGATATCAAACTTACAATCGTTATTATACGTGCAAGTGGTGCCAGCAACGCAAGTAGTAGGTCCACTGTAGCCAATGCCTACAAATGATACGTCAGAATGAGTTGCACTACAGGTCAAGGGGTAGATCAATCACCGCCGCATTGCCCCCATTGAGGTACAGTACCACTGGGAGACGTCGGGTTTGCTGGTGGAACAGAGGTAATTGGCACAGACGAGGTGGAGGTTCGAGAGGTGCTGGTCGAAGTCGGGGGCACAGAGGAGACCGGAGATGAAGAAGCGGGGCCCGGGGTGCTTCCTGATATAAAGTAAGCCGCTGTATCGTGGGCTGCTACGCTGACGGAGAATGTCGAGCTGATGGTGTACGATCCAGCCAAGTCTTGCCCCGTCCACATATCATGGACCTTGAATGTACCACCAGATGGGAGGCCAGGTACGTTAGCGAACGCGAACTGCTTAGTAGCTGCACTTCCAGATGTGTTGATAATGAATACATGGGATCCTTTCGAGGACTGGCCAGTATAATATTCAGGCGGTGAAGTTGTCGGCGCCCCTGAGAACGGGGTGAAAGGGTTGGCAGGCGTTCCGACTGTATTATCTTGGTGGAAAGCAAGCAGCTCCTTGTTCTTGATTATATCAAGTTGAGCCGATGTTAGCTTGCTGAGCTAGAAACGTTTTTCGTCATGTACCGGTCAGACATAATAAGAATGAACAACACCTACATCGGTACCCCTGACAAATGCCCATGAGACGCGACGCTATTCAGGAACAAGGAAGGACATACAGGAGAATAGGGCTCTTCAGGAAGACCCATGCAGCAAAGTGGGTCCGTTGCTCCTCCACAGTCAAGGCCCCGTTTCCTATTTCCATCATATCCATGTCGTTGTGAGCGAAGAAGTCGACGGCGGATAAGCGCACGACATTGGTGTTTATGATAGAGGTGAGGTAACTCCATGTAGGACTGTCTGGACGTCAATGATGCGTACAAAGCGATCATATACAGGGCCTTGGCTTACCTCGAGTCGCTAGACATTCTCCAGGAATGACCCTGCGTTCCTCATGAGGGAGAATGTTACACGAAACTGCAGCCGACGTACTACTCGAGCTCCCCAATCCCATATATTGGCATTTCCCCAGTTACACAGCGCGTATTGGATGGGGTTTGGCTGGACGGCAAGCGCGGCTCTTTGAGTTGACCAAGTGGTGAATGCGTGGACAAGGGAGAGGAAACGGGAAAACTCACGTCATCTGTCTGTATCGTATCGCCGAGTTCGAGTTACTGTAAATGATTAGCCGGGAATCTCCCTCGGGTCTCAAGATACTTACTACCAGTCATCTCCTGGTACAGGCTGTAGATAAAGTTAGTCCATATGTCGTCCACTCGAAAGACTACTCACATAAACGTCAGACCAATTTCCGGGGACATTGCAATTATCTATAGAGGATCCACAATTAAAGACGATTCACGACTTGCAACCTGACATTAATGTACCATATTTCAAATCTGTTGAGCGTATTCGTCAGTATCCTACCCGAGATTCAACTGGAAGGAATGAAGTTCACGCACAATCAACGCCCCATTCACTGAATGTCGCTGCGTCGATTGCCTCAAAGCCGAGGGAACCCGGAAACCCTGCACAGGTTGCCGTCCCAGCGTCACTAGTGCGGGATGAGTGACCGAAACACCGATGGATGGAGTACACCCACCTGTATATACCAACCTTAAGTCCGAGAGCATGAATCTGCGCTGCAACACCGCTAATGCCGTTCGGGAATTTTGTAGGGTCGGGCACCATGCGCTGCGTGGACGGGTCGCGGGTCATGGTGGCCCAGCAATCCTTCAAATGGTTGAGGAACGAGAAGAAAGTGATGGATGTGAAGGCTTACGTCGATGTTGACGTACTCGTACCCAACGTCTTTGAGCCCCAGGCTGACGAATTGGTTGGCTGCAGCGAGAATCTTCTCTTCGTTGATGTCTAGTAGTAATCCACGTTATCCTCCGCGCATAGTTTATGATGAGAGTTCAAAGGGCGCACTTCCTCCATATGCATTCCAGCAGTTCCATCTGGAGCACGAGGACGTTGAGCAACCAATCTTGATCTGAGTGAAGATGCGGTAATACATACCCCAATGCGGGGAGTTTTCCTGTGAGTCTAGAGGGCAGCGCCGTGGGGGCTTGACCGTGTACTCCTAGAATGGGAGCAACAACTGCCCCGGCGACAAGGACAACAACACTGCGAAGCATTTTCAAGCTTGCGTCGTCGGCCAAACTATAAGTTTCCGTTACTCAGTTACTCATGCCCAAGCCCTTATATCAGCCGCCAAGTGGATCATCTTCGGTACAAAGAGTGTATCGGCCGCATGCGGGAGGGGATGTGGCACAGCGCTACTCGCTCAGACGTTCGGTGCCCGATAGGCGCTGTGAGAAGCACTGCAGTCAGTGAGAGCCATGAACGAATTGGGCAGGCACGTTTCCCGAAGAAGCAGTCACAGGCAGATACTTCCTGGAAACACGGTCTGAGTACGGAAAGGCGGAAGAACTGTCGGTCCGATGACCAGACAGGGTGCCTGTGGAGAATAAGATATTCCGCGATTTTGGCGCAAGAAGGCGGGTGATCAGTGTGAATATGCGTGGCGAAGACGCCGTACGCGTTCAGCGAGGACAAGGGTGTTGTAGTCAAAGGGTATCATAGATTTGGTGTGATATATGAAACCTCCTGCAGTATGGTATAATCAGTGGTGGATGACTAGTCGGTAGTGATATTATACAGCTTTCGCTCCCAGTTATGCCAATCGAACACGGGGAGGGGGTGAGCCTCCGTATTGAGCACCCATTTGTCCAAGGGTAAGACATCGGCGTCCGTGAATAGAAGGTACAGATATTTAAGCCTGTGAGAACAAACCAAGGCGTTAGTATGTGCATTCTTCGGATTGGATACTCTGAGGGGAACGCACGTTTCGGCTAGGAAATAGCTATCGTAGGAGGTTGGAGTAGTCAGTATGGTTGGAGAGAGAGGGGGATAAGGGAACGTACCTGGGCATTTCGTCCCGCAAGGTTGGGATGGGGGAATCGACAAACCCGACGCTGGCGTAGCCGAAGTCAGTGCGAGCGTATTTCTGAATCGATTGGAATATCTGGTAACCGCGCTACATCACAGTAATGAGCGAATTGAATGGAACTGAGTGCATTCGTTCGGGCGGAGGACGTACCTCTCGCCACACTTCGTCCCCAGTCGTCTTCCACAGGATGTAGAAGCTCTCGATGGTCTTGTGGTGTCGAGGGATCAGTCATACGAAGGACAATAAACACAATACGAAATCTGCTCACCTCGGGACGTAACAAATAAGACGGCTTCATCCCCGTATAATCTCTCCCGTTCCACCCTCCCTCCCGCTGAACCTCCCGCAGCCCAGGTGGCTCACCGGACCGGCCCTCCTTCTCCCACTTCTCCAAATGCTTCACCCACTTCCCATCCCCCTCGCTGCTCCACTTCGCCATCGCCATCTCGTCCGGCCCCAGCCCCGTGCCCATATCGTTGTACGTCGTCCAGCACGTATACGCAATGCCCTGCGCGGCGAACAGATGCCGCTCGCGGTCGCGCGGCGATAGCGCGTCTTCGCCGAGCGTATGGGCACCGAGCGCGAGGAGGCCCGGGAGGAAGCACGAGAGATGCTCGAATTTGTGGCTGGCGATTCCCCCGGATGTGTCGGTTACGTAGAGGAGATGCCGGTTGGGAGTTATGTAGAGAAGGTTGTTGATAATCGCGTTAGCGGACTCGATATCTAAATAGGTTTGTGATTAAACGACTTCGTAAAATAGTAGATCACTTACAGAGGGCCCGCACTTTAGGCTCGGTTCTACCAGTGAGCAGCCATTGTTTGAGAAGGTATTCGTGAGCACTATCCGCGTATGCCCCGACGGAGTGCTGGGCTGGAATGATTAATGTAATTTGACATCGCTGGTGATGGTACGAGAGACGAACTATTCGCGGGGTTGCCACTCCCGACGTCCCACATGGTGGGAAACACGCCAGACACATTAGCGGCGTACATCTTCGACATCGCGCTTTCTGACTGACAAATATAAACATCAATGACCTGTATCTTGGACAAGCTAAAGCAAGTACTTTGTGATAGAAATCAGGGCGTCCTGTCAGATGAGCGAGGTACTTGAACTCAACCTGGTTCGATAGACACTCTGCCCATAAAGCTTTCCCGGTCCAGCCGGGTCTCGTTTTGCCACTTCAACCACGTAAGTGATCAGCAAGGGGAGAGGGGCGATCAGCAACTTACGTGAGGGTATTCACGGCGTACATAGGGAAGCCTGATGGGGTATCGAAGGCGGGAAGAAGCATCCTCCCTAGGTCGTCTGCACGCGACAGAAACACTTCCTCTCCGGAGAGGGCATACGCAGACAGTAGACCTCCTAGGTATCGTATCACGGTCTCAAAGAACGGTGCGAATTCATCCTGAGCAAGAGCGGCGTCTGTTAGCGGCGTTCGACGTCTATCACACAGGTACCATACATCTGTCATAGAGAACTTTGCTCCAGCGACAAACTCCACCGCGTCTTGATACGCCTCCCACACGCCCATGATCCACATCGTGTCGATAGCATCAAATAAGGTAACACCCCATCCGTTGAAACTGCATAAACGTTACAAGAAAATCGGGAAATGTGTTGACGGCATGACATTACTTGTTCACAGATCCGCCTGTTAATGGCCTAAGTTCGTCAAATCCGTGTGCGTATTTCTTGTACCCGTCGTAGGCGTGCACGAACGCTAGCCGGACTTGATGCGCGCGTTCCGCCCATATTGAGGGGGGTGCTCCCGCATTGGGGGGTCTTGGCATTGGTGGAGGCGGGGGCGGATGCACTCGACCGGGTCGGGGAGGGTAAAAGTCAATTTCTCCATGGCGGCGTAGGTCGAGCACGAACGGTCCGATCAACCAGAACGAAAAAAGAATGGCAGCACACCAGGGGATCCAACGCACAGATGGGCGCCCTAGACAAAGTTGGAGAACTGACATGGGAGCTCAAACATGGACATCGGACACGTTGGCAACCCATGTTGCTGGCACGGAAATAAATGTCTTGGCAGGGCCAATGGAAGGCTCCTGACTCCTATCACGATTTCCTATTGACCGTGGGCATCGCAGCGAGACCGTGAGAATGTCTGCGCCTTCGGGCCGACGCAAATTTCTTCCTCATCGTCCTCAATGGCGGACGCTCGTTTGGTCGATCCCAAAGCTTCATTTTCCTCGTTTTCACATCTTTTGGATGCCAGGATTCTTAGGGCTCTAGCAGATACCGGGTTTGCGCGCCCGACACTCGTCCAGGCCAAGGCAATTCCTCTCGCGCTAGAAGGTCGAGATATCTTAGCGCGAGCACGCACTGGGAGCGGCAAAACTGCAGCGTACAGCATTCCCCTCGTCCAAAATATTCTGCGAGCCAAAGCTGTAGGTATGATTTGACTCGCCTGCGCTACCGAGGGCTTTCTGACCATGTTCCTCAGAGTCTCGATCTCGATGATCCAACGAAACAGGCAACCAGAGCACTTATCCTTGTTCCGACGAAGGAATTGTCCGAACAGGTCTCTGCCTACTTGCGCAAATTAGTTGTCTACTGTGGGGAGGTTGGCATAGTGAATTTGTCGACGGGAACCACTGCACACCTCCAACGGTGCGTCTTGCGGAATTCCGTGATCGGAGCCCTTTTCGATCGCTTTCTTGTAGATCCTTGTTAGCGGACAAACCAGACATCGTGGTTGCCACACCAGCGCGAGCCCTTTCACTTGCTCAGTCTAAGGTGAGCCTTGGCTCCGATGAACTGCGTACGCGATGGAACTGACGATCCCTAGGCCTTATCCCTGGCCAACGTCGAATCACTTGTAATCGATGAAGCAGACTTAATACTCTCGTATGGGCACGATGACGACGTACGCCAGATTTTCAACGGTGGATACCTCCCGAAAGTGTTCCAGTCTTTCTTGATGAGTGCAACAATGACGGAGGATGTTGAGATGCTCAAGGGGTTAGCTCTCAGAAATCCGGTCAGTCTGTCGTGATGCAGTTTAGTTAGTCACTCATTTCTTGTACAGGCAATCCTACGACTGGAAGAAGATGAGGACGAAGCCGCTAATCTCAGTCAATACGTAGTTCGGTGGGCAAACTAGATCTCTGAAAACATCTCATCCCTCATTCCTTCTAGTTGTTCGGAAGTCGACAAATTCCTGTTGACATACGTCATCCTGAAGCTGAAGCTCATCAAGGGCAAATGCATCCTCTTCGTCAACGATGTCGAACGCAGCTATCGACTCAAGTTGTTCTTGGAACAGTTCTCGATAAAGAGTTGCGTATTGAACTCTGAATTGCCGCTCAACTCCAGGTTTGTTACGATCTGTTAGGATCAAGCTTGCCGTCTAGACTAATGTCTATCCGTCAGATATCACGTCGTTCAAGAATTCAATAAGGGAGTGTACGATTACATCATAGCGACCGACGAGAGTGGTGCGCAGATGGAGGCGGACACTGATGACGAAGCTGAAGGCGACGAAGACCCTGAGCCAGAATGTATGTTCGTTGCCACTAACTCAGACTTTCCATTAACGTTCTCTCTCCCATAGTCACATCCACCCAGCGAGATGCCCCCGAAGCAGAGAACGTTGAGGAAGGACCATCGTCTTTAACCCGCAAAAGAAAACGCGCCGCTTCTCCGCCACCCAAACACGGGAAACGTAAACACAAAAAGTCCAACGACAAAGAATACGGTGTGACACGGGGCATTGATTTCGTCGATGTCGCATGCGTTCTCAACTTCGATCTCCCTTCATCGTCGAGATCTTACACACATCGAGTCGGGCGGACGGCGCGTGCGGGACGGACAGGAATGGCCTTGTCTTTCGTTCTACCGAAAGATCAATGGGGGAAGAACAAGGTCGTCGGCGGTGTACCCAGTACGAAGGGAGATGAGCAGGTATTCGAGAGGATAGAAAAAGAGCAAGGAAGCAGGGGCAGCAAAATCAAGGAGTATCAATTCGACATGAAGCAGGTCGAGGCGTTCAGGTATCGCATGGAAGACGCGCTGAGGGCCGTTACGCGAAGTGCCATCAAGGAAGCTAGAATCAAGGAACTGAAGTCGGAAATTCTTAATTCGGAGAAGCTAAAGGTTCGCTTCACTTACACTTTCACAATCCTTCCCTGTGCTAAGCGTCACTCCGCTAGGCTCACTTCGAAGACAATCCCCTCGATCTCGAGTACCTCCGCCATGACAAACCCCTGCACCCGACACGTGTCCAAGCACATATGAAGCACGTACCTAAATATCTACTTCCTAGAATCATGCCCGTTTCAGGTACAGAGACCGAAGCTGCTTCTTCAGCCGAAGTCAAGCCAGGCTTCGTACCATTCAAAAAGGAAGGCTCCCGTGGTCGCGGAAGAGGCAGAGGCAGAGGCGGCAGAGGCGGTGGCGGTCGGGGCGGAAAGAGAAAATCTGACCCCCTGAAAAAGTTCGGGCGATGATACGCCCTGGCAATGGCATGTACGCGAAGCATTCAAAAGTAATATAACGCATTGAATATATATTTAGTACTCGCAGTGGGCCTGAGGCTTGCCATGGCCTCGCAATTTACCTATGTAGGTATATTTTCCAATCAGAACAGCATACGTAGCAACGGAACTATAATGAAGGGGCTGTGACCTGAGAGCACGGCACCCGATTTAGTTACCTCCCCACGGCATGTCGAGATTGCAGGGGTGTGAACATACAAATACTACGGCATGTGGCTAGAACCACTCCACTACAAATCGAAAAGGATATGTTGCGGATGGACCGAGTTGGGACCAACGCTGACCCGTCGCTATAGGAGACTCTAATATGAAACTCGCCGCGAGGATTCACCGCAAACCCCTTTTCGACCCAACCTTCTCTATCCTAGACCCTCGCCTACCAGGGGGTGCCTCGGTCCTTTCTTTCCACTACTGGGCCCGCCAGTATCTCGAACCTCTGGGATGGCCTCCTTTCAAGCGTAGGTATCGCGCTTTCTGGGATGATATTATCAATACTAACAACCCCTGCAGAATCTATCTAATATCCTCATGGTTGAACTTGATATTCTACACGGTGGAGGTCGCGCTTTACGCGCTTTACATGCTCAAGTTCCGCAAGGATCGTCCAATACACCGCTGGGTTGTCTTCGCCGCGTTAATTAGTGATACGATATGCACCATCGGAGTCTCCGCCGGTGCCTACTCAGTCAGTGACATACCCCTTCACCCGATGAGGACTCACACCCTTCGCACAAAGATTCTTTTGCTACCGAATGGTGAGTTTCTCGAGCTCTCTCTTCGTCGGGTCTCACGCTTAACCCTGGATGTTCACAGCGACTTCGTTCTGGGCAGGTTCTCTTATCATCTGGTCGAATGGAGTATCGTCCGGAATCGAACACGCTTTCCTCACGTATCGCATCTGGCACCTCCAAGTATTCGACTATTCCTCGAATCTTCATACGCGACAGCACTACGTCAAGCTTAGGAACATATGGCCCCTTGCCCTGCTCATACCCCTCACACTTGTGCACGTACGTCGAAAATACCTCCAAGTGATAGGGATAACCAACTCATAAGCCTCCGGTAGATCGGATTCACAACCGCGTCGGGCGTATTGGTTCTGACCCAGCGTTCAAAAAGTAGGGAGGGTCTAATCTGCACACTGTAAGTCCTAGTCAACGAATGTCACGTAGATCAAATAAGTCGAGCCTTCACTCTAGAATAGGTGGATCACTTCGTGCCGCCACCGATATCATTATCGCATGCATCCTCGTCTACCAAATCAACAAGTTCCATACCGCATTCCTCTCTACTCAGACGTAGGTCCATCTTGTCGGCTCACGAACTCTCCGCTGATCTGGCTCAGGTTTCTTCGTCGATTTACGGTGAAGGTGATGGCAACAGGGATTATTGCTGCCGTTCTCACCCTCCTTATCGTTATCTTACTGGCGATCAACAACAACGGTACGCGAATATATCTTATGTCTATAAGAACCTACTCTGACGGTGCCTGCAGTGGCATTCCTACCCACTTCTTTTGTGGGTCGCGTGCATAGTATCACCACGCTATCACACTTGTCGATGCGTCGGTCGAAGAAGGAGAGTATCCTGAAAACAATGAAGACGGTGGAAGATCTGGGGCTGAGAGTAAGTCTGCTTTGCCCTATCCTGACGTGATCGTAATAACATCGTTACTCCCTGCAGATAGAGGAGACGACAAACACATCTCAGAAGGGTCGCCCACCTTGATGGGTATTATTGGTGTCGTTTGGGGTATTCTTGTATCATAGCATACATCAGGTAGACATAGCAATTGTATTTCTATAATTACCAGGGACTTGGTCGTTGCATATTGCAGGTTCACTCGCCTACCAGGGTTGTTCAGACTTGACTATTCATAACATTCGCTTACTTCATCCTCCATCAACGTTTCAAGACATCCACGTCAATTAGCCTACGGGGATCGCATTAGAAACCGTGATGATTCTCTCGCTACCTACGTCGCTAAGTAAAGGGCAGAAAACTCGTCAGCAACGCCTTATTTTCCAACGATTCATAGGACCGATAATATCGATAATATACAGGAAAAATACAGCAATGGGGACATTTCGACAACCAATGCTGAGTTAAGCCTCCTCGTCGACGCCCTCTTCCCATCCTTTAGATCTCTCGACAGCACGCTGCCACCCTTCCCACTTCTTCGCTCTAGCGGACTCTTGCATCGAGGGGATGAATTCACGACTTCCCTTCGTGTTGACCTCTGTCAACGTCGCGGGCTGGTTCAAATCCCATCCGAATAGCTTGATCGCCGAGCCCGCAAGGAGAGCTGAGCCAAGTGCCGTCGACCTAAGTGGAGAGAAAGGGGTAGCATCAGCGCATTTCGCTAAGGTGAAGGTAGACGTACTCTCTCATCTCGGGGCGCACGACGCCAAAGCCGCCGATGTCAGCAAGCACTTGCATAGCCAAGTCGCCGTTGGTCATGCCCCCATCTACCTTGAGGTGCTTGAGCTCCGTCCCAGAGTCAAGTTTCATGCTCTCGATGATGGCTCTCGTCTGGAACGCATTGGCCTCGAGTGTCGCGCGGGCAAGGTGGGATGGGTTGGTGTATTGTGATATCCCTGAATAGTAAGTACATCAGCGCAAGTGCAGGTATCACGATGTGTGGGGGAGGCGCACCAATGAGGAGACCCGCTGCACCGGGATCCCAGTACGGAGCAAGGAGACCCGAGAACGCGGTGACAAAGTAAACGCCGCCCGTATTGGGCTCCTTCGCAGCGAGATCGTTCACCTCTCCGGCGCTTGAAATCAAGGACATGCCGTCTCGAAGCCATTTGATAGCCGACCCAGCAACAGCAACTATCGCCATTTATTAGTGAGATCGATGCTGGTACTGCGGTTCTGCGACTTACTACTGCCCTCGAGAGCGTACACTGGTTTCGCATCAGGTCCGGCTTGATACGCGATCTATACGATGTAAGCATGGGTGGCGATGGGTGGAAGGGGAAAACTCACAGTGCTGAGGAGACCGTGTCTACTCTTTACGATCTTGTCGCCGGTGCAGAATAGGAGGAATGCACCTGTTCCGTACGTGCATTTGGCCTCGCCCTGGTTCAAACATTTATTCCCGACTAGTGCACCTTGTTGATCGCCAACGAGGCCAGCGATAGGTACGCCGTTGAGTGCACCATACGCGATCTTCCCATACACCTCAGATGTAGAGACCAACTTTGGCAATATAGACGAACGGAATCCAAAGAAGTCAACGAGTGATTGCTCCCATTTGAGAGTAGTGGTGTTGAGAAGGAGGGTACGCGATGCGTTGGTGAGATCGCTGATGTGAAGGTTGGTTTTGGTTCCCCCTGTGAGGTTCTTCGACAATGTAAGACAGCGACATCAATTAGAGGTGGTCATGGACGTACCCAAACTACCCATGACTCTACCGTGCCAAACAGCAGATCGTCGGACTCGTGAGCCTCAGTGACTTCTGGATGGTTGTCAATCATCCATCGTAGTTTGATGGCCTGAGAAATATGTTGACAAGGGAAGGCCGGTACTAGGGAGAGAAGTCACACCCAGTTTCAGATCGTAACAAATAGAGCCTACATGCTACGAAGTGCCTCGACGCCCTCAGGCGCCTTTCTTGAATACGCCGGGCTCGACTTCGATCCCAACAGTTTCAAGTTTATGTTCATAATGAGCGACGGTGTTCTTCGTGCGAGAGTCGGTCCACACGATGGCGTGGCAGAGCGGCTTCCCAGTCTTTCGACTCCAAGCGACGGTAGTTTCTCGCTGGTTGGTGATGCCTATCCCCTGGTCGGAAACGATTTGGTTCAGGGGATAGGGCAAGACGGACCTATGACTTTGATACTATCCTTGCTCCAGCCAGCAGATTCCAGTTCCTCGCATGCCTTCTCTATACATATATCGGTGAACTGCTGGATTTCGGATGCGTCGTGACTATGCCATCTGTGATCATAAGCGAGGGTAAGCAGCTCAGTGGTCCCCCTATGTGTGATGTTCGCGCATGCTCACGTACCCAGGATTGGGGTAATACTGCGGGAATTCCGCCTGATGCTGCGCAACGATGTTGGCGTACTTGTCGAACACGATAAACCGCACGGAGCTGGACGGAACCCATTTACCAGCGCCCACAGCACGGAATCTGCTGAGTTACTCACGTTGTACCGCAATCCAGAGATCCTACGAATTCCCCTTGCTTCAGGCTGGCCATTTTCGATGTCCCAGGAGTTGCGAGGAGAAAATGAAAGAGCAGAGACCCGCCATATGGCCTTTATATGTGCGTATTGAGTATGATTGTTGGATGATGCTTTCTAGCGGCCCGCCTTATCCGCCCCTGTCCCGTGTACCAAGATCATGATTGCTTCGACCGAAGCCCTCTTGGAGCCACGAATCTCCCTGTTCTCTAAGGTCTACTCTCCCCAGAGTACAACCATCTTACTGTGTCTCTTAGTTTCTTGCGCGAAAGGTCAAGCAAGCAGTCGGGGACTTCGATATCACATGCCAGCCGGTGCGAATATAGGGGAAGGTACCCCAGACGTGTTGGGGAATTCCCCGCATGCACAATCACACTCGTCTGATCAATAACGACCGCGTGACAATCTTGGGCGGTGGAAGCTTGGTGGAAGCGTTGATGCTCACGCCAATGGGGCTCGAGAATTGAACTTCACCATAAGAGATAGTCAAACCCTCTCACCCACGTCGTGTTCATCAGAACATGGATCAGGGGCTTGAACATCAAGCTGTTGCGCTACGCTCAGAACGGGTAGAGGCCTCGGGTTTCAAACGCTTTTCAGCTACTGTTATTCATTCGTTGGCTCGCTATGACCACGCTAGCAAACTTGCTCCGCGAGCGTATAGCTGGCCATAGAAATACAACACCTAGCAGAGGACCCACAAACGGGGATAAGAGCACGTCACACGACGAGGAGAAATTATAGAACGTACGTAAGGGATGGGCAAAAGCACCACTCCAATGCACGCAAATAGGGTGTTCGCCCATTTCAGCGTCAGCGCTCGCAGCATTTGCTGGATGAAGAGCGGGAAGGCCATCCCGGTGAGGTTACCTATATAGCAATCGCGTAAGCCGAAGCCGAAGTTGTAGAAGTCGAATTGAGGGGTGAATGGACGCACGGAAGAGACTCTGAGCTGCCAGTGCAGAGGAGGCGTACGGGCCGTAACTAGATAACCATGCTCAGTTAACCTCGACTCATAAACATAGTTAGCAAAACTGTCGTACCAGTCCGCGAGATACGTGAATACCGAATGGTATATTATAAACGTCGCCCATTCAAAGGTCTGCGCGAACAAACACATACCCATAAAGTCAGCCATGCCGAGCGCCTGACAACCTTGTCACCATATCAAGTCTAGCACGTACCACAATGCCGATGATCAAGTGCAATCCAGTGCACCCACTGGAAAGGTGCTCCATGCGTAGATGAAAATACCAGCGGGGAGCAAGGAACGCAGCCAGGCAGGCCGAGTACAACCGCGCTTCCACTCCGCGTTTAGGGTAATATTTCCTGTGATGGCGGAACGGATTAGTTTATTGGGTAAATATGGCCGGAGGGGACGAACGTGTATAACCGCTCTTGGTAGCGCGTCGTTACAAACCCGAGGAACGTGCCGATACTATAAAAAGAGTGTGATGAGAGGAAGGCAAGAGGTCAGTTGTGAGGGCGTACACCATGCTAACGAATGTCGTCCCAATCTGTCCTTGATTGAAGTTGTGGAGAGTTCCAAACACGGTACCCATCGACCTGCGCGAGAGAAAAGGATAGTTAACCTTCTGGAGAGATGATGAAACGTTACCGTTGAACAATACGCACTCTAATACACCATAAATAACTCCCCAGGCAAACCCAATCCACAACTACACGAATATCCAAAAGTCAGCTGCAGGTTATATGTGGGGAGAGTCCAAAAGCTGCACTCACGCTGAACGCCATCACGATTGGCTCTGTGCACAACAAGTCTGCAGTCCCATAGAGCGTCACTACGAGCCTTCACATTGCACAATCCCTGAATGTACTCACAGATAGGCCTCGTACACGACACCCAAATCAACTGCGCAAAAGGCGGGCGTTCGACCCTGGCACGAATCTTGTGGTAGTCCGGGTCGCCACTTTTCTTCGCCTCCTTGCGTTTACGGGATGCGAGGCGGAGTAGGAGGATGGCCGTACGCGTTTCGGTGAGGAGGAAGGGGAGGATAATCGTGTACGCGCCGCTGTAACTACCAACGGCATGCAGTCAGTTGAAGACCGGTATGACTAGGGGATGATGCGGGGCATTGGAGAGCACGTACATTAGCTGAACCCATTGGATCCACCGCCATTCCAAGTTTGAGTTCATCTCAATCCAGCCTGCGAATATTGGGCCCACACCCGTGCCGCCTATAGCGGCGACGGAGAACAGTGCCATAGGGAGCCCGCGTCTACGAAGCTCAACATATCGGTGGTCAAGAAAGATAAGGGTGCTGAATCTTGCTCACTCATGAGGCGCCCAGAGGTCCGCGATCGTTCCTCCGACCATGGTAGCTCCCGTCGATCCAAACGCGCCTAAGAGGAACCGCGCAATGATGACGGTCTGTATATTCTTCGCTCTAATGTTAGGAACCTTGTAAGACAGGATGATTGCTGACTCAAAAACGAAGTTGACTTACAAAGCGATAGCTAGTAGCATCGAGCTAAACCCTACGGCACTCCCCATATACAAAGGTATTCTCCCGAATTCCTCACTCCATGACGCTGTCACAAGGGGGACGATGCCGAAACCAAGGGGGTAGACTGAGAGGCCGACGGTAGCTTGGAACTCTGTGCAGTGGAGGTCGCGGATCATTGATGGGAACCCCATATTGTACGCTCCTGCTGCCATAGCTGGAGAGGAACGTCATGTCTGCGGACAACGATCTTCGCCAAGAAAACGCGACGTACATGAGAGAATCGTGAATATCGACGCTACGAAGGTGATGAGCCATTTCCTGCGCCGCGAGAAGTTGACGGGGTTCCGTGGGTCGTTGGGTTCAAAGTCGACCTAGAAAGAAACAGAGTCGTTTTCGGTACGGAAGCACTAGTCGAATCGAAGCCAGGCGGCGTACATATTGGAGTTCCAGTGATGCGATGCTGACTGTGGGTCCTTTTTCAACATCCTGGGCCTTTTCGGCCGTGCTTCTCGATGGCAGCGTACTCGTCCCATTGGCGTCGGCCCGCTCCGGCTCCTTGCCAACCGTGCTGTCGTCGCCTCCACGGTCGTACTCTTCGAGCTGTTCGTGCTGGACGCTACTAGACCCATGTCCGCCATCATGCATGGTTTCTTTCGCTGTGAGACGAGTGGGAAAGCACCATCAAATTTTGCGGGTAAAAAGAGTCCCACTCTCGCCCGACATCACTGGAGAAGTTCGTCCTGACGTATGCCGGGTGGCATATGTCCGTTAGGCTTGGATCATTAATAGCTCAAGCAACGCACTGCCGGGAGCGTTCACATCAATATGGCAGGGCTGCGCCGTTGACGAAAATCTTGGTTCGCAATCCAGGAGGTAGCCAACCAGGGACTCGAGTGTGCTGATATCGAT
The DNA here is from genome assembly GCA_026743855.1 of Pleurotus sapidus. Lineage (NCBI taxonomy): Eukaryota > Fungi > Basidiomycota > Agaricomycetes > Agaricales > Pleurotaceae > Pleurotus > Pleurotus sapidus. The sequence continues at coordinate 350,273 of JANBWZ010000020.1, forward strand.
CACATTCTGATTAGGAGCAGGTCAGGGGGCCCCGGGCCTGGCCCCGAGCCCCCATGGAAGTGCACACCCACACAACATGTACACCCATCGAGCACAAAGACGCAGATCGTGAGCATGTGAGTATCGCAAGCACGCCACAGTGTACCCCGTCAAGGCCGGAATATACATATAATCACACATGCGGCCACAAACACTGGCATTTAATGTTACCTTAAATCAGAGCTTGCGTTGAGTAACACAGCACCATCCTAGCACACAGAAAGGAGCGAGTTACGGGGACAGCCCGAAATGTACTCATACTTTGTTGCTAAAGGAACAGTGAAATTTTGGTGGGAGCAATAATACTAATGGATCAGGCATGCCTCGCTTAGAATGCTGTTGCGGACATACCAAATGTGAGGGGGAACATTGCGAGGCCCTTGACGGTAAAAACAGAGGGACCATCGCTCGAGCCGGAGCAGGCCCAGAGCCCCCACACGGATGTTCAGTGTCGAAGCTTGAGGCGCTGATCACGAGCTTTCTTTCACCTCCTCGCCGTTCTCATAGATTCCAATGGGATAGCAAAATCTTGCTTATACTCCGGGTTATAGACAAAGATCTTATTGCGAACAGCGTAAGAGCTTCTCGGAATGAAGTGAGTCTATAAAAGTGTGAGCTTGCATCAAGCAACAGCGATGTATACTCACAGTTTCGATCATCGCCGTGCGCCAAGTGGAGGCGGAGCACTTGATCGTCTTGATGTACATACATACTTACTGCGTGCCCTTTCCAATGATAGCTCGCAAGGTCCCGGAATGGACGAGGGCAATCACGGCGGATCCGTTTTGTTGCGGGAACTCGGTGTTGGGGGGGCTGGCACCGGTGATATAGGTGTGGACATCCACGCGCCACGAGAGCTTCCTTCTACAGTGCTTCGATGCCCGAGAACTTCACGAGCCCGAGGTCAATTTCCGGGGTCTTCAAGGACACCTGATCCAACAAGGACAGCCGCTCTCTGGAGCCGATACGCAATCAGACTCGAGGCGTAGATAAGTACCTGAACGACGTGCTTTTGAAGAATATGGATATGGTATCAGCTGGGGGATAGACGAGATTAAGTCCCACGATCACGACATGAGCTGGCACCAGTGCGCAATAAATTCTATGAACGTGAGTTTCTTGACTGGTATTAGGATAGGTCAAATGACTGACTCTTCATACTGGGACTATTTTAACCACTACGCTTTGTTTCTGCTCATCAAGTTGAGCTGCCTTCAGATTCATGCCAAGTTGCATAGCGTAGTGGAAACTCTGGGTACGAATACTTACAAACTTGTTCCAACGTCAAGTACTCGTCGGTTCGATTCAAAAAATTTGTTATAGGCGAGATCGCGCATAAATGCCGCTCAGCCTATTATCCAACTCCACTGTCGTTCCACTCTTTGCGCTGGTCTCAATTGCCTTAATCAACTTCCTATTCTTCACCGCCTCCCCGATCCTCACAAACTTCCCTTTTCCTTTCTCCACTTCACCCCTCTTCTCTTTGGCGTACTCCAACCACCCAACCACCTCATTCCTCAGAACTGCCTCCAGCTCCGTCCCCGCCTCTGCATCATTCTCGACACCAGTGCTTTTTGTTGGCTTATCTACGGCGATTTTCTTCCCACAAAGGTACAAATCTGGGTCGTACCTATGTATCAGCGGTCCCACCACGCCTGGGCTATTTCCCACAAGCCTGATGGAACCCTCCTCGCCGTCAATCTCCCACAGGAGACGTTGCCGCCCCGGCGTCTCGGCGTATCCTCCTCGGCATATAATAGATACGATTGCGCCTGAGGAAAGCTTGCCAGAGATGGCGATGTGATCGGCCGTGCTCACCCGCAAGGTTCGAGGCACTTCGTCCCCGTTTGCCGCTGATGGGTTAGATGGCCGGTGTAGAACGGTTGCCGTGGGGTACAGTATCGCCGATGTGGCGGAAACGCTCGTGAAGGTCGCCGAGGAGGTGGGTGAATGTATCGAGCTGGTGGCCTAGCATGATTTCGAGGAGACTCGCGCCCGTGTTGGGTTCGTGTATGTAAACATTACTCGCAGCGATGGTCGGCCCCCAATATTCGAGTTCCCGGGGCACTGTGCAAATCTACCCAAATGCCTATCAACGTTCTCATACCATGGTACATCGAACGGATGGAAGTTTACCAATGAAGTCGATAAAATCTTGCCTATTTCCCCGCGTTCCAGGATTTCCTTGGCCTGAATGCACCTCACAATATCGCTGATGTCTCAAAGATGCAAGGAAATGTCGACAAACCTTCACTGACGGTTACTGACTGCCTCCCTTGTAGACCGACAACGACCGTAACTCCCTTCTCTTTTGCGTGCATCTCGATTTCCTCCATCTGCTCCAGGCTCGTCCCTATAGGCCACTCCTGCAAACACATCCTTCCCCGCGCTGAATTGCCGTGAGAATAGGGCGTCCCTATGGGACGGGGCCTTCACTGACACGACGACCATATCCACTCCAGGATCAAATGCGAGCTCCTGTTATCCCATCGGGGCCGTGGTAGGGCTTGATGGGGGAACCGATGAGCTGGCTGTAATGCGCGGCGGCGGCGGCCGCAGAAGTGGGCGAGGACGTGCACAGTGCAGGTAATAGTGTAGAGATCGCGTACAGCAGGGGCCCGCAGTGAGGGGAAGAGCGCATGGGCTGCCCAGCCTGCAGAGGACAGACCGATAAACCCAACACGGACTAGGTGGTCTGGACGAAGTTCTTTGCATCCTTCATCCATCCCCAGACACCTCCAGAATGAGGCGACTATAAGGGAAGCCCATTGACAAACGTGAGATCGGTCGGTTGGGCATCAAAGTATTTCTGGAATAGCCCGAATTGTATACTCTTCAAGCCCATGTGCACCTCCACTTGTCGTTGTTGAAAGTAGCCCCTTTGGCCCCTGTGATCGTGGCAATTCCAGCGGACTTATGTACACCTTAGCCCCAACAATCGTAGGCTACCTACAACTTTTCGTTCTGAATCAATGCTATAACGTACCTTCCCGCTTTCATCCAAAATACGTGCATTCAATTACAATGTGCATACGTTGAAGTACTCAGACAAAACAAGTTCCCCGTTGAATTGACAGACGGTAATTGGCGATGGTTAACCGTTTGAATCCAAATGCTCCCCTGACCGCGTCAATTGAATCCAGAATGTCGACTAACTTGAATCAACGCCACATCAGCAACATGGCGTACATGACCCCCATTTCCACATCGTGAAATAATGCCATCCTTACCCGTTGACTTAGGCGAAATTGTAATGGCGCTTGGTCGAATAGGTCGCTCGTAAGCTTCAACTACCCATGCTGGAGGCTCCCAGTGACACTGTCTCTCTAGATCCCAGCGAACGAACAAGCAGCAATCCCCACTTTGGACCTCGTGAACGGATCAATATAATATAGGGCAAGGGCGCGTCCCTCCTTTACGACAGCGTCACCTACAGTGCCACCCGCCTATCTCAGAGATTCCCGCTTCCAATCGTCGGCACTCGCACTAAGCTCTGATGCTCCGCCGACGGTCCCACGTTGACGAGTCTCCCTTGCTTATAATCACCCAATGTTCGCTGCGGCCGGGGCGCAAGGATGGCGCAACCCTCCTCGAAATCGAAAGCACCTATCCGTGTGGGGTTCATCGGGCTGTCCTCTACAGGCTGGGCAGGCCCACGCGCTCTTCCCCTCGCTGCGCGCCCCCGCCGTACGCGATCTCTACACCATCACTACACGTCCTCGCCCACGTCCGCTGCCGCTGCCGCCGCGGCGCATTACGGGCGGTGCATCGGCTCGCGCATCAAACCCTTCCACGGCCCAGACGGCGTAAAACAGCTGGCGGTCGATCGCGAGGTGGGTTTGGCCGTCGTGTCAGTGAAGGCGCCCGCGCATAGGACGCCTATTCTCACGGCGATCAGCGCGGGGAAGGACGTGTTCGCGGAGTGGCCGATCGGTATGAGCTTGGAGCAGATGGAGGAGATTGAGGAGCGGGCGGAGGAGAAGGGGGTCACGGTTATTGTTGGTCTGCAAGGCAGGCAGTCTGTCGCAGTAACGAAGGTTTGCTAATGTTCGATTTCACCCTCAAACCACCGTCGCATTTATGAGTTATATTTAGGTAAAGTGCGATAGGCAAAGTCTTATCGAGTTCATTGGTAATCCCAACTCATCTCATATGTTGCTGTATACTAAGGTAGGTGGGTAGATATGCACCGTCCCGCGGGAGCTTGAATATTGGGGACCGGTCGTCGCGGAAAATCATTTATACATCCACGAGCCCAATACAGGGCGCCAGCCTCCTCGAAATTATGGTCGGCCACCAACTCGCCACGTTCACACACATCCTCGGCGACTTCAGAAGTGTCTCGGGCACATGGGCGACCATGTACCCCATCGCCACCGTTCTGTCCTCGCCTAATCATTCACCAGAGAGCGACGGAGCACCTCGAACGGTGCAAGTGAGCACGGCCGATCACGTAGCCGTCTCTGGCATGCTTGCCTCACGCAATCGTTTCTATGATATGCCGAGGTGGGTACGCCGACACGCCTGGACGGCAACGTCTGCTTTGGGAGATCGACGGTGAAGAAGGGTCGATCAGGTTGGAGGGAAACGGCGCAGGTGTGGAAGGGCCGTTGATACATATGCATTACCCAGATTTGTATCTGAACGGGAAGAAGGTCTTAGCAGAGAAGCCTGGGGAGCAGACAGATGCGATCGACGACGGATCGGAGGTGGAGCAGCGCCACCTTCTGAGGAACGAGGTAGTTGGGTGGTTGGAATACGCGAAGGAGAAGAGGGGAGAGGTGGAGAAGGGGAAGTTTGTTAGGATCAGGGATGCGGTGAAGAATAGGAAATTGATTAAAGCGATTGAAGACAGTGCGAAGGGTGGGCATAGAGTGAATTTGGGGGATCGTCGGAATTCTGCTGTCCGTCTTTGATCGCGTTTGTAATGAGGGCTTGTTAATCAAATATGTGGGAGGGCCTGTGCTCCTGCTCCGTCTACCTTCAGTACTTCAGTTGCTAGATCCGACGGACATCTTCACCGCGGTCCAACACTTCACATCAATGCAAACCCTGGACGCACCTCAGGCTTCATGAAATACAGTGTTTGGCACAAGGAGACAAGAGAAGAACCAGCTTGATTGCGCATTGAATGTGAAGCCGTGGAGTGGTATATGCACGTAGTACCATACCACGCATTACAAGAGATTTGGGGGGTGGGCACGGTATGGCGTTTGAAATTTGGCATCTAGCTGGGCAACGCACGTAGTGCAAGGTTCTGCTGGCCATGCAACCTTGTGCTTCTTGGTAGTTTGAGCCTGACACATTAAGCGCAGGAAGGGCAAGAAGGACTTGGAGAGCTAAGCTACTCATTAATTGATTACGAAGCTACGATGAATTTTATTTGTGTTGGAACGTTGGCTCCTCAGTACGAAGTCAGAATAGCCCCTTTGGCGCCCCTGTGTGCATTAGATAAGATAAGATGGCGGCCGCTCTAGACGTTGAGTCGATCACATACAACTCGAACCACACCATCTCTGCAGCACCAAATAATTATTCAATATCTATGGCGTCCACGACAACCCCAGAGACAACGGCCCCAACCACCACCACCTACGGCACCAGAGCCTGCTCTAATCCCGGTTGCCAGCGATCCGATTGCAGCCAAGACGGTGGAGGAGGACACGCCTGCCGTAGCACCCCCGCAGCCTGCACAAGCACCAGCTGATGTGGCTCCAGAGGTCGTGCACGCGGAGGCCACGCCTGCTCCTGCAAGTGAGCCCACGCCAGTAGTTTCTGAGCCCGCTGCCCAACCACAGGCAGAGGCGAGCTTGCCAGAAGCCCCCAGCGAGGTAACGCCAGCACCCGAGACGACACCCGCTCCAGCGGCTACTGAGCCTGAGCCCACGACAGCTGTGAACGCTACCAGAGCCTACACCCGCGCCAGCCGTTGCGGATACTCCCCCCGCACCCGAGCCTGCACCTGCACCTACTTCTATTGTCGAAGAACCGGTCATGGCCGCTACTACTACTACGACAGCACCTACCTCCTGCACCCGAACCATTAGCCTACGGTGGAGGCCACGAAAGCTGAAGTGAAGGAACCGAAGAAGGTTGACTTCAAAGAGGCGGAAGAACCTCAGAACGCCCTTACCGAACGGTTTACATCAGCTGAATGGAAGGCTTTGAAGGAATTCAGAGTGCGTCGTCAAGATTTCTTATCCTGTATTCTGTGCTAAACGTCTCATGGCGTACCCCTCAGGCGTTACTGCCCAAGGTATTGGCCCAGGCGTATCCCGATAATCCCAAGGCATCAGAGACACCCATCAAACTTTGGGGAATCGAGCTCAACCCCCAAGAGGTGGAAACTCCCAAGGATGCTCGCGTCAGCGTTCTTTTGATGAAGTTCCTGCGTGCTCGGTGCGTATGACCCTCCCACATCATTTCGACAATCTCACGGGCAATGTATAGCCATCTCAACCCCACGTCAGCGCAGGAAATGATGGTCGCGACCCTGCGCTGGCGCGAGCTGTTCGGTGTTCGACGCAGCGATGAAGGAGGAATTCCCCGCTGAGATTTTCGGTCAGCTGGGACACGTCTTTGGCACAGATACGGAAGGGAGACCCGTCGTGTAAGCTTCACTTACTATTATTGTGCGAATTTTGGCTAATATTCTCCTCAGTTACAATCTCTATGGCGCAAACAAGGACCTCAAAGCCGTCTTTGGTGATGTCCAACGCTTCCTTCGGTTAGTCTATTGTCTATTGCTCCCGTTTTGGTATCTATCGACTGAATGCGTTGGTGTACAGATGGAGGGTGAAGCTAATGGAAGAGAGCGTCCTCGCCCTGAACTTCGAAACGGTCGACCAGATGGTCCAAGTCCACGACTACGAAGGCGTATCCCTCTCGAGCAGGGACGCCAACTCAAAGCAAGCCGCCTCCGAAGCCTCCAGCATCTTCCAGAACCACTACCCCGAATTCCTGGTGAGCCTCCCTCCCTTCTCTCCCTTCTCTCCTATTGCCCCACCGACTCACCCACGCGCGCAGTACCGCAAATTCTTCATCAACGTGCCGACGCTGATGAACTGGATCTTCTGGCTGTTCAAGCCCCTTATGCCTGCTGCTACTCTGGCGAAGATGAGCGTCGTGGGGAGCGGGACGCATGCGATCAGGAAGGCGCTCTCCCCGATCATCAGCGACAAGAATCTTGCCGACGCGGTATGGCGGCGAAGCCGACGCATTCTGATCCTCCTCCATAAGTATGAACGATTCAACAAGGGCCCGGGCACTAGCTGGGGCGGTTTTCGTTGCTATTTCATGAACGTTTTTCTCGAGGATAGGATGTCTACCTATGTTTTTTCGTGGATTCGGATTGTCTCTTTTGTACCTACTAGTACTCCGTATACGGTGCTCGAATTTCGAACTTGGCGTCATACATACCGTGCCTACATATGTATGACCGTGACAGAGATAATTGAATCGAGTGTCGGCCGATCGTGATCGGCGGCCATTTGGCTTTTGAATTTGATCGCGAAGCAGGGCGTGTTCCTCAAACTTGCGTCAGTGCCATCTTGGGCCGTTCGCGGGTCGCGGGCGGTTTGTTGACAAGTGGAATTATGAAACGGGAAGGGTGGGGGCCGGCAGGCACTCCTGCTCCTAGTGTTTACGCATTGCGTTGTCACTAGCGATGGGCTCTCCTTATTAGATTATAAGCTAACTCCTTGGAACAAAAGTGAATCGGGGGAAGATTGGATATGTATGTAGGCTGGGTAATAGTCAAGGTGGAGTCATCGAGGATTCGGCGCGATGTGCCAGACTTTCGAATCTGCCACCCCAGGAGGTGGCGTTTCAGGGGTCCTCCTGACGCGGTCACGTGTGGCGCTGAGAGACTCACTGCGACAGTAGTGCTCAGTCTTGCTGTTGCTCCGATGCCACATCGGTCGTCTCATGTCGGAACTATCAGTGCTCACCAAGTACTCGGGTTTGACCTCAGTGCTGTATTATAATACTACTATTGGCAGTTTTGTTCGTTTGATGTGTCTACCGCTCAAGCTGTAGGCTCTAGGTTTTAATCCAACCCGACATGGAGCTACGTCGCGCCGCGCGTTACTGACACGGTAGGCTTATGTTTCAAGTAAGAGTGGAGAACTAAATGTGACTGGCAGGTGTCGGTGAACAACAGCAATTGTCGTAAGTTGTCAATTTTGCCACCGACGTCTTGCAAGGCACTTGGCTAGTAATATTACGCCTTCACGTCCATCATGCATCACGCATCATTCGCCGTCACAGGGCGACTGCACGTACATATACATAGCTTCGAAGGCAAGCGGCTACGTGTACTCGCATCCGAATACAGTGGACGTTCGATATACATAGTACGTGAGCGTTCCAACCTTCGGCCTACAGCCACCGTCAGAACCGAATGTTCACGTTACACCAGGTTACACCGTTCCGCCAGCGAAAGTATTTTAGTGCGTTCCACGTATTCGCCCACGAGAATGTCTAACTAGTTGCGTAATCTACAGGCGTAAACTCGTTTAGATAGACGTTTCACCAACGTTAAGATGTTTATCTTCCTGGAAGCTCGGAACTCCTTCTTCCTACTACTGTCTGCCTCATCCAAGTATATGCCCATAGAAATAATCAAATCAATGCAACATGTAGGCATCCGCTCGGCGTTGTGTCGGAGGCACCGTATGCAGTATGTATGTGCTGCTTGAGCCGACTATTCGGACTTTCTCATGTCGCTACCATCATTCTTCCACGGCCAGCCACTGGAATAACCCGGCCTCAATATGATAATTGATATATGATACGGCAAGTTGGATTCTACGCCCAATGTCATCGTTCACTGATCCGCAATCACCCATCAGGCCTGCGACGATCCCTTCACTCGAGTCTTCACCAATCCCAGCATAAACATTCGCCGTAACGGAATGCAGAACGGAAAGCCTAACAATGATGCATACTCCCCTCTGAATGGAAGCAGTGACATTAAACGCTTGAAAGTTAGAACCTAGGGGTTTTCCAAACGCAGGCTGGCGAAGCCCACAAATGGAGTTCCTCTTCTGCCTGCAGGCTGGCTGAAACGACTTGGTGCTTCGGATTTGATGCGGGGAACGCTCGGGTACTTTCTAATTATGGATCTCCTGGACCTCATGTCGTGCATGTGTCTTGTGCGCCGTTGACACGGTTGCGAGGGTACAGATATTCGGTTGATAGGGTGACTACTTCGTCTGAACTTGGACTTTTGAGTCGGGGGACCACAAAATGTTGACTGAAGGCTGTCGAGGACATACGGCGCAGACAGTCTACAATTTGGCTGGAATGCTGTAATATTCAATTTACTCGCTTGCGGCGGCCGGCTTTCTTTTACATACAGACGATTTTAATTTAGCAAAGTAATCCCACGGTGGAAATAAATTAGAGTGGGGATCGTCTTGGGAGGGACATACTGAACTTGGACTTTGTGACTGGCTTGCAAAACGGTCCTCGTTTGCCGACGCTCATTCCGCACCGACGCTCCTTTGACCTGAACCACCACCATCCTTCGTTTTCTCCAATTTCTCCAGGAACTGACCGCCGCGTGCCGCAACGTGCTCAATTTGACATACCCGAGAGCGTGGTTGTCGACACGAGGTCTCCCGTATAAATTATCTGCTTCTTGTATAATGTGAGTGTGCCAGCCATTTGAATTTCGCAGCCTGGCTTTATCTGAAACTGATACAGGTCAGTTTCGTTGTAAAACTTTGGGATTCTTGAAGAAAGTGTTTCGTTTTTAAGGGCTTGACTTGGTGAGCTACACGGCTGGTACATCCCTGCTCTTGCTGAACGAATGTTATTGCTGGCCAAGTAGCATATAATCATCATGTCCAACTCTTCATCCACTCCAGTTACTCGGCCTTCGAGCCGATCGCGCACCACCAGCTTACGGAATCCCAATACAAGTTTACCGCGCAGACTCCCCACTTCACCAACTTCGCCGCCCGAGAACAAATCTCCTACAATCCCTCGTCCCTTACCTCGTCCACGGCCAGCACCGCCGCCTGTGCCCGTACAGACGCGCACCGTTACAGAGCCCGAGATAGCTAGCGCTTCGACATCTCCCGTGAAGGCGTCTGCTCCTCAACTACCTCCGATACGCACGCGCACGATGTCCTCTACGACATCCCCTACCTCGATCAGAGGCCCCCGACAGCGGATAAATTCGCCGCCCACCTCCCCTTCCACCACCTCAAGGGTCTTTATATCAGCGGCAGAAGGATCGCCCGCTGCTGGATCTGGATCTAAGACGTCTGTATCGTCTCAAGAGATATCAAATTCATCCATACCCGTAATTCCGACAAAATCACCATTAAGAAAGAACAGTATTTTGAAATCAGCTGATAAACGTGATGATATGAAACACCATGAACCACGATCGTCGAGCAGGGGAGCGCCGCAACATATGGCGTCGTTGAGAAGTCCGACCGCAAACCCTGCATCCCCTGCAGCTGCAGTGCCATCCAAGTCCAAGTCCAAGTCCGAAAGTCTCATGATATCCGATGAGGGTTTGGATGTGACGGCAGTGGCGACCGTACGGAGTGGCAGCAGCTCCACGGACCGATTTTCGCATTCGATATCAAAACCTTCGTCCTCTTCCACCACCCGTACATCTTCTTCATCGAGCCAGGCCGCGGCATCATCATCCACAAGGGCCCCATTGTCTACCAAAAAGTCCAGAACATTAGAAACAGACGCGCAGCGGTCCTCCATGGTACGTCGAGCCCGTTTTGTGACTTGCGCACGCGCTCTATCTCTTTTTCTCCCTGCTCTTCCTACCTTTTGCTTACGCACATCCTCCTCGCCATAGGTTCGTTCAGCTGTTACTAGATCGCACTCCGCCTCAGGCCTCCACCTCTCCTGTTGGACCTCGACCACCATCGTCTCACAAATTTCCCTCGATGACTCAATCTTCTTTGGCTTCACCGTCCACGCCGGCGAAGGAGAGACTGCAGAAACAATCCCCTACGCATAGTTCGGTTGCCTCGTCGTCACAGCGACCTGCGACCGCTTCCTCTGCTCCACCATCAACGACGAAGTCCCACTCTTTCTCCACTCCTAACAAAACCGCAGCGAACTCCAGGAATGGCCGCCCATCCACGGCCGCTGCCATATCCACGCCTTCAGAACCGGTTTCAACACCCCCAACACGCGGCCGCGGCCGTAGTGGCACTGTCATCGCTACGCCATCATCAGCCCCGTCTACATCATATTCCCATTCCCAGCTACTATCTCCATCATCTCCTTCGAGTTCACCGCAAGCACATTCTTTACTCTCTTCTCCTCTCAGTTCCATGCTCGTATCGACTCCCCTTTCTAGATCTCATAGATTGAGCACCACATCGGAGGTGTCACCTGTACATTTAAAGCGATTGCTGGCAGAGCCAGCAGGAGCGTCATGCTCGTCGGCGTACGGAAGTGGGAGTGAGAATGAGGTTCTTGGCGCAGGAATTGCACTCCAAAGGAAGCGGTTAGGTCAAGGGAGCGACTCGGAGGGGTACAAGAGTGCTCCGGGTGGGTTTGGAAGTGGGAGTCGTAATGCAGAGCTGAAGGGACGGCAGAGGTGGCTAGCTAAGATGCAAAGATCATTCGACGAAGACGACGAGAGCAAGCCCGACGAGCTCGCCAACATCCAGCCAGCGCTGAGGCTCGTGCAATCCCTGGACACTCCCCCCTCATCCCCAGCGGCGAATTCGGCCGCCGCCAAGGGGGCCATCGTCAGCCGAATTGGATGGGAATGGCAAAGAAAAGAAGATCAGGAATGTTTTGAAGAGGCGACCTAGCGCAGGGTTTGGCTTCTTGAGACGCCCCGCGACCTCTTCGGGGACCACGACATTGAAATCATCAGGCAACTTTCTATCCTCACCCGTCGCCCACTCTCCTTTGCCGATATCGCCGGGGCTGCTCCACTCGCCAGGTATGAGCAATCAGTCGCGGTCACCCAGTAGAGATGGGAGCGAAAGGAGCGGCAGTCGTTCGGGCCCGGCGAGTGTGAACAGTCTCCCTCCTCGATCGTTGACGCCTGCAGCACTTTTGGCCCTGGAATATCGCGAGCAGGAGGCCAGGAGGGAGGACATTGTAGACGGCGTCGCGGAAACACATCGCAGCTCACCCTCCCATCCCAGGCGTGGCGCATCGGGAAGCGTCGATGATGGATCGTTGCATGGCCATGACAGAAAGAGGAACTTGACTGCTGGGGATGAAGACGAGGCGGAACCCGGGGCCCCATATTACACCGTGTTTGGGAGCAGAACGGGACGAGTCGTTGCCGTTGGAAGTCCGTACGACGCGTGGGGATATGATGTCGATGCCGAGCATGTTAGAGGGAGAGACAAGAGCGTACACGCTGGCTGCGGCGGTCGAAGGGGCAGGAGCTTGGATGGGAGGGGAGGACAGGGTGGCAATAGTAAGACAACGTTGGGTGGTGTTGGCCGGACATTGCAAAGAAAGGTTTCGGGTCGATTTAGGGGCGAGAAGGGGACTTCTAAGGATGCTGAGGAGAGCGGAGACACGAAAGGACGTGGAGGAGGGGTGAAGAAAGAGCAGGAGAAGTTCTCATTCGGGGCGCACAAGAGACGGTCGCTACGATTATCCATCGACAAGTTCGCTGAGCCTGATCCCGCTGCCATGCCAGCGTGGCCTGCGTCTCCGAGACAGCCGACTGTGGAAGAAGGTGCTGAACTCCAGCCAACCACGGAAGATACAAGGAGGAAGACTGAACCTGGGTTCTTGGGTGGGGGCAAGATTTGGAAGTTGATGAAGCGGCTTAGCACAGGTGGACTACGAGAAAAGTATGCCGAAGCACCTCCCCCCGTGCCAGCGCTGCCAAAGGAGCTACTGGGTAAGATTGCGCTTGGTGGCAAGGATGCTGCCCGTACTCAGGACCCAAAGAATCTGGATCTATCGCGACTTGCTTCTCGTCAATCATCCGCTTCTGCACCGACAGATCCCCCGCTGAAGAAACACGCTTCCGCCGTCGCCAAGTTATCGAATACTGGTGCTGTCGTGTTCGCTCCGAGACCCTCTTTGAACACGCGGTCGTCATCCCCAGTTTCATCCGAACTCGCGTCGCTGAGATTCTTCCGAGGTAACCAGTCATCACGGTCGTCTACATCATCCTTGTTCGAGGATGATGACCCACCGCCACTTCCCATGCCATCCATGATTAGCCAACACATCATACCGCCTAGCGAATTCAATAGGGCTGATACAAGCGAGGAGAGCGTCGATTTCCGGAAAGACAAAGTAATTACGAAGAAACCGTCACTACCGTTGAAGATTCCCGAACAGCGACCTTCCCGATCACTTTCTAATGACTGGCTACCCACCAAATCGCCGTACGAAGAGATTAAACCCTCTCTGCCGCTTCCTCCGCGTAGGACGAAAGGCGAACAAAAGTCTTCACGTCCGCCTTCTCCTATCATTCCCTCATTCTCCACTGTATCACCTATCAACGACTTCGCTCCTCGCAAGCCTTCCCTCAAACCCCAGCGCCCATCGACCCAACCGCCCTCTCCACAAGTAGCTACGATTTCGGCCAGTATGGGTGCATCTGCACCCTTGTTGTCGACTCCGCCTCCTCCACGGCCGTCACGAAGCGTGCAACGCCCGAGTCCAAATGCTTCCGCGTCGTCGAGCCGTGTCGCCTCCCCTGCTCGAAGTGGGGCTGAGCCGTATCCGTCAATCGATATCAAGTTGGAGACGCCTGACCCTCCTCGCTTATCGTTGGGAAGTCGCAGCGCTGCGTCAACCTCCAAGACTAGTCGCCAACGTTCCCCGTCGCCTTCATCACGGCGCAGAACAATGATCTACAAAAACATGAGCGCTGCGCAGAAGTCACCGATGCTGACCGACAAGGAGAAGGATGATAAGTGGAATGACCTGCTTGAGCGCAGTGCGCGGGCAGGTGGTACATTGCATATTGGCGGTGCGGAGCTACTGTCAGATCGACTGTCGACTCTGTCGATGGATAGCTCGTTGAGTTAATTCGTTTCCTTGAATTTCTTCTCTCTTTCCTTCACATTGCATCGCTTTGCTATCTATCTACACAATCATTTGCCCTAGGTCAAACACAAGCACTGCTATACCCATTTGTATGAATTGGCTTATACCCTCCTTCAGCTATTTGCTATATCGTTGTATCATTGTTAATGTTAATGAATTAATTAATTCTTTTGTGTCGTATTCCATGTGCCTTCAGAAGTTCAACTCAATGGACGGTTGGAAACTTCAGCGCTCTTCAGCGGCCCGTCCGGCACGTGCTTGCTTCTTCGGTTGCTTCCGAAATGCGCGCTAAATTAAGGGACGTTCTGGGACGCGACTACCTAGAACGTCCACACCGCGACGCTGGAACGAAGTCCGATTCGAGCCTCCTCAACAGCAACCTCAGGTCAGAAACAGCGTATTGCTACTCTCTCAAGATTTTCTTTCGATATATTAATGGTTGATTCTTAACTTGAGCAGCGTATTGCCAAGTCGTACAGGCATTCCGTATCGAGTAGGTGTTGAGGCTCCAAGCAAGCCTCGTTCAACGGCGCCGCAATGGGTGACTAGCTGCCATATAGCGCCCTATGCATTAAGAAGTGCCAACAGCCCAAGTCTGATCTATAACCAGCGGTGTTATTTCATGGGGTTGCATAAGGTTACGCAACCCCGTGGCGGGCCCAAACCCAAGTCACTGGACACCATCGTCCATTGAACATAGCCGGTAAGCCCTAGTAGAACTTCAGCCGCAAGCAATAAGTGACCAGACGGTGTTTCTGATTTATAGAAAAGACATGACCTAGACCACCGCGGGCGCGCCCTTGCTTTGGTGTGAACAGTTAGCCCAAGGGTGGATTGCGAGTCATTCCGGGTTTGCCTAGGCCTTTTGGCACAGAAAGGACGGCCGGAAACTCCATTATGCTCTGATAATGGCGGAGACGCTGACTTTCAAAAGACAAGCCGGATGCACGATCGATTTTCGCCAATAGTGATCTTCCGCATTGAGCACTGGTGGGTACAATGCCATTGCTGCACAGAACGCGTGCGTCTACCTTATCGAGCAGGTACCTCAGTACACAGGTACACAATACACCCAGCTAAATGGGGGCTGGATTTGTACCTCCAGTCACGGTACGTTCCAGTTGTGGCTGAAGAATATCATTCTTTGATCTTGATCTATCTATGTCCAGCTTCTACCGTCACTGTGAAGGCCGCCTTATCCTCGTGTATCTCGCACGGTGTCTTCGTTGGCAATTGCAGTAGTATCCACTTTCGATTGGCCCCGTTCGTTAAGTTGATACACCTTTCCGCAGTTCCTTCCTCCGAGTTGCTCCTCTCCGTTAGAAACACTGCGAGGCCCAGTATGCAAGTGCTGGCTTTCCATCTGGGGCAGGACTTTTATAGCCTTCCGAATCGAGGATTCATCATACGACAGAAAATATCAGATTTGCATACACTGAGATCTGGGAATCGCCGAGATTACTCTATGCATCAAGGCCGTCAAACCACGCCTCTGAACCCGGGCCAGGACCGTACAACTTCTCCCTCTAATTCGTACTTCTATCCTTGGGCATCACCTTCGAGTAGCACAATTGGCTAGTGGGGAGAACGTTCACGACTTTTTAGGTCGGATCGAACCCTCTCTATCTGTTCCAGAAGGTCCCCGTCTGTCGTGCAAAGCAGGTGTGGTGCAATGCGGCGTTCCGTAAGAGGTAAATTTAAACGTGCTGACATCCGCATTACAAGCCCAGCCTGTCGGTGTGGTATGGGTGAGAGACGATCCATTGCACTCCCGGTTATGTCCTTCTCACTGGCGTGGGCTCTGTGTAGGATCAACAGGCAGAGTATCACTCCGCGCTTTTTACCCGACGAGGTCCCCGAATCCTCCAACCCACTAATTAATTACTGAGGACAACCGCCCGCTGTCACATCGGACATTTCACGTCCCCTACCTCTCCAGTGCCAACTGCGAGATGAATCCCACACCTCGAAGTGGACCATTAATCATTCGAGCTATTATCGTGAGTTTTTATGTCGCATTCCCGACACGGTTACACTCACTCTACGATGTCACGAAACATGGAGGAGGTGTGCCCATGTGGCGCCCTGCGTTTTACCCATTTGGAGAGGAACTTCGGACCTCTCCAACACACCTCTCTGTTCCCATATATCAAAACTTTCCTACCGTTGGTTACGAACAGCTCATGCCGAGGGCTTATGCGTATATTTATCCTCAGTTCATCACGGCTTATCAACTCTTTGCAATTGCCTTTCTAGTATATCCGTCGGATTATCTGCAGGTCAGGTGTCGCAATTTTGGTACTGTTGCTAACAAAAGTCACCGAATCCGAAATAGACCTTAACGCGGAATAGTGATTTGGACAGCCAGATTCGCCGCCGCGTCTACTTAAACATCCGAATGAATCATCGAAACGAATTGGCAGATTTCCGACGTAAAGGTTAAGGCTGGTCGAACCGTGTCGCATTGCCTATGCGCTCGCCTTGCGGAACTTGGGTAGCGATCCCCATCCAGGAACAGCACTTCGACATACAGGTTGTTACCGCTTATCAGACTCGGAATTCATGCCATCCGTCACTCACGTCGCCGTTGATATGAACCGAACCATTGAAGTGACATCCACTATGAAGAAGTACGTTTTAATCCCTCCTCTGTCGCTAAAGCTATATAATCTCCAGATGGCTAGTTATGGAGTAATTTTATCGGGTCATCGTCCGTACATCCCGGGCTCTGTATACTCGCTCCGCATACCACTCGCGTTGTCTACGTGGGGTAGACACATCCCAGAGCCTCATGTCTCAATATCAATGAAGCAAACAGTTTACAGTACTCCTTTGGGCATGGTGCACATCTCCAAAGTCATGGGATGCGAACACAAGTCCTTGAGGCGAGGACACCGATCAAGACGTGGACCTTAACTGGTGACGCGGATGTTAATTCACCGTTGAAATGATCGTAGTGTATTTGAATAGGAAGAACGGGCGCAAGCGTCAGGCCTCAAGGCTGCTCAGCGAGTAACGGACTATGTGGGGCACTGCGTTACAAATTGGCTCGCCGTGAAAGGTAAAATTCATTCAAATCAATAGTGTATCTAAAGGTAATCTGTTTTTATCACCAAGCACATCGGTTCTACCACGAGATGTCCCCCTCATACGGGCCGTTTGCGAAATCTATCTTATCGCGACGATCTTGGGTGAGAGGATTCCGTCTCCCTGGCGTAGATATCAAGGTTCCTTGGTGTAAAAAATTCCAGAAAACCCCAAATATTCGTCAGGTGAACTTTCGATAAAAGACCAGCTCATATTTGGAGGTGTTTATATACCCGCGTAGTGCGCACGGACCATGGCTGAGGCAGTTTATAATCGGAGTTGCGAGGTTTGAATTCTTTTCTTCTTTACAGTCACCTCGACCTACGTTCCCCAATCTCGAGCGATATCTCCCTTGATTCGTTTGTCATGAACGCAAGTCGAGAAGATCCAAGATCCAAAGCTGGGCATGCCGTTGTCTTCAGTCTTCCCTACTTCGTAGCGGCTAATCAGCTTTGGGCACATTCCGACCGTAATATACTTTCAGTAGTCCCTGTATGTTCCAATTTCTCTGATAATAAACCATGTTTTACTCAGCGCCGTACCTTCTTGATTGGCGAGCGAATATGAGAAAATTTTGGAGCTTTTTTTATAGGATGCGCAGCAATCGATGCGGCGTTCTCAGCCACCTCCAGTCCTTCAAGGTTCATCGCCAAGCTTGAAGACTGGGATGGCCGTACTAAATATCCGCCGCTTTGCCCTGAAGCTCCGTCCTGAAACGGGGGCTTTGTATCTGTTGTACAAACCTCCCAAATGCTTCCGCTCGATCGACCGTTGACCGGATTATCGGGCCCCACAGTTAACCTTCAAAGTTACACTGAGTTTTGCAACGCCTTTGTCACGAGGTCGCGGTCAACGGTATTTGTTTAACAAATGTACGTGAATAGATACCTTTTAGAGATCATAACACGTTTGCATGCTAGACCAAGCAGCCAGCAGCCAAGCGTCTTCGTTCTGTCACATCCTCGTCGTTGGCGCTCCGAGCAACGAGTGCCTTCCTCACGTTGCTTCTGGCCATGACGATATGTTACTCGCGTAAATGGCTGATAAGCCTAACGCTCCAGAGCTCCGCGACTACACTAGGAATGCGGAGTCAATCATCCTAAATCCGGTCGCTTCCTAACGGCGAATACGACTGTTATCAACGACCACAGCATCTAGGATCTTTCTCAGGGGCGGCTCTACCTACACTGACGTTAGGCTGCAAGTATGTATTGAAACCCGGTCCGTGGTCCTACAACACATACGCGAACTTCTAAACTCACGAGTCCTGATGTTTAGGGACGGGTAATTTAGTTCATGGCTTTTCCCGTGGTTCCTCAGTTATCGACGCCACTAAACTCTAATACCAGTCCTTTTCCCATAACCCGGGTGCACCGACATCCACATTGGAAATGTTATGTTATGACTCGGTGCTTTTCGAGGAACTGAATTCCCATGTTCAGTCATGAATTCATCAATCGCTTAGCTACCCAGGTGAGTGACCTGCCTCCTGGGTGCTATTATCAGCTGACTGTAGTGAGAGTTACTTTACTTGGGACGGCTTCTAAATCATTGATGGTTCCCAGCGTGAGACGCTCATCAATACATACCAATGGATCGCTAGGCAAGCTTTCGTGACATTCATGTTTACGTACATTACTTATCGCTCCACGAAGGTTAGCTGCGTTGTGCGGTTTTCAGTGACTTGTTGATCGTTGTTCTTCAAATGCTCAACCCAGCGCATGGTTCACCTGGATAAGCAGCCCGCCCTACGTCATGTAATATGAAGTCGCCTCAAGGCTAACAATGCCGCGAACTGTCGATACTTCCTCGTTAAGCTTGAACCTGGATAAGTCCCGTTATGTAAAGCTATTACGGGAACATGCTACTGGATGCTCATGGCGATCTCCGTTTCTAGGCTGGACGGACGAAGAAAAGAAAATAGATCCGGGAAGTTCCAGAAATGCAATCGATTCAAATACCACTCCGGGAAGTAAACAATACATAGGAGGTACTGATGTTGATTATCGCCCCGCAGCCACACAGTCCTGGCTGATCGAGAAATGAAATCAACAAAGTGAGCTTTAGTGACGTAGTCTCTCTTCTTGTCCGTCTGCTTCATGGGTAAACTGAAACCTTCAATGCTTCCGGTATTGTGTAATTTCAAGGATCGAGACCAACAACCCACCGGCAGTCGTGGCGCAAAGGGCGACGTGTATTCATGCTGTAAGGTGACGTAGAGGATGAACCAGTTCTGAATCCCATTTGGATGAGAACATAATCGCGACATCGTGAACGACCTTTACACCCCACGGTGATCTGCTCCGCGTGCAAGAACGGGTAACCATGTGTTGCGGATGATCCCAGGGGAAAACTACTCAAGCATGGTAGCGGGAGGTGCCATGTCATGCCAGGTGCCCCTGAGGCCTTGGGATTTGAGTGTCCCCGTGGTGGGCTTTTGATGCATCGCGGTGTCAGGATTCAGGTCCCACCGCTAATGGACACCCGATAGCTCCGTGGACGGTATGTCACCACAGTGAGAGTTCTTCGGACTTTACGAGGCGGCCCCCCTGCGAGTCGCCGGCAGAACTAGGCCTGCGCCAGCGCTTATTATAATTGAGGTATGGGCTCGAGTGGAGGGGAACCAGGAGCATATGGCGGGGCATTTGGGCAAGCAGGTTTGGTTATCACGACGGGAGGACCATGGGGTGTCCTCATGCTGCAAGCTGATAATCGGACTCTGGCGATCCGCTATTAGCCATGGTTAGATGGTAACTTATAGTCGGTTTTTGGAAGGAAGAACCACATCGTACGTTGGTTTGGTTTGCAACGAGAGGTCAGCAGGTGCCAGGTAAAGAATCCTGTCGTTTGCTGCTTGCCAGCGCGGGCGCTCTTTTCAGACCAAGCAGTAACCCGTGACGCAGAGCTGATTGATGCAACGATAGAGATCATTAGCCTTGTCCCGTTCGAGGAATGATTGATGTGCGGGAGTGATTGTGGTGTACGGTGAATAACGAATAAATCCAGTTTTGTTGCGACAGGTCTTGGTGAGTTTCGGACGATTTTAGCGACGTAATATGACCTGCTGTATACTAGCGAGATCTCGCCGCAGTTCGCTGATAAAGGCGTTGTTAGCTCGCCCCACGGGGAAGCGAATGATGTACATATGATGATCTGGATGGCGGACGAGAAATTAGAGAATATTCTGACGGTGGGGGCAAGCTTCGGTTACCAATAATCAGGGGAGGAGAGTCAGTGCCGCTGTTGAACAAGATGCAGGAGTTGAAGAGGACAGCCATAGATTATTGGCATGGAAATGTCTGACGTGCTCAAGAATGGATGATGATCATGTGGGTAGCAGCACAGAGTATACTGAGGCACCATAGATGAACGAAGGTTTAGAATGGGGATTCTGATGATGGGTACGTACCGTGATACCCATGTTTTGAATGACGGTGATAATGATTCGATAGCTGACATCCTATTGCCGACGATACGTTCAAGTCGGTGCCGGCATCGACAGGACTGCCCAATGCCGCCCATGGCAACTATGAGAAAAAGGCCCAAAGAATAGATTCGAGACATACGGCGAATAAGTGCAGAAATTATTATTATCTTGTGGGATTGTTGACGGTGAAACCTTATGTGGCGTCGTGTCTGGCATCCGCGTAGGTGACTTTGTTCGGGCGATAGCGGCTGGGGACAAGGGTTTGTGGCGGTTGAGATGCGTACGTTATGAAGTATTGAAGTTTGCTTGGTGCGGTTCACGTGGGGTGGAAGTGTACTACATACGCTGATGGCTCTTCGACATCCGAACCCTACGTGGAAGCAGAACCGCCGTGTCGATGGAGGCTTTTCGCTAGCACTTTCACTTCATACGTCACCCAGCCGTAGCTCGCCGAGGCTATATCCAGCTCTCCGAAATAGGATCGATATTGGGCGTACGGATCAATATCGCCGGAGAATGTGTTCACCTTACTGCGTAGGTTGCAATATGAAGTTAAGCCTCGTACATAAGTAGGAGCTTCTGGGCGAGACCGACCCTAGTTCGTCCTAGATGTATTCGGACGATACGGACATCGCCAGCTCGCTAGCCCCCGTTTAGGTGGGTCTGAGCGATCAGATAAAGTACGTGTGTAGGTGGTTGTCTATGTGTGCCACCTGGTTGCCACTGTAATGGAGGCGGTGAGCTGCAGGGTGGTAGCCTCGTGGCGGGTCAGGGGTTTACTCTGATGAAGTGCCGATTGGAGGTAAGGCCAGGAGAAACAAGGGGAAAATGTTGGCCTTCAAGCGCAGAGAGATGGACTCATCGAGCTTGTGGGAACTCCAAGTGGTTAGCACAGGAGTGCCTGGGTAACCCCGTCCTGTCGAGGCCGAAACTATCGATGTCATCCTCAATGTGCCCGTAATCTCCAGCTGGAAATCAGCGAGGGCTCCTGGTGGTTGATGAACGACTTCCAGGCGCGATCTCTGGGGTATCGCAAGCGAGACCGAGCATTTGCGGGGGGGTGCCTTGGACCCTGCTGGTCGCCGTCACCACACTTGAAGCCGTCGCATGGACGGTGTGCTTAGGGAACGAGATAAAGAGTCTGTTCAGCATGCAATGCGATTTAGCTCATGATCCGGGATCTGGTTTACAATATATCGATATGCTGATACGAGGAGGAGGCCAACGGAGGCCGTGCCGCTTGCACCGGGGAATTGGATGTATGTATCCTTGTAAAGGTGTGGGTCAGGATAAGCTTTAGACATTGACCTAGGACGGGTGAGGCTGAGGTCGCCGGTCATAACGCACGTCTTGGTGCCCTTGGAGCGCGCAATGAGGCAGGCACCTGGCTGCGCGTCGAAGTTGTACATCAAGAATCAATGGTGAAGAAGGATGACGGAAATAGCTCCCGGAGATAATGAATTTTGGCCCAGAGAGAGTAACCGAAGAATGCAAAAACTTTATTTGTACCATTCACAAACTAGTCTTCCCTTCCCAGATGCTGCAGCGTCAGGAAGTTAAGTGGTGGGAAATTACCAAATAAGTAATAAATATGTGTATTAATTCAGGCGCCGACGAATGAAGTTGCATTAGCTCAAATGTGAGGGTCTTAATGTGAAACAAGAATGTCTCATTCTCAACCCATAAGAGCAACCTCGATCTGTCACGGGCGGACAGATGCCCTCCTTCACCGCTAGCCCCTCCGTCCCCTCCATTTCCTCTACCATCCCGCACAACGGCACGTCCAACCCCGCCTAGGGACATGCACTCGTCGCCGCCTCAACAACCCGCCGCGCCGCGCTCGGCAGCGTCGCGAACTCAACCACAACATAGGCGCACCCCGTCCTTGACTGACCCTCTGCCTCAGAATACCACTCTGCCGTCCATTCGGCAGCTTCAACTCCCGCCGCCCGGCATTGCACAACCTCACCCCGGGCAGTCTGCCGAGCATCTGGCATCCTACACTTATCCAGCGCCTCCCCACTTCGTTCCTCACCACCACCCCTCTTCTTCCTCAACCACCACCACCTCCGCATCCACCGCGCCCCAAGCGCCGCCACCGCCGCCACCCCAGCAGCACCTCGGACGCGACCGTGATGTGGACGTGTATACAATGGCTGAGAGCGACATTGAGGACACTGAACAGCCCCCAAAGAAGAAGCGGAGGCGCCAGGCACTCAGTTGTACAGGTTCGTTTCTATGCACGTTCTACCGCCATTTTTGCTCAGAATTGACGTGCTACTTGTTGTCAACTTCCTATATGCGTGCTTTGGGCTTATCTAATGCCTCCCAAACTCTCTGTCTGTCCGTTTCTTGCCGCCGAACCAACTCTATCTCCAACTCGGTTCATCATGCGTCCTATAATAATGTTGGGTCTTGTGATGAATATCACACGGGTGGATGTTCAGAATGCAAGCGGAGAAAGATAAAGTGCGACAGGTTCGGCATTCCCTTCAACAGTGTTCTGGATATACTCACTAACGTTTCATTTTTCTCACCACCAACCTCCACATTCATCAATTATACCCCCACTGATAAATCCTCTGGGTCGCGTATTGTGCCTGATATTGTGCCATTGGGGAAATCACATACTTCGGGCTTTTCGCGCCTTTTCGGCCGTTCAATCAATTCAGAACCCAACCATGTGGTCCTTGTTCGCGAAGAGGAGAACAGGCCAAGTGTCACTGGCACGTTATCGAGCCGATGTACGTGTGGATATCGTCATGTCCTGCAGCCCTGTCACTGACGAACCGTTGTATTACTTCCTGGTACATTAAATCCCGTCCTTCGTCTCCATTTGTTGTGACTGCACCATTTATCCGGAACTCACCTGCTGGCTTTCACGACGTCATGATTAATATTCGATGCACGGACATCTCCCGGCACTAAACCAACACGCGTATATCCGCACGCATCTATTAATTGCATGGAACAGCGAGAAATACGTAACTCGCACCGAGTATGATGATCTCAAATCGCGCTTCGAACATCTAGAGGCTCTCGTATACCGTATTGCTCCGCCGAATCTAATTCACCCATCGATTCACTCTCCTCTTCCCCCTCCCCCAGGTAGGCTCACAATCTTCCTTCCGGTTCCCTCTTCTGAATCGACGTACCAGACTAATACCCTACATTTTCTCCGTCATCTCTAGGCGCAGTTCATCACCACCATGGCGTATTACCACCACCGCCCCCAGGGCCTGGGCCAGGAGAAAGCAACAGTCCAAATCCTTCGACGTATGCCGTCGCGCCATCTGGGTTCCCTCCCCATGCGATGTACTCGCAGATGCAACCCCCACCTCCACATGCTTACCATCAACATCTGGGTCCCCAGGCGCAGCCTCACGCACCGCCATATGATCAAGGGCGGCCACAGAGCAACTCGTCTCCAGTCCATACGCAGCGATACGACATCCATCCTCAACAGCACCAACCGTTCCCACCTATACATTCCTCACCGCAGATACGATCTCCTAGATTGGGAGGTCCATCACTGATGGGCCCACCGTCGCCTCCCAGGGAGCAACGTTCGCCTCAGTTTCAGCCAACCATGATCACGAAGAAATCGCCGCTCTCACTGGCTGCTATTACGTCTCCCACTTCACCACGGCAAAAAAACTTCCACGCGCAGACGCTCATGCTGGGCGAGCGTCTGCGCCCATTGGAAGTTTCGGTCAGAGCGACCGGAGACCCAGCAGCAGTGGTGAAGCGAGCGGTAATAGTGGGCGACATCCCAGCCCCGGGAAATCCATGTCAGATAATCAATCGTCTACCTCCCCATCGCCGACCATATTGGGCGGCGGAGGCTCGGGATCGTACAGACGCGGTGACCAATCGATGTCACCTCATATCAGCAGGCGATAAGGCATCCAGGCGACCCAGGAATCAGCCTACTTCCTGCCACTGATTCGTGGCGCAATCGTAATCGTGTGCGCCCATGACGGAACCAATTTTATCAGGGACGTTCCTACCGTCGGCATCCCGCATGACCCCCTTGCAGCGGGAGCATAATCTTAACCTACATCACTTCATCATCGCTATCTTTCGCTTTATCACCTGGCTATAGCCATATGGATAACGCGTTTCAGCCTTTGGCGTTTGCTCTCGTCGTCGCTTTCTTGGTAACGTTACCTATTTACGATCCAAACCCTAATCATCGACGCCATTCGTTTGTCGACCACCTTCCGCTTTCTGCTGGGTATCAACGTGCTACATTGCTAATCAACGTTTCGCCCACCTTCCTCCATTTATTCAGCTCATCGCGGCAGCATCTTCTTTGGTCGGTGCGTACCACCCATGCTGTCATGCCACTGAATGATTGATTCAACTCCGTCTCCAGAAATGGGGTCCTCAGTGCCCTTCGTTCATATCTCGTTCCCTTCTGTCTACCATATCACTAAATCATGTATTAATTTCTTGGTTCATCTCCCGCGAGTTATTATCCTATCCCCTCGAATGGCTATACCCCCTATCCACCAAACAATCCACGACACCAGGTGCACACCACCATCATTCCAAGCGTGCATGCCCTGCCACCCTCCTTTGAATCTATCTCCAAGCTTGCCTCTTCATTGTATATATCTTGAAACCTGTAGCCTTCTTGCTATACCCCCCATCTCCACACTCTGTACGGTTCAGACCGCCGATGTCTTGATTACTTCTACTGTATGATATAGCCTTCCCTTTGTCTACTCTACAGCACCTCTTGTTCTCATGACCGCGTTTATCCCCATCCCAACGAAACTAACACCCATTTCCTATACAACTTTAACCTTCTGATAATACTTCGCTCTCGTTCCTTGATTAGACGTCGATAAATTTGCATCGCAATCAGAAATATATAAACTATCAATCTCCCGAAAGCAAGGATACTCCTACTAACTATTTCTAACGTGCGGTCAGATCGCTCCATCTCCTGTAAGTGACGCTATGAGGCAGTTACTTTCTTCCCGCGAACTGTTCCTTCATCCGTGCGCGTTCTAGCTCGTTCTTATGCTTTGCCAACCTCGCTAGTCGATCGGCCTCTGCTTCGGCCTGAGCTGCCTTCTCGGCCTCCCTGCGACTGGCATTCTGCCTTTGGCGCTTGGTCATGCTCTCAGGCGCCTTTTGAGACGCAGGCTGATGGACGGTTGCTGTTTCCCCAGCAGCCCGTTCTATTTGTGCGTTTAGATCAAACTGGAGGCCGGTGAGGACAAGTGGACCTACTTGGGCGGCTTCGGCGCACGACACCCCATCCGTCGTCTTCTCCATCAGCGTCGTTCTCGGCCGCACCGCTGGTATCAACGTGGACATCCTCGTAATCACCCCAGGAGAAGCCAGATGCAGGCTTCTCATCCGGGCGGGGCTGCACGCGAATGACCCTCGCAATTTGGGGATAATCGGGTGTCTCAGTCATGCTGTTGATGGTGAAATGTTAGAACGAAGAGTGACAGACAGGAGGGCTTTAATCGGAGGGCCGGTGGAAGGGGATAGGACAGGGGATGGAGGGGGCGAGGTGACTCACTCATCGACGCCTGTCTTCCTTGGCTTAGGCAAAAGCTTCTCGGCAAGCGTTCTTCGATTCTCCTGCGGCGGCTCGCGCGCAATGCTGGCAAGGAACGGCTCCCCCTCATCTTCATCTTCCTCCATTGCTCGCTCGGCGACCGGGGATGAATTTCCCGTCGTGACCGACGTGGTTACACCGGCGTCACTGGTAGTGGGATCGACCATGGAATGTGACAGAGTAAAAGACGACGATGGATCTCCGGCAGGTATGGAAGTGTTGACGTTCTCTGGAGCGTGACGACGCTTCCCGCGACGCGTTTCGACTCGGGTCCACGAGCCATCAGTGTCAATGGAAGTCGTGGACTGCTTGTGGGGGCGAGACAGCTGACGTGACTGGGAGGCGCCAGAAGTCGGCGCAGCGGCTGGCTGCGGCGTGCGCGAGAGCGAATGGCCCAAATTTGCATCACTGTCTTCCGAAGATGCGATCGAGCGGGTGTCGGAGGTTCGTGAAACAATCCCTGAGACAGAACTATCTAGCGCAGTTTTAGCCTTGCCCTTCTTGTTCTTCTTGGAGGCTTTCTTCTTTGTTTTCGAAGAAAGTGGCTCGGTGGTTGTTTGTTGCTTCTCCAAGCGCCCCACGTCGAATTGGCCGGGTATTACTTCGGGGAATGCAGCGACAGCTGGCGTGGCGCTGCTCTGCGCGCCCGACTTGTCCTCCACCTGGTCGCTTGGCTTGGAGGCGTCCGACCGTTTCTTCTTCTTCCCCTTCTTCGCAGAGTCAGAGTTCGCTTTCGTTCCGGCAGAATTTGCGGGAGTGGAGCTGGGAGGCTGGCTCTTGACTTGCACATAACCGAAAGCAATGGCACCCGCGACGGCGACCGTTGTTAACGCGGCCTCGGCTGGTATGTAGCTCTGCGTGGCACCCATGTCAAATGAGAATAGCAGCAGACAAGGTCATTAAATGAAGGGAAGAGAAACCCAGGCCGGTGTTTGTGAGTAAAGTGGAACCGACGAACCGTGAGCCAGGCCAGAAGAATATCGGCGTTTGTGACGTGGAACTGATAAGATAAGATTGGCGCTCAACCACCGATCGCGTGGATGGAATCAACACTTGCTTACTGGTATATTTCAATGAGAAGCATTCAAATCGCCCTATTACTATAAAATTTGAGCTTGAGATTCAAATGCACTATCTTTCCTTTTCACATAGATCGTTGAATAGATCGTTGGAACACGACTCAACTCCTTTCACTCTTTTCAGGGGCGCAACGGAGGAGCGAGGAAGACAATAATGGAGAGGTTAGGCCTCATCCAGGCCTCGAACCTCAGGTTGGGAGAATTTGATGAGTGCTTTTCTGTAAAGATCCAGAATTATTATATGATGCATCCGCAAATTTGATAAATTTTGGAATATGCAAGGAATACGTAGGGAATAAAAAATCCATCGTAGAGCATCCAAAATATCCAAATGAAATAAATAAATTATTGCAGAGCGTGAAGTTCTTCACAACTTATATTCACGCGTTCAACTTCTCAGAAGAACGTCTTCGCTCGCGTCAGCATTCTATCGATGGAAGGTATGAATTGAGGAGTGATATATTATTCTGCGACTTTCGCCGTAGCACCTTTGCTAGATTTTGGCGGTAGGTGAATCAGTACGGAAATTCATAGGTATTGGAACTGACCATGAAGCAAGTATCATGGTGCCGCAATCCTGCAATATGCCACTTCCAAAGGTCGTACGTCGACATGTTATGATTCAGATAGTGGAGGGGGATATGATGCAAGGATGGTTTCCATTCAAATTTTACCTCCGTTACGAAAAATCACCTTCCACTGTGGGTAGAGTATTTTGTACAAGTTTCGCTTGGGGCGGTCGGTGGTGAGTCCACAAGGTCAAAGACGTGTGAGTAGGCAATGGAAATAAACATTGGACTCGATGTGAGAGAGAAGGTGGTATACATACTGGCATCACGTTACGATAGTAGATGCGTAACGATGTGCCGTGTTGACGGGATTCACTCAAGAGTCAAGCCCCTGAACCAAGGGGGCCCCTTTTCATCTTAGTCAAGCGTTAGAAAACAGAATAGGAAGGATACGAATCGCGCTGTATTTCGTGTGGTAAGTTCGTCATAAAACTCTCGCCGTCAGATGAGTGCTGTCAGCCTCACGTTCTTTCCCTTCCCCTTGTATTGTACGAGTTCAGCTATAGCAGAAACGTGCATGGTTATGTGTTTTCGTCGTAAAAGTGGACTCGACGAGAGGGATGAGTTCCTCCGCGCCAAATTCGGCCAACTGTATTGCAGCATCTTTCCGTGAGTGATTCGTACGTGAGCTTTTAGGTATATCTTGGGCTGTAAAAGTAACAGAACGTATGGCCATCAGGTCATTGGAGCATGCTCCTATAATCCTAGGGGAACACCCTCGAAGGATAATTTAAGCATCAATCTGGTACCGTACTTGGCCATTCACCACCGCCGGAGCAGACGTTTTCGTATACACTCGCAGCCCGAGGAAGACGGCGTTTTCATCAGCAGCATTGTAATCCCCGTCGACAGAGGCTGAACTTTCGCCGGAATCGGATCCGGATTCCGACGATGATGATGATGATCCGTCGTCCTCTTTGTCGTCCTTCTTATCGTCCTTGTCTGATTTGGCATCTTCGGGCTCAGATTTCTCCACGTTCTCCTTTTCGCTGTCTGCGGGTAACGACGATGTGCCCTTCTCTGTACTTTCATGATTCGTCTTCGCTTCCTCAGTTTCAGAAGGTTTGATCTCGTCCTCGCCATTCTTTACATCGTCTTCGGATTTCGGCTTATCCTCAGCAACGGCTTTGTTAGAATCCGCTGGAACTGCCTTGTTTTCATCGTCCTTCGTTCCGCCCTCGGTTTCATCGCTCGTTTGGGGTTCAGCAGCCGGCTCCTTGGCGACGTCTCCAGCTTCGACCTGGACGGACAGTTTCTCATCTTTCTTCTTCTTCGCCTTCTCGGCTTCCTCTTGTGCCTTTTTCTTCTCTAGGCTCAACGTCTTAAGGTCCTTGCCGGCAAGCTCGGCCAGAGGCTTCGGTAGACTAAGCGCTTGAGATCTAAACGAAAGATATATAAGAAATTCAATGGATTAAGAGTTATTTGCGTACTTTGGGTTGATATCTGTGAAGGGCCATACAATTGAGTGTGTGGAACTAAATTGTGACAAATACACTTACTCGATGCAATGGATTGACCTCTGGCGCGTTCCGTTTCCACTCTCGATAGCTTGCGCCTGTTCTGGTCCGAATTCATACTATACGCGAAACTCTAAACGGAGGTCAGGCATCAGGCATCATGGGTAAGCTTAGCAAATCTAGGAATAGCTCACGTTGTCACGGCGATATTTTCTGTCGACGCGCACCTGTCAAGTATATAATCAGTAGTGGATACCCGAGCAGTTTCGCATCGACATACGTGTAAGACAAAATCTCCAGCATCGAGCTCCAATTCGACGTTGACGCTTCTAGACCAGAGGCGAGCGTGGGACGACTCTGCCAATACGTCTGACTCTCCGGTCTTGAACAAGATGAAGTTGAAGTTCCACCAGTACTGGCCGGAGAGGTCTTCGAAGTATCTGTCGTCGAGTTTGGAAAGGACGATGACCGCCGATGTGCGTTCTGGCACGGATATGGTGACTAGACGATGGTTAGACAGAGCGACCTGCTAGAGAGGAGCTGGATTCGGCTTACAAGAGACGTCACCGTAAGTCCACGCCGACGGCAGTGCCTGGGTCACAACACGCAACCACTGCGAAGACATTAACCAAGACGAGTCAAAGAGCAGCGTGCGGTCAATTTGGTCCCAGCAATCCAAGAAGTCGCTGTCTATCGTCTCAATTATCAACAACCAAACAAACTAACAGATACTGGGGAGCTTACATTCCATCACGAATTGCCCATCTTCACCGAAGACATGGCCGATCTCAGGGAGGATTTCCAGCCACTCTGCGGACCACTCTTTCGAACCATCTGACCACGGTCCAGTCCATTCTGATTTGCCCCAAGGGTTCCGCAGGATGACGAATCGCTTCCCTCGACATTCTACTGCTCGCAAGACTGAGTAGGCATGTCCGCCTATCAGTCCGCTGACTTTCACGTCCGATTCGCCACTGCGAGTGGTGTCCAGAGAATCAAAGGAGCACCCGAATAGTCGGTCTACATTTGCCTTGCATAGTTCGTCCTGCCAGAATTTGTCGATGTCAAGGATGTCCTGAGGAGGTCGTTAGAGACATTGGAGGATCGAAGTAATGAAACGGGCGAACCTTCACTGGTATAATAGTGGCTACCCCTCTGATTGTGCGGCCAACGTGAGTGAAAGCCTTGACATGGGAGACGTCAAACGCACCCCGTCAAGTCTTCAACTGCTTCGCTGGCTTCTCCTCCACTGAGTGACGCGTAATCACCATGTAACTTCGCGTATGCCTTCTCGAGGAGGGGTACCCATGTTTCGCCCTCAGTTCCAGACTTCGCAAAGTATAGCGTCTTGTTGCCTTTGCGGGCGAGTTTATTGTAAGTGTCGCGGCTGTTGTGATAGAGGTGCTTCTCTAAGTTGTTCAATTCTTCGAATTTCGGGATAGATGTATAGAGCATGCTTTACGCATGGTTAACGAGGTGGGTGCAGAATAAACTTCGCTAACGTACTCATCTATCACGACGGGGACCCAATACGAGTCCCGGAAGAAGACGAAGCCATATACACCTACTACTTCGTCGCGCTAGGGGTATAGGATGATTAGGATGATGGAAGTTGCGGCAAATAGTGCTCGAGGCTTACAGCGACGCAGAATTTCTCGACCAAGCCTTTGGCAGTAGCCATCATAGCTAACGCAGATAAGAACCAACAATCACCGAGTCCACCCTGCACGATGTCGTTCGCGTCCGCCCCATCAACGAAGAACTGAGGTTTGTCAAAGACTTGTGTCACGCGCTGGACATCTGATGGTGTGTACGGCTCGGGAGGATTCTCCGTCTGAAGCCCATATAGGCATAGTTCTCTGTCATTTTCTAGATCGAACTCTATATCTCTGTGCACGAGACAAGAGTTAATCGCGATCAACTCACTAGCGACATACGAAGCTTACCTGTATTTCTGATTCTTTGCTCTGCATAACTTGGAGATGGCCGCGACTCTTGCTTTGCATTCTTCTAGCGCCTTGTCAAGTTCGGCTGTCACAAGTAGACCCGCCTGGCGCTCTTGTTGTTGGAAGGTTCCTTTGCCTTGGGGTATGTCTTCCCCTACGGGCTGGCTCCGTCCGAATATATTGAAGAAGAGGGACATCGTTAAAGATGTAGAGGTTGAGGAAAGAGGTAGATGGAGGGAAATGAGGGGAACGCGTTCAAGGGAGCGGGCTATATATCAGGTCCAAGGTCAGAGACGCCTGTAATCAGCGCCGACATGGACATCGGAGAGTACATCGCCCTCCTTCATCCCGGCGATCAAGCGCGCACTATTGTTTCAATTTGATTGTTTTTGAATAGAGTTATGATGAAAGAGTTCCTAGGAGTTTCCTCTGTCCATCATAACCAGGGTGACCAACTCGATTCCTGATATCCCTAGCCTCGCGCATCCAACATCCTAACGCGTGTTGGTACGCAGGCAATCGAGGATACCCTACCGGTGCAACGATCTGCTACTTATCCTCAGTGAGTACCGTCTTGCCTGCAGTGCGAACGATCATTACCGAAGCTCTGATAAATCTGAACTTGAGATCAAAACCTGTTCATCTTCTGGTGGTCTGCGAATGGAAATCAGGGAAGCGTATCGTGGGAGCGGCTTTAGACACCTGTGGTTCACAGGCTCCTGAATACATGTAAAGCTAGCCTGCACTTCAGACTTGCATGAAACTTGTGTGCTTTTTGGAATCGTACAAGCCGACCAAAAACCATCAAGGTATGATCGACACCGGGTACTAGAGCCTTGAGCTTTTTCTCGAGGCCCGGCTAAGGCCAATGTCCAGATCAACACACGTAGCTCAACATCTCCGCCCTCGTATCCAATAGAGAGATCGCGGCATATCGTCTCACGGAGTACGACATATATATAGACAAGCGGAGCGCGCGAAGAGTTAGACAGTTTATCATTCGTAAAAATGGATGTGGGTGCTGTCAGAAGCTTGTTATGGCGACTGACGAATATTTGTCCTGCTGGGGTGGATTCCGAATTCCGGGGGCTTCGAGGGACATGGATACGAGAGTTATTATTAGGGTGCAGTGGGGTGATTTCCCGACGGAATGTGCGCGTCGAGGGACACGGATGATAGGTGTGTCTGACTTGTACGGGCTTCAAAGGTGTGTGGACAGGGGAAGATAATGGAATGGAAGCCAAATGGTTACAAGGAAGTATTTGCATGACATACATTTGCACGACATGGATATTAAGCTGAAAGAACCAGCGCTAAGAATCGTGGTCAGAATTAAACGTTGTAGTACTCGGCATCCGGTTTTTCATCAACTACATTCAAAGAAATGAGGCGATGTTTCAGGGAGGTTAAATGGATATGCACGTACAGCACCAATCGGCCTGGAATAATCGACATGGTCTCTCAGGCTACCCACACTCACGCCATCTGACTCCCGACGGGGCCATTCCTCTCCTCCAGGCTCACCGATGGGATTCACAAACGCGTCTTCAGGAACATCAGATAGTAGCTGCCCACCGTCCCGTGTCCTTAATCCGAGGACAAAGGTCCGCAGATCGGGCCTCAAGAGGCCTTCAGGAACACCCGGGCGCGTGTTGTAACTATTCATCGAGGAGTCCGTCACATTGGAGCCATTTGAAGCGTACGAAGTCCGATCCCCCGACGGCGATTGTGAGTGCGTAAAGGCTTGCGGTGGACGGGCAAACGGATTTATCGACAATGGTGTCGAGGGCTGCGTCGCGTCGTTAGCAGTATTAGCAT
This sequence comes from Pleurotus sapidus, assembly GCA_026743855.1. NCBI lineage: Eukaryota > Fungi > Basidiomycota > Agaricomycetes > Agaricales > Pleurotaceae > Pleurotus > Pleurotus sapidus. Next base: position 383,301 of record JANBWZ010000020.1, read on the forward strand.
GGCCAACTACAGAAGGAGTAGCGGAGGGTTGGGAATAGTGGGACACAGCGGAGTAAGGGGAGTGTTGTTGTTGTGAATCAAACGTGTTGAGTAGCGTGACTTCTTGAACAGGCGCCTGAGCATGATCATCCGATGAGCCACTACCATAGAACGAATCAGCGACGCTTTCGGCCCAGCGAGTGTCGTTGCTAATATATAATTGACTTCTTCCGCGTTTCGAGCGCATGGTTGGGAGTGTGGATAGACCTGAGGCGATGAGTGATGTTGGCCTAGCTGCGTGCGACGAGGGTTCTGAATCCAGAGCGCTAGAAGGCTCATTCGGTTGTGGTGCATTTCCATCGTCCATACGGTTGGCAGCAGAAGGAACGTAGTGATGCTGCGATAATGAGGGTGCGTGCATGTTGATCGATGAAGAGTATGCTACAGGAGGCGAAGCGACGGTTTGGTATGGGAATGATGAGTCGACTGGGCTGGGTCCCGATCCAGATAGGCGGTTGGGCGGATTCAGGAGAGAAGACGGTCTGAGTCGGGAGCCATGCTCGTCGACGTGATCAATCCCTCGATCCCCATCCAAGGCATACGTAGTGAAGCTCATCCCCGAAACGCGAGTCCCAACGCGAACGGGATCCTTTCCAGGTCGTCCAAAGCTGGAGCTCGAACCCCGCTTGGCCTTGGTACCATTCCCACCCTTCAATCTCCCTAAGAAACCGAAGTCTACATCTTTCTCCTTGGCCTTCGACTTGCTAGTACTTCGCTTCACGTCCGTGACCGCGCTAGTAACGTCGCTAGAGCTAGACTTGTTGCTGCCATTACCGTTCTTTCCCTTCCCGAAGCTCACGAGGCCAACAGCAAAGCTCGGAGCCCCACGAGATTTGACTTTGACAGAGCTTGATGAAGTTTCAGAGTGCTGGTCGCTGGAGCTCGACGGCCCGTGGCCATGACCAGAAGAACTGGCTACAGCATAATATGGCATCGCCTCAGGTGACGGAGACATCGCAGATTCAGTCGAATGGTCTGGGCTTGCTCGCGTGGGGTTATGAACGGGGTTGCCTGTTGAGGGAGATTGACCGGGAGCTGCCATCCAGTGATAACTAGAGGGGGGAGGCGAGAGGGCTTGAGGCGGCGTGGGACGATACAGGATTGGAGATCGACCGCTGGTGCTCCTGCTTAGTCCGCTTTTGGCGAGGAGGGCTGTTGACGCAGATGACGGAAGCATTGGCGAAAAGGCCGGATATTCATCAGTTGTCAGCGCCACACCTATGCCGCTGATTCGAGACGATGATCCTCCACTCCGAGCCAGAGCCGCAGGAACACCATTCGCACCATGCCCCGTCATCGTATCACCAGCTAAAGCCGCCCCCACACCCATGCTTCCCTTTCCATCCACACCCCCACCCAAACTCAACCGATCGTTGCTATGATCCACGAATCGGTCCAAACTCAATTGCGAGCTCAAACTGATCCCCGCGCCCCCAGTTGTTGACATGACTTGGCGTGCTTCTGGGAGGTTTGAATCTGTTGAACCAGTGTATCCGTGCCCGAATCCGGAATGAGAGGTGTTACTTCCAAAAGACGAAGTAGTGGTACCCCGGCCAATGGATGGAGATGCACCCAGAAGATTCCGGAGGGCGCTCATCCTTCCGCTCGACGTTCGTTCGTTAGGGTATGGAGTGTTGCGGCGGCGCCTTGTGCGGGCGAAGAGAAAGATGAAGAAGACAATTCCAAGGAGAGCAGCGAATGAAGCGATAGAGATACCAATTATAGCGCCAGTGTTTCGAGCGAGGCTGGAAAAAAGAAGTGAATGGGTATAATTTAGAAAGCACGAGTAATAACATACGAATTATCATCATCTTCCGATAATACGCTTGGTGTGGGGGTTGAGGAGCTGGTCGAAGGAGAATGGATGGGGGAAGTGGGAGATGATGATGAGAGAACAAACGTGGTTATGGGGGTGGGGAGGGGTGCTGTAGATGAAGTATTCGAGATGAGGGGGATCGTTGATACGACCCGAGATGTGGTGGATATGACTATGGGTGTCGTCGCAGCAATAGGGGAGGAAAGGGAAATACGCGTCGTAAAGCTTGGAGTCGAAGAACGGGACGAAAGAACGATCGATGATGATGGTTCTAGCGTTGGAGACGAAGGAGACGTAAGTGGTGGGGGCGTTGTTGAGGTATATGACGATGTGAATGAAGAGGAGGAAGAGTCAGATGGAGATGAAGAAGTAGAAAAAGATGAAGATCCAGGGGAGGACGAGGATGAGGAGGAAGAGGATAGTGTGGATGATGCACTAGACGACGAGGATGAGGTCTCGGACATTAAGCTCGACGAACTACTTGAACTCGTAGATGATGATGATGATGCCGACGAGGACGACGCTGATACAGACGACGAAGACGAAATCGAGCTGGGATGAGGCTGTATCAGTTCTCGCGCGCGAAAAAACCAAGAAAGAGACGTACGACGATGAAGAACTGCTAGATTCGCCTCCAGGAAGAGGGATTTCGACCGACAGTGTCGGTAGTTGCCTTTCAATGACCTGCGTCCGTGTCACTGGCGCCATTCTCCTCCGCCGTTTCCTATGCCTCGAAGCGAGCCCGAACCCGTGTGTGGCTACCTTTCTCGCAGCCGTGACCGCGCCAGTAGCTATCTCTACGTCCCTCGCTCTCCTACTGCCCCCTGAGTCTTTCGACCTTCTCTCAGCACTACTGTTCTCCTCGTGAACGATGTCTTCGTGTTCCTCCGTTGTGGGCCAAGGCCATGTGAACGAGAACGGGGGATGATAACGACGGTTCATTCTGACGAAGATATATATTTACGACCGTGGGTGATAAGAAGGGACATACGTTATATCAGAGAAGCTATGTATGGTTTGATGATACGTCGAGTCGAGGGAGGTCAGACCTTCGAATGAATGGAGGATGTCGTAACAATCTTAACGGATAGCAGTCAACTTCTCCGAATGTATTGCGCCTCAAGAATCGACGGTAGTCGTTGTCTCCGGAGGTAGACCCAGCAACCCGTATGAGGCAACTCAATTGCCTCGAAAATCGTTGGTGAAGGAGCGTGAGGTGGAGAGCGAGCGAAAATTGAGCGGGGTGCAGTCGTGGATGCGGTTCAGTTCGACAAGTGCATCGGCGAGATCAGTGGAAAGCGGGACCAGGAGGCGTCGGGGTGGGGTATGTGGGTATGTGGGTGATCCCTCCGAAGAAAAGCACCTCGACGAGGTCGTGGCTCGCAACAAGGACCACAAAAAAGACAAAGACCAGGCTAAAGTTCCTGACAAGCCCTGCAAATTGTAATGACAGCTCGGCTTCGCTGAGTTCGGTTGACCAGAACTTCAGCCACCCATCAAACTTTGGAATTCGGCAGACTCACTATTGAAAACACTCAACGTCTACGCTGAGTCCAGTTTCTTCAGTTTCTTCGTTTGACCGTGTGGAGTTGGTGAGCTGTCAGTGGAAGAGCCAGGAATGGCCATTACGGTGGTGCCATCATCATTCATAGTATTAAGCGCCAGTCACTCGGAGCGGACCATTTATTAAACGTGCAGGGTCCACTGGCGTGGCGCGGGAATACAGACGAGATCATTGTTCGACTTGGAGCAGTGACCACGCACGCGGCACCAGATACAAGGATGAAACGATGATATCTCCACGAGGCCCCACCAGTGTGCTAGACGTCGCTTTCAAGTGGCCTCAGCAGCTCCGAATACAACATTTATCAATCCATAACGATGTGAAGAGTTAGGACTAAGGGATGTCGAACTTCGAATAGACGAATAGCGATACATCTTGAATCATGACTATGCGGGAACAAGAGCCATGGTCCAGCCAGTGTCCGGATCGACAACAGCTATGGAACCACCGTTCAAACTCGACTTTGATGGCACTAGCTTCGCAGGCATCTATCACTCGCCGAGCGCGCAAACGTCTTCGAAGTTCGTATGTTTATCAAATTTCTGAAAAGTGCATCGCGCCCGACGTCGTTCTGACGGATTCTTGGATGAAGAGAATACAGAGGCATGCTTCCCAGAGGTGTAATGATGACTGCAGTATATGTCTTTGCGGGAACCGAAATGCGGCGGGAAACGAGGCTAAACAAGGTATGCCGCGACGTTACGACTCCGGAATGAGCCCCTTGCGATCCGTGGCCTTGAGAGGGGAAAGGACGTGGTGGTGAGAAGGGCTATGTACTCAGGTTCATCGAGGAACATACTCCTCTCCAGATACTTTGTCCGTTACCTGCTTGGCAAGCTTCACGATGTGTCACTCCTTCCCAGCCTTGGAGAGACTGTCGATTGTCTCCAAGGGTCCAGCTTGGCCGGAAGATGATCTTGAACCGTGTCAAGCTCTCCAGGTCCCAGTATCCCTATATGAAAGGTAAGCAATGGACTGGCCTCAAAGGGGAACGACGCATCCTAAACAACTCCTACCCGTGACATTTCTGAATTATGTCGTCCTTCCCTACTTTCCATTCCACACTTACGGCCTCCCGAGCCAGAAGCACCCTCTAATCCCAATGGCATTGTTGTTACGCCTCTTATAGGAAAGTGGGTATCCCGGCAGAGCCAACTTTGTTTGCGAGGAGCGCACGTTTGTTGCTGATTGACACTGCAATCGATGATCGCTGCGTAGCCACCCCTCATGCATCAGCGCCGGAGGAAAGACTGGCAGACTGGCGGTGGCTACTTCGTCGGCGACAGAGGCGCCAAAGCTGATCTTAGAGGTGACCCTAGCGAACGCAAACCAGACTCGGCCAAAAACTGGAGGAATCGTTACTGTTAGCTTCCTTGGTACGTTGAGAAATATGCTGCATACGGTCAATCGCAGCAACGTAACGACGTTAGAGTCGACATTTGTCCTGTACACTTGAGGCGCGCCTTCATCATGCTTCTTGCATAATTTGAAGCGACATAACCTTACACTCTCACGGGATCTTCAAGGAAATGTATACATACTGCGTCGGCATGATCGTTGTCAAAGTAAATTCCAATCGAGACCATTGATAAACTCACCTAGAATGGTTTCATCCTCGGTTCATGGTTTATGTGCGAGTGCATCTCTTCGTGATCCACTGGACCACAGAACCGATGGTGAAAACATGAGCCGAGCACTAACGAAGCACCGGCTCATTTTTTAACACTAACAAGCATTAGAAGTTGGCCTAACTATGGATCAGTGGCAAGTGCCCTCGACAAGAAAAGAGCTTAAGGCTGGACTCGAACGGTCTGTTTCATCGGCATCACCCGGGCCGGCACGTGGAAGTCGGGCGCCAAATGAGCGCCTTAACTTCCAAGACTTCGTGAAAGTTTGTTTCGACTTCAATCAACACTGCAAGCGTACGCTAATAAGGCTACTACGGGATAGCATTCCGGATGATAATACCTGCCTGCCTGCCTCAGTCAGTACGAGCATCTCCCCATTTACCACTGACGCAGATCGTAGGACTGACCAGGGGTTCTGTCACATCGTTTGCTGAACTAGGACCCGCTGCCTTGCCGCTACCTTGCGCATGGGAATTTTCTCCGAGACTCATCATCTTCGATTCAGATATCACTCCCGTGACGGCATAGCCTCAAACCCCACAGTATATGGCTTCGAGAACTTGCGGCCTAAGTTGCCGTTCCTCGCGGATTTGTTGATGGCTGTTCACCAAATCGTCGGAAAACGCGGTGCGATGCTGTATGATACGGCAGTTATAAGTGGAAGGATTATAGTGCGGCGGCAAAGCTCCTTCCCCAAGATTCCCTTCCCACTCGCTTGGCAGCATGCTCCTTCCCGCCTCTGTCTCCACAGTGCTGGTGCACACATCGCTGTACAGTGAGCACGCCAGTGTATCTGGCACATTTACACGTATAGACTAAATATACGCACCTCAGCCTTGTATCTCGTTTTCGAATGCGCGAGTCTCTACACCCTTGTTGAGCGGAGGAAGGCCCCAAAGCCAATCGCTACACCGATCCTCCTTATCTTCACATCGACGCTGTTTGCGCTTATTACGACTGTACTGTGTAGCTTCCATTTTACATTATCTGGAAAGATTACTCAAGGTGACTCAAAGCAATGGGCTCTTACCATTGCAGACACATTCGAGTTCCTGGAAGCAACACGCTACATGTCTTTAAACCAAATCAAAGATGATCCCCCGCTTCTGTACACCGGACATCATAAGAGCGCGAAACTTGCGCTCCACACTGTCCAGACACTACTTGGGAACAGTTTCTTCGTACGTATCTAAGGATCCATGCCACATAGTACAAAGCAAGATGCTCATTACTCTTTCTTTTTTTAGGCCCATCGCCTCTACCTCGTCTGGCGCCGTAGACTTGTCGTGGTAATTGTGCCTAGCGATTCTGATATTGGCTACTTTCGGTGCACCATTTCCTGTTCAACGCGCTAGCTGATACGTTGCTAACTAACTGTTGAACCGCAGCCTTTGGCGTCTTAGGCCTTGTACCCAGCATCGACTTTGTGTTTATTCCTATGCTTGTGTCGTCCGCGGTGTGAGTCGGCTCTCGTGTGTGGCTTCATCTCCTGCTTATTTCCTTTGCTCAGAGCCACTGTCATAATTACCGGTATGCCTATTTAGCTCCTCTTCGTACCGGAGATAAATTTCTAATTTATTCTCACAGTTATGATTATTATCAGAGTCTGGAAAATGGATCGAACAGTCCTCATTAGTCGTCAGTCTACCTGCCGAGTGAATCCCCACAAGCTAATCACCATATAGAACCGCATTGTCTACGCCGTCTTGGAAAGCGCGGGTCTCTATACGTATGCTACTAACGCTATTCATTTCACTGGCCATGGCTAATCAACAATTGTGGATCAAGTCTTATTGTCGTCCTCTCCCTTGCGTTTACCTTCGTCTCTGGTGATTCTTTCAGCTCGTTCTTGTCTGCGGTGAGCTCCAACCTTTCTCCTCTCACATCGTCATACTGATACCAAGGGAAATAATAGCAAGGACCTACTATTGTAAGCTGCGCAAGTACCCTCAAAGAGGACATACTAACAAGCCTCGTCATAGGGAATCTCAGTTTGCTCGATTATTCTCCTTGACTTGTATCGCTCAGGGGGGCCGCAAACGACGCCCCTTCTATCACACGACCAAGGTAGAGCAAGTGGTACTGGGTCAGTTGACTCTGAGTCGCAGGTAGATGTTACCGTGTAGAATCGGGATCATGGAATGCTCGCTACTCAGTGCGATCGTGACTCGGATGTAAAGTACATTTCAGTATATGACGTCTCCTGGAGAAAGAGTCCCCGATTCTACAAAGAGGTGCATCTCCCTTTTACGCTGGTGAGTCTTCAAATTGTCCTTGGTCAAATTGTGCCGGTCAAGATTCCCGTTCGATACTACCGGCGGGCCTTCTGTCTGGGCAAGTCGAAACAACCCAATAAGACGCGACAGTTGAGTGCTACTAAGACAGCGAAATTGACGTGTCGACAGCTCCAAAAGCTCTTCAGATTTCGAGCAACACAGGGGGACCGTGAGATCTCAAGATGAGATTACCATCTGGCCACAAATACGCCTGTAGGTTGCTCGCTAAGAGCCCCCGTTATCTCGTATTCTATGATACCGATGGTATCTATATATCTTCGTTAGTCGACACGCGGCACTCATTCATTCTGCATCCCAGGTAACGAAGACCCCAAAGTCACATACCATCGGGCATCCCGGGTTCTTGATGCAACGCGGTCAGTCTTGAGTTATACTCGAAGCTCAGCTTCAGTTGGAAGCCTCAAAATGGAATCCTGATAGTGCCTTTGGGCGATGAGGTGCGTCCTTGAAAGTCTTAGTGGGAATCGATGCGATCGCGGTCTTCAAATCTTAACTGATCAGTATGTTCGCGATTGAACACGGATGCGATAAAATCGCTGGTGCTTGTCGAATCGGATACATCAAGGTACGAAGAAAGAACTCCCATTTCATCATATGGACACTCACTATGGACGGTTCGAACGCTACAATTCATTCCAGTCCCCACATACACCCACAGGAAGCCGACTTTGGGAATGTGAAGTTACGTTTAAGATGGGTTGGACATTCCCACCAACGCCACTCACTTTTGTTTGTCACAAATTTAGTGTATTCTATTTTCGCCAATGTTCATCCGGCTGGGGCCACCTCAATTCATTGCACACTCTGTTCTATGGTGCAAAGTTTAGTTTATATGGGCGTTTCTTCTAGCACCAGCTACTTCTATACTTATCAATTCCTCAAGGCTCGACACACGTTTGCAGCCCTGCTTTCGACTGTACTCGTTTCTCAACGTACAAAGGGCACCAGCCTCATATCATCATCAATCAGCTACCCAGCCTCCCCTCAGAGTTCGTTTGATCCATCTCAGCATCCGATATCACGCTAACAACGTCTTGTAGCACTTCATCAGAAATGCCCCGACACTTGATGCGTCAACGCGTTGGCCACTTTGGCGGATGGATGCCCCGAAACGCAGGAGTCCTCAAATCATGACTCGCCAAGAAGATTGAACAAGCTGGTTCCCCTGAGGACAACTCGAAGAATTGGCATTCAGTCATTCGAGAATTCCAACGGTTGATTGAAGACACTCCAGAGATCTACAAAGGGTTTCACGAGATGTTCACCCAGATTCCTCCTGGCTACGAGAACGACCCCACTGGCCAGCCTCAGGTAAGCGGGGTAGTGGCCCTCCGCTCTTTATCGTATGCGTGCTAATTGCAACACTCTAGGTCCAAGATTACATGTCCATGCTGAATCTTTTCGACGTCATCATCAGTGAGGCGCCATCGTGGCACTATGATGCCAACAACTCAACGGCGAATGGTCTCGTCGGGTTTCCGATTAACGCCGTCCTCGACTGGCCAATGGGTACTGACGCGGGGTATGCAATGTTTATCAACCCCGCGGTCAATGCGCAGTTCAAGAAGATGTTCAACGTCTGGTCTAATTTTTTGACCTCGTATGCATCCACCGAAGTTCTTTCGCCAGACCGCGAAGACGGATGGTTTGGCCCTTCTGCGAACTGAGCAGATGCCTGACTTCGTCAGCACCTATGTTTGCGATCCTGACGATCCTTCTGGGCGCAACGGATTCACGTCTTGGGATCACTTCTTCACCCGACTCTTCCGGCCTGGACAAAGGGAGATCGACCCAGCTCTTGTCGATAACGACGCTGTTGTTCACAGCGCTTGCGAATCTGCAGTCTATCGCGTTGCGTATGATGTCCAATCCCGCGATCAATTCTGGATCAAAGGTCAGCCGTACTCGGTCATCCATATGCTCAATAACGACCCATACTGCTCCTCAATTCCTTGGTGGAGCTGTCTTCCAAGCATTCCTGGGCGCTACTAAATATCACCGTTGGCACAGCCCCGTAACCGGAGTCGTAGTGAAAACTGTACAGGTCCCGGGGACGTACTACGCGGAGTCTCCTACTGAAAGCTTTGAAGACGACAGGAGCGCTGACCCCGCCGGTCCTAATCTCTCCCAGTCCTTCATCACCTCCATAGCTGCCCGGTGCCTCATCTTCATTCGCGCAAAGGAAGCTCGTATTGGATTGATGTGCTTCATGGCCGTTGGGATGGCGGAGGTCTCCACCTGCGAGATGACGGTGAAGGAAGGCGATGTTGTGTTGAAAGGCCAGGAAATTGGGATGTTCCACTTTGGTGGATCTACGCACTGCCTTCTGTTCAGGCCGGAGACCGACATTCAAATCGACGAGAAATATATCCCAACGAACGATAACGAGAGCCCGGAGGTGCAGGTCAAGGCTGCGATCGCGTGGGTGGGAGAATCGAAGCCGTACAATTGAGCTCTCTAAGAACGACGGCGCGAGGAGTGACAGCATTCAGGGTGCATCATAAATTGGATCGTAGGGATAGCAACGCGTGTATACGAGTTTGGAGGGAGAGAGAAGCTTGTGACTTTGTACAGCTGAACCCCGGGGAATTCAAGCACTGTACTCTTTTTGTATGTGTGAGTCACCAAATACCAACTAAATGTTCGTAAGGACTGGACAGAGTAGCACCCAAGCCCAAGTAAATTAAAATGGTACAAACCAATAGTAGCATCAGATATATTCATGAAGTACAAACGAAGGTAGTACAGCATGTGAATGATACATTCATGCAAGCGAGAGACAAAATTTTGCTAGCACAACAATAAATTATCCAGGAGCGTTTACAAGCATTGAGAGTACCCTATGGGGAGGGCGGTGAGTATCACAACGTGAGAAACGACTGAGGGGAAACTTACAGTCATTGCTGTATGTGCACGTTGAACCAGCAACGCAAGTGGTGGGTCCGGTGTAACCATTGCCTAAAGTTATGAAGTCAGAATGACAAGAACTATCATGGTGGAATGACGTTACTCACCACCACATTGTCCCCACTTGGGAACCGTGCCGGTAGATCCAGTGGGGGTGGTCGTCCCGGAGGAGGTGGTCGAGGTGACGGGAGGTACAGAGGTGTTCACGGAAGAGGCGGGGGGCGTGGTGCCGCCGTATGTAGAACCGATCGGTCCCATACTTGATGTTCGAGAATGTCACAGATGCGTTCGGGTGGTTCGCCACAACATCGTCGGGGTTTCCAGTGCTAGTAGCGCAAGCGCCACGAGAAACACCAGGCTCAGACGGGCTCTTGTCGAGCGGGTAATCAGAGTCGAGCCACAGCATGTGGGCAGCGTGATCGCTCCAGAGAGACATGATCAGCACCATGCCGTTCGCCATCGCATCGCCCATCCCCGCCGTGCCACCGTGTGTGTTGTAGTACTGGTTATCGCCGAACAATGTCTTCTGGGCGACACAGAAGTTGTCAGAGATGGAGTTGTACTGAGAGAGCGAGGGGAAGGTGGAGAACGAGTTCTGGTAGGTGACGCCGTCCTGAACGTAGACACGGCGGATCTCCACGAGGTTGCCACTGGCTGTGTTGTCGTCAGTAATGAACCTACAACCAGACTGTTAGTCGTCGGGGCAGGTGAAGATACTCAAGCGATACTTACTGTGTGACGACAGTGATCTTCTTCGTGGTGTCGATCGTCTTGCCACGCCCGAGGAAGTTCTTGTCACCCATGCGGTACGAGTTGAAAGTCGCATCCATCCTTGTCGCAGACTCCTCCGTAGCGGTTGTCGCCATCGCCACAATCAGTCCCAGAGCAGCGGTAGAGACCCTCGTCGCGGCACACGTGAGGAGTGTAAGCAGTGGCCTCGGAGTTGGCTTCCCAGATATCCATCTCAGAGCAGCATGCTCCGTATCTGCCGTTGCCAGGCGTTGGCGTCAGTGGCAGATGTGGACCAGTCGAGGATGTTGGCCTGCGAAATACAATGTCAGATCCAATCGCGCGTCGCCCTTGCAAATAAAACCTTACCTCGCCATTGATCCACTTGATGTCGTGGGGGCACTGGGCGTCGCAGTAGCCAGTTCCGTATTTCGCACCAGCCTAGGATAGTATGTCAGACATCATCCAAACTGACAATAAAGCATAGGTCTTACTTTGTTGCTAGGGTGGGCAGCTTTGCCTCCATCAGCGGGCATCTCGGAGAAGTACAGAGCACCGTTCAAACCGCAGGGAAGGCCAGACATGTCCACGTCGAATGTGAACTCCTGGTTCTTCAGGTCGAACATCTTGTAATGATCGGCATCATCCAAGAGATAGACACGGGAACCGATGTTCGTCGAGTATGGACCGTTGGTGACGAAACGGAGGGTGAGCGCATTGCCGGATGTGGTGATACCGTATGTTCCGCTGTAGTCAGCGCCATCGACGGCACAGTTGGTCGCACAAGTGGTTGGGTCTGGGCAAAGAGACGGGTCCCAGGTGTTTCCGGTGTAACAGTTCTGTGTGATCGAGGAATGAGGGTGAAGGACTTGGCTGAAAGAATATACACTTACCGGTTGCACTGGCAGTAGAGTGAGTCCATCGCCAGTTGGAGTCGAGTACGACTGATTTTTGTTGGGTGGTGCAGCTAGTAGCCGTGCACTGCTGGATTGAGAGAGCAGGATGGTTTTCAGCCGTCAAAGTGCCGACTTGCTGACCGAGAACGACAGCAGCGAGAGTGAAAGCGGTGAGAGCAGCAGTGCGGAACATTTTGACGAGAGGTATTCAGAGACTAGAACAGAGGCTGAAGAAGCTTCTGGTATGAAACCGATGGTCGAACACCTCGACATCGCACTTGGTTATATAGAGGTCCGGGAAAAATATCTAGTACCATAACAAGTAGTTGCTCGTCCCTTTCGAGGCCTTGCATGTTCACGAAGCCGAAGAGCTCCCGTTTACCGACGACCAGGAGGCACATTCTCGTCTGCGTACACATGATGTCGCGTCGTACCAAACGGCTCTTGCGGTCATGTAGCGCCCTGGAGGCTGTAGTACCTTAGGATCGTCGGTCGTGTGCTAATTTATCCGCGCGATTCAGAACATTAGATCAGGAACTGGACGCCCCTGCCAAAATACCGGAACGCACCAGTGTCTCGTCAAGTCGCGGCACGGAAGGATTCCTCCCTGACTCCCTAACGCTCTCTATGGACAAACACTTTGCACTCTGGCGCAGGGTTGATCTCCCCTCTTTCCAAAGTTTGCCTTTGGACGAACCGAATCCGCGAACCACTTGCGAGATGCAGCTGCCTGATTGAACCAGGACGTTCAGTTGTATCGGAGCCTTGGTTTGCTTGGTTGTCGACGTTGCTTTGGACAAGCAAAGACGGCAGAAACACAGTACCGAAGTCCATCCGCAATGTTGGTGAAGACGACAACAAGGCAGGACAAGAGGCGACCAAGCTTTTGCCAGCATTGAGATCCCTTAGTACGCCAAGCTTCAACTTCAGGGTTGTTTCTGCTCTACTGCTCCAACATTTCTAAGCATATTGTTGTGGTAGTGGTGGTGTTCGGTTTCAAGAAGGAGTGGGGTTTGGTGGCTATTTCTTGAGGGTGGTCGTAGCGGTGGTCGTTGGTTGGAGCAAGGCTTCGTCTGCTGGCGCTTCAACTCGTGGGTTTAGCGCCCCTTCCCCCATTTTGACCCCACAACGACGGAAAAACTGGATAACGACACGTCCGACTAATATCCTCCTGTGTTACTTGGCCTTGGTGCAACGTCATCGTGCTCTGCGCATCCTCGGATCAGGCTGCAGAGCCACCCCGGCGACCCTGCGGAAAAGAGGGCGAATATTGCAGCATCGTGGTAAGTTGCTGGTAAATAAATCATTCTCTATCACAAGTAACGATGACATTGCCGTCGGCGTATGGGTAGATGTACATTTACGCATTCTTGGCCAGATATGCTTCGTACTGCTTTGGCGTGAAGGTTTTCTGATGATATTAGGAAATATTGATGACAAGCATCTGCGACCATGTACATACCTGCGAAAACGCGTGCATTTGCGCGATCTCTTGCTTCAGCAAATCATTGACTATCGTTGGAAGCACTGGTCAGCAAAGACAGCTCAAGCCAGAAGTAACAACAATGTATCTACCCCAACGATGCCGCGCAAGCGTCGACTTCCCTTCAAACGTCTATTGCCCAATCGATTCAATATTCACGACCAACGGTAAGTGAGGGCTGGCTATTCACGCACCTCGCTAACAAGGATGATTGCATAATTCTCTCCGCAGCCACTTGATTGATCCTCTATCTCTAGATGCGTTACCGGTATCGCGCCTCGAATGATGTCCTCGAGAACATGTGTATCCACAGCCATGGTAAGTAGGATTTCGGACGAAAGATCTGATAACGCGACTAATCTGATTAGACCGTTCCCGTGATCGCACGTCACAACTTCACCCGACAAGCCCAATCACTTGAGATATTCATGTCACCGAGCTTGATGGAGATGAAATATATCTTCATGTACGCACATAGGTCCGAAGGTGGGCTCCTCGGGTTGTTCAATGGAAAAGTTCATTTCGCAGCTTCTTCGAAGTTCTTCGATCGATCACGTACAATTTACTTCCAAGTTCTACAAGTCACCGAACGAACGCACAACGAACGCACATACTGCAAGTAATTTAGAAGCATAATGACCGGATACGCTGTCAAGCACCTGCCTACTGCTGACTGTTAGAGACATACAAATCTTCTATCCGGCGATCTTATTAACCAACAGGGAAGGATGTAATCTAAGATGCGACGACATCCACAGCGTCGATCATGATCGCTTGTACCATCTCAGAAACCAATATCTTTTTTAGACATCATAAACTCGAGTGGCATACTATTCTCCGAGTGTCAGCCCGCGCCACTCCTGGCAGGGTGACATTCAGAATAGCGTTCCAAGATGCAATGGCGCAATCCAACGCCATAAAGCACCTATTCAGGACAGACTACAATAGCATGACCTTCTCCGACCACCCACTGTGATCTCTCTGCGATACCCATTATATATCTATTCCCTCAGCTTTCTTCGATTCTCATAGACCCTCCTTTCTCGAGCATCTTTGATCTCAATTCATTGAATGGCCGGCTCCCTACTCAGTGTGTTGGCCCTCAATTTGACTATTTAGCCATGAATCACCGGGGCAGTTCAACTCGACTCGACTCGAATTCGACTCGAAGTCTCCAATGTTAATTTCAGGACTCGTCGGGTCGGACGGCGGATGAGACTTGGCGGTGTGGAGTAAGTGGAGCCATAAGTCCGAGAAACTTATTTGATCAGTAATTTGCCGATAAAGCAAGAGAAGCTGGCAGACACATTATTTTACATGAAGCACAGATTATTGATCACTAGAGCAACTTGTCTGTTGCGTAATGAGGGAGCTGACGCGTGACGTCATAGCTAGACGCGTCCAGAGTTGTACAAACGTATGTAAACATCCCGTTTATAGTGATCTTTCGCGACGCCATCTCTCTTGAACCAGAACCACCACCATCTCACCCCACGCCTGCGCCCTGCCGATATCTCAAATAAGTTCCCGCCTCGTCACTACAGCCTGGACCATCTGTCCCCGGCTCACTGGGTGAACGACGCTGTGAGTGCCGGTGAGCATGCCACTCTCCAAGCTCTATCGCTGGGAACCGAACTGCCAACAATTAGGCGTACAACTTTAACCGACGATTGTCTCTTTTGTTCGTTCCGGTTGAGTTTTGGCTCAATCTTGGCCCCTCGGCTGGCACGCAGAACGAAACTTCGGAACGAAGTCCGGTGAGTAATCCTCCCTTCAGATACGTCGTTGACTGCTCATAAGTAGCTCTACAGCTCCTCAAGTAGTTAGGCTTATGCCGAAGCGCATACATGCTCACCAAAGTTTCTCTCGTGCGCATACATCTTGTCTTTCGAGCCTCCCAACGACACTCTGTGTGCAGATCATTAGTGCAGGTACACTGAAACGACTATTAGCACCTCATGTTACGTCTCAGCGTACTTGTGGTTGACGGCGATGCGGATATATGTTCCAATTCTCTTCCAAATGCATGGCATCAGGGAGCGATATCAGGGATTATCCTAAGTCCTTCGTGGTGATGGTACGTCCATACACCTTCCGTTTCCAATTCACCTTGTTGACCTGGTATGGCTATGTACTTGGTAATTACTCCTTTTCCATATCAGATGCTCTGCGCTTCAGTGTGCGAGTCGATCCGAGCATGAGACGTGCCAGGTGCAATACTCCCAACCCTCATTATTCTACATCTGTTCCAGGCGACTTAAACTACACAGGGGATGGGAGTCCGACATTCACAAGATATTCATACGTGTCATCGGGGGCTCCGTTGAGAAACGGCGTGTAACCAGTGATCGTCAGGGTACCTTGTTGCGCCGATGTTGACTTCGTCCGTACCCAGGTACCGGCATCCTTGTAGAATTCCTGAAGGTTGAAACTGGATGGATCACCCGGTATGCCCTTGACAGCAATAGCGTTGGATGCCGCGCGATGGACGACATACTTGAGCGCGGCACCTGCAATGAGGTATCAGCGATCGTAAACACACAGGTGAGATTTTGTTAGGTTCACCCTGGATTGTGTCGGAAAAGAGCATTGCAGCCCCCAATCCTTGCAGGAATTCGCTCTTATTTCTGGTAACGGTAGACACATAAGTCACCACACAGTTCTGCGGCTTCGCGGGGCTGAAACCTGGTGGCATGAGCCCAGTACCTGCGGACGAAGACGTTCACTGTGTAGGTCAGATGGAACACCGCATTCCTCACCAGCGGAAACAAAGGAGCTCAGATTTTGGTTCTCCCACTGGCCGTTCACAAGCTCAGCGTTGTCGCCGTACCACCCTAGGGAGCTCTAGGTGGACGAAGGATCGAAGTTGAAGACATTGACGGTGAGCAGATACTCTTTGACCACGATGCTCGCAAAGGCCAGTAGGGCAAAGACAGCAAGGACGCTGGCGACAACAAGCCTGTGGTTGGCAAACATGTCAGAAAGTTGGGAGGGCGTGCATTCAGGAAGTTAAACTCGCCCGCCAATCTTACTCACGCTTTGAGGGATGAGCTTCGCGAGATCCGGGAGGCCAACAGCCGAAATCGCTTCCGAAAGCTGCGTAGCAGCGTACGACAATTCCTAGGTCACGCCGTCGTATACGAGTGATTTCGTGAAATTCACGAAGCCCAGAGCAATTGTAACAGACGGTACGGATGCCTGTTTCGTCAATATGTCAGCCGTGGCTGTGACCGAATAGGATGAGAGGCCACACAGGGATGTTGCGCCAAATGTACCCGCTGACTCCAAGTAAATTCGAGTTTTTCGAGTACGATCCCAAGCTAATGGTACACGTCTTTGTCGTTGGCGGATTGCCGCTAGTACTTCCGTTCGACTGCACTGGCTGATCCTGGACGTAGACCCCCATTGGGGCCGACTTGGCGTACGAAACGTAGTACCGCTGACCGGCACTCTCGACCAGAGCCCACGCGTTCTCGCCGTTGTCCGAGATGTTGGCGTAGATAGGATGCAAATCCGCTTTCGCCTGCTCCCGTTTCTGCTGGATGGCCTCCATATTGTTGGCTGCCCATTGGACTCGAGTGGCATCGTTGAAGGTTTTGGGGAATAGTATGGGTTTGAGACATGTTGGCGATGGGCGTAGCAGGAATGGCGACTGCAAATTGGGCGCAGGGGAACGCACAGCAATGTCGAACTCTCTTTATCGAGAGTATCCGACGATATGGGTCTGATGATCTGGCCGGGTGCCGAAGATATAGACATCTGCACAATGCAAGGTAGGTTCGAAATAGAATTTGGGGCTCATCGTCGTGGTCTGGGTAGAACTTCCATCGCAGAGCTTCGCCATACAGTTAACTTTGGAAATGTATTAGACTCGTGTTTGAGAACTACGGAGTCAGAGGATGCGGAGCCAGATGCTCAGGCTCAAGCTTGAGGCTCCGAAGATCGAGAACGTAGTGCCTGCTAGTGCCTGGCTTTTGAGTTAAGCTAAAGTACCTCTTGGTCTCTTCTCGGTTTCTTCACGGCATTGGAAGGTACCAACGAGGAAGTTCTTCGCGGGAATGCATTGCGCAAGCTTGGGGAAGTCTGCAACTGGTGTAATAAATCTGCAATGAGCCTAAAACTCGCTCAATCCACGCTCTGATCGCAAAGAAAGGAAACGGACTGATAACCATCCAATGGATGTAATCAAGGTAACAACTAAACAGGTTGCATGAGGCGAATACGCTTTGCTTCCCACATACGTGATGGGAGGATTCATTGGGTTGGGTTGCCTGCTTGATGGGCCTTAACACAAACGTGGGGTGGGCGTGTAGCTTTCTGTAACTTGCGCGACTTTGAACAAACTTTGAAGGGATATGTAAACATATGTAAAATACCTCACTCTTCTTGACGCACTTGGATTTTGTATGTCGACGGGTAAATGCTACCGTTATCAATGCCACCCCTACGCGGCGCATGAAACACCCACCACCTCCAGAGCCATCAAGCGTAAGAGTTTGCTCTAAAATCCGAAAACTACAATACACGAATACTGGTATACCTTTTGACTACCACAGTACATGGAACTATTATCCTCTACATATAGTACACGAACACTGGTATACCTTTCACGAGCACCAACAGAAACACATAACACATGACCCGTAACAACCTACACCTACGAAGAAAGAAACCCCATGTATGTACATTCCTTTCGTATCCATGCACACGCATTGAATGTGCCTACAACACCAGTTGCACCGAACTTCCGCGCAGTACGTACGCAGCGTATGCGTCTCGTTCAACCGATTTAATGTCTCTTGCTCCCCACAATGATACCCCCTGGCATGATCCCCAACGGCACCCCCGCGCCACTATTAATCACCCCCGCAGCCCTGCGCGCGGGCGGGGGCGGCGGCGCCGGGGGTTCGCTCTTCGCCCCAGCGACGGACCCCGCATCAGACGCCGACGACGTGTACGAATACGCCGACGAGCGCGAAGGCGGGCGCGACCGCGGCTTCACATGATGCAGACTAAATTTCCCGCCAGACGGCGAACCTCGTAACGCAGGGTTGCTAAAAAACGGGAAAACGATGATGAATATCCCTCCTAGTGTCTAAGGGCGAGGCGCCCGAGTATAGGAAACAAGACTCACTTTGCGTTCAACGTAGGTCCACCGGCCAACCTCGCAAAGTTACTGGGGAACAGCGGGTTGCCAGGTGCCCTATCCCCAACATCGCTTACGCCACCCACACTCATACCCCCGATACTCCCAATCGATCCATGACTGCTCCGCCTCGACGACGGCACTCCGCCGACGGGTAGGCCATGCGCCATCCCCACACCGCCGCGCCCCGCAGCCGCCAAGTACGCCGAAACACCCTTCCCCACCACACCCCCCGACGCCACACTCCTCATCTTATACAACGAACTACCCGAATTCGACCTCTGCACGCCCGCCAACCCGCCCGCCCCAGCCCCGGCGAACGACGACGATACGGAGTTGGATGCTGAATGCGCGTAGCTGGCGGTGGAATGGTGGGTGGGTGTAGGGGCGGCATACTGCGACGCGAAGAAGCCCGCGGAGTTCATGGACGGGAGGGACGAGAACGACGCGGAGCGGCCGTGTGCGAGTGAGAGCGAACCAGCGGAGGCGTTCATGGCGTTGTACGCATTGTACACCGATGTCTGGCCGGGGATCGTAGAGGGCAGAGGCATACCGCTATTGAGCGAAGGCGAGGCACTTAGCCCGCTCACAGCACTCAGCAACGGGCTGGCGGTGGGATCCTGCGGGACTGGGGCGGTAGAGATCTTCAATCCCTGGATTCGCGCGGGCATCACGAGCTCTGGGTCCTTCTCGAGCTCCTCCGCGTACGGATTTTTCACAGGGAGCTGGGTGGAGGATGAGAGCGACGAAATGGAGTCCGACAGGTTGGGTTCGGCGGTTGACGCGTTATCAGCGGTGTCAGTGGTGGTGTCTTCCTCAGGTTCTTCCTCCTCGCCGATATCCTGCAGCCCGTCGGTGGAGCCGGTCATATTATTGACGGTGGCGGCGGGAGAGACTGCGTTGGGGGTGGCTTGTTCGAGCGATGCTGGGTCGGGGAGAAGGAGCGGTTCGATGGTGACGCTGGCCGGTAATGACGTGAGAGACGCTGAGAGGTTGTGGTGCGAGAGCGTCGGGGAATCTTCAGGATGCCCTATACAGAAGGATAAACAGTAAGCGCTTGTACAGGAAGAACAAGAAGAGTAAGGCCGGAGCAGTCCCGCCATCGATGCCCTGACATACGCGCGCCAACTCAATGATGCTCGCGCAATCGGATGACGGCATGATCAGTGGCGCATACAACGGAATCGATCACCCAAAGTCAATCAGAACATCAAAAACGCACCTCCTCGGCTGCTCAAACTCGCGCGTCTTGCCCAAACCGGGCTCTCCATCACGGCATCCCAGTCTTCCCAATAGCCATAAGCCTTCCGTCCGCCGTCCTCTTCTACCTCTTCATCGTCTTCATCTGCAGGATCTGGCGATCCCGAGGTATCGAGCGCGGACGAACCAGATGTCAGCCGCCTCTTTCTCCGTCCACGCATAACCAGGCCTTCATCTTCTCCCTCGCCGTCGCGCTTGCCCAAATAATAACCAATCCACTCCATATCTACATCCACATCCAGCTCTGGAGGCACACCCAGCGCACCCTTGAACCGCTCCCAAATAAGTTCCGAATGGAACATGACACATCTGCGAACAAGGACCGCGAATAAGAAATCGGGGTACGTCTGACGGGTGGATGTCGAGAGAAAGTTCTGGAGCTGGGCATAGGTCCAGTCGCGGGGATCCAGGGGTAGGGATTCGGGGGTGGCATCAGACGGTGGCGGGACATCGTCCTTTTTGGGAAAGGTCTGCGCGAGAAGCGCGAGTAACTTCACGGTGGGCGGGTTCGAAATGAGCGTCGCGACCTCAGCTGGGCGGTCGATGAACGGGAGGTAAATTTCGTCAGGAAGAGGAGTGAATGTGGCGGGTGCAGTGCCTTGTGACGCCGCCGTGCTCAAAGCGGTTAGCTGGTCTTTCGCCGTCGGGGACGGTGAATCATAAGGAGACCGTGAGGGAGATTGGGTGCGGCCGCCAGGGGAGTATGAGTGGGGCTGGGCCTGTAGCGTAGCGATGGAGGGCGGTAAAGCATTGGGATCGGTCGATTGGCGGGCGAGGTCGACGAGCTGGTCGGGTGTTAGACGAGGCTTTTCCTTTAGCGGCTGATGGTGCTTTTGCTGGCGGGAGAGGGTTGGAGACGACGGACGAAGGCGAGGCGAAGACGTTGGAGACGGTAGGCCGCGGTCACTCGAATTTGAGCTAGACGGTGCTTGGTTCGAGTTGTTGAAGGACGTGAATGCGAACGACATCCTCTCTGAGCCATCCTGAGATCTACGGCCATGACCGTGGTGGTGGCCATGCCTGCGCGGGGGCTCCTGCAAGGCGATCGAGCCACCTGCTGGGTTCTGGAACGGGTTGACGGCCTGGGTTGGGACACGGACGATGGTGAGGATGCTGGAGGAGGATCTGTTTGGATCGACATTTATATGTGCGTGTTTCCCGTATGCGTCTGACGCTGAGACTGATCCCCGACGTGTCTGGACGTGCTTGTGCTGGTGCATGGCGGCGGGGAAGTAGGATGCTCTGGCGGGGGCAGTGTGGGAAGGGGAGTGTGCTGGGGAGTGGGAGGGGAGAGGACTGGAAGGGAAGAGGGACGCCATCGATTCTTCTATAAGTCGCGATTGGGAAAGAGGGTGAGCTTACTGGGGAGCATGGGGAACATGCGGGGAAAGACGGTCATAGATGAGCGTGAGTACCTTCCATGAATGGCTGGCGTGAACCAGTAATTACGTCATGATGGCCCGTGCACAAACGTAAACAGCTATACCATCCGGTTTCCGCTGCGAAGCTGTTACTGCTGGCGATCTGCGAGTTCCTGGGCACACCAGTACTCTTGAAGTAGATATACGCGCATTAATTCTGTCCAACATACAACAGACATCAATCAGTGGTCTTGGCGTGAATACTCTGACAGTAAAAACAATTTCCAGCTCACGTTCGATGCTTCGCGGCAGCTAAAATAGTTCACGCCTGAGTCATGTGGCAGCCTTGATGGAAGCCGGACCAGGGCGAACTCTCAGGAAGTAAGTGTGTGAATGGCTATGGGCGCTAGCCAGCTGGCTTCGTGGGTTCTTCGTAATGATCTAGTCCGCAAGGGAGTACTGGAGGGGCGAGGGGGAGAGGGGAGAGCAGTAGTGGGGCATGAAGGGAGAGATGGGGGGGAGGGAAGAATGAAGATAGCAAGTTGAACGGTCTGCTTTTATAGATGCAATGTTTGTCGCAGTTTGTGACTTGAATAGTGAGCGACGGCGCATAGCAGACTAGATATATGCGCTGGTTATGTGCTTATAGGTTTGTGGCAGGCGATAGATTAGTGGAGACGATTGCATGTCAGCAGGATGGGAGACGGTCCACGCTGGACCGCGCCGCGTCTTCGACCAACGATCATGTGATCGCGAGTAACAGGGGTCGACTTCCAGCTGCTGGTTGATGAAAATCATTCAGCTTTGAGCGATGGGGAAAATATACATGCTGAGATTCCTCTACACATCACTCAGTGTGTGAATTGCAGATGAATAGTCCTCTTATATCGACAAATAGTTCTTTCCTTTCGCTCAAGATACACACATTCCACCACAGAATTCCATTCAGGAAACAAAATGATAAATAACAACACATTTTCATCCACTGTGTACCCCTACTGCATATGGAACCAAAAGACAAACCACTTCCCCTACCCCCAGTCCCACATTTCCCCATTCCCACATTTCTCTTGACCTTTCCACCGTATTCTTAAACGAAAGGCAGGAGAGCCTCGGGGAGGATCCGCGGGATCGACGCGCCGTTGGGCGGCTCGATGGATTGGAAGTACTAATCGATCATCCCCAATCAAACCCAAACCCAAACCCACCAACCAACCAATTCAATCAGCCAATCAATCATAAAAGCATCAGTCAGTACGCGTCACTGAGCACGATCGACGATCAAGGGTATGGAGGGAGAAGACTCACGTTGCCCCACCACGGCCCAGCGGCCCACCACAGCGCGCCGATCCAGACGCCCGACTCCTGCATGTACTGCAGCGCGCCTTTGACGGCCGAGATGCAGTCATCTGTCCACCGTCACCGATAACGATAATAATTCGCATGAGACAAACGATGAAATATAGATAGAGGGGGGAGGGAGCGCACCGTTAGACCCGGCGCCGAGCTCGCCGAGGAAGCCCTTGAAGCCTGTTTGCTGGAGCCACGCGGTGGCGGCCTGCAGGCGCTCCGCGCCGATGGTGGGCGAGACACAGGTCGGGGAGGTGCCCGAGCCGTCGGTGTCGAGGTATTGGTGCATTTCTATATTGCGTACGTTGGGGGAGAGGGAATGCATGATGTTAAATGATGTTAGATGATGATGATGATGATGATGATGATGATGATGTTAAATGATGATAATAACAGTGGAAGGGGCGAGGAGGGCGTACGTACCGATGGCGATGTTGTTCAAGGGATCGGTGATGGAGGTGAAGGCGGCGGAGTTGCCGGAGGAGACCCAGGCTGTGTGTGGAGGTAGTTAGTTGCGTCTTCGAAATCGAAAGACGGCGGAGGGGGTGGTGAGGGGATGCGGCTTACTCCAGGCGCCAGTCCAAGCGGTTCCTAGGGAAAGACGGGGAATCGGTGAGTGTGAGTGTCTGAGGATGGATTACGGAGGGCATAAAAATGACGAGATGCTGACCTTCGACGAGGATGAGCTGCTTAGCTCCTGCTGAGCGGATACCGTTGATAGCAGCTTGGTTCTAAAGGCCATGGAAATGAATGCAAGTTGAGGTTACGATCATACGACTGGTAGGGGCACGCACCAGAGCCAGGGCATCAGTAGCGGGAATCGAGTGCGGCTCGTTGATGACGTCGAAGATGACCTTGTCGTTGTTAACCTGTCACGATCGCGCACACTCAGTACTCTGACATCCGAACACACAATACGGTGATAGAAGACGCACAAAGACCGTAGCGAGATTCTTCCACCCTAGAAACTGGCAATGTCAATGACAATGTGAGTTCGCAAGGATACAATTCCTATTCAGGAGGCTTGGGGCGCACAAGTAGCGAAGCTACACGAGTCGAGTCGTTGGTGAGGTGTCGCCAGGATGGGGGAAATGGGAGACGTACTCAGCGTAGTTGGTGATGACGTTCCCGTAGTAGCGGGCGTAGTTGTGGGCTGCGCGATGCCAGAGGCGTTAGCTACGTCCTCGTCACGCAAGAGAAACGCGCAGAGCCTACGTTCGATGATCGCGAAGGCGCCTTTTGTGAGCGTGATAGTAGTTGACAGGTCTTTAATACAAGGAACGCATGAGGAAATGCGGGATGCGTGCGGAGGAGGCGGCTATTACCTCTGTGAGCCCGCTGAGGTACGCGGCGTCGAAGTTGGGGGACGCGAGCCCGACGGTGTCCGGGCTGAGCCGCTCCAGCTTGAACGCGACGCGGAACGTAGTTGAACCCTTTCCCGACGAAGAACTATACCCGCAAACAGCCCAGAGTCAGCACACACACACCAAATATCGTAGTACCGCAGAAGCAGCAAACGAGAGGAACGAGAAGGTAGAGACAACTCACGTCGATCGACGAGGGCGAGGGCCACGTATAGTGCGTGCCGAGCACGCCGGGGAGGACGTTCTCCCCGAACTCGGCGCACGACTGGTTGACGCCGAAGTACTTGAACTTGGTGCTGGTGGGGTTTGGCGCGGAGGAGGTCGTGGAGACGGGCTGCGAGCTCGTGGGCGTCGCGGAGGAGACTGAGGAGACTGAGGAGCTCGTGCCGGGGTTGGGGTTCGTGCCTGGGAGGCATTGGGAGTACCCTGGTGTACGTGGCGGTGAAGAGGTCAGTATAGTATGATAGGTATGATGTGTGAGAAGGAGGAGTAGGGAGGGAGGGAGGACTAACATTGGTTGGAGAATTGGCAGTACGCTCCTTGCACACACGTAGTATCGCCAGTGAAGTTTTCACCCTAAGCGACGAGAGGGGTCAGCGTCACCGTATATCGTCTAGGTGTATAGGTCGAGAGGGAGGTTGAGAGAGGGTTCCTGCTTACACCACATTGTCCCCAGACGGGCGTAGCAGCGAGAGCCGGGGCGATGCAGGCGGTCAAGACGATCAACGCAGAGAAGAAAGACTTCATCTCTGCAATCTAGGCGTTTGGGTAACAAACTATGCAGCAGCTCCGCTACCCCAGCTTTATGTATGTGCTCTATCGGCACCGTCGCGCACTGACTGCTGGCAACCGGTGGACTTCAGGGAGGATCGACGTCGGGTGTACATAGGATGCCCAGAGATGCGCGGAGATGCGCGCACAAGCCCTGGTTATGCATCCGCCAATACGCCGAATTGTTTCCCTGGAACATGGGACGGTTATCGTCACCTATGTACAATTAAGCGCAGATGAACGACGCCGATGTTCGGGAATAAGCAATCGGTGTTTATGCATTATGCAGCGTGCCTAAAGTGGCGAAGTATCGAACCCTCGTGCCACGGGTAGGGCTGGATGCTCTTCTTGATGGAACAGTGTCTATCATCAAGTTATACCCCCGCAGGCGATCATACGACTGGCAGCCACCCGAGGATTATCCCAGTAAGTGTCCTGGAGACGAGGAAACAGGCTGAAATTTGGAGATTATTAGCTAGGCAAGTCGATGAACACGCTGTCGGGGCTCACCATATTATCTGAGTCCAATGCATATCACTACTACATAAATATGAGGTATTGTAATTCGGATGGTGGTGAAAGTTGGAAAGCGTAAGTGGTACGCACTCGAAAGGAAGTGAACTGGCTCGCCTTAGGCTCGTCGATCACGTGGGCGCATTTTGTCGATCAACGGATTCGGCTATTCAATTCAACCTTCCACTCCGGTGAAAGCACAGTCTCACTCTGGCCAAACTCTCTGGTGCTGCTCGACCTACATAAAATTCACACTAAATTAAGGAATTGCGTAGAAGCACACCCCATCCAAAATGACTCGTACATCCACGCTAGTAACTTGCCAGCTGGCAGCACAGATCGTACTGGCATTAGATCCGATAGATGCTAGCCGCGCACTCACGCAGATAGGACACCCATAAGCCCGTATTGCCGTATAATTTGGATGCCAAGTGAGTGAACTTGCGATATAAATCCACAGGGAGGAACTTGGCATGACACTGATCCCGAATGCCATGTGTAGCTGACGGTGGTCTATGCATGAATAGATGAACAGACGGAAACTCGTCGGTGTTCCCCTTCGCGTCCTGACTCTGGGTGCCTGATGGACGGAGGACTGGATGAGGTGAGGACCGTAAGGGAGAGGTAGTCCGTATGGAGGAGTTGGTCCGGCTGTTGTGTCGCCTAATCCGGAGTCAACACGATTCGAGACCGACACACGGATAAATCAGCACGCGACCGAGGATCCTAAGGCACATATAGCCTCCATGATATTAGCTGACCGCGACGGTAGTTCTGTACGAGGACAGATGAGGACGCCGAAGAAGAAGTACCTTCTCGTCATCGGGGAACGGGAGCTCTTCGGCATCGTGAACATTGTCATGTTGACATTCCAAAGCAGACTAACGACCTCTTGCGACTGTATGGCAGGTATTTCCGCGTAGGACTATATAACCTGGCGCGACTGTCGAGGAGTCGCATCGGTTTCATACCAGAAGCTTCTTACAGCCTCTGTTCTAGTCCTCTGAATACCTCGTCACAATGTTCCGCACTGCTGCTCTCACCGCTTTCACTCTCGCTGCTGTCGTTCTCGGTCAGCAAGTCGGCACTTTGACGGCTGAAAACCATCCCTGCTCTCTCAATCCAGCAGTGCACGGCTACTAGCTGCACCACCCAACAAAAATCAGTCGTACTTGATTCTAACTGGCGATGGACTCACTCCACTGCCAGTGCAACCGTAAGTGTCATATTCTGCGCTAGGTCCTTTCTCCTCATTCCTCGATCACGCAGAACTGCTACACCGGAAACACCTGGGACCCGTCTCTTTGCCCAGACCCAACCACTTGCGCCACCAACTGTGCCGTCGATGGTGCTGACTACAGTGGAACGTACGGTATCACTACATCCGGCAATGCGCTCACCCTCCGTTTCGTCACCAACGGTCCATACTCGACGAACATCGGTTCGCGTGTCTATCTCTTGGATGATGCCGATCATTACAAGATGTTCGACCTGAAGAACCAGGAGTTCACATTCGACGTCGATATGTCTGGCCTTCCCTGCGGTTTGAACGGTGCTCTGTACTTCTCCGAGATGCCCGCTGATGGAGGCAAAGCTGCCCACCCTAGCAACAAAGTAAGACCACTGCTTTCTTGTCGAGTTTGAATGATGTCTGACATACTATCCTAGGCCTGGTGCGAAATACGGAACTGGCTACTGCGACGCCCAGTGCCCCCATGACATCAAGTGGATCAATGGCGAGGTAAGGTTTTATTTGCAAGGGCGACGCGCGATTGGATCTGACATTGTATTTCGCAGGCCAACATCCTCGACTGGTCCACATCTGCCACTGACGCCAACGCCGGCAACGGCAGATACGGAGCATGCTGCTCTGAGATGGATATCTGGGAAGCCAACTCCGAGGCCACTGCTTACACTCCTCACGTCTGCCGCGACGAGGGTCTCTACCGCTGCTCTGGGACTGATTGTGGCGATGGCGACAACCGCTACGGAGGAGTCTGCGACAAGGATGGATGCGATTTCAACTCGTACCGCATGGGTGACAAGAACTTCCTCGGGCGTGGCAAGACGATCGACACCACGAAGAAGATCACTGTCGTCACACAGTAAGTATCGCTTGAGTATCTTCACCTGCCCCGACGACTAACAGTCTGGTTATAGGTTCATTACTGACGACAACACAGCCTCGGGCAACCTCGTGGAGATCCGCCGTGTCTACGTTACAAGACGGCGTCACCTACCAGAACTCGTTCTCTACCTTCCCCTCGCTCTCTCAATACAACTCCATCTCTGACAACTTCTGTGTCGCCCAGAAGACATTGTTCGGCGATAACCAGTACTACAACACACACGGTGGCACGGCGGGGATGGGCGATGCGATGGCGAACGGCATGGTGCTGATCATGTCTCTCTGGAGCGATCACGCTGCTCACATGCTCTGGCTCGACTCTGATTACCCGCTCGACAAGAGCCCGTCTGAGCCTGGTGTTTCTCGTGGCGCTTGCGCTACTAGCACTGGAAACCCCGACGATGTTGTGGCGAACCACCCGAACGCATCTGTGACATTCTCGAACATCAAGTATGGGCCGATCGGTTCTACATACGGCGGCACCACGCCTCCCGCCTCTTCCGTGAACACCTCTGTACCTCCCGTCACCTCGACCACCTCCTCTGGGACGACCACCCCCACTGGATCTACCGGCACGGTTCCCAAATGGGGACAATGTGGTGGTGAGTAACGTCATCCCACCATGATAGTCCTTGTCATTCTGAGTTCGTAACTACAGGCAATGGTTACACCGGACCCACCACTTGCGTTGCTGGTTCAACGTGCACATACAGCAACGACTGTAAGTTTCCTCTCAGTCGTTTCTCACATTGTGATACTCACCTCCCTCCGTATAGGGTACTCTCAATGCTTGTAAACACCGCGAAATAATTTCTTGTTGTGCTAGCCACGACTCCGTCTCTCCTTTTGCGTGAATGTATTTATCTCATGTTTTACTATTTTCGTTTGTACTTTGTGGCCATATATCTAGTCAGAACCAGCTGCAGGAGGAATGCTCATAACTACGCAGTGACCATCAGTGACCCACATATGTAGAGAATCAAGAAGTTATGACCTGTCTGAGTTCACCCAGTCCAATTGTAAGAGCCACTCCTCAATCTAGACTTACTTGCAAACTCATTTTCCAATCATGACATCTACTCTGATGATGGCTTATCCCCTGGCAGATGGCTGCTAGGTCCTGGCTTATCAGACTCTTCTTCTCAGTGCATGTCAGAGAGTCCTATATCAGACCAAGAACAGGATGTTGAGGGAGAATACACCCTGGAGTGGTATATTTTTTCAAGGATCAACGATTTGAGTAAAAGTAACCAAGAATAGGAGTGAATTAGGAGAGTTCTCACAATCAATACAAATCTACCACGGTCAGAATCCGGCTCAGGGCCTGACGGAGTAAATTTCTTGTAGTGCCGATCCCGTATTCCTTGACCACCTCGACATGTTGCCTCGTCACCTTCAAAGCTTCGCTGCACGTTATGCCTGCCGTCGTTCGCTGCAGCGTCAAATGCTGCACCCGTCGAGGGTCTTGCCCGCCGCTACATTCCACTCCTCTCCCTCCCGACTCAACGAGATGCCGAAATCACCCTTCCAGACGTTCGTAGACGTTCTAAGAGACGAACTGCGCAAAAATCGGGAACTGCAAGAGAATGTCAAGCAGCTGCAGGGCGATGTTGATAAGCTCCAGGACTCAGAGGCTATGAAAAAGGCCCGCGCAGCTTATGAACGCGCCAGAGTGAGTTGTCTGCGTAATAGGGATTCGAATGGTTCTCTGACTGAATTTGACGATTAGCTCACGTCGAGCATCAAAGAAAACCCTCGTCTACGGGCTGCAGCAGAAGAGCTGAAGAAGACGGGTGTCAAAGTTGGTGATGCCGTTTCAGAAGCACTGAAGACGATGGAGGAAAGTGAAGTCATGCGCGCGGTGCGTGTCAGAACTATTGTATTGTCAAGTCAATGGACTGATTATCTTGATGTTAGATATCAAAAGCCTCGGCAGCGGTTTCCTCCACGATTGCTTCGACTACTGAGCCAATACGGAAGACGGCCGCGTACAAGGCTCTTGCCGACACCGTGGTCGACGCGCTTGACGACAGCGGGAGTGCGAAGCATGCTGGGTTTGAAGAAAAAGAGGCTCGTAGGCTGCGACGGCAAAGACGCTTGGCGAAGGCTGGCAAGGACGGAGGACTAGGGCCAGGCAGGCTTGCTCCAAATCCTGAGTAAGCACGATATCAACCGACTGAAGTTGTCTTACGCGTCTTTCTTCTATCAGAGCCGGTTCGTCGCTTGTTCTGCACAAAGATTCGCCCAAGCAGGAGAAATGGAACCGCTTGAAGGACGAAAATCCGCTGCTGCGCTCATATTTCTCGTTGAAGCAGCAGTACGACGAATCGGAACACCCAGTCGTTGCTTCGGTGCGGAATGTGACGGATACGATCGGCTCGTGGTTTGATGAGAACGAGACGGCGCAAGTCGCGCGTTTGATGAAGTCCATGGATCCGACTTTCAACCGGGAGAGCTTTGAGAGGGAGCTACGGGAGTACATTGTCCCTGAGGTGGTTGATGCGTACCTAAGTGCTGATCAAGAGGCCCTCAAAGCTTGGTGTGGGGAGGCGGTGAGCAAAGCCATCTTTCCATTCTCTCTGATACTGAACTTGACCCAGACATACAACGTGCTTTGGGCGACAATGGAGCAGTATCTGCGACAAGGGCTTGTCAGTGATAGCAAAGTCCTGGATATTCGTCAAGTTGATGTGAGTGTCTTCGCGACGTCTATATTTGACACGTTTTCATGTTTTGAAATACCCAGGTCTCCGACGGCAAAGTCCTCGACAACAATATCCCGGTATACATCGTTTCCTTCTCGACGCAAGAGGTCCTCTTGTTCCGAAACGTGAAGACTGGGGAGGTGGTTGTCGGCGCGGAGGATAAGGTAGAGCAGTGTATGTATGTGGCAGCTGTCACGCGAGTGGAAGAGGAATTGGACAACGAGTTGACGGGCGGTTGGAAGGTTGTTGAGGTGCGTCTCACGCCCCACTATCGCTCCCTCTTGAATTAATATTTCCCTTTTCCAGATGGCCAGGAGGTCTGCCAGGGCATATCTATGATCTGGCTCTCAAAAGTACTGCCCAATCCACCCAGGATTTTATCATCTAATATTCGACTCATATCTCAGCACTAATCTTCGTTTGCTTTCGTGCATATCTTTATATCCCAACTCACAGTTTACATAGACACCTTCACAATTTACACATGTCAAACAAGCACGCCTTCGTTTCATGAATTCTGCGTGATGCCCGCGTGTATGTCTGTGGCCGCCCTCCCGGTCGAGGGTGTTCGCAACAGCGGTCATTCGGCAGGACGGGGACCACCACAGTCGCTGTCCATGCGGTGAACTTTAACCCAACCCAAAGGCACGAATTGCCAACAACAGAACGTGGCAACGCGAATGATAGTGCTGCTATTCCTGAGGAAAGGGGGCCTCGGTGCGGAGGTTCACGGCGCGCGATGCTTTCCGCTTTTCAAGCTCGTCGGTCCCGCTGGGCCCCTTTCAGCCACCTCCAGAGACATATCCAGGTGAACGTGCCGAGGTGACGCCTACTTGGGAGACCCTTGGACAGATGGACCTCGGTAGGTTAATGGCCAGACGATACTCAGTATATGACGCAACCCAGATCCGACCAACTCGCTATCAGCGCTCGAAGCTTCGTGTTCCTGCCGAGGATGATGGCATAGGCACATCTGCCTCGATTCTATGAATATACAAGTCCACCGCCCGAGCCAACGGCACAAGTGTTGAAACGTTGAATTGTGATGGGTACTGGTAGGGTACTTGTTCGGCGAAGCATGGCAGTGGGTCGACTCACAATGTCGGTCTGGTCGCTCGAGAGAGATTGTCGATTTAGTATGGCGCGCTGGTAAGTATGAACCCACCCGGCTGCTCGCCATCGGCGAAGAATATGCATCCGCTAACGGGAACGGGTAGTAAGTAGTATCTGGACCCGACGCACCCTCACAGTGACGGGACTACGAGTTTTCTTCCCACGGGTAGCCACAACCACCTGAAAAAGATTGACTGGCGACTGAGAGGGTACCCTGCTCTCACGCGGTGTGCAGCCAATTGGATAGTATCTCTTGGTTATCACATTTGCGCAAATATTCCGTTGTGGTACCCCCACAGTCACCTTATATGGTTCTGCATCCACTTTCCAAAAGCCGCACCGTTTCGCCTCCTCACCTCCCCTTTCCCGCGGAATTCCAGCGACCATAATGTCCTCGCCAGACGATCTGCCAATGGATACCGACCCCGTCGCCGACGAGATCAACTGTGGATCAGGCGGCGGAGCAGATACACTCTTCGGATTGCGGGTTGCATCGATATTCATCATAATGGTCGGAAGTACTGCAGGGGCCTTGTTCCCTGTCCTAGCAAGGCGCTCATCCTGGCTTCACGTCCCTAAAAGCATGTTCGAGTAAGCAAACGATGCGCTTCTCTCACACCATTAATTGTTGAACGAGCCTCATTAGCTTCGCGAAGTACTTTGGATCAGGCGTCATCGTGAGTTAATGCAGGAAGAGAAACAGGATTCCTTCTAAGGGGGTGTTGTAGATCGCGACGGCCTTCATACATCTTCTAGATCCCGCCCTCGAAGCGCTAGGGTCCGAATGCTTGGCCCCGGGTTGGAGTGAATATGTGAGTTCGCAATTTGTTTTCCACGCAGCAACCCTAGATCACCGCCTCGTAGCCATACGCTTTGGCTCTATGTCTTCTGAGCATATTCATGATATTCATCGTGGAGTTGATTGCATTCCGATGGGGGACAGCGAAGTTGGCGAAGCTGGGGTTGCGCCATGGTACGTCCGTTATTCCTGAGGCGACCAGCGCGAAATGAACCGTTTGTAGATCCTCACGGTCATAACGTCGGCTCCCATGTATCCCATGGGCCAGAGGGAGAACTGATCAACGATGTGGAGAAGACAAAAGCCGACGTTGAATCGCAGGATTCTAGTAATCCACGATACACGGAATCGGCCATGACGCAGATCATTGGCGTAGCGATTCTAGAATTTGGCGTGACCCTCCACAGGTAAGTGCCTTCGACCTTGTTTTGAATTACAGGCCTGACGAAGGGTTTAGCGTACTTATTGGCTTGACACTTGCAGGTCGACGAAGATTTCAAGATTCTGCTAGTAGTGCTTGTTTTCCACCGTAAGCGGATGCCATGTATACAGCGAAAGAACGCAAGCTCATACCTCCTCACTAGAAACGTTCGAAGGTCTTGGAGTTGGATCCCGACTTGCGTTCCTCCACCTCCCTCCGAAGTACGATTGGGTCCCCCTATTTGGCGCCATCCTCTACGGACTTACGACACCTATTGGCATTGCTGCCGGTCTTGGAGTGCGCACTACCTACAACCCAGGTAGCACAACGGCGTCCATAGTCAGCGGAGTCATGGACGCGCTGAGTGCAGGAATTTTGTTGTACACTGGCTTAGTTGAGGTGAGCCGATCTCGCTTTGGGCGGGGTGATTCGAAGACTAACGATATTCCCAGCTGCTTGCCCACGATTTCTTGTTCAACAAGGAGATGATGAACGCTTCCAATAGTAAATTAGCGTATGCCTTGGGAAGCATGTTGCTTGGTTGCGGCTTGATGGCGCTACTAGGCAAATGGGCCTGATCTATACATCGATTTATGTAAAGGACAATGTACTCACCGATGTACTTACTATACTTACGACTGTAACACTTTTTTCGTTCTTGTTCTTGTTCCTTGAAGTCGTTGTCAATAGGATAGAAGTCATTGGTCACGTGTCATTTCTGGGTAGATTACCTTGGAACGCGATTTGTAAGGCTTCAATATTTCTTCAATCCTCTAGCGATGGCAGAGACGTCGAGGGACTCGAAGAACTCGAAGAAGGATTCTCTCCCACCTGGAATTGTGCTAGGCCCCGACGGGAAGCCATGCAAAATATGTACTAGCAACGCAACGTTCCGACAATGGAAACAACTCGCAGCAAAGCAAGAAAGCCAGTCCTCGTCTAAGCCAGCAGGGGGCGCAAGTGCTGCCGCCGCTGTTGGTGCTGCCGCCGTCGCCACGGCCACTACAACAACTTCCCGGTAGCGATGGCGCAAAGCGACCGGATGACTGTCCCCCAGACGTCGAACAACTCGGCCGGGCTACTTGGACGTTCCTCCACACCACCGCCGCGTACTACCCCGAACGGCCGACTCCCGTCCAGCGCACGAACATGCTGTCGCTCTTACGCTCGCTTCCCATATTGTATCCGTGCTCGTGGTGTGCGTCGCATTTGGAGGAGAATATCAAGGATCACCCCCCGGACGTGAGCGGGCGCCTGGCACTCAGCCGGTGGTTGTGCGAGAGACATAATGATGTTAATGAGCGGTTGGGGAAGCAGCGGTTTGATTGTGCGAAGACGGACGAGCGGTGGAAGGATGGCCCCGCGGATGGTAGCTGCGACTGAGGCATGATGGTAGATGTGAGTTCACATTCGGTCATGGTGTATACTTATTCAATCATGTACAGTCATAGCTGTGGTCTTCTATCAGCCTGTGATCATAATAATCCCATCTCCCACAAATTCTGCGATTCGGCACGACTTGGTCAGACCTGTCAAGGAGGACGCCTCGATGCACAGCAAACTACACATCCTGTTGCTCGAGGACAGATGCAGTTGAAAGGTAAGTGATCGCTCAGCGGCGAGGTTTGTGTAAGAACTACCAGGCTTAGATCTGCTTGATAACTCCCCAATTTCATTCAAGGAGTGGGGCATTCTCCTTCTTGATACTAAGTGGTAAGCTGTTTACTCTCAGTGCAGTCCTTCGACGTTGTCTTGGCTTCATCCTTTAAGTATAGTGTTGGTCACAAAGGATCGTATTTCACATTTAAGAGGTATACAAATAGCCATGACTAGCACGGCGCGACAAATAAATTATTTCAGTGTCATTCAAAGGCATTGGGAGTACCCTAAGAGGGTGATTAGCACTTGGGTACGGGCGTTGAATAAGAGTAAATAACTCACATTCGTTGACGACAGTGCAAGTACCAGCGGCACAAGCGGTGGGGCCAGTGTAGCCATTGCCTAGGAGAAAGGGTAAGCCAGCAGCTTCTAGTCAAGACCGATAATGCTTACCACCGCATTGTCCCCACTGTGGAACCGTGCCAGTTGGGGTAGAGGGGCCCGCGCTAGTGCTCGTGACGGGGGTCTGCGAGGTGACGGGGGTGGAAGAGGTCGGCGGGTTTCCGCTACCACTGAAGGTGGATCCGTGTGGGCCGAACTTGATGTTCGAGAAGGTTACGGAGGCGCTGCCGTGGTTGGCGACCATGTCGTCGGGGTCTCCGGAGGTCGTTGGGCAAGCGCCGCGGGACACACCAGGCTCAGAGGGGTCCTTGTCGAGCGGGAAGTCGGAGTCGAGCCAGAGCATGTGCGCGGCGTGGTCACTCCAGAGAGACATGATGAGGACCATGCCGTTGGCCAAGGAGTCACCCATCTTCTCAGTTCCGCCCTGGAGGTTGTAGTACTGGTTGTCGTTGAACAGGGTCTTTTGGGCGACGCAGAATTCGTCGGAGATGGAGTTGTATTGGCTCAATGAAGGGAAGGTGGCGAAGGAGTTCTGGTAGGTGACACCGTCCTGAACGTAGACGCGGCGGATCTCGACGAGAGCGCCATTGTCAGTGTTGCCCTCAGTGATGAATCTAGAATGAAGTTCTGAGATCAGCGACCGTTATCATGATAGGCTATATGGGTGCGTACTGAGTGACAACAGTAATCTTTTTGGTAGTGTCGATGGTCTTGCCCGGGCCAAGGAAGCTTGGGTCGCCCATACGGAAGGAGTTGAAGTCACAACCATCCTTGTCGCAGACACTGCTGTAGCGGTCGTTGCCATCACCACACTCCAGACCCTCGCAGCGGAAGAGGCCGGGATCGCGGCAGACGTGAGGAGTGTAAGCAGTGGCTTCAGAGTTGGCCTCCCAGATGTCCATCTCAGCGCAGCAGGCTCCGTAGCGGCCATTGCCAGCGTTATCGTCAGTTCCAGAAGGGTTCCAGTCAAGGACGTTAGCCTAGGATAAGGATAAGCATGTTGTATATTTCACATCGAAGCATGATATTACCTCGCCATTGATCCACTTGATGTCGTGGGGGCACTGGGCGTCACAGTAGCCAGTTCCGTATTTGGCTCCAGCCTTGCGAAGATAGATTAGTAGTCGTTCAGTTCCTAGTAAAGCTTCTGCTTACATTGTTGCCAGCGTTGGCTGCCTTCCCTCCATCAGCGGCCATCTCGGAGAAGTAGAGCGCGCCGTTGAGGCCACAGGGCAAACCCGACATGTCAACGTCGAAAGTGAACTCCTTGTTCTTGAGATTGAAGATCTTGTAGGTATCGGCATTGTCCATGAGGTAGACACGCGATCCAACGTTGGTGGAGTAAGCTCCGGTGGTAACGAAGCGGAGCGTGAGTGCGTTTCCGCTCGTGGTGATACCGTATGTGCTGCTGTAATCGGCGCCATCGATAGCGCAGTTGCTCGCGCAAGTGGTAGGGTCCGGGCAAAGAACGGGGTCCCAAGAGTTGCCGGTGTAGCAGTTCTGAGCGAGTAATCAGATTGAGAACCAATACATTCATTTCCAAATCGAAGCTTTCACTTACATCCGATCCAGATGTGGAGTGGGTCCAGCGCCAGTTAGAGTCGAGCACGACTGACTTTTGCTGATTCGTGCATCCGCTGGCGGTACATTCCTGGATGGTGATGGGGGGATGGGTTTCAGTTGTCAAGGTGCCGACTTGCTGGCCGAGGACTACGGCAGCGTAGGTGAAAGCGACGAGAGCAGCAGAGCGGAACATTTTTCTTTTGTTGGTGGGTTGTGTAGAAACCAAGGCGAGGAAGCTTGTTGGTTATGGAACTGATGAAGAATACTCCCTCATCGCAGGCAGTTTATATACCTGAACACGGATAATATCTGGCAATGGTAGTCAGGTATACTGTCTTGACCAAGCCCAATTTTTGGGCATGGCATAGGTGGACTGCTGCATATGAGGCCGAAAAGGAACCGGCGACATCTAAGACTTGTTATGATGCCGTGCACAGGATGATTGCCTCGAATCCTGCTAAGTAAAACGGGGGCTATACGATCCATGAAAGTTGCCACTCTTCGCGCCGCAACCATGATCAGAGCATAACCATCCTCGAGCAATGCGAGCCCTTGAACTTGGTTCAAAGTGATGATAACACCTGAAACTCATTTATCTGGGTAATGATTGTCAGATCCCAGAAGTTCAAAATGCAAGTTCAGAACTGACCAAGACCATCACGTACAAGATCGCCACCCGAGAAGATTCCGCCAGCGTAAAGATGTTCGATAATGTGCGCAAGCCGCATACCAAGCAATTGTGGGCGTGATCATGTTGTAGCTCTGTTCCGGACTCCCGACGTCCGAGTCACCCTGTCACAGCGTCACACTGAACCTCAGCTTCAACCGTTGCACGTTTCTGCCTGTATCATCTCCGTGTGCACGATCAGAGAAGCAGTTTTCGACGGGTAAGGCTTCTCAACTTACCACCCGAGAGCGGGCCTAGCTGAATGACATGTCCCCAAGTAGAAGCTGATTGCCTGAAGGCAGCGTAGTACCCCGGTCGGTGCTGCTGGAGTGATCCAAGAGCTTCCCGAGATGTCCCCGCTAGCCCCACACCTTTGCCAGCAAGAGAGCCATCCCTGGGCCAAGCAATCTAATGTGGAATACTGTTGGAGATGTTAGGAGAATTGCGCTCCACTACGACGTTCGTGTGAAGGGGAGATAAGGAATCATTATTTCAGGCTCAGCGGCTGGTCGACATCCATGGAGATGTGAATAGCTTACTACCTAGTTCGAGACGGCATCTTATGCCCAAGAGCATGTCGACCTTCGATAATACGTGGAACAGGGAGCAGCAATCAGATAGCGTCGCATTCCATATTCGATAACTTGTCTCTATGCGAAATCTGTCTCACCTCAGGGAGGTCATGAAGAAATGAAATGCCTAGGCAAGCCCATTCTGTCCATTATCCATGTTCATGTCCAAACCCTGTTAACGAATACTATCGTAGATCAATGCTAGGCCCGCTGGTACCGAGGGACCGCCAGTGATCAAATGGTCTTGGCTCATGTGAACGAGCTTCGATATAATCGAAGCTTATTTAGGGGCAAGCCTTCGTGCGCATGACGCAAGGAGGACTTCTATGGAGGCAGCCAACAGGCATCCACTTCTCGGACACATGGGCAATCAACTCAGTCCCGCTCACGTTCAGTCGAGGAAGTGCCCTACACCAGGCTTCTTCTCTGTTCTAGGCATGGTCTTTGTTGATTAAATTCTATTGATTTCATGGCGGCCCGCTGTGGCCATATTTTCAACTTCTCGGTTTACCGAGGATTGTCCAATTCTCTATAAATGTCTACAGAATAGGATGAGTTGGATAGGTACTCCCCGTGGAACGAAAATCGAAGATGGTCCCCAGTGTCGTTATCCTAGCGACCATTGCGGTCGTTGCGCCCATTACTCGTGTTCAATCACTCCCAGCTGCTGCCCCTACAGCACTACCTTCCAGGTCGACGGGACGGCTACCAGCACTCGGGCAAGCATGGTCCATTATCGCCCAAGTATCCAGATTACTTACACTTCTTCATCGCAGATGGAACTCGTGGAATGCGTATCGATGTGGTGCGTTTGCAGCCGCTTACGACAATATATCATTCTGAAATACCCTTCCCGTTAGATATTAATGAAAATAAGACCCTTGCAGCTGCAAATCAATTTGTCTCCCTCGGCCTCAAAGACGTCGGATACGAGTACGTCAACATCGATGTAAGCTGACATGTGGTGCATGCGCTTTCCCCCCAATTGACTCCGATTCTGAAGGACTGCTGGTCCCGCTTGAGCCGCGACACCACGACCAAGAGGATAATTCCAGACTCGACAAAGTTCCCTAATGGAATCAACACCGTCGCAAGTAATATACATGATTTAGGACTCAAGATGGGAATATACAGGTAGGTCCTAAGCACCCGCTTGGTGTAATATCGATTCAGCAGTGATATCACTAGCGACGCCGGGACAGCGACGTGTGCAGGATACCCTGGTTCGCTCGGATTTGAGGCAATCGATGCCGCTACTTTTAGCGAGTGGGGTATTGATTGTATGTTTTTCAACTATACTCACTCTATCGCAAAACAATGATAAACGTCCCACTCAGATCTGAAATACGGTACGTAACTTCGGTATGAAACTGACAGCAGACATATGAACCATCTCCAGACAATTGCAATGTACCGAGAAACTGGACGGATGTTACGGTACGCTTCGTTCTTGTCCTGTGTCCTCAGTGTCTGAATTGACAAATTGAGTAGCCGATACCTGGAAACGATTGGTAGTAAGTACTTCCAAGTTGAATTCGTGGAAATGATGTCAATTGTAATTGGTTGTGCTCATTCGATGTCATTTCAGTAACTCGAATTCGTCGATACGTTACAGGCAGATGACGTGAGATACATTCTACATCTAACACTGACCATATTTTGCTTAATCGTTACCCGGTCATTCCACAGAGCCGCGCTTGCTACTCAAATCCACCCGATTCAGTTTTCCCTCTGCATATGGGGAACTGCTAATGTCTGGGACTGGGGCGCACGGGTGGTGCGCACAATCTATGACAGTTTAACTTTCGCATTGATTGTTCGCGCAGGGTCATTCTTGGAGAATGGGCGGTGACTCGAGGCGAGCTATAGTTCCAGTTCCTACCTTGATTCTGGGCTCATACAACGCTTATAGCCCTACATGGAGCTATATCACGTCCATCATCAACATCAACATCGCGCACTTATCGTCCATCAACTTCTTTGCCCACAACGATATGGATATGATGGAAATAGGAAATGGAGCACTGACCGTTCAAGAACAACGAACTCACTTTGCCGCATGGATCATGCTCAAGAGTCCCATCCTTTTGTAAGTCCTCCTGCTCTAACGAAACTCAAGATCTTATGTTCCTATTTAAATCAGGGGTACAGACGTAAGTCTACTCGCTTGCGAATTCGTTTCTAATTGATTGAAAAATAAATAGTTGGACAAATTGAACTCGACTCAGCTTGCCATCATCAAGAACAAAGATCTCATTGCCTTCCACCAAGACGATACCGTCGGAACGCCGGCTACCCCCTTTACCGCACGCTCAGGGGCACCCGTAACCTCACCACCTGAATTCTATTCCGGCAGGTCTTCCAAGGGCACCCACATATTTATCATCAACACGTCCACGAGTACGGCAACTAAGCAATTTTCGTTTGCAAACGTACCTGGGCTTCCAGTAGGCAGGGCGTTCAAGGTGCATGATATGTGGACGGGGCAGGATCTATCTGGAACGTATAGCTCGTCGTTCTCTACTATTGTTGCTGCCCACGATACAGCGGCATTCCTCATTACACCTGTATAAGCGGATGCCCCAGCAAAAGCGATGCAGAGCGAGACTCATTCTCTTGTCATACATACATCCCTATCGCCATCGCAATATATGACGTTGAGCGAAAACGAGGAAGCCCATCTGCTTGGTTAGTAGCCGCGGCAAGCGCAGAGGGAAGATGGTTGCACAGATTGCCCATAACTTCGAAGTGCTGGTAAATATTTGATATTGTGGGGAGAAAGCCCTATACATATATGACTGAACGAATACAAGGAGGTAGTAGATGGCTAGCATCAAGCATCAAGAAGTCTATTTACAGGCATTGAGAGTACCCTAAAAGAACGAGATGAGCACGGCGGACAGGATAGGGGAAATTCGGTTACTTACAGTCATTGCTGTATGTGCACGTTGAACCAGCAACGCAAGTGGTGGGTCCCGTGTAACCATTGCCTGTAGTTACGAAGTCAGAATGACAAGGACTATCATGGTGGAATGACGTTACTCACCACCGCATTGTCCCCACTTGGGAACCGTGCCAGTAGATCCAGTGGGGGTGGTCGTCCCAGAGGAGGTGGTCGAGGTGACGGGAGGTACAGAGGTGTTCACGGAAGAGGCGGGAGGCGTGGTGCCGCCGTATGTAGAACCGATCGGCCCATACTTGATGTTCGAGAATGTCACAGATGCGTTGGGGTGGTTCGCCACAACATCGTCGGGGTTTCCAGTGCTAGTAGCGCAAGCTCCACGAGAGACACCAGGCTCAGACGGGCTCTTGTCGAGCGGGTAATCAGAGTCGAGCCAGAGCATGTGGGCAGCGTGATCGCTCCAGAGAGACATGATCAGCACCATGCCGTTCGCCATCGCATCGCCCATCCCCGCCGTGCCACCGTGTGTGTTGTAGTACTGGTTATCGCCGAACAATGTCTTCTGGGCGACACAGAAGTCATCAGAGATGGAGTTGTACTGAGATAGCGAGGGGAAGGTGGAGAACGAGTTCTGGTAGGTGACGCCGTCCTGAACGTAGACACGGCGGATCTCAACGAGGTTGCCACTGGCTGTGTTGTCGTCAGTGATGAACCTAGAACCAGATGTTTAGTCGTCGAGGCATGTAACGATACTCAGGCGAGACTTACTGTGTGACGACAGTGATCTTCTTCGTGGTGTCGATCGTCTTGCCACGCCCGAGGAAGTTCTTGTCACCCATGCGGTACGAGTTGAAATCGCATCCATCCTTGTCGCAGACTCCTCCGTAGCGGTTGTCGCCATCGCCACAGTCAGTCCCAGAGCAGCGGTAGAGACCCTCGTCGCGGCAGACGTGAGGAGTGTAAGCAGTGGCCTCGGAGTTGGCTTCCCAGATATCCATCTCAGAGCAGCATGCTCCGTATCTGCCGTTGCCAGCGTTGGCGTCAGTGGCAGATGCGGACCAGTCGAGGATGTTGGCCTGCGCAATACAATGTCAGATCCAATCGCGCGTCGCCCTTGCAAATAAAACCTTACCTCGCCATTGATCCACTTGATGTCGTGGGGGCACTGGGCGTCGCAGTAGCCAGTTCCGTATTTCGCACCGGCCTAGGATAGTATGTCAGACATCATTCAAACTGGCAAGAAAGCGTAGTCTTACTTTGTTGCTAGGGTGGGCAGCTTTGCCTCCATCAGCGGGCATCTCGGAGAAGTACAGAGCACCATTCAGACCGCAGGGAAGGCCAGACATGTCCACGTCGAATGTGAACTCCTGGTTCTTCAGGTCAAACATCTTGTAATGATCGGCATCATCCAAGAGGTAGACACGGGAACCGATGTTTGTCGAGTATGGACCGGTGGTGACGAAACGGAGGGTGAGCGCATTGCCGGATGTGGTGATACCATATGTTCCGCTGTAGTCAGCGCCATCGACAGCACAGTTGGTCGCGCAAGTGGTTGGGTCTGGGCAAAGAGACGGGTCCCAGGTGTTTCCGGTGTAACAATTCTGCGTGGTCGAGGAATGAGGACGAGGACTTGGCTGGAAAGAATTCACTTACGGTTGCACTGGCAGTGGAGTGAGTCCATCGCCAGTTGGAGTCGAGTACGACTGATTTTTGTTGGGTGGTGCAGCTAGTAGCCGTGCACTGCTGGATGGACAGAGCAGGATGATTTTCAGCCGTCAGAGTACCGACTTGTTGACCGAGAACGACGGCGGCGAGAGTGAAAGCGGTGAGAGCAGCAGTGCGGAACATTTTAGCAGAAGAATGGAGAATCGAAACCAAGGCCGCAGAAGCTTTTGGTGGTAGAACCGATGAGACAACTCCTCGCCGTCGCGCCAGCTTATATAGCGCTGCACGGAAAATTTCTGGCCAAAGAATTGTTGCAAATGACCAGATATTCAGAGTGCTGGATCCGTTGGTCGCGTCGGCGTCCTGAAGGGACACTCAGGTGACACCGAGAAGCAACCGGTAGACGTACCTCGCGTTGAGTAACCGTCTCGTTGCTTGTATTAGCATAGGTAATACAATGTTGGTCGGCAGGCTCAGTACACGGGGGCTGTAAGTATGTGCCTTGGGTCCCTGTCTCGGGCGCGTGGTCATTTTTTCCGTCTCTTCGAAGGCGGGTGGAGGTCATTGACGCGTCTGTTTTACCCGCGTCCCTGACGATATGACATTGTTTAATTGATGCCTAAGTCACGTAGGTCTCTAGCAGCCTCAAGTGTATGACCCGAGGTGCCGCCGTAAGATGAGCGCGGCGTTGCCAGCGATGAGCAACCTAACCCAGCTTTAGTAATGCTTCAGAATACCGAACACCGGAATACTGACTTGATTTGCTGAACAATCCCCTGGAAGCTGCAACTGCTGCAGATGTACAGCAGCCCCTCAGTGAAGCTTCGAGGTGTATGGACAAAGTAGAGCGCCCATTTCCGCCTTGAAAAGCACTCGCAGATCCTATCTCGGGGCGAGGATCCCGCTTGGATCTCCAATTCCTAAATGACCTGAAAGTGACTACCTCGGGTAAAATGCGGAGCCCTTTGGTTAGATGAGTCTGTTGATACGCCACCCTAATAGCCACCGCGGTGGAAGTCCGCTGGCTGTTGATGTCGATAGCTGGGGATCCCATGTTTTGAAATTTCAAGTACAGTGTTTCCAGCTTGGAGACGAGGTAGAGCATTGGCCGGAGATTAACTAAGGTTCCTGAGCCTTTCACCTCCGGTACTCAGAGATCCATTCGTCAGTTCTTCACTAGCGACGCGTGTCCTCTCGGATCTGCTGGTACAATACACAATCGATTTCGCGATCTTTGTCACTTTGAAGAGCCTTGCGTTGCGCAGAAGTTCAAGAGGCGTGACCTAACGGGCGTCTATCAGCGTCTATCTCGCTCGCCAGTTGCCGCAAAACTGTACAGTAATGACAAATCCCTCTTTCTCACGCATCCTACTTTCAGCCCCGAGCTCATCATTTTGCCCAGCCAACAAGCACTTACCCCGACCACGCTCTCAAGATGGTGAGTTTCCCAATCTACCCCTCAGGTGTATACGAGATGACTGACATACGCTTGATATGTAGACAAAACGCACAAAGAAGGTCGGCATCACCGGAAAGTACGGTACTGTAAGTTGCATGTATATCCGTGCTGGCTTCGGCGGGGTATTGAGACGATCTGTGTAGCGTTATGGTGCCTCCCTGCGTAAGCAGGTAAAAAAGGTCGGTCCGCAATATTGCCGATTTCGTGGATGTATACTGACGCTATTGTCACTCTAGATGGAAATCTCGCAACACGCCCGATACACATGCACATTCTGCGGCAAGGTGCGTCTCTGCTGATAATCTGGAGATGGGGAGTATTGGTGCTGAGGGAGAAACAGGATTCCGTGAAGAGGACCGCTGTTGGGATCTGGGGTTGCAAGTCGTGCAAGAAAGTCATCGCAGGGGGTGCTTGGACAGTATCAACCACTGCTGCTGCCACCGTTCGCAGGTGCGTCGTGCGCCTTTGTCCCTCTGACCCCCGCCAGTATACTGAATGAACGCTTATTTAGCACTGTTCGCCGGCTGCGGGAGTTGACCGAGGCATAGAGAACACATGTCACCAATACGCTTTCTTTTCGCATCCACATTGTATGTTCATATGCTACATGAAAATAACTACACTCCCTATGAACAACAATCTGCGATCGTGTATAACTCGGGAGGCTCGATGAATAGGGCGCACAATAAATGACAGATGAAGCAGAGGGCGTCGTATCATCACGACACGATAGTTGTAGTATGGGCACCGTCGTCCACCTCGATCTCGCCGTCTGCATCCGCGTCGCGTCGAAGGTACATGGGATCAGTAACCTCAACCATAATCTCCTCCCTCTCTTCTTCCTCCTCTGCACTCATCGCCGAGTGAGATACACGTATGATCTCCCACTTGTCTTGGTACTCCTCTTGCATCTACACAAATATATGAAGGAGTTTGCTGTGTAGGATGAATACAAAACGTACATTGGCTCGTTTCTTTTTCAAGATCATCTTTCGTTCGATGTTCTTGTAGTACGCGCCTTTTCCGTGCTGCGTACCGTCGTCTAGAACGAGTAAGAACTCGTTCGGTACGTCTTGCTCGATCTTGACTGTCTCATAGTCGCGAACCCAATGGAACACAGTTTCCTACTCATATT
This sequence comes from Pleurotus sapidus, assembly GCA_026743855.1. Classification (NCBI taxonomy): domain Eukaryota; kingdom Fungi; phylum Basidiomycota; class Agaricomycetes; order Agaricales; family Pleurotaceae; genus Pleurotus; species Pleurotus sapidus. The sequence goes on from JANBWZ010000020.1 coordinate 427,555, forward strand.
AGAAAGATGTAGCGCAGTAAAAGGATAGATATTAGACTTACCTCGCTTTGGTCGGGACTCTCGTACGGTGACAGCGTCAGTCGCTTCTCCTTGAACTTCAAAGCCGATTCATCATCTTCGGTAAGATAATACGCCAGGAAATGGTCGCCATCCGACTCCATGGGCCGCAGAATAGCGCAATCAAGCCTGGGGTCCTCTACGTCCCCTGGTCTTTCGCCAGGTCGCTCAGAGAAGCGGAACAGATCATACGCATTCGCCCAAATATCCGCGTCGGGGAATATTTCGTACGAGTCCACCGCCGTTACACCCCGCTTATTGGGATGCGACAGCGTCGAGATATCGAAAGAGTCGTTGCATGCTGCAAATGAGGACTCAATATCCCGTATTTGGGCCGCCCGCGACACGTCGATGTTGGCTGCCGGGGATGCATTTCTGTAATTGAGTCATGGTGGGTGAGCAAAGTTGGGTAGGTAGTAAGTAGGAGGGAGCGTACGGTTCCGTCGGGGCTGCTCGTGGTGTGCTGGCACCAGCGGTGATATATTCTGTTTTCCGGAGCCACGATACGTGCGACGGTAATTGCGGTGTTGTCGAATGCCCATTTGCGTAAGGGCCTCCTGATGCTGGATCCCCCAGTAGGAAAGCATCTTTCGGGTCAAGTTTCGGAGCGTTCTCCAGTGACGGGTTTAGGGCTTCCAGCAATCAGTCGCTTTAATACGGCCATGTACATTGATCAAGATTGCAGTCACTGCTCACCAGAGTCATCTGCATTTTCCTCCCAAAGACAATCCCACTTCGCCAAGTCCAATGGCATGCCACATTCAGCATCCACAATCATGGGTAAGGGTACATCGGAAGCAATTCCTTGCAGGAACTCTGGTCTCGAATAACGTGTAGGGTCGGTGGGGATGTCGAGGAGCTTCGGAGGACATGGCGGTGGTGGGAGGGGATTGGAGTACCGTACACGGACAAGAAGATCTAGTTTACTACATGGAAAATGTTCAGTTATTTCAACACTGCGAGCTTCATCTCGTACCTTTTCTTGAAGCTCATCGTTGAAGTTCAAGATTCTGAGAAGCCACATTGCTATTGTGCTTGTCAGGCACGTGATCGAGGGAATCTTGCGCGCGTCGGGAATCCTAAACAGGAAATACCGACGGCCGTTATTGCTCTGTACTTCCAACTCTGCAGTCCAGTACGGTTGCAGCAAATCTGCCCCCAACGATCCCCGTTCTTGCTTGGTTATCTTGGAATTCTACTCACTGAAACGACGCGCTCCTCGGGCTTTTCGGAGCCCCTGAACGAGCCCTGAGTTGAGCTACTGTTATAGTGCGAGCGCCAACTTCAACCTTTGGTTCAACTGTCAAGATGGCTCGTCCCCTCACTTCGCGACCAACCGACTTGGTCTACTTCATCTACTTTGTGGTACGTCTCAATATCGTCAACCACACATAGAGACTTGCTCAATATTACCGTGATGATTAGAGCCATGTTGCCGCGTCTCTCATAATCGACTTGCAGCCTATGCTGCCAGATTCGTTGGTTCCTACGGTTATCCGTAACCTACCGATTAGCTATGTCAAGATGTCGAATGACCCACTGATTGGTGGTGCGATGGGCATTCTTGAAAATAAGGATCAATTGGTGTGGTTTCGTACCTTTCTGGGGCTAGAAATGTAGGACGTACGCTCGTTACTTTTCTTCAGGGCTCATGGACGAATCATAGGATATTCCAGCTGCCTCTCTTTATTTTGGGTGCTCGTGCATTGTGGAAAGGTACGATTTCATTTCACGAAGCGAAACAGTTCAGCCAACTTTCTCCCCGTAGACTCCAAGTCCATATACATTTGGCTATTGATCTACGGCGCGTCGACGGCAACTACAACCCTTCCGTGCTTGACTACCGTCATATTCACCCCTCTCTCATCTTCCAATCAGCCAGTTGGAACTGTCGCCATTTCGGAGGAACAACGCCTACTTTTGCTCACAAGCTACCTGCCCTATTTCCTCTTACCTCTTTACATGACTTGGGACATGGCCAGCCGTATAAGCAAGCAGATTTCTGCTGGCCAGAGTAAAAAGAATGCGTAGCTAGTACATACATCCAAGTTGTAGGCTGTAGCACTCATAATTCTGTCTACCTGCCACACTTATTGGCGCCCGTGAAACTATGGCATTTTTTCCTCACACTCAACTCTTTCTCGGAGTCACCAGGAGTATCGCTATTTCTGGGCCACATATCCAGATCCTTGATTCAAAGTGAGCATCAAACGCCATTTGCGCACGCCTGACCGCCAGCGACACCTTTGAACACGTCGTTCAGATCTGGCTCGGTTCTGTCAAGCACCGTCGACTTGCCCGGCTCGGATACGGAGAGTGTGCTCAAATCCGGCCCTGTGAGATGCGCGGCGCTCAGCCCATCAGGGAAATACCTTGCTACTGCTGGAGACGATAAGATCCTAAAGGTATGGGAGGTGGAAGGCTTGCAGGCGCGGAGCCAACGGTATGGGCATCTCCATTCCCTCTCTTCGTGATGCTCATCATCCTTCTCTAGTGAACTGCCCAAACGGCCGACCGGTATACAGTTCGCTGCCGGAGACGATATTATCCTCGTCGCGGACAAGTTCGGCGATGTGTTCAGGCGCGATATACCTCTTGCAATGTCCCCGTTGCTGAATCTGACTGCCAGGCTCATGCAGCTACCCCCTACACCCGCCAGAAAACATCGCGAAACCCAAGAAAGACGCATTGTCGTCGCATGAAAACGTATCGGGGGGCGAACTTATCCTTGGCCATACGTCCTTGCTCACCTCCTTCGTGCTCTCGCATGACGGACAATATATCATCTCAGCGGATAGAGACGAACATATTCGCGTGAGCTGGTACCCGAAAGGATTCAACATCGAGATGTACTGTCTCGGCCACACAAAGTGAGTTGCCTACACCCTATAATTGCCATAGCTGACGACAACGTCCCCAGGTTTGTCTCGGCCATCCATATCCCCGATTTCGCCCCGTCGACACTCATCTCAGGCGGAGGAGACCCCAGTCTAAAGGTGTGGGATTGGATGACAGGCGTTTCTCTAGGAGATATCCCGATTCTTGACGCTGTGCTGCCCTACATCAGAGTGCGGCCGCAAAAGAAGAGCGAACTAGACGAAGACGGCGACCGGAAGCCTAACAAGAGGAGACGGAAGAAAGAACAGAAGAACAAAGCACAGGCTAGCGATGACGAAGGCGAAGGCGATAAGCCGGCGGGTGATACCCCAGATCCAACTGCATCTGTTCTACCGGAGGAGCCCTTCACGCTTGCCGTCCATAAAATTGCGTCGCTGACAGCCAACGACAACAAATACCTAGTATTTAGTGCGATCGGGTTCGTTGTCCCTGTGGACTACGTCCTATTGGATTGTAAACTGACGTTCGCCATCTAGGGCCACGGCATTGTTTGCTGTGGATGTATCAGCGGGATTCTCCACGCCGTCTGAGATTGAGCACTTCGACTTTGGGAAGCCTGTTATGAGGTTTCATTCGTAGATGATGACGCCAGCATTTGGGTATGCCTCGACGCACAGTGGGGGGATGCTGGCGATGATGTGATGGTTCACAGAATAAAATTGGTCGCTGGCAAGGTATGCATCCCTCAGTATGTGAGGAGCAACCAAGCTCATCGCCGTACAGTTTCAACCAGGTAGCAGAGGAACAGGAACATCCCCTCCTCAAAGCTCTCAATACAACATGTTTAATCCCAGGTGTGTACCTAGTCCTATTTGTCGACGAAGCCACCACATCTGACCCGTTTGACCAGCCTCCGCAGCCGACCTCAAGACCCTCGACCTGTATCTCCCTTTGGCTTCCCTCCCCAAAATCCCTGATGCTGAGCACAACGCAATGGACATCGAGCTGCCTCCGCCTCAGGACGACGGCAACGTCGCGCCGGGCAAGAAGATCGGCAAGAAGCAGATGGGGAGGCTGAAGAATAAGCAGAAGCTACTGGAACGGATGCAGGAGGTCGGCGTGTCTACGCCCATGTCCTGAGAGAGTGAAGGGGGCTCGAAGTCGAAGGGGATGATGAGGCTCCGGGGCCCAAGAAGATAAAAGCTGCGAGTGAGGATCCGCTCGCAGATGTAAATATGGAGACAGAGTCATGAAGAGAGCAGTGTTATATTGAGGCTGGTACATACTTTAGAACTGTGTATTCCGTACAAGGTTTACCGTGGCGCCCTGTGCTGTGAATCGATCCTACCCTCGGAGCATTTTATCCACTGACATGGGGGTCACGGCGTATGGGTTTTGGGCGTCATCCTGTCATCAAATTGGTACAGTACTCTATTTCTTTACGGGTTGGGTTGAAGGCCAATTTAGCCAACACCACGCTTCTTCCTTACCTTTTACCCTAAGTCACGTACTGATTAATCTCTCAAGAATGACCTTGACACCCCAAGCTCCTGGATCTGGTACCTTCTGGTCTTTCAATCTCGCCCCTTCGACATACGCACTTCTGCCGGCCTTAGCTTCCAGCTCTCTGGTCCTTTCTGCACCTGCACTTCCTGCCTGGATGGCTTCCGGTAGCTTCCCCCCTTCCTCCTTGGCGAGCACGTCAATGAACGCAGGCTAACGGGTCGACCAGGGTACGAGAAGGGGGCCGAGCGCGCGTATACGTATACAACTTCTCCAAGGCAGACGAGAGGGAAACCGACCATGCTTTAGCAACTGTGTGACGACCAGGCAAGTTGGATTGAAGGCCTTGCGCGAGTGCAGAGAAGAAGATTCTAATCGGTGGTCAGAAGGTAGGATACACTTGTGCAGCTACTACTTACGAGTATAAAGCGCCGCTGGTTCCGCCCATCGCCTCTTCCGCAATCTGAGATATTACAACCATGTCCTGGATAACATTTGTTCCGTTGATCACACCATCTTCGATCTTCTTCAAGACGGCTTCCGCTCCTCCCTAGCATAGGTACATCAGGGGCGTGGAACACAAACGATGAGATGCGCTTACTTTCAGTGTCAAGCCGCAGTCGCCATCTCCAGCGATAACGTCCATCTGTGTAATCTCAGGTTCGGCAGCGATGAGAGCGTGACATACACGTTGGATGGTTTCAATGAACGTTTTATCATCCGCGGCCGCAATGGCACCGCGTGCTGATGCTACGAATGGCGGCTGGTTTTCCTTGGGCGTGGCGGGGCGCGTTTTGGTCTCGGTAGGCGCAACGCCGGATGACCACTTCCATCCAGGAGTGTCAGCAGGGGCATCCAACAGCGCGAGGACCTCTTCCGCAGATGGCGAGGCCTGGGTCTCGTGGGATGGGAGAAGTAAAAGAGTAATAGAGAATCCGGGCATGTTCAGACTGGTCTAGTCGCGACGTTATGTCAGTTGGTCTCAGCGAGTCGTAGTCCTACGCCGCGTGATCTTACCATAAAGCTGCCAGATAACACCCTCTGCACAGAGAAATTTTGTTTAGCCAACGCGCTCCTAGTCTCCGCAACTACTGCACCCATCTCCAGTTCGCTGACCCCTCCTAAGTTGTTCACGAGTAAAACGACCTCGTCGCCCCCTTGTGGGCAGAATGGGAGGAACGATCTCTCGACATCTGTAGTCGAAGTGAGGAAGTCCAACAGCTGAGGGATGAGGTCGGAAAGCTGCTGGGACAGGCGAGACGCGTTTGTGTCCGCTTTCATTATGGATTCCCATCCCGATCTCGATCTCAGACGATGATAGATGGGAGGATGAGGGCGCTGTACCAGGGACGTGACAATGTTCGAGACCAACGCCGATGCTGACGGTGTGATCGGCCACCCATTGGGCGTACTTGTAAACCTCGTCGAGACTCCCACCACGCTCTGCGAGGGCCCCTGCTATTTTGTACACCAGGACGGTACCAGCTAGTCCCCTTGTGTGATCACCCTGATCAGCAGTCTACGACAAAGAAATAACGTCCCATTTACCTTCGACCAACAATCTTTGCTTGGGTTTTGCCTACTGCGACGTCGTCGCCGACGATGACGAATTTGACTTGATGAGCTTTGTCAGGGTGTAAAGCCGCGTATTGTTCCTTCGCGAGACCGAAGTTAAGGATGTCTCCCGTGTAATTCCTTTAGTGTGGGACTGAACGGAAGTCCATGACATACAAAAGAAGCCAATACTTTACGATAATCACCGTCCTGGGTACCATTAAATTTAATCACCGTATAAAAAGTTAGAACGCACCCTTTGTCATTATCAACTAGGTCGATCCCACGCCGCACCTGGCTGGCATTGGGCGAGGCGAAGATATTGCCACAGACAGCGGCTGTCAACCGAGGCACTGTGATTGGTGGGTCTTACCCGAAGAGAACGCTGGTACCTGTTAACATCCCCTCGCCTGACGTTCGAAGTTGTCAGCCGCAGCACGTAGGTGGACCGTTCGTGGGACATACCTACATATCCAGCGTGCGCGGGCTCGTGCCCAGAGCCACCCCCGCACAACAGGGCTACTTTGGAGCGGTCTTGGGATTCTAGATATACCACTGCAAGAGCAATCATTATTTACCATGGCATAGTAGTAAAGGGGATTCCCTGCCTTTGTTCGCTTCATCGAGTGCAATCTTCGGGTTCACGGTACAAAGACCTTTGAGCGAGTCGATGACAAGGGCTTCGGGTGTATTGAAGAAATGTTTATCTTGAGATATGACTCAGTTCAACCACAATTCAGAGACTACAGTCAACTTCAACCTACTTTGGATGGACATGATGGTCGGTGTGAACGTTCAAACGTTCAGCAGCAGCACGTGCTGGACAGTATTCTGAGCTTCCAGGTCGTTATAGATTAGCAATATATGGGCCGTTCAAAGAATATTTCAGATACAAGAGTTCCTTTGTTCGCAGTCGCGTAATGCGAGATGTTATTTTGCAATGTTTGCTGCGACGCGCATCCAACGCGCGTCGCGTTCAATTGAGTTCATTTATTTCGAATTTGAAACAACGCAAATGCAATGAATGGTCTCCCCTCCCCAGCACTCTCGCCACCGTTGATGCCAGCGGATTCTCGCAAACGGCAACGAACCAATTCAATGGAATCGGTCTCTACATCGCCTAAGCGCCAACCTACACCAATGGTCCTTGATCCCGTTGATGCCTACATGGAAACACAGCAGGAACCACAGATCGTACTGGATTCACAGACAGACCCCAGAGAAGCGATGGGCATGGGCGGATAAGGCAAAGGACAGGACGATGCAGATCGGCGAGACCTGGTACGTCGTCTCTAAGGACTGGTGGACGCGCTGGCGAAAGGCGTGCACGGGCGAGATAGACAAAGACGGTGCGCTGTCTGAGAAGGACATCGGCCCCGTGAACAACTCTGGCATCCTCAGCGCCGTGGCCAAGCTGCAGGTCGGCCTCATCGAGGGCATAGACGTCGAGTACGTGCCCTGCCGAAGTCTGGAATGCCCTGCAATCATGGTACGTGCCCGCCCCTTTCACCCATTGCTTGTGCTTACTCGAGAGCGCAGGTACGGCCCATCGCTGAATCCCCTCCCGCGCAAGGTCATCGAGCGGGGAGAGGCGAAGCAAGTGGCGCTGGAACTCTATCCGTCAGTGCATCAAGGTGCTCAGGCTGGTCAAATCGGAGCCATCGACAGCCACCAAGCTCAAGACGCCGCCCACCATCACCGTATCCACGCACGACTCAGTCAGTGCGCTGCTCGACGCCGCGCGATCGCTGTTCACCGACGACCCCGCTGCCGATCACCGCGTGTGGAAGGTCGACACGGCGCTGCTGGACGTCGACGGGCCCGAGTTCCCGATCTCAGAGCTCAAGCAGAACAACGGATCGGTGATCGAACGGACGGACAAGACACTCACGGAAGTGGGGCTCGAGTTCGAGGATCTGATGGTGATTGAATTCAAGGACAAAGACGGGAGCTGGATGGTCAACGCAGACGAGATCATGGAGCTCCCTCTGTTTCCCCTCCGACGCGGGGTTCTTCCAGCGCATGGGCCCGCCGCCACCGCCACCGCCGTCAGCGCTCAAGGGGTACACGCCGTCGCAGTCGAAACAGCTCGTGTTCAGCAAGACGAACAACACACGCAAAGGCGCGCCTGGCACGCTTGGTTTAGGTAACATGTAAGTAGGCCCTGTTGTTCTGAAGCGTATATCTGACCGTCTCGGCAGGGGCAACACATGCTTCATGAACTCGGCGCTGCAGTGCCTCGCGCACCAGCAGGAGCTCACGGAGTACTTCCTGTGCGGGGTGTTCGAGAAGGAGCTGAACCCGGACAACCCACTCGGGATGCACGGGGCGATCGCGGAGGCGTTCGGTGCGCTCCTGCGGCGGATCTGGGAGCCGAATCCCAGCACGTCGTCGTACTCGCCGCGCGAGTTCAAGGTGCAGCTTGCAGCGGTTTCGCGCCGCAGTTCAGCGGGTACCAGCAGCACGACTCGCAGGAGCTCGTGGCAGTTCCTGCTGGACGGGCTGCACGAGGATCTGAACCGCGTGCTGAAGAAGCCGTATGTGGAGAAGCCGGACTGGGAGGGCGGCGGGGACGTGGAGCTCGCGCGGTTTGCGCAGAAGTCGTGGGAGGGGTATATGAAGCGCAACGACAGCGTGATCGTCGATTTGTTCCAGGGTCAGTATCAGAGCACGCTCGTCTGTCCCGAGTGCAAGAAGGTGATTCTAGCGGTGGTCTTTCTCCTTTGTAATACTAAGGCGTTCTAGGTTTCTATTACCTTCGATCCGTTCATGTACCTCACCCTGCCCCTACCAGTGGACAAGAAATGGCGGCATACCATATATTACATACCATGGGACGTCAGCAAACCCCACATGAAGGCAAGTTCTGATTGAATTCTTTCGGCTGCGGTATGATTAACCTACGGTTTAGGTTCCCATCGAGCTGAGCCACAACGCATCGTTCAAGGAAGTGAGACAGTTATTGGGCCGATGGATGGACGCAATCCCAGAAAATGTCTGGCCTTCGTTACATCCTGCTTTCCTTGCGGCTTACTCAATTCGTTGTATTATAGCTATTGACCTTGGAGATATTTAGCCATCGTTTCTACAAGAATCTCGACGACAACGTTCCCTGCGGCGACATGTCGGATAACGACACGATCGTGTGCTTCGAGCTGCCCTGCCCCGCGCGCCAGAGCAAAGCCTACAAGAAGAAACCCGACTGATCCGTTCATCCTGCCACTATACCTCTACGACTCCTCGCCCATGCGCAACTCCTACTCGAGCCGGACGATTCCCTGCTTCGGGTACCCCGCGATCGTAGGTGGTACCGCCTCAGCAAGCGACAGACGTTAATGCGATCCGGGAACAGGTCGTTGGGCGGATGGAGAGATGGACGAAGCAGGCGACGCATCTGTATTCGTGGGAGCTCGGGCATCCTGAGGGCAGCAGCAGCGACAGTGACGGTCCCCCGATACAGATCACCCCCTCGAGCGTCGGCCCACCTGTAGACACTATTACGGAGATCAGGAACGAAGAGGATAGGGGGTGTGGTAGGTCAAAGTCGAAGAGGTCCCTTCTATGGTGGAGGAAGGCGACATCGTCGATGAGAAGAGCGCCATCTTGGATAAACCAATGGACACCGGGCTCTCCACGCCTCCACCTACCGGGCAGCCCATCAAGCTCGGCGCGAAATGGGACACCTTTACGCTGAAGCTGCAGCCGAACCACAAGGACTTCGGCACGTCGATCAACATGTACTCGAACAACCGCTTCGAGACGTGGGAGGCGCGCAAGGAGGAGGCGGAGTCTGGGGACTGGGACGGGGCGCTGCTGCGCCACGACGACGCGATCTACTGCGAGTTCGACGAGAACATGAAGGTGTTCTTCTTCGGGGACGAGCGCTCGCGCTGGGAGAACGCCAAGTGGGACGAGTGGGAGACGTACATCCACCCGGAGTACGCGGCGGCGAAGAAGGCGGACGGGGAGAAGAACGGGACGGGAAAGAAGGGGCTCGATCTACGGGACTGCTTGGACGAGTTTACGAAGGAGGAGCAGCTGGGCGAGGATGATCTGTGGTACTGCCCGAAGTGCAAGAAGCATCAGCAGGCGACGAAGAAGTTCGATCTGTGGAGCGCGCCGGATATCCTGGTGGTTCATCTCAAGCGGTTCAGCAATAGCAGGATGCTGAGGGACAAGATTGATGCCTTCGTTGATTTCCCGGTCGAGGGATTGGACCTTGAGGAGATGGTGGGGGAGAGGAAGGTGGCGAAGCGGTTGATGGAGGAGGGGGGCGTGAATTTGAATGAGCTGGGGATCGGAGACCTGGAGGAACCACTGGTGTATGATTTGTTCGGTGTGGACGAACATATGGGAGGGCTTGGCGGGGGCCATTATCGGGCCTACGCGCTCAACCACGAAACGCAGAAGTGGTATCACTTCGACGACTCGTTTGTCACAGAAGCTCGTCCTGAGGACGCTGTGGTGAGTCCAGATTCCGCGGGTATCCTGATGTGTCTGATGATGTCTGTAGAATGCAAATGCATATCTGCTATTTTACAGGCGCCGCTCGTCCAAGCCGTTGGGCGGGGAGTCGTACACGGCAATCAAGAAATGGCGCGAGAGGGCGGAAAACTTGCCACCTTCCGAAGACATCGACGGATATGCAGAACCCAAAATCCCCTCATCAGCTCTCGCGGACGACGAAACAATCGATCTCGGTCCCGATACTTCCCTGCCCACCCCGCCGTCCGAAAATGAAGGGTTTAGAGCCGCTGAACCAACTTTTAGAAAGTCCGAGTCAACCAAACGCCCTGATCCTCAAAACAGGCATCTTCCTCAAACCTCGTACTCCAGTACGCTTGAGAGACCGGCTTGCAGGAGCAAGATTGGGGGATCTCGATTGTGCTTCGTCGTCATCAGTGGAGGTGGAGCCTGATATTGATATGGACCAAGAGACGGTAGACTTCTTGGATGGGCCCGATGAAGAGCCTGAGGCTGCTGACGCTGGCTTCAACATGCTTGGTGGAGATCGTATGATCCTACACGGTCGAGAAGAGTGGGAGTCCTACATTGGAGTTACGCCATCCGCTGAATTATCCGACCTTGATTCTGATATGGAGGATCGCTCCAGCTCGGCGAGGAGCTCGCCGCCCACACAGGGACCATGACCTTGCACATAAGCAAGATGAATTGTTATTCTTGAAGGACAGATTAATAGTCGCCATTGTACTCAATGTTACCTTAGAAATAGACCATAATTGCTCATCAAGTTGTATTCAGAGCTAGCTTTGTACCGTCTTCGCAGTCGGTTTCCTTGGTAGTTCGCTAACGCCCGGAGATGTGAGTCTCAGGAAGAAAGTCAGGAAAGATGATCATACTCTGTAACTGCAATTCTTCCACACACGTAGCTTCGATCTTCGGCAGGAGAAGATATTTCACACTGAGCTGAATCTGAGAAAAGGAATGCGATGAAGTCCTACTCTGACTTTGAATCAACGAGAGCGACGATCTTTCTGGTACTTCCAAGAAAGAGGTGCCAGTGGTGAGGAAACGCCACAGCGCCGGGCGCCTACGCCGACTAGGCCCGATTGGTCTTTCCCTGTCAATGGTCCTCAACGGTCGACCACCACGATGAGCAGGATTCCTCCAACACTGGCGTATATGACCATCTATAACCCAACACTGAAAATACCCGACTCTCAGAGTGACGACGACGAAGATGCAGAAGAACAGGCTCATATTGTATTTTACACATCGAAGGAGCGAGCCGTTTCCCGAGATCGCATGCTCAGACAGGTCGGGTTGGCCAAGGCACTCGTCAATTTCTCAGAGTTCGTTGCCTAGGTGTGCTGCAGTAGCGCGCGCTGAACTTGCTCTGTCTAGGATGTTCAATGCCAACGAGCCTTGCAATAATATACATTCGCAGTCACGGCGTATGATAATGCTATCACCAGAGCCCAATTTCTGGATACACGCAGTGCGTTCGCTGGCTGAGTGCGTAGCTCGTAGACTGCATTGACTTGACAGGTCCCTTCTAGTGCGTTGAAGTAGCCAAGTCAACGAAACCGACCCCGAAAGCGAAAGGGAAAGAGAAGCCCAAAGCGCAGGAAAAGGGCAAAGATCCCCCGAGTCTTTATGAATACGATGACTCGTCTGTGCACGATCTTGCGCTCAAGGCGGACATCCAGCGCGGATACGAGCGATTCAAAGTACGCGCGTGCATGCCTTGTTGTGCGCAACCGCGGAGGATTGATCAGATCGCCCTTTGAGTAGCTCACACACGGGTCATTCACGGCGATCTTGGAACGACTTGGAAAGGAGGCCCTCGAGCTGCAGCTGGAGCGGTTCTGGACGGTTTGGGCGTGGAGCTGGAATCTGGAGGATGGATGTGACTTTGGATCGCATCTCGGTACGCTTGCTACATGTATGTGCGTACTGAAATAGCTCATCTACCTTCGCAGGCGTCCCCATGCACCCACTCTTCCGCCAAGTCCAGCCCATTCTGGACGAGGTGGGCCGTCTGTCAGACAATGATCCCAACATCCTTCTTGTCGTTCCACCATATACCGTACCATCATCCAAGTTTATGCAAGCAGCCTATCCCTCGTCTTTACCTCTCCACCTCCTCGAAACCATTATCCCAACCTTTGAGCGTAGATTAAAGCCCAAGGACTCAGACGCCTCCTTGTCTGCTTCTGTTGACACGATACGAGGTAATCAAGCCCCACAGGTCCCATCCAATGTGGACTCACCGAACTCGAACACTCATTCGCGGAATAACTCGAATACGTTTCTGGGCATGCCAGCTATGAACGTCACCATGAACAAGTGGAATTGGCCTGGCTATCTGACATTTGGGAAGTCGGGCAATAAGCGACCGCCTGAAATTCCGAAACCACCAGAGGATGTACCCAGTGCGGAGAAAGAGACGGACGATCAAGCGGAAAGCGCTGCTCCAGCAGAGGCATCTGATGATTCTCAAGAAAGCGCTTCGAACTCGGGAACTGTTCAGGAGGATGTCACTGTTGATACAGCTAGTCTTGAGGAGGCCGTGAATGATCAGCTCATCCCACCGATGCCACTTAGCGAAGACACAACGAGTCCGGGGTCAAGTAATGTGCCTGACGTCCCTCCCTCGCAACCTCCTGCGCTCAACCCACCCGATCAAGGAGAACAATCTATTCAAGAAACCTCCCTTGAAAAACAAGGAGACGCTGGCCCTAAGGATGAGGAAGAAGCACCTAGGGCACCGTCGCCGCCTGCCCCAGAACCCCTCCCCGATTACTCCTTTGTCCACGTCAACCTCTCCGACGACAATGGACCTGAATCAACGATTCGGCAACCTGTTTTTTACTTCACGCATCAGGTGCGCTTGTCCACCGCTTTCGCGCATCACCTCCCCTGATTTCGAACGTATAAGGAATATAACATCAGCATCGCTTTCGTTGGGTTGAAGTTTGACGCTAACATGGCTTCGCCACAGCCGCTGCTCAATGACCTCGCCGCGAAACTGCCCCCGTATTTCCATAGGATACAAGACGTGCTTGAGGATGAGCTACTGCGAAGGTACTTTATTCGTAGTTCTAACGGACAGATGTCGGGCTAACGCCGAAACGCCTAGCGCTGTCGATCTCCTGCCGACTGCGACCAAGATCTTGCAGCCTAAAGACCGGTACATTCTGTCCTTCGACGGGTTCACGGTTTCGTCCTCTGGGTTCGCATCGCACTCCGAACATCTCTTCAACGGGCAGAGACTCCAAGAAAGGTACGATATCATCCTTTTCTCCTTCCAATGTCAAGTAAACCGATAATCCCAAACTATAATCAGCCCTCTGGAAATTTCGGAGGCCTTCGCTCGGGGGCAGAATCCCCAACACTGGCATGTCGCGCGACGGGGTATCAGCCTCGGCGTCGCCGGTGGTGGAGCGAATAATGTTAATGGTGCCACAGTGGCAACGACGGGGGAGGCATACTTCGAGGTGTTCCGCAAGGAAACGAGCCTGACAGATGTGGACAATGCGCTCATGGCCATCGTGCGGAAGGTCTTTGAGTAGAATAGATGGACATCTCCCTCGGCATGCGGGGCCAATACGAATCGGGTTCATTGTCTTTGGGATTGTAGAAATAGTAAGCACATCACCTTGCGGAGCGGTTCTGGTCCTGCCCGAGTCAAATGAAGGTCCCGAGGCAAGATCACTGACCGGCAAGACCAGGGTGTTCCTTATATGAGGATTCCTGGTATTTGGAGCGTGCCAGTGATACTGACCGACCTGGACACCTTCAGATTTAGCCTCGGTTAAATAAGCACTCAACAAGTTCAAAATCAGGACCAGAGGGATTGGCGGTGCTGTGAGAAAAGATCCTTTCCTATTACTGGAGGTTGAGGGCATTGGAGGGAGAACTTGAACCCAGCAACAGAGTAAGTTACATGAACCTCTCCGTGAAACTCACAATAGTCTCTCTCTTTAGTGGTGTTTCCAAGAGACCGCTATCGCTCATTATTGTCTTGGCTTCTTCCACCACAGGCCTGGGAGCTTTTGTTGCACCCTTGTTGCGACTCAATTTGCGCAGCTCGAGAGGTGGTCATTCCATTACCCTAGTCTCCCTTGGGATCGCCTTGTCTAATCTCGTGGCGTTGGCTCTGATCTTTCGGTTTAAAGGGCAGGAAGGTATGCCATCCCTGCTGGTACGGCGGCAGGGTTCGACTTGAGACTCACTTCCCACTTTGCATAATCCCAGAATGTCTGATGGCGATGGGCCAGGCAGTTGGCGAAAAGAATCACCAGGAGCACAACAACTTCCGGCAAATCCTCAGTCAGAAAACCGTTCACGTCTTAGCCTTCTTTGCTTTCTTCTATATGGTATATGGAGATCCAAGTTATCGTCGGTGGATGGATCGTCACCTTCATTATCGACGTGAGGCATGGAGGTCCTTCCTCTGGATACATATCAGTCCGGATTCTATGGCGGTAATCATCCTCCGCCAGCTACACCTAATTTTTCTCTAACTAAATTGTCTTTGGCCTAGGCCTTACAGTCGGTCGTGGCGCCCTCCTTTGGGTTAACCAAAAGGTAATACACGCACTAGCCAATCAGGACACTGCTAAGCCCGAACACCTAGATCGGAGAGTGGCATGTCTTATATCTATACACATTCTTCGCAATCGGGTGGGTTTCTTACCCTAATAGACGCGCTCATACTCAGAAACTCCTGCACCCAGCCTCCAGTTGAATTATATGGCTGGTCCCCTCGTTAGTCGGCGACGCGGTAGCCGCTGTCACTCCTTGATGTCCTCCTGGGCCCATTCTATCCAATTGCAATGAATCACGCTGGCCGCAGTCCTCCCTCGATGGCTGCTGACTGGATTGCTGGCTTCGGGGACGGCAGGCGCTACAGTGGTATCTTCCATGACTGGTGCATTGTCATCTAAAGTCGGGATACAGAGGTTGCAGCCTTTGTGAGTTGATCAATCACAGCGAGGCTACTCGGCGTGCTAATACAGTGACTCTACAGGCTAGTCAGTTTGATGACTATGATGATTGTCCTCTGGACGTTGGTCCCAAGGACTCAGAGAAAGGCACCAGTTAACCGACAGGAAAGT
Organism: Pleurotus sapidus; assembly: GCA_026743855.1. Lineage (NCBI taxonomy): Eukaryota > Fungi > Basidiomycota > Agaricomycetes > Agaricales > Pleurotaceae > Pleurotus > Pleurotus sapidus. The sequence continues at coordinate 443,091 of JANBWZ010000020.1, forward strand.
GAATGGCAGAATGAGGTACCATGTCATTCATTATCGAAATAGAGCGAGAACAGTTATTATCATTCTGCTCTATTCCTCCACTCGACCTGAGTAATCTGGAGCTTCTCCTATCCACTACTGACACCTACAAACCTATACTGCAGCCACCTTTACACGGGACAATGTACTTTCTCGCCTAGGACTCCGCGCCATCCTTATCTGATCCAGTATGACCTCGGAGGTAAGTCCAGCAACGGGGAAGGAGGATGTATCATGTCAGCCACCAGCGATCAATCAATACTATATCTCGATTAAGGAGCAACTCACTGGACACTCGATGGTTAACGCGAGCTCAAGAAACAGGAATGTAGATATAATATTAATAACTAACAGTTCAAGTAAGATACTTCGCAGCTCGACTCTAAGAAATGTCTAAGCAGGCCCCAAAGGGAGAAGATGGTTATGGATGCTCGGGGGGAAGAATCACCGGAAAGCCGGGGACAGTGGTAGCGGGCGTGCTACGTCGGATCGCAGTGGACTGACGGATCATCTCTCACCAGCCTTCGTATTCTGCTCACGGAACGTCGACCATGCCTCCTCGGTCGCCACCGCAATCCGTTCCTTGATGCTCCCGAAGCTGTCTAGTGCCGGCCTTACGTCAAGCGAGAAGACAGGCGACCCGTCAGGCAGAGGCGGTGCGGAGTAGTAGTCGATAACGTAGCGGACCTCTTCACCCGTGGACGGGCGCCGGACGACCCAGTCATGGCGATCGAACTGGTGGTTCAGTGCTTAGAATAGTAAAAAAAGAGAGGAAGAGAAGAAAGGGCGTGAGTGAATGGGTTGGTAAGAGAGGGAACGCTTACTTGAAACGCGAGGGGAGTAGCCAGCCGGCGAGCAGCCAGAACCGAGCTTTGGGTGACATCTCGCCTGGCCTACCTTTGAAGCGGGTGAGTTCGACCTCGGTGGAGCTAGACAATAGAGGATCGAGTGAGTATTTGTTCTCAACATGAGAGTCGGCGAATGTCTAACCGCAGTTAGCCATCATAGCAATTAACGCTGAACCGTGATGTAGCTACGGATCGACGGTGCTACTCGGGGCAAAAATGCAGAAGACGCAGATCGTGGTGTAGGGAAGAAATGGGAGGACACTTACCCATGCTGCCTCTTCTCCCACTTCAGCACCTCCTGCCAAGCCTCCTCATTCAAAAAGTTGTGTATCTCCACCATCGTTTCGACGTGCTCCTCAGGCGTCTCCCATCCCTTCCGTACGAGGGCATTGTAGAACTGCTGCGGTGAAGGGTACTCCCACCTCGATCCCTTTTCGCGCGGTATCGATGATTCTGTGCGCGACGTCGGCAGATCGATGGTCTGGTCTGGTGCGCGCGTCTGAGCCAAGGAAGGCATTTGATTCAGCGGGTTGAGAGCGTCGCCATGAGATATGGGACATTGGGCGGGCGCATTGGGATCAGATGGCGAGGTTGTCTTGGGTGTGTTGTGCGGGACTGGGCAGGATCCCGAGGCTGAGCTTGCTTGGGGAGCGTCGTGAGGAACTGGGCAGCCAGAACTTGAGCTGGCGGAGGTGGAAGCGAGTTTTGTGTGATCTACTGGACATCCAGAAGCAGGCGCCATGCTTCGACGTTGATTGACCCATGGTAAACTGAGATTTGTACGGTGACTGAGTGGCAGTGAGAAGGTGTTCAAGTGAGGAACGAGCGGAGGAAACAAATTTCAGCCGTCCGTTGGTCGGCGAGCTCCTCCTACGGAAAAGTCACATGACCTTTGGCGTCTTGGAAGTCGAAGTTCATTGTTCGAGCTTGAAGTAAGTTCTTCTCGTTCTTTGAGTCCTTGGTCTCTTGTCGATTTTCAAATCCCAGCGTTGTCAACGAGGCGAATCCAAAGTGATCCTTGATCCCACCCGAAAGGACTTGGGTAGACCAGCAAGTCGTCAATCTTGCACTAACTCGGATCCACCTCAACCCCATCGGCCAATCTATTTACCTTTTCGTGCAGGGTTCCTGCATCTTGCAAGTACAGCTGCCATGACACTTGATCATCTACCAATCAACCTCAAGCCCCACTGATCGATATGATAGTGCTGGAGACAAAGAGGCGATAACTCACCGATGTCGGATACTTCTTCCCAAATTCTTGAGGCTTGAGCTTGAGCTCGTCTACGGCGGGAATTGAACTGGCCAACAGCGACACCCACCTCCGCCCACTCACAGAAATACGCGCTGACAACTTACCCCGGCGCTCAGAACAGGCTGGGTTCGCCTCAATTCCAGGTCCTCCCAGCCCCCGACCGCGCAAGTGGACATTGAATGGACACCGGTACCATTGGTATGAATCTATCGGCTAACCCAAATCCAATCCCACATCAATAACATTCTCCCATTGGCCACCTCAAAAACATAACATACCATAATATCCAGGACGTACCTTACCATGCTTCTTCGCTCCACGGGGCGTACGTGCTCTAGTACTCCTGCTCCTTCTTTGCCCCGGATGACCCCCATGCAACATTTGCATCAAATCCATTTATGCTTCTGTCTCTCACGCGAGCTCACCAAGACCTCACAGGCCTGGCCTCCAGCCCTTGCAGACCCTTGACCGCCTATTCGAGTGGCCGACATCAGAAACTTGAGGGCGAGTCTCAAGGCTTCATCACGCATCAAATCTTCACGTCTGACGTGAGTGAGTAAAATGCTTAAGCTTGCTATCAGAATCTCACACTAGTCAAGAGCAGCCTGCCACTGACCCAATCCGCGCCTAGGTCCCGGAGCAATCGCCACTGCATGCAGTCCGTACCTGCAGTATATATCAGTATGTACTGCCTTTGCGTAAATTTGGACTGTCCACCTAAGTTCGCCCATACGACTAGGCACAGCTAGGCAGCCGGACTCGCCATTGATCCCCTCCAGAAACGTACCTATTTTGCGCAATACACAATTGAATTATGTGTAGTCGGCCTGCGAGGGATCACGGGCGCCTTGTTCTTCATTTCCGCCCAGCACGTATGTGACCGTAAGAGCTATTCATATATTCTATTGATACTTCTTCTGGTGGGAAATCGTCTCGTAGATAGGTCTTGGAAGTTCGAGAAGCCTTTATCGTCGTCCTCGAACTGAGTTACTGCCTCTTCGAAGCTACCTGCTACTATCGTCCCTATCGCACCGGAAACGACAATGGATCCTGATATAACCCCACACTTCCATACTCAGGCAGTCGCATTATAGGTTCCATTACGAGTGGGGCAATCCCTGGGGTGGGGGATTCATTCCACCTGGAACATACGGATCCAATATTGATATTGGTCGGCTCAACCATCTCTCCTCGCAAATGTTGTTCAACGTTACCTGACATCGGACATGGTCAGATTGATCCGGCTCGCCTGCCTCTAGGAGATACTGTCGGGATCTCTCCCGTGGGGTTTCATTTCCCCGTGCTGTGTGCTGTGGGACTGGCGACTCGTTTGTCGCGTTAGAAATAACACGAGTGGGTGGGGTTGGGCCCTGGGGTCGAGGGAGCCAGCGTGTCGTGTGATACGCGAGGGCAGCAGTGGCGTGTATCCAGAGACTTCGTCAAATGTTAGACATGAGAAATGTCAGCCTGGAGAAATATTGCTCCACCACGGTATTGTCTGTTTCATCGTCGACGTCGACAGACGGTGAAACGGACACGGTACGGAACTTCATGGGTGTTGTTAGGGGCGTGATGAAAGAAGCGTTGGGGGGACGACGTCTATTTGACGCGAACTACAATGAAAATGTGGGGGGTGGCTGAGAAGTAACTTTCAGACACTACATAGGGAAGTCAACTGACCTTATGGCTCCATCGTACATCAATATTGCAATCCACATCATTCATCAATGATCATCGAATATGTATAGGTGCGGACTAGTCCATGCAGACATCAAGGTTAGCTGGGCGACGTTCTCATGGATGATATTGCGCGTAAAATTAGTTGGAGATGCTGAAGCACATGGGTAACGTGCTGTAACGCGTCGAGTTTGGGGGACTGCTGGCTCTATGGCAAAATTGGTCGCCGAAGAATAGTACGCCGAGATCCGGAGACGGTTACAGCCTGTTACAGCTTGGGTTTTACTGAGCAGTCTGTGAGGGGCGAATGATTGCTATGGAGGTGCTGAAAGTTGTTGATTCCATCGGCGCGTGCATGAGCGGGCGTACATGGGTTTATCGGAGATGCAGTGGATTCTCCGGTGAGAACAAACGCAAATCGGTATGTATACTGCCACAACAGGTCCACTGTACCGGCAGGCGGGCCCGGAAGCGAAATTGACATTGAACTGTGGAAGCCATGGTAGGCCATGGTACACGGAGGTTCAGCGCATGAGACCACCGACGCCGACATCGGAGGCAGTTCCCCAGAGAAATGACGTCCCCGCTTGTAGGGTCTAGTATAGTGCCACAATGGACCCTGGCTTCGAAAACACGGAGATGTCAGTGAGGAGTTCTGTTTGCGACGAGCCTCCTCCATCGATGGACAGCAATTTGCGAGAAAGTAAAGAAAACCGAGTCCATGTTTTTTGCGCAATCCCGTGGCAATATATCGCCGCTTTCTGGAGAACTGGGGGTGGTGTGGGAATCAGCCAATGGCAAGCGACCGACTTCCCAAATAGGAAGAGTAGATGGATCGGTGATCGGGTTCACCGCGTGGTCGTTTGGATTCTAACCCATGAACCAGGCGTTGAAGCTTGTCCAACAGATCAGGATTCGGGCGAGACTATATAAGCCCATAGCTTTTTCCCAGAAGATGTACTCCTCCCCCCACTACATTCGCCTACTCAACAATGGCTGGTGGTCCTGCAGCACTTGGACATGGTCTTGGCGCAAATGCGCCCAAGGTATGTCGAATCTTGAAGTCCTGCTCCCTTCAGAGACTTTGGCTCAACGACAACAACATTGCAGAACAAATTTGCAGGTATTCTGATGACTGCCTTCGCTGCTTTCGGTGTGTATGTCGCGCTTCAAAATTAGGGTGTTGCTAACACGCTATTTATTAGGTGGTATCCTGTTCGGGTACGATACTGGAGTCATCAGTGGTGTTAAGGAGATGAAAGACTGGCTACGAACGTTCGGACACCCCGACTCTTCGGCGCCGACGGGGTTTGCCATCACCTCGTCTACGGAATCATTGGTCGTGTCCATCCTCTCTGCTGGTACTTTCTTTGGCGCCCTACTAGCCGCACCGACAGCTGGTATGTTCTTCAATATTTCCCATGGGCACCATGCTAACTCGCTTCGTGCAGATCTCATCGGCAGGAAATGGGTTAGTCACTGTCCAACGCGGTGAAGGAAGCATTGTACTGACGACATTTTAGGGTATAGTCTCTGCTTGCTTGGTCTTCTCTATCGGTGTCGCGATGCAAACAGCCGCAACCGCAATCCCCCTCTTCGTGAGTACCGGCCCCCACATGCTCCGAGCAACTTGGCTGACAATGCAGCGAATCAGGTCGTAGGTCGTGTCTTTGCAGGCCTCGGCGTTGGTCTCGTATCATGTCTCATTCCCATGTACCAGTCGGAATGGTAAGTCAGCTTAACCGATGTCAATGCCGTTCTGACATTTTATCTTATCAGTTCGCCTAAGTGGATTCGTGGCGCCGTCGTCTCCATGTATCAATGGGCCATCACTATTGGCTTGCTGCTCGCATCCATCATCAACAACGCGACGCAGTTCCGGGATAACCACAGCGCTTACCAGATTCCTATCGCCATTCAATTCGTGTGGGCCCTCATTCTTGCCGGCGGCATGTCTTACCTCCCAGAATCACCGCGTTGGTTGATCAAGCGTGGCCGTGATGCCGACGCTGCCCAGTCATTGGCTCGTCTGACGTCGCTGTCACCCAGTGACCCGGTTGTCGAGAACGAACTCGATGAAATTCGTGCTAACCTCGAAGCCGAACGCGCTCTCGGTGAATCATCTTATGTCGATTGCTTCAAGATGGGCAACAACAAGATCGCTCTGCGAACCTTGACCGGTATCTTCCTTCAGGCATGGCAACAATTAACGGGTATCAACTTCATCTTCTACTACGGCACGACGTTCTTCCAGAACTCTGGGATTAAAAGCCCGTTCCTCATCAGCATCGCCACGAATATTGTCAACGTTTTCATGACCTTACCTGGGATGTGGGGAGTCGAGCGCTTCGGTCGTCGCAGACTTCTCCTCGTCGGTGCTATCGGCATGTGCTTCTGTGAATATATCGTCGCCATTGTAGGAGTAACCACTCCCGTTACAAACCTCGCCAGTCAGAAGGTCCTCATTGCCTTTGTGTGCATATACATCGCCTTCTTCGCGGCTACCTGGGGTCCCATCGCCTGGGTTGTCACTGGTGAAATCTTCCCGCTTCAAGTACGTGCCAAGGCCATGTCCTTGTCAGTCGGTAAGTGATCCATGAACGAGGAGAAATATCGGAAAGCTGACCCACCGTCGCAGCGAGTAACTGGCTTTGGAACTTCGGTATCGGCTATGCTACGCCTTTCCTCGTCAACGTAGCGCCTGGATCCGCTGGCCTCGAGGTTAAAGTGTTCTTCATCTGGGGTTCCACTTGCTTGTGCTGCATCATCTTCACATACTTCTGCATACCTGAGGTAAGCGTAACGTTTGCCTGCATATATGCGCGCATAACTGACCCCTTCGTTAGACCAAGGGTCTCTCGCTGGAACAGATCGATGTTCTCTACCAACACACTGTACCATGGCGGGCGCACAAATACCGCGAGCAGCTCATGGCCGAGGATGCGCAATACGAGCTCGATGCTGGAGAAAAGATATCAAGTCACCACGAAGACTCTGCCTCCGATTCAAAGGCATAACTTACGACACATCACCTCAGTTTTTCATGATAAAAGACGGATATTTTTACGCACCCGCTCATGTATTTGAACTTCTTTTCTAGCTCTAATAGGTTTCGGTTCGTTCTCGGTGGCCGCCTCGGTATTGGCCTTAATAATGATACTTCTGCTGTCGTACAAGCCTTTTGGGATGAGTGACTTGGAAGATAAGATTAAGGCGTTTCCAGTCCGAGGAATTGGCGATGAGCGTGAATCAAGACCGTGCGAAGATTATCATAGGAGAGAGAGACAGGGGCTGGCTACTAGGGCCCCAATCTGATAGGAGGCTGCAAGGCATTGGAACTTTCCTAGTTTTCAGTGCTTGAGAGTTGCTCGAAGCTATGGTCAGTGACCTCCTGCTGTTTCTCCTGCTAGCGTTCCAGCCTTTCTCCGAGACCTTGGTATCACCGTCAGATGATAATCATCAAGCCCACTACAGCAGGATTCGTTATATTAGCACCAGCGTGTAGCCAATTTGTTATCAGCCAGCTTACATGCCGGCTGCAAACTTTGTATACCGTACTTAGATGACTATGCAATGCTTAGCTCACTAGGAGGAACTAACGCTCTCCCCCAAAATTGTTCTCATTTCTCATTGCGGGTGGTTTAGATCTTATTTCGACTATGGGGTTGATAAGGTATCGGATCTCCCACACAAGCCCCATACACTGAAGGCATCGGACAATATTAAAAGCTTCGAACCCTCGCAGTCGCAGTCGAAGCGGTGTTCGTCACACAGTCATACAAAGCTTCTAAGTTCCTCATCGTTGCTTCGATGACGCGTGTATTCGTCAGTTCACCGCCGATATTAGGCAGACATTAGCCTGGGAGAAACATACAACGATGATAAGATATCGAGTTTCGCTACTTCTCTTGTGCCGGACGTCGTTATCGGAAGGTGCAGTGCTTCGCTGACAGAGATAATCGCTGGCCTCGTCGAAGCAGGACTAAGTTCGACTTGGATGTGTTTGTCTCTCGGGATCCGGAGGTATGTACTAGGTATTCTCATGGATAGCTTAAAAAGAGTGTAAAGTTTAGGAAAACTAACTTTGCTTGTACATACGGTATCGGTGCAGGCACTTATGTGATGGATGAATCGGTTACGAGCCCTCAGCTCTAGGTGAATGCTAGCGGCCGGAGGCGAGGGCATCAGGAGACAAAAAACAACGTCATCAAGAGACTTCCCGATGATAAGATCCCAATGATAAGAACCCTGATGAGTGAGGAAGAACCACACCCTTTGCACTGACATTGTACCCCTGGTGCACAGAAGTGGAACGCAGAGACAGATCAAGTCGATAGTAGTCATAAGACACGACGGGGCGCTGGAAGAAGTCTGAAGAAGTCCATAGTTTGTCACGTCCGCCTTTTGACCGAATACAAGGCATCGAAGGACGGACCCGTTTACGACATTGTCCAGCATCTTGCCAGGGCGTCCATGGATCCGCGGCCCCCAGAATTTCTATAAGCAAGACAACATAGTCAAACACCAATCTGGATGGCGCCTGAGGATACACAGATGTCTCTAGATGTTTTATCAGACTCGACGACGCCCCGTCGCAGTCCTTATATATGGAAAAGCTTCTGCATCGCCGTCAGGAACTCCATCCAGAGCAATCCTCGCAGCCGCCAGATAAAGTGGGGGCGGTTGTCCACTCTGTCGTCTCGGATTCGGTGTTCGCAGTCGAGAACGACGCGCAGCGCAACAAGTGTGGTGAACATGGACGCCAAAGCAGTAGACGCGCAGATCATGAACATGATGATCATTTGGAGTTTAGCTGCGCGTTCCACGGACGCGCCTCCAAGAATAGCACCAGTCATCATACCTGGGATGGATATTATACCAAGGACACTGGTCGGAAGAACTTTATTAACAAGGTGCACGTGGAAGAAGTTCGCGAGCCGGTAGAGGCCGGGGGTGCCCACCTCATCTGATTTATCGTAGGCATTAGAGCGAGGCGAAGCGCCTCTATGACAATAGGCTTCGATGCTTCTGCGCGAGTAGCACCGAAAGCGAGGTACATCTCGACTTTGTCCCGGCTGACGCTGTGACGCAATGCGTTGATAACATAGCGATGACGCGATAGTGGTGAATTAGACTCACTCGAGCTCGCGTAGTAAATAGCTGCCAGAGACGACGATTCCGGAGACCGTGTTGCCACAGAGCATCCCGATGATAGGAACTAGGTTAGAATGATGAGTACGGGTGGAACGGGCGGGGATCGCGGCTATCAGCTCACTGTATTGGACCGGCTCCCAGAACGGGTCGAGGGACATGGCGAAGCGCGCCCCAACGATGGAAACTGGGACGCAGGACATCATCATGCCTAGTAGGGTTGAAGCGAACTGTGTCTTGTCGATTAGTAGTCCGAGTTGCGACCAAGCGTTCACCCACCATATTTTGGTGCCGTCTACTGGATTTGTTGACGACTAGGGATGGAGGATTGTAAGGAGCAGTTGCAGGGGGAGAATTGAACGGTCAAACCTGTCTCAAAGGTCCCAAGGATATTGAGTACACCTAAACAGTAGCACAATGCATTTCATGAGGACGCTCCGTGGAGAACGCAAAGATCCGACTCACAGACGATTGCGGCCACTATCCATGGGTCCCTCGCCTCGAATACTTTCTGCAGAAGCAGCGCAACCACCCCAAGCTGAACGACGCATCGTGCAGATGCAATCAGCAATGAATTCCCGATGTCTAGGCGAAGAACTGAGGAGAGCACGACGTTGAACACGATGAAGGAGAACGCAAGCGCGACATTGATCCATGTAAGCTCTGGTCCTTCAATTGCTGGTCGGGGGTCTGCAGTGTCCATGGCTTGGTCCAAAGTTCAAATCCACACCCTTAAGGCGACAAGGGAGGAATTTAAAATCGGCTTTTCACAAGTCAAGCTGACAGTATGGTTCTTAACCGCATTCCCACATGCCCTTGTATCCCACAGTCAGTAAAACATCCTTTGTACAGCGAATGAGCTCACTCACCTCGACCGTTTTACGTGCTACGAGAGCAAGTCGAGAATTCTGGAAAGCATTGTTGAGTTCACGGTCAGGAATGTCGTCCAATCATCGTTTCTAGATTACAAGTCGCGAAAGAGGAATGTCTGTCACGTGGACGGTCGGCCGAAAGGGTGGCTGGCACCTTTACGGAATAGGAGCCAGGAGCTCTTAGGGGCTTTACCTCCCAGAAACAACATATAAACCCCCCATTGCTGGTCGAAATCTTCCCAATCTCTTGATTCTGAACCCCCATCTTGCATAATTGCATACTGCATAATGTCCCCCATTTCTGCACCACCTTCCACTCCCCTTCCCCCTCTTCCTACCCCCGTCGCTGGAACGACCTCGTGTGTGGAGATGTGGAACAAGGGAATGTCTGGTCAACGTGTTCTCTATCTGTCTGCAGCGCCCCAGCTCTGCGGCGCTCAGGTGCGTGCTCGCTCCGTGTATTCCTCGACTTCTAGGTCAAGCACCAAGTCGGAGAACAACACCAAGCGCTCGCGTCGTCAGTGTGCTATCGTCTCGGCTGGCCGTGGCGAGATCATCGACGAAAAGGTAGGTCAGGAGAGCAAGGTAATGTCGCAAGAGGAGAAAGCCGCCAGACGTGCTCGTCGCCAAATGACGGTCATCACCAATGGGCGCGCCGACATCGCAGATATCGAGGTCAAGCCACGCAAGGTAGTATCGAAGGGGCCTGTGCCGTCTTCGCCTTCGAAGTTCAGGACTCCAGAGTACCTCAGATTCCTCGAGCTCAAGAAGAGGAACCAGCAAATGTACTGGCCTTCGCAGCTGGAATTCTCAAAGATGGACGGCACCGAAGTACCTGCTGGCCTTGGAATTTAAGTCAGCCACCGCCTGGAATATTGCTCCTGAAATATCCAGAGATTACCCACTTTATTGGACGTGGCTGACACTGTGCCTTTTGGTATCTACAGGCTGGACCGTCGACCCGGGGACTGGTAGCTTTATGAAGGTCAGTGTTTGCGTTGGGAGGTGTGTGCCTCTCCTGATGAGTCCAAAAGGACGAAACGCAGTAGAATAGTAATTTCTTAACCTTTCCTCCTTGTGTAAATGAATACTGCTGTTCAATTGTAATATCAGCTATGTGGTGATCTGTCCTGCCTTAGGCCTTATTTCCTACGATTCAGGGGTCAAACAAGCTTTCGATCATTCTTCCACGATGTCTGTTGTCGATATTGCTCGCGCCGCGAAGGCTGCTTTCGAAAAGTCTCAGCTGATACCTTCTTCAGAGCGCATCGATGCCCTCTTTGAAATCAAGAGGCAGCTCGAGTCGATGAAAGATGCCGTCCTCGCGGCCAATGCTGATGATCTTCGGGTAAGCTCGACTCCCATCGACAATGCAGGCTGCTTGACGGATACCAGTGAAGGCAGCACGAGAGGAGGTCGATGCTGGCCGCATGTCCTGAATCTCTGCTGAAACGCCTTGATCTCGGGAGAGGGGACAAATGGGACTCGATGCTGCAAGGCATATCGGATGTCGCCAATCTGCCTGATCCCAATGGGAAGGTCACCTACGCATCTGAACTTGACGATGGCCTTGAACTGTACCGAGTCTCTTGTCCGATTGGTGTTCTTCTCGTCATATTTGAGGCTCGACCAGAAGTGGTTGTGAATATCGCAGCGTTGGCTATAAAGTCTGGTATTGTGTTGTCCGAATGAGTCATGCGACCCAAAGTCTAACTTGTCGCCCCCAGGAAATGCTGCTATACTAAAAGGCGGGAAAGAGTCCAATGCTACCACGAAGCTGCTCTCGCAGGCTATCTCCGCCGGTCTAGCGAAGACGTCGTTACCTGAGACATACATCCAAACTATCCAAACCCGCGCGGAAGTCTCATCTCTGCTCGAACTCGATCAGTACATCGATTTGGTTATCCCTCGTGGAAGCAACAGCCTGGTTCGCAATATACAGAACAGCACTAGAATACCCGTCATGGGGCATGCAGACGGTCTCTGTCACGTCTACTTGGACGAAACAGCCGACCTTCAAAAAGCGATTCGCGTAGTAGTGGACTCAAAGGTAGGAACCGTCGAATAGCTTCGGGACATATACTAATATTGACTATCACCACGACCAGACGGATTATCCCTCAGCCTGCAATTCAACAGAAACGTTGATTGTACACGAGTCTTTGGTCACTAACATATGGCCAGAGGTCGCAAAAGCCTTGATTAACTCAAAAGTCACGCTGCTTTGCGATTCTACCACTTTGTCTGCGATCTCTGGCCTTCCAGACGTCGATTCATACGCCCGGCTAGCTCAAGAGTCCGACTACGACACGGAGCACCTTGATCTCGTCTTGTCCGTCGTCACCGTGTCATCTTTACAAGCGGCCATGCAATTCATAAACACACACTCCTCACATCACACCGACTCCATCGTATCGGAATCCGAGCCCTCCATCTCAGCGTTCTGTAAGGGTATAGACTCCGCCGGAACGTTCGTAAATGCTAGTACTCGGTTTGCCGACGGATTCAGGTATGGATTCGGAACAGAGGTCGGTATAAGTACCGGTAAAATCCATGCCAGAGGGCCTGTGGGTTTGGAAGGACTCGTCGTCTACAAGTACATGCTTCGCAGCAAAGCTGACGCAGGGCACGTCGTGGGGGATTTCGGTACAGGCAAGAAACAGTACAAGCACACGTCTATCAACGTAGAAAAAGTCCCCTTCTAACGCAGATTAATGTGTAGGAGGTACAGTGTAGATGAGCAGATTAAACACAAAAAGGGCTTAATAAAGATCAAAGACCGACATTACGACTCGCCCTCTAGCTTGGCTTTCTTTCGCCCGGACTTCCCAGAGGCTCGTCCTCTGCCTTGCGCTTCGCAGTCCCTGACTCTACTGGAGCGGGCTTCTTTTTCTTTTTGACCACCATCGTCAAGTCGTTAACGGGTGCTTCTGGCGGGATTATGGGAACAGATTTGAGTTCTTTGTCAAGTTCTTGGGCAGCTAATGCAGGAGCTGAGGTTTCGACGGCCTCAGTAGGTGACGTTTTTAGTTCTTCGACCTAAGAATAGTTAATCAGTCACTGGCGAGAGCACAAGCAAGGCGTAGCCTTACTTTCATCGCCAGGTCCTCTTTTAGACCGGTCAACTCTTTCAGCTCTCCCTCGATTTGAGCCTTAGACATGCCTGCAACGGGGTTGTCACGAGCAAGACGGCTGCCCGTTGCTTTGCCCTTGCCTTTGGTATCTACAGGTTCGGCTTGGGGCTCGGGTTTGATCTCAGATGAAAGAGCAGCTTTGAGTTCAGCTAGTCTCGTCTCGACGCTCTCCAGGGCTTTCTCCGCATGCGAGATGGAGTCGGAGAGTCTGCCGGATGTAAGGTCCAGGACGATACTGAGCTTGTAGTGGGCTTCAGCTATCTGGCGCGACGACAAAGGAAGGAGAGTTGCTTTCAGCGTAAGGCCTGACTCGTAGTCCGATATAGCTTGATCGAATTTCTCTAGAAGGGACTTGAGTATGGACAAAGGGGACATTGAAAGCCAGCATACCTGTTTCAAGCGAGACATCCCCAAGGGCTATGAACGTGTCCGCTAGCTTCAACTTAACCTCGTCGTCTTCTGAAGCAGATAGTTGCTTGTCGTAGATCGCTCTGGCAAGGTCAAGGACCTCCCAAGCAGCATTGAAATCATCTTCAGGTTCCTCCCCATCGTCTTCTTCTTCAGCCGCCAAAGCGTCCATTGCCTCCGCCATAGCAATATCTTTGGTCGCTTGAGCGAATAGATCGACTGCGACGTCTTCCCCCTCCATGTCCTCAGCATCGCCAGAGAACGACAGAATAGGGCCGTTCTTCCCTAAGCCAGATCCTGAGGGTCCAGCTATCGCCACAAAACATTTGGCATTAGTCAAGTGGCTTGGTCAAAGAAACGGCGGCACGCACGGGCGCTATCCTCTTGTTCCCCATCCTCGCCCTGGTCCTTCCCCAGCACCGAGTTCTGCGATATCGCATTCTCCAACAGGGCCATGCCATACGAAAAGTACAAATCTGCGGTCTCAGGCGCGTCCTCGCCATGGGCCTCCGTCCTGTCAACAAAGTTCGTGTTAGCTCTTAATACAGACGCGACGGAAGACGCGGACATACGCGAGTTCTAGGGCACTTGCATACTGCTCAACAGCCTGTTCGTACTTCTTCAGAGCAAAGGCGCGCTTTGCCTGCTCGACGTGACTTTCGATGGTGGGTTTCTGTTCGGTGGCGTTCGACGCGTCGGCGCCTTTAACTTCTTCCTTTACACTGTGAAAATATGCTGTTCACGATGTATCCTTTTTAGATGATGAGGGAACTAACGTGTTCATATCCTATAATGAGGCGCAAAACGTCAACCTGAGAGTGGCGTTGGGAGGTGGGAGTAGTCAAGAAAGTTAGGGTGGAGTTTCACGCGTCAGGCTCAAATTGAACGCGAGTGGCTCAGACCAACCAAGGTCAAACTAGAACAAAGAGCGAAAGGGGTATTGAAAGGGATTCAAAAGTTGGGGCAATCAGACTGAGACTGGTAGCTAAATATTACATGGAAGCAAGTAGTATTGTCCTAATATCCTATGCGATGTGAGTAACCTACGTAGACTATCGTAGAGAGTGGAGAAATCCTGGTTTAAGAAACGAGAGAATATTGGCGCCGGGGAGCCGCTGTTTGCGAAGGAGGGGACGACGTGGCGTCAGATAGTGAGTGTGAAGGGACCCGTGAGGCTTAGATTAAAGACGCGTTTTGTTGCTGTTGCTGCTGACCGGGATTGAAGGCAGATGAACCAAAGGCATTCTGTCCAAAGGGGCCGGACCCAAATGCTCCCGCCGGGGATGGGTTGCCAAACAAAGAAGCACCCATACCTGTTGGCATCGGTGGTACCGGAGGAATATTAGAGGGAGCAACCATCGACGCGCGGAAGGGATTGGCGCCCCCACCACCAGTCATTTGCGGACGCAATCCCGAACCTAGACTGGAACCACTGCTGAAGTTGCTGCTACCAAAGTTGCCGCCAGCCGCCGTCGAATTTATGGTGCTATTGAAGCCACCCGTACTACTGAATCCCCCAGTCGGCTGCGAATTCAGTGTCCCAGCACTGGGCGACTGCGTGTTGAAACTGCCAAATCCACCAGTCTTCTGGGTCGTCAGCCCGAACGCTGAGCCATTTGCGGGCGAAGTCGCAGACGAGGACGACGCGCCGGCACCTGGACCAGCACCTGTGACAGCGGGCGTATTTGGATCGGATGCCGGTATCGGGGGTAACGATTCCAACAACGAAGCACCAAAGGACGAAGTAGGCTTGAACGGCTTCAAAGCACTAAACCCTGTCGTCTGAGGTTTGAGGGCGGACGCAAAAGGCGCCCCTGCACTGGACGTAGCATTAGAGGTCGACGTCGTCCCTGTTTGCTGAGAAAACAGTGAAGACGACGAAAAGGCCGATGTAGTCGTCGTCGACGTGTCTTGGGAAGAAAGACCTTGCAACGGCGCGAACCCGCTTCCCTGCTTGTCGTTCGCCGCTGCCGACGTAGCGGGTTTATTGAACGACGATGCTATGCTCGACATATCTGTCGCACCAGGATTCAAGGCTGACGACGACCCGAAACCATGAAACAAGCTCGGTCCCCGTCGCACCTGTGTACGTGGCAATTAGTCGCGTATCCGCGGCGACCCCAATGGGCAGGGTGGTTGTCTGCGGCAAGTTCTTCCCCATCGCCAACTCCATCAAAGTGGGCTGCTTAGGCACAGGAGGCGCTGGGGTGGTGATGGGTCCGAACGGATTCCTCGTGCCCGTTTGATGTGTCTTCACAGGCTGGAGTGAGGGCGGTGAGGAAGACGATGCACCAAAAGACGTTAGCGGGGTCGATGCTGGACGAGTTGGAACAGCGATGCCATTGTTAGTCGTCGGAGCAGCCGACGGAGAGGGTTGGGCGAATTGCGTTGACGCAGACGATGAAAGCGAGAAGCTCGGCTGTATTGCACTGGTCGAGGCGAAGGATGGTAGATTCGGCATCGGGGGTTGGCCACCAACACCGAACAAAGCCATGCCCGTGGTCTGCGGCGCGATCATGCTCTGGCGGAAAGGATTCGAACCCGTTGCTTGTGGCTGCAAGAAGCCCGTTGGTTGGGGTTGCTGCTGAGCTATAAAAGGTTGCTGCTGTTGTGGTTGTTGTTGACCCATGGAGGGGAAGGAAGGTACGGCGGGAGAGTTGGTGTTCTGGAAGAAACCAGTCGGCTGCGTTTGAATATACGACGAGAACGGTCGGTGGCCTGGTGATGTAGGCGTAGCGGTGGGCTGAGGTTGTAGGGACTGGGAGGCGACAATCCCGAACGGATTGCCAGGATTGGAGAAAGGTTGGAAGCTAGTGGGTTGGATCTGTATGGAGGGAGAAGACTGGAAGCCAGTGGGTTGGCCCTGTAAGGAAAGCGACGGCTGCATGTTGAATGGTTGGCCAGTGACCATCTGCCGCTGAACAAATGGATTGACCACGGCCTGTTGCTGGAAGTACGCATTGCCTGGACTGTAAACCTTGCCGTGAGTCATGCACGGACGAAATGATCAATGACGAGCCACCAACCTATTAGTTTGAGGGTTGAACATATTTGGTTGCTGCTCCTCTATCGACGAGAAGAAGTCTGCGACTATCGTTGGTTGGCCGTTTGGCTGCGCCTTGCCATTGGATGTCGTACTTTCCATTGACGGGCGTGGTGGCTCCGGCTTCGAGGCTGTTGATGATGACGGTAGAGGGGGAGCTGATCCCAGAGTAAGTATGGCAATCCCAATGGGAATGAATTGCACGTACGCTTGGTCTCTGCCCCATTCGTCTTTGCTGCCTTGTCGGCCGCTCGTCCATTAGCCCTATACTCAAGGCGATTCTGTTCGAAATTGGGATCGTCGAGATACTCCTGCAAGGCGCCTGCCAATGAGACAGGAGCCTTGTGGAACTAGTGAGCTTCGGGTCAATAGAGAGGGAGGGAAAGACATACATGCTTGAGGTTGGGTATCGGGACATTCAGCAAGTTCTGCAGCTTCTTCGCCACGCCTAGGTATTCCACCACACGTTCGGTCTGATTGCAGAAGTGTCGATATATAGCAAGTGCTTCTTTAGCGTCGATATGTGACATTTCGAAATAGTGTTCTGTGAATGATGAATTAACGGCAGGTAGTGTTAATGAGGTCGGCATGCTCACCTAGGACGTTGATGACTCCCTCGTTGCCAGCTTGGAACAATATCAACAGATCTTTGACGAGCATGCGCAGAGAGGTGATGACCAACTCGTCTTCCAAGTCGTCCAGATAGAACTAGGAAATATTAGATCATAGCGCTCAACGAGCATCCATCATGACACACCCGGCACTCCAAAAGCGCATCTATCATGCGATGGACCGCCTTCGTCTCTCTGAGCAACCCTTTCTCCACAGTCATCACTCGGAGTTTGCGCCCCATTATCGTCTTGCTGCGCGCCGGAAGGGATGCGGCGGGCTTAACTGGCCCCTTCTTTACTTTGATGGTATCCTGCTCGATGGACTGGGAATTGCGCATATCCCTGTTTGATTCGGCCTGCACCCGAATGGCGTCGTGTTTGAGGTCTCTATATGCACGAATACGAGCATCAAGATACGTGGCGTAGTTCTGTAGATTCTGGGGAGTGCTATATCCTGGGATCGAAGTTCAGAGGATGGTGTAGTCTGGAATTGTGGCGCGGCTCACCTTCCCAATTTCCAGATGAGACGTTCCGCAACTTCAGGACGTCTGAAGAAGATAGATAAGCCAGTATGTTGTCGGTCGCGCCATTCCGAATCATGGTGTGCAAAACGATCAAGGCCTTGAACACAACCTGTAGAGGAGCCCTAAGTAGCGAGCCCAGAAAGCACCACGGGTCTGTAGCGCACAATAGCATTGGGTTCCCTGAATCTTGGAGAAAGGGCTTTGCAGACATCGTGAACGGCGCCATCCTCAGACCATGTCGCAGCAATTATAGTGTCAAGGTACTGAATACAAGCTCAGGCTATTTCGATGCGCAAGATGGTGGTGGCCACGTACCTTTGCCTTCGGGGGCGCAGCCTTGGGCTTGCAGGCCAACTTTACAACCTTGTCATAGCTGGACATGCTAAAAGCCGGCCTGGATGAAGTTTGAATTGAAGCGACGGAAATGAATGCAGTGACCGACTCGAGCTTTTGTGACCGTGGTAACTAATTCTCTGATCGCGGGAATCGGCTGCGGCGGCATCTGTGCCTGATAGGTGCATTGTTCCCACGCCGGTAGCACTCTGAACGTCATAAGGCCATTTACGCGAGCACCCGAGCTCATTGCAAGCGACGATGACTGCGGACGTCGACCTGGTCATTCCGTTCAGGGCATTCCCAAATCACACCCTCTCCAAGAAGAAGACCAGGGAGGGCGCCTAAGAAGGCAGAGAAGGAGTACACCCGCCTCATCGACACTCTCACTTATTCGGGACTGCGTGCAGTCGGCAGGCGGGGCGAGTCGCTAGGTCATATTTTGATATTCGTCGCCTGCCCGGAGCCGCTTCTCAAAACCCTCCGTAATCGCGAGGGGTGCGTGGTCTTGCCCTATCGAAGCGACGCGATAACGCTAACTGGCCCGTAGATTGACCAGTGCTCTTGCGCCGGCGGACAGGCTGCGACTGGTCTATGAATTCGTGACATCGGCCCCCGCAGACGGTGGGCTCGGTATAACGCCCTGAAACGGGCGAATGGGACCTCGTTGAGAGTGTCATGCTGCTCCACGACAAAGACTTCAACGACTGCATGGATACGATCTTGGACGAGGAGAACAATCACCACGAATCAGCTTATCGGAATCCGCGACCAGGTGCGCCGCGAAGCTTTTCTAAATTTTGACCGTCCTCCTTACATCATTTTTCGTAGTTTGGAGGGTCGACGGCTTTGTATTTTGCCTTCCTCAGGACTTATGCTTCTTCTCTTCTCTTTCCTGCCGTGCTTGGAATCACTTTCTATTTTCTAGACAAACCCTATCATCCCGCTTATGCCTTCGGCCTGCTACTATATTCTACCGTCTTCACAGAATATTGGCGCGTCTACGAACGTCTCTTCACTTCCCGTTTCTACCCTAAAGGAAGGCTTCAACCATCTACCTCTCTGGCTTCCATGTCTACATCGTCTTCGACACGAGAGAAAGCGGAACGCACATACAATCCTGGTATCTCGTGGTGGAAGCGAGACCTACGAATCCTCGCTAGTTTCCCTATCATATCAGTGTTTGCGGGATTGCTTGCGCTCCTGTTGACTGCTATTTTTGTTTTTGAAGCGTTTGTAACACAACTGTACACTGGGCCTGGCAAGAAGTTGATTGTATGGTGTTTCCCCTTCTTATCCTCTTTTGGGACTAATCAACTATTGCTAGGCGTTCAGTCCGACAATACTCTTCGTCCTGCTCGTCCCTCGCTTCCTCGCCTTTTACCATCGCTTTGCTACCGCCCTCACGACATGGGAAAACCACACCACACGATCACCCGCCTCGATTTCCACCAACCTATACCAAAATGCACTCGCCACCGCCCGTGCTAAGCAAGCTCACACCGCATCGCTGACACTCAAGACATTCGTCTTGAACGCTCTTGTCGCATACCTAGGTATCGCGCTGAGCGCTTTCGTATATATTCCATTTGGAGAAGAGGTCATGCACGCCGTCCAACTATGGCTCAGCAGTGTGCGCGTGGACACCAGCTTCTTCGGCCAAGTTGTCGAGAAACTCCGTCTTCTTGGGCTCAATGAGACCTTTGCTTCGCCCAAACCCGCTGCAATACTCACGTCAGAGGCCAAGTATTCGCTCTGGGAAACAGACGTCATGGGCTGCGCGGAAGAAGTTGAACCCCGGTAGACTGCGCGATCAGATGTTCGCGTTCACCGTCACAAATCAGGTGGTTAACACGTTCACGGAAATCGGGCTGCCTTTCATCACAAGATTCATCGGCGACAAGCTCGCGTCGTCGAAATCTTCGAAGTCCTCGATACCTTCCTCCGCTTCGTCGAGTTCAGCTTCCTCTGCCGGGTCCTCGATAGGATCTCCGCTCAAGAAGCACGTTTCGTTCGAAGATGAACAGCCACCTTCCGAGCTTCCACCCGACGAAATACAGTGGGAGGCCGAGTTGTTGGAGCAGGCGCGGAAGGGAGGCCAAGCTGCCCGAGTATGACGTGTTCCAAGATTACAGCGAGATGGTAGTGCAATTCGGGTACGTGGTGGTATGGTCGAGCATCTGGAGTTTGGCGCCAGGTTCGTGTCCTTCGCTTTGATTGGCTTCGTCGGTTCGGTCCTGACGTGATGTAATAGCAATGGCCTTCTTCAACAATATTTTGGAGCAACGGTCAGACGCGTTTAAAATTCACGGTCCACGCACGTCGGCCTATCCCACAACGAACGCAGACCGATCGGGCCATGGCTAGATTCCCTGACGGCGATTGCGTGGTTGGGCGCCCTCGTCAACGCAGCAGCTCATATACATGTTCGGGACCGGTTCTATCCTCACCGACGTAGACCCCTTGGTGCAGATCGACGTCGACGGCGCGCCTCCCAGAGTACATATCCACTCCGCCCCCACCATACTCCCCCACGAACAACCTCCAAGAGAAGAAATCCGTCTTGCTCACGGCGCTGTTGTTCGCATTGGCTGCGTCCCATGGGTATTTGCTCTTGCGGGCGGTGGTGAGGCGGATCGTGGAGAGGTCGATGTTGGGCGGGAGGGGCATCGCGGACTTTCGATGATGACGAGAGTATGAGCAGTGTGGCGTTTGCTGATGCGAAGGAGGCTGTTGAGGAGGCGGGGGATGAGAAAGTCGCGGAGCAGGGGCCTGTGAAGATGTTCTGGAAACGGGACGACGGCTTAGATGAGATTGCGCGCATTTTGAAGGAGGCATAGGCGTTTATGTAGGATCATGGGACATTGAAATGCTGAGGATATTTGTTTGACTATTGATTGATACTGACTATTGTGCGTTGTACTCTCGTAGACTGAACGACATCATCGCACGCATTTTCTTACTTCGAAGCAAGGACAGAACTCCGACGCATTGAATAATGGAATGGTGATACATTTTGTGCATCTTCTAATCTACTGCGTTTCGTCCTTTTGGACTCATCAGGAGAGGCACACACCTCCCAACGCAAACACTGACCTTCATAAAGCTACCAGTCCCCGGATCGACGGTCAGCCTGTAGGTAGACAAAAGGCAGTGTCAGCCACGTTCAACAAAGTAGGGTAATCTCTGGAGATTCCAGGAGCAATATTCCAGGCAGGTGGCTGACTTAGATTCCAAGGCCAGCGGGTACTTCGTTGCCGTCCATCTTTGAGAATTCCAGCTGCGAAGGCCAGTACATTTGCTGGTTCCTCTTCTTGAGCTCGAGGAATCTGAGGTACTCCGGAGTCCTGAACTTCGAAGGCGAAGACGGCACAGGCCCCTTCGATACTACCCTTACGCGGCTTGACCTCGACATCCTGCGATGTCGGCGCGTCCATTGGTTATGACAGTACATTTGGCGACGAGCACGTCTGGCGGCCTTCTCCTCTTGCGACATTACCTTGTTCTCCTGACCTACCTTTGCGTCGATGATCTCGCCACGGCCAGCCGAGACGATAGCACACTTGACGACGCGAGCGCTTGGTGTTGTTCTCCGACTTGGTGCTTGACCTAGAAGTCGAGGAAGACACAGAGCGAGCACGCACCTGAGCGCCACAGAGCTGGGGCGCTGCAGACAGATAGAGGACACGTTGACCAGACATTCCCTTGTTCCACATCTCCACACACGAGGTCGTTCCAGCGACGGGGGTAGGAAGAGGGGGAAGGGGAGTGGAAGGTGGTGCAGTAATGGGGGACATGATGCGGTATGCAAGTATGCAAGATGGGGGTTCAGAATCAAGAGATTGGGGAGACTCCTACGCGCGACGGGGGGTTATATGTTGTTTCCGGGATGTAGCCCCTAATGCTGTTAGAACCCCTGATGCCCCTTAGGCCTCCCATATTGAGGCGCACTCTGCAGGTGGATGACAATACTGTGCCGAGCCGAGTCTGCAGTCCTCTTCCTACATCGCAAGAGGGGTTGAAATCCCCTGAGTCGCCACGTAGACATTCGGGTGAAGATTCGGGGTCAAATACAGCTCAAATAAATACATTCACAATACTGGATATGTAACTTGTGCGATCGAAGACTTCAAAGACATCTTCTCCTCCTTGCTCATTCATAAATTACAAACAACACATGAAGGACAGGGGTCAATGTATCACGACTCGTTCCCGTTAGCTCGAAGAACCATATCCTCTAATGATATCGCCCGATACTCTTCAGTTTCCCCGCCAACTCCAGGTCCCGTCGACGCCCACACCGCATCGTCGAGCACGTAGATCAACAAACCACCCGCGTCCACTCTTTCCTGCCGAAGCTCACGCGCAACAGCGGCATCCGCGACATCTCATGTGTCTTGCCGCTGGGCATAACCTACCAAATCGTGTTTACTGGCATACTCCTCGACAATCTCGCGGAATGTGATCTCCCTCGTACGCGCTGCTGGCTGGCGAGCCTTCGGCGTACCGGCTCTACTATCTTTCTTCTTCTCCAGCATGGACAGCACCTCGGCACGGTAATCAGGTCGCGGCAGACGCGCAGGTGCGTCTGGGCCAAGTTCGATCGCTGTATTCATCAACTGCAGGCCTCGAGTAAACCCTCTTTCCATCACAGGCATACCGCGCACAGTTTCTGGAAACGCCTCTTTCCAGAACGAATACCACTGCGCGACTTCTTCGAAGCTGACCTTGGGCTGGGTAAGCCAGATATACAGGATATCCAGCCACTTCGGGAAGAATTCGGTCTCGAAAAGCTGGCCGAGCACCGCAGAGTGCAGCGCAGGACTGCCAAAGCAGCACGTTTGTTATAGGATCCATGATCCTGGTTTCGCGGATTGATACGCAGATCGTCGCGGAGTGTAGCGCCAAGCTTGGGTACTATGTACTTCAGCATCATGGTGTCCCAATCCCCCGAATCGAAAACCTGCGGCGAAACTATGAGTTCGCAGACATCCTGAATGGGATATAATACTGACCTCCTGCCAGGTGTCCAAAGTCATCAGGTAACGGATCGCCAACCGCCCAGGATCTAAGCAAGCTTTTCACCTTCCTTCTTGCATCCCCGAGCAGGTCTTCCAACCTCAGGCCCAGATGGGGCAGCCACGGAAAGATCAACGACTTGAGAGAAACATACGAGTCGTCCCTCTTGTCCCGTCTTAGGCTTCCACAGTTCAACAGCCCGACGAACTTTAGGAAGGATAAGTTGATCGAGGAATGTTGTCGCGAATATAGCGAGGCAATACGCTTGACCATGCTTCGTAAAGTCGGATGGCTGGATTCGGATTCTCGGGTACCCATTCGTTGTTCAGAACGGAGCGAACGCGAGGGAGCCATATATTCCATAGGAGACTCTCGAAGGGTGTCATAGAGGCAGCGGGCTCGGGCGACTTCTGCTGAGTGAATGCTTGGTTCGCGTAGGCCTGAACAGCTTGTGAGGTATCCTTGTCTTCGTCGCCAGAACGAACACGAAGAACAGCCTTCCACGTGCGGAATGTCGACACAAACGCGGAAGGTTCTTCGAGAGGATTCCATTGTGAGACCGTACGACGAACCTACGAAAGGTAAGCCGGGGCAGCAAATCGGGATAAGCATGAAGGCTTACCGTTGGTGCTATGGCTGCTACTGCAATTTCGTCCAGCCGATATTTGTCCAACTCTACTGGGAACTCAATCGTGAGCTTGTAAAAGAGAGGCGAGAACGAGTCCAGTGAAGCCTCGTAGACCGACGCCAACTCCTTCGATTTAGCGCTAATCTCGTTCGCAACAATCTGAACCTGTTGTAGGCGAGCGATCACTGGAACAAGGCGGGATGGGTTAGCGAACGTTAGGTGCGAAGAGGACAATCTTACGTTGAGCTTCGTCTTCAATCCGTTTGCGTAGGCGGGCGTCTTCTCGGATGGCAAGTTGTTTGCGTTCGTTCAGGGAACGGGCCTCTCGTGCGAGCCCATCCAGGTCGGATTTGCAAGCTTCTGCTATCAGACGAATATTATGACGGACTTCGGGTATTCGGGTTGCTTCTGAGGTCGGTGCCCAATTGTTGAGAGACACGTCGGCCAAGGACGAAACTTCTCGAGGCTGTAGGTATAATTACTTAGTTGGAGAGAGCAAAGTACAAGAAAAACGGGACACATACAACAGCACCCGTAGCATCGATGATTTGGCCAAGGCTAGCGGAGGCAGATATTGCATCCTGCCCAGCTTCCGCGATGATTTGCTCGTATGTCTTATGATCCACCTTGACTTTCGTCTTCTTTGGCTTCTTCCAAATTTCCTCCTTGGCCTTCTTCGCCGCTTTAGCCTTGTTCTTACCCTTAGAACCCCCTTCTTCGTCGCTGCTGACTACCTCGCCGCGTCGCCGTGCCTCCACCTTCGACTGCTCTGTTTTCTCCTTGAAGCCGCGGAATGCAATTCCCATCTTCTGAGGACGAAGCTTTGTCTCGATTGGAGTCGCGATACCCTCCCCATTCGCACCTAAGCCAGTACCCGCCTGCCATCCCATCTTTTCTAGCATACGAGCACCGAACGACCCTTGTAGCTTACTAAAATGTAAAGCTTCTTTAGCATCGAGTGGTGCCTTTGGCGTCGGGGCGGAAGAGGAGGATAGTGTGAACGTCCGGGTGGCAGACTTGCCAAACGCTGATGGCAGGGCCTCCGTCGATGGGCCAAGGCCTCGACGAGATGAACCAATGCCAGCTGTAGATGTGCCAGACGTGAAACCGATCCCCCCAGCGGCTGCCTGCGCAGGCTTGAAACCAAGGCCAATACCAGCATTCGCTTGCCTGTTGAAGCCTATGCCGATACCCTTCGGTGGGGGTTCGGGATCGTCGTCCGGTTCGCGCGTACGGGGAGGAGGTGGGCTGGATGATGAGTTGTCAGAAGCAGAATCTGCAGCGTCCAATGGCGCTTCGACGGCCTCATCTTCTGCCTCACCTTCGTCGTCGTCGTCGTCTTCGTCACTATCTCCGTCGACATCCATGGCAGTCTCCGTCTCCTTGTCAAGTTCTACCTTGTCGCCAGAGACAAACGCGGGGGCTTTCGTCCAATCGCTGCGAGCTGCAGCCTTCTTGCCCTTCGTTTTGTAGTCGTCGTCGCTGTCGTCTGCAAAGACACCGTATATCGCGTCTTCCTTGCCATTCCGTTTGCGTTTCCTCTGATGCTGATATGGATTTTGGAATAACTCTCGTTCCTCTCTGGCGTCTGCGTTTCCTTCGAGATAAGGCTCATCGACGTCCGAGTTTTCAGATGAATCAGAGTCATCGTCGTCCAGAACTCGTTTCCTACGCGCCATGGCCGTTTTCAGTCGTTTGGAGATGAGGGTCGGTGTCAGAGCCTGAGTTCGGCGCCAGCGCTTGTGACTCGCGGCGGAGTCAACGTTAACGTTCAACGTCGATGTTCTACTTGTCTACAACCAACTTCGACCATATCCTGAGTACCAGCAAGCATGCTCCCTTCGAAACGAATCAAAAGCGAGACCATAGACGTCGAAGAATGGCGAAACCAACGCAGGGATCACACACGGACTCAGCGCCGTCGCCGCGGCGCGACTGTCATCAATATTTCGGACGACTCGAATGATGAAGTTCAAGTAGCAGGAGGGTAAGCGAAATCTTTACTACGGTGAACAAAACTGTACGTTTACTGTACATACGAAGATCGAGGAGCGCACCAGCGGAGCCGCGTACGACCCTCCGTCCGGAGATTGTCGAACGTGGACGTGCACGATCGGCCACTCAGGCTCACCCAAGTCCACCCCGGTAGGTCTAAGCATTATTTCAGAATTTAGCCGTTAGCTGACTCACACTAGTAATTACTCACTCGGGGTCATTGAATTAACTCGGGATGAGTACATACAAGAGCGGAACAAAGTACATTCGGCGATTGTCGTTATACGGGACTACTAATCTAAAGGGTTTCACAGAGGATCAAACTAACCGACAATGATGAAGACTGATTACGAAGAGTACCACGCTGGATACGACATTGATAATCCCTCCTGCGTAAGTAGCCACTTGCCTTGTCAAACATGTGCTAAATAAACTCTGGAAAAGTGGAAGCCTGCGGTCCAACAAGGGAACCGTATCGTGCAGCCAGAGCCTGCCATGGCTAGTCATGTTCACTTCGACATGTCCAAATTGCCTAGACGTCTTTATGGCAATGGCTGGCCTGTTGCCCCTACTCTAGGGGGCAATGCCCTCAATTTGCCATGGAACTCGGTACATAATTTCAGTTGGCCGAAGATAGATCGCTAATGTTCCCTGTGTATGTAGTTTCAGTCCTTTGCTCATCCAAGTGCAATGGTACACCAAGGACACCTGCCAGCCCCCCGCCAGCGCCATGTTTCGGTGTTTGCCAACATGCTGGGCTTGGGCTCGTTTATCCCAACAGTCTACGCTGGGTGTAATAACCAGATGTCAGGGTGTAAGTTCTCTATTCTGGAAAGCCCGAATGCATTGCTAACTCGCATCACTAGCGGTCAACAAGATCCTGCAACTAAATGGACAAATTGTTGCCTGCAGTGCTGCGATAGCAGGCGATGCTGATGTCAGTAGTAAGTCTCAAATTTCTCGAGATGTACTTTAAATCGTTTGCTAAGGAGGCGGATTTAGGCGAAGTACGACATGATCATCAAAATATCCCAGGGTCATTGGTGACCATTCGGCAAGGCAAAGGTAATTCGAAACCTTACTCACCGAAGATCAGTCTGCTGAACCATGCTCTAGTCCACTATCCTTGCGATAGCCATGAACATAGGATTTGTAAGTGACCTCTTCTTTTGTCCGACATGGGCGAGATAACATCTGACTTGTCGGTGTAGCCAGTGGTGATGTATCCCCTGGGTCGTCTCCGCCAGAGGGGTTCCTCAAAACCTATACAGTCAATGACATGGCCCTCGGCCAGGATGGCTTCCAGTGAGTAACTTTATTTTGTGTACCTCCCCCTATTTAGCGCACATGGAAGCGAATATTATAGCTTCATCAGGCCATGACAAGTGTATCAGATTTTGGCAAGTAGGTGGTGAAGATCCAGCAGGATTAAGACTGTTAAAATCAAGTATGTCGTCTGAAATATCGTTATCCATCAATTTCGCCCTAATTAAATATCCTTAGTACCATACGGCCATGTCCCGCACGATGTGTCGTTTCGACCAGGCATTGGGCTGTTGCTATCCGCAGCATTTTCGAATGGGTAAGTGCCTCTAAATCCATAGCTTCAAGTGAAGTGACTACTATTTCATGCAGCGACATCGTGCTGTATTCCCCATTAGCGGAAAACAGTATCACCATGACCTTGGCACCAGGTCAGCCTGTGGGGTCAATGGCTTGGGGGAGCGACTCCAGCTCAGACCTGCTGTTCGCTTCATCTGAGCCAGTTGATGGGCAGCGTGGCTACCACCGGGCTTTCGACACCAACAAAGGAACCACCCTTTTTACATTCGATGCTAAAGAAAGTGGTGATGCTCTCACCGTCGATCCTTCTGGTATGGTTTTCTCTCTTGCATGATGATGAAGCTGACTGCAATGTGTCCTAGGCAATAATGTGGTCCTGATCACCCACTGCGCTGATGGCAGGCACTTACTCCGCCTTTACGACGTCCGGAATCGGAAGAAAACCTTGACTTCGACGGTCACCCTCGAGCCAGTCACGCCAGCTAGTGCAGGGCAATCTGGTGAGATCAACTGCTTGGTGTATAGCCCTGATGGGCTCTATATCGCTGCTGCACGGAACGATGGGGCAACTCATGTGTATGACATCCGCATGCTTGACCGCGGGCCTGTCAGCCGGTTCAGACATCACCAGAGGTCTCGGATGGTTTCCCCATCATATGGAGTTGTCCGTGCACAGTGGCTGGAAACCCATCGCAGTCGGCTGGCCTTGGTAACCGGTGGTGATGATGGTATGATTTCTTTGCACCATGTCCCTTCCTTTCTATCATCTAATTGATTCTGCCTTGTAGGAGACGTCAGGCTCTGGGATCCGCTTCAATCTGATAGCAACCCAGGAAATGGCCAAGTCCTCGCCCATTCTGATTGGGACATTGCCCACTTCGTGGTTGGGGATGTCTTGCAAAACGAGAAGCCACTCATCGTGTGAGTGATTTCCCTTCCTCTGATTAAAGTCAAACATCTACTGAATGTCTCATACAGCGGCGATAGCGGAGGCCGTATAACGGTTTATGATTCTCCAGCCACATCTTTGCCTTGAATTTGAACTATATTTACCAATAACACATACATACATATTTTTGCGTAGTATATCCTCACTGTTTAGGTTCGAAACGGAGCACTTTGTATTGTTTGCCATTACTTGATAACATATATTTCACACTAATTGGCATTGATAGCGGAGGTCATCACGTCCAAGGCTGCAAGTTGACCCCACGTAGTGAATCCCTGTGGCGGACCAGCCCAGCTAGATGAATAGGTACTTCCATTAGCAGCGAGATCCAACAACGCATTGTACTAGCCCTCAATCAGCCGAGAAATCAGAGCTATGAACCGCAGATAACTGACCTGGACATCAACATAGCTATGAACAAGGATCCTCAGGTCGTTGTTGGGGCTCCTTTCAAACGCCTCGTGAAGCCCGCGAATCAGCACCGCTGTGCCACACCCTATTCAGCCTGCGAACGGTTAAAGTGAAGTAGACACGACGTACATTTGAAGCCAACGCCGTCGTTGTTTGAATTGGGGCTGGATCCCTCTGTGATAACCCCATTGCTCCCTTGCCAGGGCGCGCCCTTCGTGGACGCGATCAGCACGTTCCCCATCCTATACCGAGGTCGGTCAGTATCGATCAGGGGTTCGAACCAGGCGTAACACGCACAGAGTGTCCCATTGGTTATCCCCCGTCACATGCGAAAGCACGCTGAGCCCTTCGATGAGCTTACCGCTGTTGTAGGTGAAGATCCAGCTGTCGGGGGAGCGACTGCAGTCGTGCGCGTTCACAGTGTCGAGCGCAAGATTCTTGGAGTTGATGTTCAGCGACCGCATCCAATTCGCGCTCTGGATAGCTGCGTTCGTGTACTTCTGGTCGCCGGTGATCTCTGCGAGGAATGCCGATAATCTGGATTATTTAACATCAAAATCGATGCGATATGGGCGCGTTCGCTTGACGACGTACGTTAGGTATAACCTGGAACAGTGTCGTTAAAATTAGATGAAACTAGCCGACAGTAAGGTCAGGCGTACCCAGTTGTCACCGAATTGACCCCTTGATCGTCTGCAGTAGGTCTCTGTTATGACAAGACATCAGCAAACGAACGGGAGAAGTTGAGCATCTGCCTACCCAGAAGACGCCGCCGGCCATAGACTCTGATCAAAACGGTCAGCGGCGAATTCAAGAGGAGATATAGCCTCGCTTACTTCCGTCACACGTTCCAGCAAGGGTGAATGACTTCGCTGGATGCCGACCTGCACTAGCTTGGGCCGCCGTGATAGCACTATAACGTCTGAGATTTACAAGATGACCAGTAAGGACAGAAAACATACAAGGCCGAAACATGGTTCCACGTATCGACGGCATGCGATAGCATAGCGGGATCCCCGTAGGCTCTGTGAGCGTATACCGCGGCCGTTGCCCACCACCTATCATCATTAGGTGAGTTGTTGTCAGCTTAGACGCAGAAAAACTTACATCGCATCATCATTGAACTTTGGCGCGTCATATTTAAGCATTCCACGGCGGCTTAAGTGACGGAGCACATACCCTGCGTTACACGCAATGCTGAGTCGCTACCCCACATGAAAAAGATAGTCACTCACTGGAATTTATCATAATTGGCGTTCAACCGGAACGCCGTGTTTAGGTTCGCGATCACGCGAGCTTGATTGATGGTACTCCCAGCAATTCGGTCTTGATTGGCAAGTACAGACCAGACGTTGCCTGATTGCCAGAAGCCGATTCCTGCGGGGAGACTTCAGTATGCACTTATATATACGCGAGGTAGACGACGTACCATTAAATTCTGCGGTGGCGGTGTTCAGTTGTGGTAGGATGGCATCAATGGCAGCCTGTGCGATCGAAATCCGTTCGTTCAGAGGACGTGTATTGCTAAATTTCTATCAAATAATGTGAGCCGAAGATGTAAACGATTGTTGGGATGGAACACTCACTCTCCACGATAGAGGAACACCAAAATCCTGCGCAGCGGCATATCCGCATAAAGCTAGAGCAACGACTATGAATTTCGAGTACATTGTTGTAAGATGGGGCAGCGTGGACGGCCAGATGTACTCACCTGGAGTATTTATCTGATGCGGGACCATATGTCAGTAGGCCGTGTTTTGGGAAATAGAAGGCGATGTCTGCGTGCATGTTTGATCACGGAGCGGTCACCATGAGGACCATTCGGGTCGCAGCCAGTGCATGACGTTGATATGTCCGGGAAATGTGGTAAAGAAGTTCAGAACGTATTCTAACATGGTCAGCAGTCTGAGGTCTCCGACCTAGAATTCCTCCCCTCATACAGTTAGACGACGTCTGATATCATCCTAACCGTTGATCCGATCCAGTTTTTGCTTCAAACGCGTCTATACTTCAAACGCGTCTATACATAACTCAGAGATGGCGTGTTGGAAGCGAACTTGAGAACGAGGACCGGCCAATTTGCTCCTCTAAGGCTGATGAATTCATTATAAACAGTGCAATTTCCAGACACGTTTCAAGCATGAAGAAGTTCCAGATTCACGGTCACCGGACATCAATAGGGGAAGGGTTAGGAGGGGTTACTTCCGCGAAAGAAACAAAAAGCTTACTCTTCAACAATATGTTCCGTATTCAACGCACGCAACGCACTGGAATGATTTGGCATGCTTGTTCTTCCTAAGAGACCCACCGAATGGTTCTTTATATATCTCGTTCGTTTTGGTAGAAGCCCAGCGTCAATACGACCTGTATTCACGAAGCTCGCTAGGCGTTGTCCTATTGAATGATGCTATCCTCAGGCTCATTCGTGTTCAGTGCGGTCGTGAGCGTGTGGTCGCCTGCCTCTGATAGAGGGCGGTAAGGACATTGGAGACGCAGGCTGCGATTGTAACCGAGCCTAGGTCACCAACTATACTTTACTTAGTTTGCAGACCTTTGGATTCGTACGATGGTACCTTGTTCCCAGTTGGTTAAGGTCTAGTCAAAGCTGACGGTACGATGAAGGAAGAAACATGCATGATTACCGTCGATGCGGGTGACTGCTCCAAAAGCTCGAGCAAGATGAAACAATTACTTGCTTCAACTAGTTGAAAGCTGACCGCCCTGTCTTCAATTAGACTCGCTGATCATGCCTCCGAGAAAGTGAAATGCAGACGAACTATTCAATCCAGGTCGCAGTGGGTGGCGACCTTCGCCAAATTAATCAACATACACACCTCCCCGATACGGCTGTGAGATATATGTCTGGCGTGCTCGCAGCTTGCGTTGTGAGCATAGTCAGGGAATAATTATAGTCCCCGGGAGACCAGCAATCTTGATGACCGGTGACCTCGAGTGCCTAAAGTGCGAGACCTACCCATCTTGTAAGTCTGATCCCTTGCGGTTCTGTGACTTCTTCGTGTTCGAACCAAAGTAGCAAAAGCTGAGCGTCCGCTGTACCGTCTCGGACGTTACTGTCGGCGAAGTAAGTGGAACAAAGACGAGAACGATATGGTGGTTCTCCGCAACCAGGACTCCGTCCTTTAGCGCGCGTGTGGCGATCGCGGTCAGGTGAGCTCCTGGGCGGACTATAGTTCTACTAGGGTGCGAGAAAAAATATTAAGTTTCTCGGCTCCGCAGGTGTAGAGTGCACTGAAGACACGTCGCAGGCATAGTAGCAGAGAAAGTATAAATCCGGTCGAAGGCCAATTATACAAGGTATGTGATACTATGTACTGCGTTTCGTCCTTTTGGACTCATCAGGAGAGGCACACACCTCCCAACGCAAACACTGACCTTCAGTAAAGCTACCAGTCCCCGGGTCGACGGTCCAGCCTGTAGGTAAACAGATGCCACAGTGTCAGCCACGTCCAACAAAGTAGGTAATCTTTGGAGATGCCAGGAGCAATATTCCAGGCGGTGGCTGACTTAAATTCCAAGGCCAGCAGGTACTTCGGTACCAGTCCATCTTTGAGAATTCCAGCTGCGAAGGCCAGTACATTTGCTGGTTCCTCTTCTTGAGCTCGAGGAATCTGAGGTACTCTGGAGTCCTGAACTTCGAGGGCGAAGACGGCACAGGCCCCTTCGATACTACCTTACGCGGCTTGACCTCGACATCCTGCGATGTCGGCGCGTCCATTGGTGATGACCGACATTTGGCGACGAGCACGTCTGACTGCCTTCTCCTCTTGCGAAATTACCTTGTTCTCCTGACCTACCTTTTCGTCGATGATCTCGCCACGGCCAGCCGAGACGATAGCACACTTGACGACGCGAGCGCTTGGTGTTGTTCTCCGACTTGGTGCTTGACCTAGAAGTCGAGGAAGACACTGGAGCGAGCACGCACCTGAGCGCCGCAGAGCTGGGGCGCTGCAGACAGATAGAGGACACGTTGACCAGACATTCCCTTGTTCCACATCTCCACACACGAGGTCGTTCCAGCGACGGGGGTAGGAAGAGGGGGAAGGGGAGTGGAAGGTGGTGCAGAAATGGGGGACATTATGCGGTATGCAAGTATGCAAGATGGGGGTTCAGAATCAAGAGATTGAAGGAATTTCGACTAGCGAGGCAGGCATTATATCCTGCAAGAAGAAGAGCCCCTAGCCGTTTCCCCTATTGCCTTGACCCCTATGCAGCTCGCTTCCGGGCCGCCGATCACTAGGTGAGCCACCTTCGGTTTCTCGCATCACATTCCCCGTAGACGCGTTATTTGGTGTTCGCGTTTTCCTGTTGAGGTGGCCAGACCTTGAATCTTGACATCTGCCGGCGCTCTTAACCATTTGGGGCACTTGACACACTTTTCGCAGGTGAAACAGCTTTTAATTGAAGAGCGGCATGGCTCACCACGATATCCTAGGCACGCGAGCTCTTCGCTAGGATATCCTGGATCCAGTTAATGATGTTTGCTTTTATGTAGTATGAGATTGTCTTCCTCCAGTTCATATTCTCATTCTCAAGGTATCTTGCTCAGCCTGGGACAAGTCTGGGACGCTGAAAAGAGTAGGTCCAGTTATTATCGTGTGGCCATCGGTGTCGTCCCACATGGTCCCGAGAAACGTTTCAGCTATTCGACCTTCGGCGTTTGTACCGCAGGACTTCTATTGCGACTAGGCAACTTGGCTGGGCACTATACCAGACGTTGCACAGTTTCTTACATATTTTGTGCGACGGAGTCGCCGACCACAGACAGGAAGACATGAATACTCTCGAAGAGTACGCTTCTGCTTCCGTTGGTCTTCGGTGGGCAACATTCGCGTATCGAATCGAATCTATACGCTTTTCTTAACCGACATCATGAAACTTCCCATGGTGGAGGTAGACGGTTACCGCTGCCTTGCGTGCGAAGGGCTCCACTATGATCACTGCAACGACAACTGGAGCGGAAGCTAACGAGACTCAGCGAAAGGCCATCCACACGCACAGTATTCCTTTCAGGCACCGTCTGCTGATCGCTATCCTTGCGTGAGTGAAATATCCTCAGTTCGAGGTCACTGAATTGCTGATTTCCACAGGTTCCCAGCATCATGCCTAGTCAAGTTTCATCTCCACTGCGTGCAATCGTGCGTCTATAAAGCATCGACAGAAATATGCTGCTTGTGACGCAATGGGGGTCCCGGAATTCGCCCGAAACCCATTTGACTGGCCAGGGTAAATCACCCACTGCTGGCACTGCAATCTGCAATCGACCTACCGAGCGACTCCCATATCCTTGCTGCCGCACGCACCTCCGGATCAATTAAACGGTTTCATCAAAGAATCCTGATTCCACTTGATTGAGCCCAACGTGTTCGCACCATATATCCTCTCTCGCTCGCGACCGGTAATATATCATCACGTCCATCTGCTTCTACTTCCCATCTCTCCCTCAGGTGGCTTCTTACCAGCCATAGCTCTGCAGTGCCTGGTGTACGCCTCACCACCCCAAGCTGTACGAGTTGCTGTTCATCCAGGCATCATACTTTGTACTGAATCTCCTCCTTGCATGAATAGGCAAAGTTATGAGTCAAGCATCGACATCTGGCAGCGTCAACTTGTCCCCACAGGAGCAGGAGCGTCCTATCGTTCGTGTGGTTGGTAGAGGTGGACTGGGTTCGCGACCACGGACACACAAAAGCCAACCTTCCATAAGTTCAGCAGCTGGCGCATCCCCTCTTGGATCTATCGACCAGCGTCTAGCCGGCCTGCGCCTCAGCAGCGTCATAGATATCCGCCACGAAGGAACAACCTCGAGCCTCGCATCCAGCTCGAGCGATTACCATGACATTCGACCTTCCGATCGCAGCAAGCACTCAGCTTCGCCCGACTCGATGCTCCATCCCCCAGCGTCCGCCGTTATCCGTTTCTCCGGGAGAGGGGGCGCTGGATCCCGATTGCGGATAATCGAGCGCCCCGAGAGCGCTGTGATCACGGTTGATTCGGCGGGGGCGAAGAAGGCTGGCAAGTCTTCCAATGCTGCGGCGTCGACATCCTCATCCTCACAACCATCATCGCCGGCTGATACACCGGTCATTCGCGTATCAGGTCGCGGAGGTGCTGGGTCGCGCCCACGTCAAGTCAAGCTCCCGACATCGAAACACCCGAAACGCAAGCTCGAATTTCCCTTAACCTGGAAGAACAAAGATAAAGGGAAGGGAAAGCAGAAAGAGACCGATTTCCATCATCAGTCTTTACATGCAGCTTCTGTTCGTTCTGGTGTCCCAGACCGTTCTGCCCGCAATCTTATCACCCCTATCTCCCACCTAAAGGCCCCCATCTATCATCATCACGACCCATTACCTTCGACTTCAGTGATACGACCTTGGTACCACGACACGTTCGCAGCCGCGATGGCGGCAGACTCGGAACTTCAAAACGGCGCTAGCCAAGGTGTTGATTTCCAGATATACACTACGATGCAAACGTACGGTTCAGCACCGCTCGCGATTGATATGCCTGTGGAAATACTCGTTACTATAACCACATCCATTACTTTTGAACACGTCTCGGATCGCAAAGCCTCCCGAATACTTGGGGCGCAGATACATATGGATATGCCACTTCATCGCTCGCTCCCATCCCTCTACGAATCCTCAATCCTGTCGTCAGGCTCCGAGTATAGTTCCTCAAGTGTTCCTGAGGAGGAGACTGAAGAAGCCACGCTGGGAGAAACCTGGATCATCGATGATTTATACGAGCCAGATCTTAGACCCGTTTCGACAATTCTTTTCTCAGAGCCTCTCCCTGGGACACCCATGCCATCGACACCAAAGCCCAAACACAACTCGAGTTCCTTCTCCGATGATTCCGATACGGAAATCCACTTCGCTCCGTCGTCAGCAGCCACGCTCTCCGTTGATGCCAGTGAACTCAACGTGAAGTCTCTTCTGTACCGCGCCGATTCTGTTTACTCCAATACCCCTTCCATCTCTCCTTTGGGCTCTACCTTGGATTTACCACATGCATAAAGTCGTATAATAATTTCCTCTAGTTGCAGCATTCATTTGGAACAAGTGCTTTTCTCTAATAGTTTAAATAAATGACTGTATCCCTTGAATTTCGTGTATCAGTACCGAAACAAGGCATCGCTGCTTACACTATTCATGCGCACGTATAGCCCACATCCAAATGGTCGGACATAATGCTGTTATATCCCAAATTGTTGAAGTAAGGCGGAGTTAACGGTGCCACGCTGTCAAACCGAAGGTTACGCTCGAACACACTGTAAAGTGGCATTGTCTTGAACTTCAACGAGGGTCAAGCAACGACGGCTGAAAAGTTGGCTAGAACAAAGATTTGCGCGAATACCTCAATGACAGCCGACGAACGTTGCAAGCGGAATTAACATATACATAGTAGGGTATCAAAACAATCAAGCAGCAGCCGGCGGGACAGTGGCAGGAGACTCTTCCTTTTTGGTCGGATGGAGAGGATTAGCCTTCGCCTGTATCATACGTTCAATTTCGGCGAGGAATCCATTCAATTCCTAAGTGGCTCAACAATTAGCTCCACTCAAGACGAATAAAAGTACTATCACTCACTGTATTACTAGGCTCGAATGATAGTCCCAGTCGGACAGCGTCCGCAGCCTCATCCAAGGCGCCAAGCCCCACCATAGCCTTCGCCCGTCGGAAATGGCCTTTCGACCAATTCCTCCGTAGCTGAACGACGGTTTCAGCATCCACTAGGGCACCGATGTAATCGTTTGATTCGAAGAGTGCAGCAGAGCGGTTGGAGATGACAGTCGAGAGTTCTTCGCGCATCAGTGTGTTCGTTTCCCAAGGCGGGCGCTGGACTGCGAACGCAGCGGCCATGTTATATCGACCAATAGCTTGGGCGTGGCGGCCCATTTTGAATAGCGTCTGCGCTGTCGGTTAGAACTGAATTATCTCTGATCTAGTGAATTAACCCACATTCCCCTCTTCCTTCGTCGTCGTCACAGCCTGTGTCAGCTTCTGTGTCACGACATTCGCGGGTGGTGGGCACAGCAAGTTCGGATTTGATACCAGCAACTTCGACAGTCTGTTGAGGTTGACAAAGTCCACGTCGCAGTCTGCGCATTTTTCCAGCTTGTGCTTCTCGCAGCTCACTGCACTCTGGTCTGCTGAGAGATGTATTGGAACCGGGGTGAATGACTGGTCAATGATTGCCTGCATCACTGGGTCGGGGGGCTGAGCTACCATCTGCGCTTGCTGCTGCTGCTGAGGCGGTGAATGCGAGTGTGAGTGCGATTCGCCTGGTGCGTGAGTGTGGCCTTCGTGCGACATGGTGGTAGACAATTAAGAGTGTCGAGCTCAGCGCGACCACGACACTTCAGGAGTGCTACGTGCATGTTTGTACATGTTTCGATCAGGGGGCGCTGATCTTTCTGGCTGGTCTGGTCTGGTCCTTCTCCTCCTCGTACCAATACTTTCTACTTGAGGAATTGGTGTCGCGGTGGTTGTAGCCAAGTCAAATTCACTCCTAGACTCATGCAGCATACGGATATTCCCCATTCCACCCCAAAATAAAAACAAGAAATAACCCCCAGAGAGTTCCAAGCAGCCACTCTTTTACACTGGGGTACGAGCACGCCCAAGCGACCCCTTGATCTTTACAAGTGTTTTAAGTGATGCCGAGAGAGCCCCTGCAATGGCGGGCGAGCTCAGGCTCTAATTGCAATCAGCAATTGTCTACTTCGTTTAAAGTAAGTCATACCCTATCACCGACTTCTACTGGACTCAACTTCTATCACTCGAGAGGATCGAGCAGGCTGTAGATCGGACACCCAGCCTAGGGTGCCCTGATTGCCTCATTACTCGTTGATCATTGTAGGGGAATCTGCAGTGCGTTAAGTATGGAATAGTGAAGGCAGAAAGAGTACAATCGAAGGGACAAGATTCATCTCGCAAATGCAAAGGAGGTGCGTGCAGGAGACGGGAAGATAGATAACCCAAGTTTATGGTCGTACAGGATTCCTCAACGCCTTCGACTACCACGATAACATGTAGCCAACTTGAACGTTACGCCGATCACGGCATCAGCGCATGAAATCTCTCCAGAAACTTCAAGACCAGGTTCGTAGCCACACGAAGACAACTAGGCCTCACCCTATTGGTAATCATACTTAACATCCTCTGTGCATCCTCAAGAGCGCCCATGAAACACCGTCTTCGTATCTCGCTTCTTGACGCATTTTCCCGTCATCAATCAGGCCTTTCGGAACAACGCAGATAACTGAACTATCGCCACACAAGCCCCACCTGCGTTGACCATTCTCACTCACTCATCGGCCCCCGAAGTAGAAGGATAGATGCCTCACATCAACGCTACCGTCCCAGGCCATCCGTCCTAGCCCGCGTTTCTCTGACGATAAATGCTTGATAATACACACGGCGATCCACTTGTCGAGGACCTAGGGCTCATTGGATTTACGGACAAATTACCCATGGAATATTCTTCGCTGCATTGAAGCATTGAAGGTGACATACTAAGATATATGGTTATGCTAATCTATGACTTCTCAGCCCCCTCTTGTGGGTTACGGATCTTAAGCGAATGTCTTCGATGTCTGGACCCCTGGGGAGTATCTGCGTGTGGTCGTCCGAGATTTGGGGGAGAAGCACTCCGCTGGATTCTGGACTTGTGACTGACAAAGACTTGGGTGACTTCGCCTGCGAGGATGAAGACCCAAGGTAGGCGTACCAAAGGATAAACGCGCCGTGATTATTGACAGAAGACATCAAGTGATTGACAGGTTGCGCCGTGTTGTTGGAAAGTCGAAATCACTCCAGAATACCCATGCTCCTGGGAGGCTCGGCGAAGCAACGGCGATGTATTGGTCACTATTGGAAATTCTGGTAACGATCCCTCGAAACCAGGGGGCGCTGGCTAGGGCTGGCCTTCAATTTGTGCAAGATTCACTTGCAATCGCTCAAGCAGTAACTTTCTTCACCCTCGGCAAATCATCCAACCTATCTTCGATTCGCGTAGCTGATATGATAGACGCCAGTCTATGAGACTCGCAATGTGCTGTCCTCTGATGGCGTGGAATTCCCGCTGCACTTCATTCCAGCTGTCTATCTTGATGGATAAAGAAGAGTTCATTCCCGAAGCCGTACTGTCTAATCAAACGATGTGAACGGAGACACGTCCCTTCTCTACTGCGAGTGCATTATATTCTCAGGACATCCATGTTCTCGCGTACAAGTGGCGCTTGAACGGACATAGTTCCCTCTGGATCTACGCGCCAGCGAACCGCTGAATATAAAGAAACACTGCATACTTCTAGGCGAGGCGTTTATCGTGCATTTATAGTCGCCCATCGGGTTTCAGTCTGGCCCCTAGTCCGCCGCGAGAGGGCTCCGTGTTATGCCGCACGCAGAAGTCGACCCCATCGTCATTGGCAAGCTATTCATTCTACGTTCTGTTGCCACTTTTCCATTGCGTCTGACGACGATCCTCAAACCTGGACCGGCCGGTTCCGCACGTATCGCGTCGAGCTTATCATCTCTCACTGCCCCAAGAACACACTTCTTCCGCTGATATTTCCGTTACATGATGCCACAGTGTCGTATTCTGCGCGACTTTGCTTCTTCGAAGTGATCCTCGACCTCAGCTCGCCTCGCCCATCCCATGTGCAAATCCGGTTGCCGCATTAGGTAGGCATGCTGTACGCAGACAGATATTGTCCCCTTCATTAATGAACGCTTAGTCCCAAACCTAGGTGTGGAAAACGATATTTCAAGGAATGGCCTAGTGAGCGATATTGCCGTAGTTGACACCAGTACCGTGCAACACCGTAGAGGATGAACCAGTAGGGACCAACTTTATCCTGGCAGGCGTAATGTTGATCTGGTTACCTAGGCTTGGACGCGCTCCCATGGGAAGCGCACAACAACGCGCAGTAACTCGCCGATAGGAGAATTCGTTCAGAGATTCTGCCGGCTCGTGGAAGATGTGCAGCGCGGTCTATACGCGAGTCCTTCGACGAAAACCTTCCTCACGATAACTACCGTGATGGGAGTAATGTCTATATATAGTCATCTGGTATGCAGCGGTGCGGTATGCCTGGCTTTCCGTGACGAGTAGTTAGCCGTCGAATGCCATCAATGGACTGAGCTAGCGAGACTGCCAATCAATTCATCAAGGAATCCCTAATTACATCGTAATCCTCCTGCGTGTGGGGTGCCTGTGGATCCAGTGGGACTCTTCCAAAGAAACGGTAGGGTGTTGACTAAGTAGCAATCCCTTCTCTAGATATCCCAATGATAGAAGTTCCGGATCATATATAAGGTCTGCGATAACAACTGCTATATCCCAACAAACACTACAAACCTCACTAGCAATAGCTTCCCAGCCCCTACGACCTACAGCAACAGACATGGCCCCCATCGACTCGTTCACACCCAAAGCGACCTACCGTCAGCGTGAGTGCTCCCATTTGTTCTAGCGGGCAACGTCACTGACCCTCAACCAGTTCCCGTGGCCTACCGAATTGACAGGTCTGGAGCGTATCATCCTGTCAGCTCAAGGCGATTTGCAACGCCTCCTGAGGTAGGGTGACATGATCTCCCAGAGATAATCCAGTGGTTGACTTCCTTGTTAGCGCATTCTTTGCCCATCCCATCACCGTTGAGACGGTCTTCGCCCGTACACACTTGCCAGGCACCAACAACACTGCATATCCTTCTGCACCAACCGCTGAAGACATGGACAACGCGTCCTTCACAAGCCCTATAACTCAGACTCGCCAAGTCCACCTGAAACGTGCCAACAAGATCGTTTGCACTGCGACATCCATTGTCAGTATTAACTCTCCCCGCTGCGCCCATCTCTTCCTCGAAGAGAAATACGCAATTGGGCAAATGTTCCGCAAACTCCAAACCCCACCCCAGTTCGAGCTGCTCGAAGTTGGCCTCGGCTCCCCAAGAGATACGGATGCCGGTGCCCGCCTTGAGAAGCCCACCACACAGCAACTATGGCGGAGATACAAGTTGAGCATTCCTGAATTCCAATGCGAGATCTTGGAAGTGTTCCCGAGCCGCAACATGTTCGCTCATGTGGAGGAATGGCTGAGCGAGGCGGTCGCATTCGAATCATCTCAGTCGCCAGCCTCCTCGGAAGCGGAGCTCGATAGGTTCAGAGCTTCGAACTGGCCAGTCCAGGCTCTCGGAGCTTGACGATTCTTTTCCCACTTGTATGTTGTAGGTTCTCGATTTATGCTACCATTAGACGTTATACGTATTGGAGATATGTATGATCATTCTCGACTTCGAGCCTTCTTTGTAATCCACCAAATCTTCACCAAATGATTGGCAGTCGAAT
Organism: Pleurotus sapidus; assembly: GCA_026743855.1. Lineage (NCBI taxonomy): Eukaryota > Fungi > Basidiomycota > Agaricomycetes > Agaricales > Pleurotaceae > Pleurotus > Pleurotus sapidus. The sequence goes on from JANBWZ010000020.1 coordinate 483,908, forward strand.
CATTTCAGCGCTTTGGGACGGCAAAGTGCAATCACGCTTGCGACGATGCTTCGAACCTAGTGTACCTTATTTGGAAAGATAATCCCCGCATGTGGCTGTCCAGCGACAGAGCGCTGCCGACGGACGGACGAATGGCTTCTTCAGGTTCCTGTACTGTATTGAGGTGCCTCTAAGCCAGGAAATAGTCTGTGGGCCCACATCCGCCCGCAATGATCAAGATAGTCTACATCAACTAAAAATAAAGTAACCGAGGTACGTACGTCTACTTCAAGATGTTATTCTTCTGACTACACTGTGAATCTTGTATTTACAGCGACTTCTTATAACTTAGTGATGGAAGAGCCTCAGAGATGTGTGGGAGAAGACGATGCCTTGTTCGTCGGCAGCCTTGATGCATTCTGCGTCCATCACACTTCCACCCGGGGCGGCCAAATACCTTGACACCGCTCCGTCTCGCTCTGTAAACGTTGTCTGGGAAGGGGAAGAAGGCATCACTCGAGCAAGCAACGCCGTCAAGTTTTGCTGCCCATTCTTTCCGCTCTTCGGCCGTAAGGGGGTCGATGGCTGCCCTCGAAAAGGCTCTCCCAAGCGGTTTTCTCTCCTCCTTCGAGTACTTCTCCGCCTACGAAGAGGTCGATTGCATTGGCCTTCTCCGCGCGTTTCACACCCTTCTTGAAGGGCAGACTCAGAACGCGGGGATGATGCCGGAGCCACCAGAGATCGGCTTTCCCGCCAGCTAATCGTGTACAGTGGAATTCTAGACTGTTGGCCTGCCCCCAAACCGACGATAGCTCCATGAACAGCGTAAGCCACGCTATTGGATTGCGTGTATTTGAGAGCCAGTGTCGCAACGATTAGATCGGTCAACGCGCTTTTGGGGAGCTAGGAAACAAGTTAGGCAATGCATGGGATGATGACACGCCAATAATACCTCTTTGTTGCTGCTAACGATATTCTCAAATAGTTTCTCGTCGATCTTAGCATTGTTCCGGCGTTGTTGCAGGTGTATTCCGTATACTTGCTTGGTCTCGATTTCCTCAGGCTCGTAGGTGGGGTCAATCTACAGGATCGAATTAGAAACAATCTCCAGAATCAGGGCAACGGCGAACCTCTAGAACACAGTATTTGCCGGCCTTCTTCTTGCGCAGGACTTCCAAAGCATCTGGAGCATACCCTGGGGCAATGATACCGTCGGAAACTTCCCTCGATATGATCTTTGCTGTGGCCAGGTCGCACGGTGCGGACAGAGCAATGAAGTCTCCGAACGAAGACATTCTATCAGCGCCTCGTGCGCGAGCGTATGCGCAAGCGAGGGGGGTCAACGGCTCCTTCAAGTCGTCGACACCGTACACCTGCTTCTCCGTGGCATCTAGTTCCAGGCCTACGGCAGCGCCAGCAGGGGACACGTGCTTGAACGATGCTGCTGCAGGTAGTTGAAGTGCCTCCTGCAACTCCTTAACAAGTGCGTACGAGTTCAGAGCATCCAAGAGGTTGATATACCCAGGCGATCCAGACAGAACTAAAATCATGCCTATTCAGATATTTGATTACGATGAGCAAGTGAGACCCTACCTTTGAAGGGCAGCGTGCCGCTAGTCACGTACGCTTGTGCCGGCTTCTGATGAGGGTTCGCGCCGTACCGTAGCGCAATCCTCTGAACAGATCCAGCGAGCTTCTCTGCGGGCAGTTCGGCCGACGCATACTGTTCTCTGAAGTACTCGCTAATTGCCTCATCGTACTTAGCCGTCATCTCAAACGCCTTCAACGCCAACTTGCTCCGCAACGCTTGTCCAACATCCCCATTCGGACTCTTCGTCCAAGCTTCGAGAAACTCGGCATAGTCAGTTGGATCGGAGAGAACAGATACACGAGCGTGGTTCTTGGCTGCCGCGCGAAGAAGTGTTACCCCTCCGATGTCGATCTCTTCGACGGCGGCTTCAAGGGTGCAGTTCGGTTGGGCGATGGTAGATGTGAAGGGGTACAAGTTGCATACCACGATCGAGATAGGGGAGATGCCTTGAGCCTGAAGATCTTTTTCATCACTCGGAATGGAACGCGCCAGAATTCCTAAGGGATGTAAGATTTCCCAAAAATCAAGAGGTTGTGAGGTGGGCGTACCACCATGAACGGCTGGGTGAAGAGTCTTCACTCGCCCTCCCAACATCTCTGGCGCCTTGGTGATGTCAGATACATCTCTGAATGAAATGAGCCGGAATTCCAGCGATCTGCAAGAAGACGAACTCGATTTTAATCCCTGCTTCCCTGATCTTCTTCGCCGTCCCTCCCGATCCTAGCAAGCGAACGCCTGCGGCATCTAGCCCCTTTGCCAGATCCAGGAGATCGGTCTTGTCGTACACCGACAGTAGAGCTACACTAATCCTGTCAGGATAAAGCTAGAACGATAAAGGAAACGCACCAATGGCCTGCGACATTGCTTCGTACGAGGCTGAAGGTAAAGAATGGATGAAATTTCAAGATTGCTGGAAACAGAAAGTGATCGATGCAGGGAAGTGATAAGATAAGATAACGGTAATGATCGACCCAAGTTGATAAGATTACAGTGCTTGTCCTGAAGAAAGAAAATAGAAAACCATGATTGCCAACAAACCATCCCAGTATCCCAAAAGTACAAAATGAGGGTCATTTCAAGGCTTCTTTCTGCTTAATAATTCGCTGAGCCTCCCCACAGCAACGCTGTTGAACTCGCTCTTTCCCGAGGGGATTTCTGAGGTTTCCTGCTGCCTCTTTCCAGACGGGTCCTGAGTATGACTGCTGCTCGAGCGTCCCAGAACGAGAGAAAACCTCTTCGACTTCCGTCTCCCAGCGAGCGGAGGCAACGTGTCTCCTGATTCCGAATCAGGAGAAGATATAGTATGCGCCATAACGCTCGTCGTCTGCAGCGCAACTGCTGGAACCGAAAACCGCTGGTGGCGCCTGGCAGTATTTTCGTTCCTCAAAGGCGGAGTCGATGGAGGGGATGAAGTCAAATCTACGACATTGCCCTCTTCACCGCGACGCACAGTGGACGGTTCCGACGATTCGTGCGATTCGTGCACCGGCTCGAGCTCTTCCTGGGATCGATGCTCGGCCCCGAAATCCTCTAGGATTTGGTGATAGCTCCTCGGCCTCGACGGGGTGCGTAATCGTACTCGCTCGACCCGGTCTGAGCGTTCACCGGCGGCGGGATTGTCTGAGCGCTCTTCCCGGTGAAGAGGCGCGTCGAGCGCCATCAGTGCCTGGGGAGTCGAGGACGAGGGCCCGGTTGGTAGAGATACAAGTTGCGGGACATGGGTAAGAGTGTTAACCGAGTCAACGTATTGACTTGTGGTAGGGTGGTCTTCTATAAGAGGGAAAACTGCCTCATAGCAGGCATTGCACGCGCGTGCAGGTTTGCTGGAATTCTTCAAGTTGGGATCCGATATGAAGAACGTCTACACAGACGCTGAGATAGAATTTGTATGCAGAGATGAGGAGTACTTACGCGCTCGGAGCACCCCGCACATACGCAGCGCCCGCACAGCCTACAATGATGTCGCCTCCTCCTCCATCCAAACGGTTTGCCGCAACGCATACAGCCTTCTGTCTTCTCATCAGGTATCCAGATCGCCGGGACCCAGTGCTCTACCTTCCCTCGACGCTCGACTGGTCCGGCACGCCGTTTTCCTTTACCCAAACTCTTACGCTGACCTGGAGATGCACGAATAGTCGCTATTCGCTCATCCGAAGGGTGGAAGGGCAGGGCCTGGAGTGACTGTCGGATGTGATTATTAGACGCGGACGAAGTGAGCGTGGAGTTCGGGTGCATGACGTTGAGAGAAACGAGTATCTGCGCTTTGGCTTGTCGGATGTCTGATGCCCATTGATCTCTCTCCTCCTCGCTACCTATAAACCATCAGAATGGAACCCAAATACTCGGTGAAGATAACTTTACCTGAATACAAAACAAAACTGCCGTGCGGACTCAGAATCTCAAAACGACGCTCTTCTCCTTCCTCGTGCGTAGAACTAATCACGACCTCTAAATCGACTAGTTCAGCTCTACCCTTGTATATCCATCTCTCATCGTTACTGCTCCCCATCCTCTTGATTCCACTCGGGGCAGGGTGGAGGTAAGGCATTTTCGCTGAGGATTTTGGCCGAGATGGCGACCTGTCGCCCATGGCGTCTCTAGTTCGAACCATGGACAGTTCTGCCTCGCTCTTGCTACGCGTGCGTATCATCGGGGCACGCCTCCCAGGTGAAGACGGCACGACGGGTGAGAAAGCACTACTGCTCCACCCTACTTTCCACATCCTTTCAGACTCCTCCCCAGCTAGCCATACTAAGCAGTCCGAGAACAACAAGAATTCGCGCTCTTGCGGCTGGTTGCTCTGCTCGATTTGGAGCAGCGGTCCGCGCTTAATGAGGGATCGTCCGGGGACGATAAGTTGAAAGGGGAGGTTGGGAGTGGCGCGTTGGAGGGCGAGAAGGGCTAGAGTTTGGGAATGGGTGTGGAGCGATGTATTCAGCGACAAGGTGACTGCATCAAATCAGCTTAGACGTCTACGGACGAAGGAGCACTGACATACTCTTAGACACGAGGGCATGCACGGCTGTCAGCTGAGCGTGCTCTTCGTCATCTGTACCCGTGCAACTGATGAGGTCTTTCAAAAGGAGGAGGTACCGTGGACAACGCTGGACAATGGTCAGAAGCCAGTCACGTAGCTTCAGCTTCCCGCATCTCGGGTCCGCTTCCTGGGTAGCGATAAACGTAGCGAATGCAGAATTATATACCCCATCGTTACTGATACCCGCAGGTGGCGTGGTCAAGTTGCTCAAGGTTGTTATTACGGAGGGGAATGATGTGACGAAGGGGGTATACAGGGAAAGGTACGGGAAGTGCGAGAGAAGGATCGATGATAGCGGCGGTGGGTTCGTGGAAGGCGAGTCGGTTGGCAACAAGGCCGTCAACGCCGAGAAGAACGATCGGTGTAGGTTCCAAATATCTATGAAGTTGGAGAAGACAGCAGTGAGGGAGGAGCGGTCGAGCAATGGGGCATCTGTGTCTAACGACGCGATTATGGGAGCCAGGAAATGCTACGAACGTCACGATTAGTCGGCAGTAGCGACGGCTGGACTACTCACCGTATAAATCAACTCAAGCCCGTCGACGTAGGCGCGCTCCGTCTGATAGAACTCGTCAATCACTTTCCGCCGCTTCGCTTCACGCGCCTCATCTACTGGTTTCGTCCTCTTGTGACTCTTCCTCGGCCCCTCCCCTCGATGCTTTGATTTGGTGAACGCGCCAGATGGGGTGCCATGGAACGCATCCTCTTCCGGCAGCGAGTCAAAGGACGCTACGCTGACTATCGAGTCTCTTTGCGTGAGAGACGGAGCTGTCGGCAGTGAAATCCGTCGAAACGGTAAATGGGGTGGTCGGGGTGTGGGCTGAGTTGGCTTGCCCGCTGGCTCTGACGTCGGGAAATTGACAAACGAATTCATAGCCTGCAATTTCCCGCGACTTGAAACCATTTCAGCAGCCGTGCCAAGCCGTCAAATGGCCAAATCAGTACTCACCATAAGGATATGACGATGTCGGGCGTTACGCTGGCTTGACGCTGGCCCCGCTTTGGAGATGAGAGTCTCGGAAAAGGTGCACTATGGGAGACGTCCAAGATATACCGACGTTCAGGTCTCAGAAATGGGCCTTCGACTCCCTTGGAAACTAATGAGTTCTTTCCGAAGAAAGTTCAGGCTTGCTGAGGGACGGTCCTCCAAATGGGATATCAGTGATTCCCACGAGGCTTCACCCACGTGACTTACCTCCTAGATCATGCGCAACGGTTCAGCTCAGATAAACGCTCGGAAAAGGAACTTCAAAGATAAAGGTATTTCGTTCGGAATTCATTTATTAGCTACATAGATATCCAAGGACGGGAACTATCTAAGTCTATGAGACATATATACTAGCATACAGAGTGAGCAAGGAAGGGGAAAATATTGAAATCGAAATAGGAATAAAAGGGAATTCGAGTGTAAAGTAATTCGGATTCAATGAGAAGGTCCTACGAGATAGCGTGTAGTGACATGATATGTAGGGAGGTGTGAATGCTGTCGGAGAAGCTGGTGATGCTAGTGATGCTGGCGGTGATGGTGATGAAGATGAAGATAATGATGGGTGATGTGGTGATATGTAAGACGAGAAAGAGCAAGGAGAAGGGGAATGGGAAGAGGCGAGAAGCAGAAAGTAGATGCGGATGCGTTGGCAGTGGCAGTGATATAGCCAGCAAACCTCGGATCAACAGCATTTTGTCGTACGAACGTGTGTGTGGCAATAGGCATACACCTAGTGTGCGAAGCAATGATGACGGATATGATATATGTATACCCAACGGCGAAGTGAAGAGCAGAGGAGAGAAGAGGTGCTGAATGGAGACGATGAAGGCGATGAATGGGCTGATGAGAGTAAGTTAGGAAGGCGACGGCAGACGGCATGGGGAGAACAATCGTGGCGTGCAGGAATGACGGCAGATGGCGAGACATGTGTGCGATGGACGGGCAGTAGGGTATGCATTCGCTAAATCGAAGCGAGAAGGAATTCAACGTGCGCCAAGCCCGTTCGCCCTAAAGCTCGCAAGAATGCTCCGTGACCACTTCCACACACCCAACAGCATCCAAGGTGCTGCAGGGCTTGGGCAGAGTTAGGGCATGATATCTGAACTCGGGTATCACCATACCCTTCACCCAACCACCCATAAGAACTCCTCCCACACAAGCAGGTCGCCGTGAGCACACGACTCACGGCATCACCGCACTAGCTCCCAACCACCCACTTTCCCTCCTCCTTTTGCCAAGGGAAGCCCGACAACAACCGGAAATTGCTCTCCCTCTCGCATAAAGGCCTACCCTGAGCAAGAAAGAGAAGATTTCCCGTCCCAACCCCTTCCCTCCACAATGCCACGCCCCCACCCCCACCCCCACAGCACCGCTCCCGCTGGCTCAGGCCAACACAGGACTCGACCGCGGACTCATACTGGCTCGTTTTCTGGCGACGGTGCTCCCGTTGCCCACACACTTCGGGCTCGTTGACACTTTGGGACTCGTCGACGCTTTGAAGCCAGAAGGCGACCGTGGACTACACGAGATACGCGGGCTTATCGACACCTTGGCACCGGCCGAGGAACGAAAGCTAGACGGGGAAGAACACCCTCGATTGCGTGTCGGCGACGAGTGAGAGCATGTATTCCCTGGATATTTACTGGGTATCGTAAGAGGTGGTGTGGGAAGGTGGGTCGACGATGACATCGGAAGTGCTGCATTTCCTAACCTCGGCGAGCCAGGTTCGGACGGCGGAGGCGTAAGCTGCTGTCCGGAGGTCCCAACAGACCCTCTCGCACCACTATAAGGCGACGAAGGAGCCGCCCATTCAGCTTCGTGAAGAGTCGGCGTCAAAGATCTAGACCGCAATCCTGCAACGTAACCAGTCAGTAACAGATACTCAATTCACAGAAAAAGAGACTAACCGTCGCTTCGTGCTAAAGCAAGAGCCAATCCTGAGGGCATCCGCGAATCGGGAGGCGGAGTGGGGGTTGGAGTTGGAACAGGCGAGGGAAGATTCGGATTGACGCTCGAAGACGACAGCATGGGCGTGCTGAGGGTAGCAGTGGACATCGAGTTCACGACGGACATCGACACGGTGGAGGTTGAGCGCGTTGACGATGACGATGTTGTCGTTGTCATTGTTGTCGTTGTTACTGTCGATTGGATCCCCAGCACTGTCGACACGCCGATGAAACCGTCTTGCTGCGTCGGCGACCGACTCACGCTGGCGCTACTCATGGTATCTTCATCTTCAAAGGCCCACACCGTCGAGGAAGACGTGGACATCCTCTCTCCCATACTCCTTGCGAACCGACTATTCCGCATACCAACGCCAACGAATCCTCCAATGCCCAGATTCGGGGGAGCTCCGGAGGACATCGACGAAGTCTCACTCTCACTCTCGGCAACATCGTCATCCTCCTCTGAATCACTCCCGATAACGATCTCCTCGTCGTTGATAACGATGACCTGCCTCTTCTTCTCCTTCTTCACTTTCCTCTCCATCTTCCTACCTCGCACGTTGTCTTCCCTGACGATAGGTTGAACGCTGTCTAATAGAGTGGGACTGCGTGGCTCTACGTCGTTGGATAGCGATAGCGAGAATGGACCCCCTCGCTGCATATTCGGGCTAAGAGAAAGGTTCAAAGGCGAAGGTGGAACTAGGGCAGGCGACGGCATCGCTGACAGGCGGCTTGGGCGAATTGCGGGTAGAGGCTCCACTGGGGAGTGATTGTGCACGCCATAGTCGAAGGTGTCGCCCGTAACAGGATGATGCGGGAAATACCCATCGCTATGCTTCGCGTCCTTATCAGCGAACGTCTGGTCATACAACTGCCGCATCGCGAACTGAGGGGACATCGACGAGGCCCTCGACGTGGGAGGAGAACTGTCTAGTGAGGCGATCGTAAGGGAAGGCGTCGGCGGGTCGAAAGCATGGTTAGCGCCGTCGTCAGAGTCTGAGTAATGGCTATGAGTAGCTACGTCGTCGTGTTTCGGTGTGCTTTCCTCAAGTGCCTTCAGGGCGATTGTCGGCGAGTTCGGTAACGACGGCATTGGCGACGATAGCGTGCTGTTCGCCCTACTCGTTACGGCGCTATTGAGTTCGCTGTGTATCGGCGTAGCCACCTGGTGTGTTCGAAGCGGTAGACGGAGGTGTCTCCAGCAAAGGAAGAAAAGCGAAGCTCCGTTTAGGCGAGGGGGCGACCTTCTTCTTTGGCATTAAATGTGATAGATGAGACATCTGAGGAGGGAGCACACGACCAAGAGGCGATGACGGCGATGACGCAGGCTTTGGCGCCGTAGTGTGGTCTGTGAGAGGGAGAATGCATGGGGGTGGCTTCGCGAACGGCGGCTTCGTACTCCGATTAGGCGATGATGAACGTGAATTAGCGGGGGAAGGGGATGCGGAGCGAGACGAAATGCCGTGGGGAAACAACCTTCCGGGGCGAACAACGAAATGCTGCTCGGTAGGAAGCTGAGGGCATGGAGTCTCTGAGACAGGTGATTGGGCTGTACTCGAGGCGGCACTAGAAGGAATAGTACATGTCGAAGATTCAGGGAGAAGGGGGAGTAGTTTTATTGGAACATGAGATAGATATTGGGATCCTGGTTTGTGAGTGAATGGATCGGCGGGCTGATCAGCCACAGGAAGTGAGCGCTGGATTTCTTTCAGCTCGAGCATGTCCCTGTATTCCGAGATATACATGGTGAGCGGAGGTACGATTAGAGCAAGGGGCGAGAAGTGAGATATTGATAAGGTAAGAAACTGCCACGAGCGTTTTTATACGCAACAGGAACATTGATAACGCTGGCGTGCCTCTCCATCGCCAGTAGTCGGTCAGCCACCCGAAGGGCAGTGATGACCCAGAGGGAATGACTCCCCCGTTATTGTCCCGCACAGTGTGCGCAGGCTGGGGTATCGTGATCGACGATGACTCCGAGGCTGCCCTCGTCGTCTCGGGTGCTATACTGGCCCAGTATCGTGACCGGATCCCGCGCCGGCTTTCATCGGGGAAGACGACGAGACCATTCCCCTTGCAGAGTACGAGTCTCATAGGCCTGGAGCGCCAGCGGCGGCCAGACCCGGAACAAGAGAGCGGAATGCAACATGATTGTAGGGACTCTGCGGAGGCACGGGGCATAACGCACTGACTTGCCGGTGCAGAATACGAGACACATAAAAGGGAACTAGTAAGAGCACTCACGAGTATGACAAGTTCCTTGCCGGCTCTGTTGGCGTTCGATCCCACTCATCCGCAACGTAGATCTCCTCCAGGGCCGACATACTGAAGACGACGCATTTGCGCCGCGACTGGCAGGCGTCGCTGGAGTGCGTTGGGGTGCAGGGTGGAGCTGGGGGCAGCCCTGGCGAGGGCATTGGGGTCCATGAAGAGTACTTTAAGCAGCCTTTCATCGTTGTCGGTGTCGATGGCGAGCTCTGGTGCGATTGTCTCTATTGCAGTCGTTGAAAGGGTGATATGGGTGATACGATACGCTTGTGAGGCGAGACCTTGCCGAGAATATATAGAGCTTTTAAATCTATGGGAATAGGAGGATTCTGTTCTGAAGCGGTGGATGGTCGTGGTGGATGACAGGCGACAAGCGGTCGGAACCAAGTGAGCTAGAGGCGAGTCGTCGGGTCAATTGGAGGTCAATGGGACAGCATCTGCCTTTGCTGGCGACCTGTGCTGGATATGGGGTGACTTTTGGCGGATCCCCGGTCTCCTCCGTTATTTACGCTGGACCCTCCTTGTTTATTCCCCTTTACTTACGGCCGAAAATTTCCTGCTTCACCTGCGCCCGTGTATCATGATATTGCTTCCGCGATGGCTCGTGTGTCGTGTGAGAGAAGTCTTCTGTTCTCCAACGCGCATGCAATTCCGTCCAAACAGAAGCAGGCGCACAAAGTGTACACTCAATAAGGGTCGGCGCAAGGGCCGACAAGGCGTACCTACCATTTCAGGCAGTTCGTTCGTGGGACTTCGGGCGGCGCCGATCATGCGGCATCCCGCCCACCACCAACTCCGTCCAAGCAATGTCATCGATATCAGCAAAATATTCCATTGGTTCGCTTCCACGCCACATGTACGTACCACCCCGGAACATAGACTGCCACCGTGCACTCTCCAAGCATTTCCTTTGCCCCGAACCAAGAGGTTTGAATGCCATCACTTGCTCTCACCGTCTCGCAGTGTTCTAAAGTTTATTTTGTCGCAGGTGAACCTGGGCTCGAGCAGCCACTAGTGGTGCATCACTGCGCCGCTACGATGCGGGCCTAATTTTGTACCGTGACAGAATCTTCAAAGTTCACCCACTGGGGCGCACAGCTATCCCAGCCCACCGTGACCACCGTCTGCGGCGGAAGACTTGATCCTCACGACTTTGGCCGCCTCAAATGGGCGTGCGAGTCGAGAAAACCTTGTCTCCTCATGTTTCCGTGTTCCCATGTCCCCCGACTTCCGATCGGAACTTACTTAGATGCTTAACATTACAGCGCGAGGTTCCCCTTGCGCTCTATATCCAAGAGGACGAAAGAGGCCTGCACTGACCGAGTACTTCAATGCAGGCGCTGCTACCATTCAAAGCCTCACCAATCGCCGCAACCTCGTTATTTGATCTTTGCAATAACTGTAATGGTGATCGTCCAGTCTCTGCAAACAATCCCCGCGGGGAAGCTTCTCGTTCCATTCCAAACCTCTTCACGAAACAGCAAGTTTAATAGGTAGCCTTACTGTGCCGCGCCGTGAATAGAACAACAACGTTCAATGTTCATAAAGGACAAGCGCTCATCACCTTCTCCTCGTGTTCTGATCCCCCTGCTTTTGTTCAAGTTCCCCCAACCCGGAACATACCTAGATGCGTAACACGCAAGGCGAAGTGTATGTCACGACTTCGTCGCGACGCGCGCCGGGCCTGGAGCGTACAGACCATGTGTCCTCTTGGCGCGCAAACAATCGACGTTGGCGGTAACATCCACATTCACACTCAATTACACATTTAATTACACACAGCGCCAACCTTAAAGCTACTGGGGCAATCCCACTCTAACCGAGGACACCTAATCGATGGGGAGGGATTAATCCACAGACCAGGTACGGAACTGTCAGTGCCAGTGGGTGTCAAACGTCGGTTGCCAGTAGTTACTATTGCCCTACACGTGACGTTGTGATCATTCCCTGCGTCGTCTACTAGCTAGTAAGACCGTTGTTCCTAGTTGTATCTACAACGAGTCATCTGTACTCCAATACGACACTATCATGGATCTCCAGTCACTTGTTAGCAAGATCAGCAAACATCCAGAGCTCTTGCAGCTTGAGTTTTCGAGCCTCATTGAATTCATTCACTTTGCGTGCATTGCTCGCCCTCAAATCCGTTACTCGCGCACCGGCACAGGTCTAGAGGGCCCTCCAGATCTCCTTCCCCCTCGCATTACCTTCATCCTGTCCAAGATGGTCGGCTGGTTAGAACCCATCATCTATCGCTGCTGGGAGATATTTGCAGATGTGATATGGGTACTTCCGGAATTCAAGGCGAGTGAAGATGAGATTACAAGATTCAACAATGCCGCATTACAAGTAGAAACTTGTGAGTCCCACAGTATACATCATCTGTACACGCATTCATGGTGGCCAGCATACCGCCATATTTTCCCTCCTTTGCAAGTATGCTTAGAATGTGTCACTGCCGACTCCCGCAATGGCCCGAAACCAAGTCTACTCACTGAGCCAAAAGTATACAAAGCCACATTGTTCACGATAAATGATGGTGCACTTCCTGTGTATACTACGTCACTATACTGCCGGAGTACGTATCACAAAATTAATTTGATTTGGAGAGCCATGCTGATTGCTCGGGTGGCGCTAGAGTGCTTGACTCGTTACTACCACAACTATCGAGTTCATGGGCAAACACGTATTTACTACGAAGGGGTCCCGAGTGTCATCCAAGTGGCAGAGCACTATTTCATGGAATCGGCGTTGCTTGAGTTAATCGCAACAGGCAAGGTTTTTGGTTGGTGAGTTGTTATGTACATAGTGCTGTTACCGAGTCGCTCACACGACGATATCAGGCTATCAGGAACAAACTGGGCTCGCATCTACAACACCAGCCTAGCCCACCCCCAGCAATATATTATCAACAATTCGACGGCATTCCCATTGAAGTTTGCGCAAGTACGCGATTACTTGAAGGGCTGGCAGTCTTCTTTTGAGATGCGCCCTGAAGACGTGTTAAATGGGTTCTTTTTATACTCTTTACTCCTCGACAAGGCAGAGCGCCATTGGAATCTCACGCTCCCTCACGACGCAGAAAGTCAAGTGTCACGTCTCAAAGGAGCCATTGCTGAGCGCAACTGTGCCATGGAGGGCATTGGACAGGAGGGATATTTGCATGCATGCGATGTTTGTTGTCAAATCTCCGAAGACGCTACTGGGCAGCTTGGTAAGTCGTTACTGAGGTGACTACAAAATGGCACATTTACAAAGCTATTCTTTCAGTTAAGCTCCAAGCAGCTGTTTGCGATGGCATACAGATTGGCCACCCCTGCTGCAGCGTTCATGATTGCAAAATTGCTCTCCAGAGTCACTCTGAACGGTACTGTCCACACCACCGACATCTCCAGCAGATATGCGCAGTAACAGGCTGTGATGCCACTCGAGAGACTGGATATCATACATGTGCCATCCCGGATCACCGTAAGGTGGAGAAGGCATATTTTGAAAAGGGATCAGCAATGTTCCAACTTCGTGCCCGCCTTAAACGAGCTGGATATATCGCACCACATGACTTGGTCAGCGACGCGCAACTCGATGCTTTCATCACGTCTGAAGAATCACCGGCTGAATGTGATGGGAAAGCTACTTCTTCCCATGTTAAAGGATCGTTCACGCACAACTTCACACACACCCAACTTCTGTTTATGCGACCTTGCGGTGTTATCCTCTCACGCGTAACAATGTATGGGTCAGAGGCGATCTCTGGAGTTTCAGTTAGTGCGATATTGCTGAAGTACATGGACGGCTTATCTAATCTAATTCAATAATATAGCGAGCAGCACATGCCACATTCCCCACCCCGGAGTCCACTCCTGAATTTCTTTTCTTCGATAACAATTGCAAACTTGTTGCTCACCAACGCCTGTAAGGGCAACCTCAAGATGGCCGCACAGCGCAGGCCTAACAGAGGGAGAATCCAAAGATATGAATAATGCTACCTACAATACATGAGAGAATGCGCACCTAACAGAGGGAGAATCCAAAGAGAACAAGATAAGGATCCTCCATGCTAGGATGCGAAGTGTATACTGTAGAAGCGTGGGAGAAGAATGAAAGAACTGTATAGTACACCCGCCACAAGTCCGATGAATATCACAAGGTACGAACAGGAGCATGTGATAATAAGTGGAGGGGAACATACAGGAGTCGTGCCAGAGACCTGGGAAAGTGGGAATAGGAAGGGAAAGGGTGGGAGAAGTGAGGGGAAGTCGTCCCAACGAGTCCAGAGACGTGCACGCAAGTCCGGAGTGAATCCGGACTGCGGGAACGCTTCGGAGTCATCGGAACGCTTTGGAAGGCGAGGGAGTGGGGTGGAAGGATGGAGCAAAGGAAGGGACGAAAAGGAATGTAAATAAGAGTCCGTGGAGAGAAAGAGAGAGGGAGGGGACGAGGGGAAAGGGAAATGGACAGGGGAATAGGGGAAAATAGGAGTGTCCCCTTACATCACCCCCCCTTCAAGCTCGCGGCGACCCGACGCGAAGATTCCTGCTTGCCACGCCATGTATTCACCAATCCCGAAACCCCAGAATGCTGCGAGAAGACGTCGAAGTACGACTGGACAGACCCCGGAGCCTTCCGACTACGCCAACGTTCCCAAGACTGGTCGAGTGCCGTAGGAGTCATCCGGAGTGTCGCAGGAGTCGTCGGAGTCGTCCGGAGTACACGAACTGCATCGGGATGGCGGTCATGGAAGTCCTTGACCTTCTGGGCAGCGTGTTGGAGGTTGCTCGCGGGTTCCCAGGAGTCGTGCTCGATGCCATAGCCTCGCCAACGTACCAGATACTTCAGGACTCGACCAAACCGTCTGCTGTTCCGGACCTCCTCTACCTCATGTTCCTCTTCACCATCTACAAGTCGCGGGGGTGGCGGGGCGACAGGGCGTCGACCCGGGATGGGGTCCGGAACGAAGGGAGAGAGTTTGACCACAGGGAAGACCGGATGGAGGCGGGCTAAGCCCGGAGGGAGCTGGAGTCGGTATGCCGCCTTGCCAACCTTCCGGACCACCTTGTAAGGACCAAGGCGTGCATGTCCAAGCTTCCGGGAAGGTCGAGCAAGGTTGATGTCCGACGAGTCTAGCCAAACCTTGTCACCCGGTTGGTACTCCGGGGCAGGAGTCCGACGTTGGTCGTAGTAACGCTTCATGTCGTCCTGAGCTTTGACCAAGGCGGAGTGAGCTTCATCGACAGCAGACTTCATCCGGTCGACAAACTCGTTTGCGGACTCCATGCGGGACGGTGGCTGGTGGGGCTCGAATCCAAGACGGGGGTGACGACCTGTATCCAGTAGGAACGGGGACTGCTGGGTAGAAGCGTGGACACGGTTGTTGTACGCGAACTCCGCCATAGGTAGAAGCCGAGCCCAATCGTTCTGGCGCTCCCCGACGAAGATCCGGAGGTAAGACTCGAGCTCTTGGTTAGTCCGCTCCGTCTGTCCGTCGGACTGGGGGTGGTACGCAGTGGAAGCAGCCAGCTTGATCCCGAGCATCCGGTAGACTTCCCGGGTGAACTCTGCAACAAACTGCGGCCCACGGTCGGAAACGACGGAGCGAGGGAGTCCGTGCAGCTTCCAGACGTTTTGCAGGTACAGGTTGGCGGAGCCGAGGGCGGACACTGTGGTGTGAGTCGGGATGAAGTGGGCGCGTTTGCTTACGGAGTCAACCACATTCATAACAGCGTCGAACCCGTCGGACTCCGGAAGCTCCACAATGAAGTCCACACTCAGGCGATCCCAGCGTTCGTCCGGAATGGGAAGCGGATGGAGCTCACCCATGGGCGGATGCCTTTGGGCTTTCGTCCGGAGGCAGAGATCGCAGTGTCGGGTGTAGGATCCGATGTAGCGGGACATGTTGGGCCACCAGTAGCTGCGTGAGACAAGTTCCAGAGTCTTCCACCTGCCTGCGTGCCCCGCGACCTTGGTATCGTGGTGCTGGGCTACAATGGTCCGACGCAAGTCCGGAACGTCCGGAACGTAGATCTTACCCCGGAACATCAGGAGTCCGTCCGATTGAGACCATTCCGCGCTCCGAACTGTCTTGCGACTGCCCTGCGCCTTCTTCAACTCCTCTGCTGCCTTAGCCACTGCATCCTCGAACTTCGCGTTCCGCACTCCAGTCCGGATAGCCGTGAGGATATCCTTCTCCTCCCCTTCAAGAGTGACACCCGTGGCACGAACGGCAAAGTAGGACGGTTTAAGTAAAACCACATCCTTGTTATCATCCTTACCGTCCGAGTGGTCCGAGCGTCGCGAGAGAGCATCAGGCTTACCCATAGTGCGTCCGGGACGATGCAGGAGTGTGAAGTCGAAGCGGGAAAGGTAGAGGGACCAGCGGGCTTGGCGACGGTTGAGCTTCTGGGCCTTGATGAAGTACTCCAGGTTTTTGTGGTCGGTCCAGATCTCAAACGGAGTCTCCGCGCCTTCCAGGTAATGCCGCCACTCTTCGAGCGCCCGGATGATTGAAAGCATCTCCTTGTCGTGTATTTCGTAATTCCGCTCCGCAGCCTGTAGACTTTTAGAGTAGAATGCGACAGGGTGCCATTTACCATCACCCGGATCCAGCTGCGACAAGACTGCACCCGTAGCGTAGTCCGACGAGTCCGCTTCAACCCGGTATGGCCGATCCTCCTTCGGAAAGACCAGAACAGGTTCTGAAGTGATCAGCTCTTTGATCCGAAGGAATGCGGACTGAGCGGAGTCGTTCCACTGCCATTCCTTAGCGCAGGTGAGGTCGAAGAGGGGTCGAGCGATGTGCGAGTAGTCCTTGACGAAGCGGCGGTAGAAGTTGACGAACCCGAGGAATGATTGGAGTTCAGTCCGGTTACGGGGCGTCGGCCAGTCCCGGACTCCGGATACCTTTACGGGGTCCATCTCGATCTTACCCTCGGAGATGACGACTCCGAGATACTCCACCTTGGTTTGTTCGAAATCGCACTTGTCCGCCCGCAGGAATAGCTTATTCCGCTGGAGGATTTCCAGGACTCGTTTGAGAACCCGGCGGTGCTCCTCGCGCGTCTTGGTGTAGATCAGAATGTCATCCAGATAGATAATGACCACACCTTCCGTGATGAGCTCTCGGAACAGGTCGTTCATCATGGTCTGGAAGGTGGACGGGCTGTTCGTCAGTCCGAAGAACATCACCAAGGGTTCAAAGAGTCCGCGGGTAGTCCGGAACGCGGCCTTCCACTCATCACCTTCTTTTATCCGGACGTTGTTGAAACCCCACCGGACGTCGAGCTTGGAGAAGTAGCGGGCGTTCCGGAGTTTGTCCACCAAGTCGGAAATGAGCGGAAGCGGGTACCGATTCTTGACAGTCATGGCATTGAGTTTCCGGTAGTCCTGAACCAAGCGGAGCGATCCGTCCTTCTTCTTGACAAAGAATACTGGAGCAGCCATGGGCGACTTGCTGGGGCGGATGCGACCAGTCCGGAGGTTTTCTTCCAAAAACTCGTCCAGCTGCTTCTGCTCCGCCGGGGACAGCGGGTAGCACTTGGTGTTGACAGGCTCCGCTCCAGGCACTAGTTCAATCGCGTGATCCCATGGACGGGGCATAGGCAGCTCGTCGAAGGCTTCCTTGGCGAAGACATCCTCGAATTCCTGAAGGAAGTCCGGAATTGCGCTGTGACGAGGGTCCGGAGCCTTGTTACGCTGGAAAGCCAATGCCAGGCGTTGCGAGACAGTTTCCGTGGCTCGGACGTGTTCTTCCCGGAGACTCCGAAGGTATTCCGGAGTTGGAGGAGGAACGGCCGCAAAGATACGGTCACCCTTCTCAAGACTATCGCCGTCCGGAGTTGCATCCTCGTCGTCCTCATCGTCGCAATCCAGGAGCTTCGGAGGGTCATCCGAGTGGAGTTCCTCGACCATTGGCATCGGACCCGTACGGCACTCCCGGAGTCGCACGGACTCCTTGCGTCTGGTCAGCTTGTCATGGCGGAACTCCTTGCGACAGGTATCGCATCCGGATGGGCAGCGGCTCATGGTCACCTCCTTCGTTTGCCAGTCAATCTCGGGGTTGTGCTTCCGGAGCCAAGTGTATCCGAGGATGACGTCCTGGCGTCCGATGTTTGTAACGGCGAAAAGCATCCGTTCCGTGTGGTCCTTGAACCGGAGTACGAGGTCCACGACTTCGGAGATGGATCCGTTTTCGTTTGGCGAACCGTCGACATTGAAGACTGGGATCGGAGCAGAAAGCTTGCGACGGGTGAAACCATGGGCATCTGCGAATCGCGGATGCATGAAGACTCCGGTGGCTCCGCAGTCCACCAGGGCCTGCAGGGTGCATCGGTGTTGTGTATCCGTGCTCAGCACTTCAACGGGTATGTCTAACGAAAGCTTGCCGGGCAAAGCGGAAATCTTATAGCTACTGGGTAGCCGCCGTTCCCACTGCGGGCGAAACCTTCGGAGTGTGCGGATTGCAACCGGAGTCGTTTGCTTAGCGTTGGATGAATTATCGGAAAGGTCGGAATGATCATCGTGTATTTCATCTACGTTAAGACAAGCAAATCGGTTGTTCACCAACGAGGCCGCACGGATCACTCGTTGGTCCGGGGAAAATCCGCCGTGTCAGATTCCTCAACCGGGGCCGTTCCCTCATCGTCTATTCCTCCCGGAGTCCCAGCACTTTCTACAACGTCGGCCGCGGTCAAGAGATCCTCGATAGCGGACATCCGCTCCTCGGTTGTCATGAACCGGACATCAAACCGCAGCGGGCACTCGCGGGCCATGTGGCCGGGTTTGCCGCATCGGTAGCACGACTGAGGGGCAGGGGGCCGAGAGCGGGTGTGGTCAACGTCCATTGGGACGCCGGGTGAGAGAGCCTTTGGAGGAGGCAGGGGTTGGAAACGGGGTTGGAGAGGCGGGAGCTGGGTCCGAGGTGCAGGAAGTATCCCTCCGGGGTTCCGAGCGACTCCGGAGTTCGCAGCAGGTCGGGGAGAAGGTCCGGAGTGAGCGGAATGCTGGCCGAAGTGAAAGGACTGGTTGGCAGCACGATTGTCCGCAACCCGTTGCGCAGCGCTGTACCATCCTTCGAAGTCTTCTTCGCTGGGGCAGTCCGCGGACTCCGCGACACGGCTCTGGATGACGGAGTCGAGCCCGCGTCGGAACTTCATCGTGATGTTGGAGCCCTCGGTGTATCCGGATTGGTCAATGAGGTCCTGGAACTCGTCGAGGTATTCCTGGAACGTCCGGCGTCCTTGGTGGTAGCGGGTGGACTCCAACTTGAGCATGGCAGACTCGCGTTCCCGATCCGGAAGGAAGCGAGTCCGGAATTCCGAGGCGAAGTCATTCCAGGATTTGAAGTAAGGATCCCGGGTGCTCCGGAGAACCATGTCCGCATATTCCTTGGCTCGGTCCTTCTGGAAGAAGGAGAGACACCAGAGGATTTTGGCTTGCTCGTTTGGGAAGTGGTCCGGACAGAGCTGGAAGTAGATGGTGCAAGCGTTGAAGAATGCGCGGCCATCCTTGCGGTTTCCGTCGAAGATTGGGGGAGAGGCGGGCTTCAGACGGGACCGCGGAGTGGTATTGTGTCGACCCGGGGCGTGTTGGGAGGCTGCTGTGCCTTCCGGTTCGGGGTCCGGAGTCGTTTTGGGCGTAGGGGGTCGGGGTGTAGTAAGGAGTGATTCAATTCGAGCTAGGGCGTCATGGATGGTGCTGATTTGGGTTTCGTGCTCGTACGTCTGAGCCCACAAGGTCCGCAAAGTCTCGGAGTCCGATCCTGGAGCGACTGGCTCGAATGACGGGATCTGGCCGGAGGCGCCCGTCATTTCGGAGTCGTCAGGGGAGCAAGGGATGGAGTTCCTTGGGTCCTCAGAGGTGGGTGGGAGTAGCAGGAGAGCGTCCGGAATGTCCGCAAAACCGGAAAGACGTCGGGAGCGAGTCCGGGCTGACGCGGGACGTTTTCCGTAGGGCTCTAGTGCCAGGATGGGGGATCTTGTTCTGCTGTAAGGGCAACCTCAAGATGGCCGCACAGCGCAGGCCTAACAGAGGGAGAATCCAAAGATATGAATAATGCTACCTACAATACATGAGAGAATGCGCACCTAACAGAGGGAGAATCCAAAGAGAACAAGATAAGGATCCTCCATGCTAGGATGCGAAGTGTATACTGTAGAAGCGTGGGAGAAGAATGAAAGAACTGTATAGTACACCCGCCACAAGTCCGATGAATATCACAAGGTACGAACAGGAGCATGTGATAATAAGTGGAGGGGAACATACAGGAGTCGTGCCAGAGACCTGGGAAAGTGGGAATAGGAAGGGAAAGGGTGGGAGAAGTGAGGGGAAGTCGTCCCAACGAGTCCAGAGACGTGCACGCGAGTCCGGAGTGAATCCGGACTGCGGGAACGCTTCGGAGTCATCGGAACGCTTTGGAAGGCGAGGGAGTGGGGTGGAAGGATGGAGCAAAGGAAGGGACGAAAAGGAATGTAAATAAGAGTCCGTGGAGAGAAAGAGAGAGGGAGGGGACGAGGGGAAAGGGAAATGGACAGGGGAATAGGGGAAAATAGGAGTGTCCCCTTACAACGCCGATATGGTGATACTCACTTTGCTAATACTGGCCAGCCAGTCGATGTATTCCATTTCAAAAGCAAACACAAGGAGAGTGATGTTAATTGCCAAAGGTATTGCAATCCTGCGGCATTCCCGGATTTAATGGTTAATGGCAAGTGGCGATTCAACTCCTCGATTTGCGAGCAAATGAATGCATGGTTAGGAGAATACCGGGCCATTCTTCGGAATATGGAAGTTGATCGATTTGGGTTTTATCTTGATGAGATGATAAAGCGCCGTAACCGTTTCACTATTCGGCAACTGGGGGATGAGGGCCGCAAGCCATGGGAGGTACCATTCGACATACTATTTCCTTCGACTACGACCAGAGATGATGTCAATTGATTAGATTAGATATAAAATATTCCAACGCAATTTAAAGTATCATACCAACACGCGGGGAGCACTTAGTAAGACATAAAGTGGGTATCATCACAATGAGACAACTCAAAGGCTTAAGAATATATGCACGCTAATGGAACAGAGCAGATTTCGTGGTAATAGAAGTTGATCTACACAGCTATCATTGCAGTACGGCCTGCACTAGCAAAATATTTACAGGAATTCTATACGTGTTATAGGCGCATCCAGGAGGCCCCTTAGGGGCTACTAGGGGCACGTTCACGTGCATCCCGGCTATGGACTCGGACCGCGCACACGCGCGGCTACTCGGATATCTCGGATTACGGACATTGTACATATTCGTGCTCGCTGTAGTTACTGACTCCGGACTCGTTGCTGTTTCGTGAACGCGCGGACACCGCGTGTTCCCCAGTATATATTCTTGTACCGTACCTACAGTTACCTTAGTTCGAATATTAGTTCCTTCTCCTCACTCGCACCCTCGCCTCTCCTAGAGGTCGTCCCCTCGCATCCCTCGCCTCCGCTCGTACCCTCGGTACCCGCGTAGGATCCCCCCTCTGGAAATACAGGGCACGCAAGAGTGTGGGAGGCGCAGCCAGTAGCTGAAGCCAAGCCCGTACGTCCTCGCTCCCCTCGTTTCCCTCCGCGCTTCTACGTGGGACCGCGCACCCGCGGGCCCGCGTACCCCCGAGCACCACCGCGAGTGTGGCTCTTAACAATACGATTAGATACTCATGGTGGAAGGAAGACCGAGGCCTCGACAAATGTCATTGCATTGATGTTCCAATCGGAAATCAAGCAACTTCATATGTCCTTCATTACTAAGAGATTCATGAGAGCGTAAGCCCTTTCGGCTGTTGATTACATGTAGTTAGATCTACAATCTGTTATGATATGGAGTGGACTTGCCTATGAGTCACACAATCAAAAATGTCTAAGCCGATTCCTGTCAAATGGAATCCTAACGAAAATCAGTCAAGAAGTAAAGAATAGCACAGAATACACACCTTGGAAGCGTTCATAGAGCTCAGTGCTACCAGATGTGTGAAAGGTGAAGTGGGAGAAAGCAGCGAGCGTCGCTGTACATAGTGCATATGCTGCATTAGTGGCAACAAGTTGAGTGCAATCGTTGGCCGGGTATTCAATACCAGAGGTCCATGGCTGACCAATGAAGTACTTGGAGCCCGAAACAATAAAAAATGTGGGGAGAATGGCAAACGCTACATCAGATGGTGAGTCATATGAATGATGATATGTTGAATGAATGATGTTGAACGCTTACGGAAGAGCGAGACTTTCTTTGTTGATGCTAGTTCATGGAACGATTCAGCAAGGAGACGGCATTCATGAAGACGAAGGCCTTCGTTCCATGTCGCTGCTGCCACATCATTGAAGACACCCTCCCATAACCTAGTGCGGATCATCTTGAAGGCAAACTCCCGATCTGCCTTGTTATATGCAGAATGAACCTAGAGATATATTAGTTCCTAAGGTAGATGACAGATCGATGAACGCGCACATAGTAGATCTGATGATAATGGCCGGACTTGATGGCTGGTCGTTGAATGAGTGCATTGAGGTTGTTGTTCTCCGCCATGTACGAGGATATGATAGCTCCCTCGGAATAGTGGTAATGTTCAATACGAACAACACGGATATCGTAATCTGGACTATTAATAGTCCCCTGGTTGGGTGGCGATGGGCTAGGGGGAGAGGAAACGGGAGTGGTCGGTCGCAAAGGAGAATGCGCGGGATGCATAGCAGCTTGCGGTGAAGACTGAGACGGCGGCACTGAGAGTTGGCGAAAGCTGTTTGCAGACACAATCTTGACAAGTGAAGTCCATAGACCCGGATCCGTGCGTCCATAGTTGATGTGCGTCTCCAAAACATCTAAATGATGCTCACGTATGGTGCGAAACAATTTGCGATGCTGATAAACGGACGTTCGAACAAATGCGTAGCCTGGAAATGCCTCCGCAAACACCTGGATTATCTGCTTATCTCCGATGGCAGTATCGAGCTTGTTCGTCATTCCAGCGACCAAGTCGCATGTGTGTATACCAACAGGGAACTGTTTGAGCGAAGGTCGAGCCTTCGGGGGCGGCACTTTGAGGGCTGAGGCCTCCGAGGCCGGAACAATCGGCGCTGCGAAAATAGATCAATGAGATGTGTATCACCATTGATGAAGCAGAGCAAATATACGTACCAGTGGAAGGCATGGTGCCAGTGAAAAAGGAGGTAATCTCCTCTGACAAATCAAGACAGTCTTCGTTTACGAGGGAAGTAGAGCGGAGAAGAATCGATCCATGCGGCCCAACAGGCACTGGAATATGGATGTCCTGGACGAAGAACTTGCGCATGTCGTGATCGAAGATAGCAATCATTGATACGTTAGGCATGAGCCTATCGAACTCGCTTTTTTTGCCGCCATCAGACGAGAGCACAACAAGCTTTCGGCCAAGCAGGCTAGGCATCTTGAAGTACGTCGCACCGTGGCCAGCCTGTATTTACGTAGATTAGCGTCAGGTCTTCTAAAACCATATAACAAACCTGTGTCCATAGCACAACATTGACCAAATGAGCGATCTGACTGCTAGCGTTATGCAGAGCCTCAGTTCTCCGATTATCTACTTGCCGCATGTCGTGGATCGCTTTCCAGGCTTGTGCGTAGCGTTCGCTTACAGGTCGGGCCAGCGAGCGAGTGACAGGTGAGACGTTCGCAGCAACAACATCATCTCGGGGGGGTTGTGATGTCACAAGGTGACCAGGCGCTGCATCACAGCCTCCAACACTGCGGCAGCACTGTTTGCAATATTGGCGGCTGCAGGACTTGTTAGCACGGCGAGAAGTATTACCTGTGGACGTAAGACAGTCCGGGTTTGAACAGGCAAGGCCATCAGGAGAACTATGAGCAGCATCCGCAGCTGATTCACGTTGGGCAAACCGAGATTGGACGGAGAAGGGAATGCGCTCCAAGGGTGTTTCAGGATTGTGCCAATAAAACTGGCCAGCGCAGTTGGGGGTGAAGCACTGCATATATAGGTAAGAAGGTGTTACTGTACATTGATATCGTAGCGTAGCGTACCATTTGGAACCACCGTCCGAAGTTGGTGAGCTGCTTTCCGGTGCCTTCACAACGACGGAGAGTACCCATTTTGCTCTCCTTGCAAATTGGGCAGGAAGTGATAGGCTGTGGTCTGGGATTGGAATATACCATGTCGTCGTTCGCATCCGGGTCCGTTAATCCGTCGAGGCGACCAGAATTGGAGACATGATCGGACATATCAGAGAGAAACGAGCGAGCAAAGGCGGGGTGAAGTTGGGCTGGGATCTGGTATTCAACGCTCCTTCCTGCATGATTTATAAGTGCCATGGATAGCGAGGAAAATTCCTAGAGAAAAAAATTGGAATTTGTCTTCATGAGTCCCATGAACGCTGCCCACAAGGAGCCCACATGTTGCGTACCGGTCAGTGCATTGTTAAATTCCTAGAGAAAGAATAGTAATTTGTCCTGCATTGAATGCCATGAGGGCGCTCTCCATGAGGAGCACACAAGACGTACCATTGTTGAATTGACTGCCGCCGTTGTCCTATCTATGTCCGCAAGCAAAGCAAGCCATTTATCAATACCCTAGCTAATATGCCATTGCTAATGTCCTGTAGTTTGCTGCTTACACGAAGCGTCGAGCGAAATTACAGGCGCGCACCTTGGTGTATCCAGCAACTCCGCGATGCTCAGGGAGGTGCGCTGGCTTCAAAGTTGAGGAGCAGTGGTGTGGTAGGCGTGGCAGTGCCCTACACGTGTAGCACTGGTGACAATAGTTCACGTGGTTGCGGTTACCCTGTAGTTCTGGAAAGCTCGCCGAGCTGCCGAGTCCCAGGCACAGTCCGTGGACTAATCCCTCCCCATCGATTCAGATTTCTGCTCTAACCGATTCCAGAGTCTGGACAGGCACTTGTGGCGACTTTCCCCAGACTTTCCCCACTTTCCCCCACACGACCCACACGACATGTCCAACGTCCATCAGAATTCATGGTGCATGGCACCCTATGGCAGCACGCTTCACGCCTCGCTTGCGCATTACGCATTATGCATTCAGGTCGAGGTCAGGGACGCCCTGTCAATCGAGTACATTTGACATACATACACCCCAGGACATACCAGGACATGCTCCGCCTCCTGCCTACGCACCCCAGCTTCCCCACACCCCGGTCTCCCAAGCTCGGCGCGCAATGTTGGGCTTCCGCGCCGTGCGCTAGTAGGTATGATGATGTTTGTCAGTCATCAATATGAACATATGAACATGTCGATGATAATTGATACGACGTAAGCGAGTTCCATGTACCGTACCATCTTTTCAACTCCCAGACTATCCTATCTCAGTCGTAATCCCAGCATCATCCATTGCGCAATCACACCCCGTTCCCGTTTCCGGCCAGGATCCAGATACACAGATACGCAGATGCGTTTGAATACTGAATACTGAATGCGCCAATGCCATCATGATTCATAAATTTTCTGAACTTCACGAAGTTGTCCTTTGTCTTGGAAGTTGCTGTAGAGGTCCCATGGCCAGCCGCCCTTCTCACGACTTCAAAGCTGATATGAACTGGGGACTCCACCCTCCCGATGTCCCTCCGATACTCTCACCAGCACCCGATACGAGCAGATACGGGCGGATAGGAAGCGATTAGCTACCAGTAACTCGGTGACGGTGAGTAGATCATCTGCTACTTCCACTTAACTTCTGAATATTTAATATATTCCATCGATTGCAGAATGGAGGATTATCGATTATCGATTATCGAGTATTCTTCTGCTTCCTTGATTCCCTTCCTTGATTCAATATTCAGTAGCTGATACATCTCAGGGGCGATGTGGTGGTGAGTACTGGGGTGTGTATCCAACGGGTGTGCCGTTGTAATTTGGCGGTGAAGAGTCGGAGGATGCGATGTATTGAGGTTGATATTGCCAGCAATTTCAGCGGACGTCTTGGGCTGCGGGCCGTTGTCGACTTTCGACTTTCGGCCGGTATGGTTCAATTGCTATTGCCATATGCAAGACCGGTAGCTGAAGGTTGGAACCCGAGGGCTGACGTCGAATACTAGAGTACCAAACCGTTTAGCTCAGAGATATGATATTATCTACTGACCACGCAGATCCATAATTATGTTTTCCTCGATCGAGGATTGACCAACTCCTGCATGCACCACGTAGTTATTCATGGAGCTGGATAGAAATATTACAGAGAGATCCAAGTGTAAGTTTGTCGCGAGGATAGTAACTCCTATACCCCTGATGGTCACCTCCTAAGGCGCAGGTCGACCAGGGGCCCTGCTTCCCCTTCCTGGACATCAACGAGACTGAAAATGGGTTGAACCTCTGCATCTGAGGTGTTCAACCAAGCCAAGCTTTCGGAATGTCGTGTCTCTCATTGCTTTGTACACAATGACGGACAGACACAAGTAGATTCAAACTTGACTACTACGTGTAAGTACATTGACGTCCGAGTGACTAGTAAATAATCCTCAAATCCTACGACCAACCTCCGACTCACAGTCATATTTAGCTTCCCTAAAATATACGTGTACGCGTTGAGCCCCCGGTCCTATAATCTCCTTTGCCCGGAGTGCTGACCAACTTTACTTCAAGGAAATGTACCGATTTTCTGTCCCTACTCGTCATGCGCCAGACGCCTCTACCTCTCCGAATGGGTTTGAACTGCCGTTGGAAGAATCTGACATCTTATACCCTCGAAGGTCGCGGCCTTGGTACGTCTGAAGCCCCCCAAGGGAGCACAGGATTTCTCATTCACTGTAGTCCCTAGGGCGTCTTGAATACTTTGCCTCTCTCCTGGCGCTCCCGAAATTTATTTGGGTGTATCTTACATCCAACGCATCGCGCCCGATAGGCCACAATGTCTGTACTCAGGCACAGTTTTTGTTGAGTGCAAGACCCTTGATATCGTAAACGAATCCCTTGAAGTAACCCGCAGGTTGACTCTCACGAACGCGAAGGCTCTAGCTAGCAGAAGATTTTTTAGTGGTCGACTATTCAGAGGGATCGCGACCAGCAATGCTGCTCGGCAGTGCAAACTTCCCCTGCAGGTTATTTTCTACGCTTCGTACCTCTGGAAGATCTCCTACCTTTGTGTATACCCGTCCTTCCATCGCCTTCGAGTTCGTTGCTCAAGACAACCACCGTTTTGCCAAGAGTCGCGACCTTGTCAACGAGAAATCCCAACCACTCCCTCCGACCCCTGCACCTCATCTCCCCACCACATTGTTTCGTCCCCGCTTGTAGCCCTGAATCGCGTCCCTCACATTGGTGATTGACCATTTACTAAGATAACCTCCCCCCCTGTTTGACCCCCTTGACCCAAACGTCGTCTGAAGTCAAATATGTCTTAGCCGTCCTTATCATCTAGCAAGGACATAGTGCTTGGTTAATGCCTGGTGACTGGGTAAATGATGGTGACTAGAGATCAATTCCTGGATATGGTGGCGTTCGTAAAGGAAATTGACGAACAGTCTGACAGTATGGACTTGCCCCCAAGGTAGCTTCGACGTCGCGGATGTACAGATTGTGTATAAAGTCAAGTATTGATGTACTTTTTATCTATACCATTCCTCTTCCTACACTATCACGCAAGTAGAATGGGAGAATTGGGATATCCCTCCCCTCATTTGCCCCTGCGGAGTCAGGGGACCGCGGCGTGCAGTTTTGTTTGCGTCGGCGCTGGTCGTATACTGTAGGCTTCCTATCATGGCGTATAGTGGTGAGGATGAATTTCTGGTGTATCATTACCATGGTGCGTATCTACCGTGAGAGCTGCGCCTGTCGTCTTCTCATAGTATGTTATATAGTACGGACATAAACTCACACTCTCCAAAGGCAATGGAAATATTCCCTATTGTGAGCACTAGCAACGATCTATATTTCGATGATACTAGTTTGAATCCATAAATACCGATCAACAAGTCTGTGGTCTATTGGATTCCCATTGTTGTTGTGCACCAAGATTTCACTACATAAATATCAAACATGGGATATTTCATTTCCTCCCTCGTAATAGTACTCACTACGTGCTTTACATTCAATTCCAATCAACATCAACATCAAGATTTCATCTACAACTGTTACAATATTTCCCATCATCCAATCGCCCTAGTCATACATAAATCATAATAATATTCAGATCACAAAACACCCAGTACACGCGACACCTTCATGCAAAGACACCGCAGAACTGAGTGGATTGCAACGGTTGAGCTTGGCTATAATAAAAAGGGATCAGCATGCAGCGCGACGGGAGCAATGAGGGAAGCACCATACTGAAGCGTGGAGCACTTCAAGCGACGACGCAGTACGCGCCTCCGCCACTGCCTCCGCCCTCCTCATTGACGGGGGGCACGGCGACGGTGATATCCTCGAATTTGGTAGCGTTGAAAGCGTCCATTGGTGATAAGAGGATGGTTCTCGTTGTGAAGTGCGAGTGATAGGCTACTAGGATGAGTGACCTGGGTTGCCATTGAGGAGCATTGGCCGCTTTTATGCGCTGGTGAACAAGAGAACGGGTAACGGAGTGCTTGAAGTGATCGACTCACTCAACAAAGGAAGGCGAAGAGGGGCGATCGCTCTACATTACTTGCATTGCATATTCTCTTGTCGGCCACGGCTCGCGATGCCCCCGACTATGTCTGCTGACGTGGTAATCAAATAATTTCGTTCTGAAGACTCAACCACAGGATCCGAAAAGCCCGAGCTCAAAGATAAATTCAAATATCTGTTGTTGTGTGAACACTGTATTAGAGTCTCACAACGAAAGGCCAGCAGGATTGCCGAAGGTGAATGAACTGTAATCCAGAGTGTATAATGGAATAATGGAATCAGCCGAGTGCCCCGCGAGGGCCAGCTATGGGCACCTGGGTCCAAATGGACGCTTGAGGGAGCCCCTTAGCCACGAATGGCATTGGTTGTCAATGTGCGGGAGAACCGAGTTTGGTCTGGTCATAGGAGACGGTTGTTAACAATAACGACCATGTTTACCAAATAGCAAAGCGCCCGATGTTCCTACACGTAGACATCTCCACCACTGAAATGAGAAGGCCTTAGTCGGCGCTGCAGCTAGATGATCTAAATCATCATCTCAAGCATTTGTGGAGCGAAGTAATTAAGGGTGAATACGACGAACTGTAGTGTCTTATAATGTTTGCGGGAAAATCAGCTGAGGAATAGGATTGCATGTTTCTTTATACGACAATATTCTGCTCGGAAGCTTGACACCTGTCGAACTTTTGGCTGAGAGGAACTTCTGGGGGACTTTGAGAAGGAAGGAGTTGACGCTGGCACTCACCCACCTGTGAAAGTTGCCAGTTGGCGTTTCAAGCTAGTAACTAGCGATATTAACGATGATTCGTGAATGACTTCATCTTCTGTGCATTCCAACGTTCGTACTCCTCATCACATGCCCTGGGCCATATGGGAAAATTTCTCTTCCGTGGGACGGGCTCGTAGTCTCGCTTCTCATCAGTCATCCCCGACGCTTTACCGTCATTTGACACAGTAACGAGGCCGTCGTGCGAAGAGCATTAGGGCTTTCCACGTAAGCAGCAGTCTGACTCTTGCGTGCTCACGTAAGACGAACACATGCGAGTTGCGTCGTGTGTGATGCTTTCGAAGACGGGAAACTATAAATATATTTCGTACTAGTCTCCTCGAGGTCGTGGAGTTAGCATCCAAGCGAACGGTCCAACGTCGACAGAAGCAAGTCGGAGGAGGTATTCTTAGGACATTCTTCGCGAAAATACAACAAGGGAGGTTGAAGGACGGTGAGGCGTGGTGGTGAGACGACACTTAATGAGGGTCGAGGGTATTGAGGCAAGTACATGTGCTGGCGAATTGTGGAAGCGAAGAAAATCCTCGTGGATGACTCGGTGAGAGCAGAGAAGCTTTGGGCAGACCGGGCAAGAAACAAGAGTCGAACAAGCAAGGAATGTATGCAACCCTGAAATGCGTTGACTGATATTCCCCCGGTTGATCCTGGGACTTGGGTTGAAGCAGGTGGTCACCATAACATTATTCCCAGTGTCTATACCTTCGTAGCGTGATACTGGATTAGATAGTAGAAGAACCCGAAGGGTCGCGCGCCTGTGATTGAACACGGGTGAGAGACAGGCCCGACTCGACAGATGAAGGGAAGTACTTTACCGCCGACGTAGACGCACACATTGTATCGCAAATGTGGACAGACGCAGCCGCCAGAAGCTACCGCGGAGTGATGGTCCCCTTGGGTACTTCGTGATGGCCCATAAGCTTGAGAGGCGCATTCTGGTGCGTGTGGAGTATACTATTCGTAGCGCTCTGTATGTACGGTGGGTGCCAGTCACATTAGCTTCTGAGTGTCCATTGAGTATTGACGGTCCGCGGACGTCACATTGTTGAGTATATTTAGACTCCTGAGGATGAGCCTGCGACCTGTCCGAGAATCTTCCGTGTCGATATTAGGAGGAACAGCGCCCATTCACAGGGAGTTCGACGAGGCAGAGTGATATTACGCGTAGCCGGGGGTCAAATTAGGAGTCGTAGCGCTGCGAATGTCCTCGCTAACTGGATGGGCCGGTCGACCAACTTCCGACGCGTGCTCGAGTTTCGGCGTGTTAACACCATCAGGTTCTTCGTACCAATGAGGAAGGCAGCCTTGGTGACGACTTCCCACATATATTTAGTAACTTGGTTAGTTGCAGCATCCCGAGCATCAATTGCTCTGCATCACATCGGACCTGTAGCAGTCGCAGGAGACGTTAACAGTGTGAACTACGAAGCCAACTCCGAGAAATCACCATGGAAGTTCAACGAAGTCCTCGTCCTTTACACGAATGTCTTCTCTCATCACCAAGAAACTCAGCCGGATGGTCCTTCCCTGGGCCTTGGACCTTGAGCGATCCGATTTCACTGTGGACACAGAAGAGCGGACTTACGACCTCGTCTGCACAACCCGCGAAGCTACGAATTACTTGGGCGAGCGGACATGAGAAATGCGTGGGCTGGCGGACAATCTTGAAACCGGGCCTGCAACTTGCATTATTACATTTCATTCATCACGTTGATGAAAATAAACTAAATCTGTCGTCATAGGGCAACCTCTTTGTTGATCGACAACGTAGTTATCTCCTTCCTGTACATTAGGCCAGCCGAGATATCCCCGTCGACGTGTTCATTGCTCGAGAACTGAAGCCTATTCTTCCCAATTTGTCGAAGGCTCAGAAGGAGGGGAACGTGCGGGTTATGCGTTGTCTAGCGTTTCACTGCTGCGTGCACGTATTGTCGTATCATCGACGTCCGGCCCGTGCCCACCTATTTATATGTTATCGGGAAGAATCAACAAAGTCCGCTTCGGACATCTGCAATGAATTTGAAGGAAGCTTTGAAATTCCACTGAGCTTGCGAAAGATACTGTGCAGATGATGAGCACCTGGTCCACCTAGATTCCGGCGTTTGCAGCCGATGGAAGGATAACGAATTGACTTCAGATCGAAGCCTTGGTATGAAGTCACGATTGTCGTCCTACGAGAGGAAAACGCGACTTGCCGTAATGCCTATCGATCTATGGAATAGGTGTTAGAACATGAACGCGTCCCATCGATCTTCCAGAATCTACTTACCTGACTGGTCGATATGGATCCAGGCTGGATAGCCTCTTATGACGGTTGCGTGATCTCTGCTCTTGTGCAGATACAATCACTAATCAGTGCTTGGGCTCATTGCAGATTGTGGCATTCCGATGCTGCTCGTGTGTAGTCACCTGTTTTGATGGCTCGCAGGTAAGCACGCTGCGAAAGTATATGGTTCACAAGCCGGCGCGCCACGCGTGAACACTTGATAACCTTTGATATCGCGTTCGACATCATGTTCGACGCTGTCATGGAAAATATCAGTGGCTGAACGAAGGGATATAAAGAGGACTGACTTGATGTACCACGGGATATAATTCATATATCCATGAGAATGAAGTATCCAAGGAGGCCGCATTACCGCATATATGACCAGACCGGGTGTTTCGGTAGCTCATGCAAAAGGCATAATCAATGCGCCACCAAGTACACGGTGGCTGCGTCAACATTTATCAGTCCGTGCGCACAGTCCAACGTACACACCTTGCAAACAGGTGGTGCAATATCGATGCTTCGAGATTGTGTGTGTAGTAAAGCATGGTATTGTCTCTACGAAACGATAAAGGGTGAACTAATCCTCCTCTTGACCTACGTGCTATCCTCGCTTTAGTGATGGAATTTTATCCTACAAATGGGCCATGAGCACTTACTTAGGACCATTTGGGCATAATAAGCGTGCTTCTGTTGAACGCACGATACATGTTTCTCCACCCTCAGATTATTTCGGAAGTTGTAGCAACTTTCTCCAATCCTTTCGATCTTCGTTCAAGCAACCCTTGGCAACGACTTGGCTGACCGGATATCGAAGCTCCCTGTAGTAACCGGTTCACAGGAGTGCTCGACAAGAATACGCTTTATGATCATTGGTGAAGGTTGTCGAAGCCTGGAGCGCTGAGTCCACTTGGTTGAGATGGTGGTGCGTTCACCGAAGGTCACAGGCTAGGCAAAATGGGTGTAGATGCTTCTTGTGCTGCATCCGGATCAGCAATAACCATTTTGCACACCATGTATGCGCTAGAAGTGGCCAGAAGTAGCAGAGGCTCCCCATGAGAAAATGACACCCATCAAGCGGGCTCGGGGCATCTCAAGTCATTATGGTGGAAGGCCTGGACAGGCTTAATCAATTCCAGGGTGATAAAGTGCATCAACAAGGTTGTCCAGTCGGAATTGCGGCGTGACGAGTGTGGGGGATAGAGAAAGATTGCGGGGCGAAGTCGTTGTTGAACATGGGAGTAGCGGTATTTCTCCGAGTGCGTAGAGGGAGAGACGAGCGGTCCTGAGACTCCGTGCGGCATAACCTCGTAGGTACCTCGACCAGAAAAGGCATCGAGAAGCAGGAAGTCCCGATTTCTAACAGCTCGCCCTCCGGCGACTAATGGGAGCGCATATGGCCGGTGAGCAGTAATCCCGGGGACAGGAAAGAAGCCAGTAGAGAAGGTCTGTTGAAGACTAATTTGGACTGAACGGTAGATACCATATGACGATGAGAGAGCCGTTTTGTTAGCTGTGAGAGTCGGAGTGACCGAAATGGTGGTCCGGTCGGCGAGCGCGCCGTTTCTATCATTGTAGACCTATAGGCAAAGCCCCGGAGTAGGTTGCGTAGCACGCTGTCGAACCTTGGCATCATTGTTCGGATCGACGGCCATGGATCCGTACTGTCCTGAGCGAATAGACATCGTGTACGCCCGTCGTTGTCATTATGTCGCATACAGTATTCCTCCAAATATGGCGGAGTGCGCCCCAACAGGCTGTTCACGCCTTTGTGTGCATTTCATGGTAAGATGTGAATCTGTTCCCTGCTAGAGCCGGGTGTTGGACATGCCGTTCGTTGGGCCCAAGCCAGTCATCGGAATGCGTACTTTCGGGAGGCTCGGCGAAGAGACAGGAACGACCTACGGGCCGCTCACGAAGCTGTCCAGTGTGTGTGTAAGGATAAACCCAGTTCCATGATGAAGAGGGCGACGAAAGGCACTGCGACGACCTTCTGTCAATGATGAGCGTTCAGTGCGAAGAGGTGCCTGCGGTGATTCCACGTTATCGGACCACTTAACCACAGTACCTGGATCGTCCTGCACTGTATATCGTTCGAATTGACGGACATTGATCCGGAACTGATATTGTGCGCGCAGAAGTCATGTCCGAAAGTGCATATATTCATCCAAAAGCATCGTAAAGGGTCATAATACGATTCCAGGAGACACTTGGTGGCAGCATAGATATGAGAATCCAGTTGAGCGCGAGAAAAGCAGTTCGAATGCGTGGTTCGCTGGTCGCCTCCAGCAGCGCTCGACATTACTGTAGTCTGGCATCTGTGTAGTAGAATCAGTTCGGACCATATGAAAATCAAGTAAATTCACGAGCGCGCCATATGCATTCTTCGCCGATTGTGCAAAAGCTTGATGGCAGACTTGCGATGGGAGCTGGAGAGAGATGAGTCCACTGTGCACCCCGACGCCGCCGCTGGGCGCTTCTTTTCAGAACACGACCCCAGAAGGATTCGATTACATAATCACTAAATTGTTCGTTGCCATCGTCGACAACATCGACCACCCTCCTTCCTCCTCGACCATCACAATGACCATAAAGCATCTCGAGAGTACGTACCATCTACTCCGTGAAATGGGATAATCTTCTCATGGCTTACTGCTAGACTACTTGAATGACCGCAAGCATCTGTCGACTTTGCCATTGTCTACGCTTTCCGACTCGCGTCTCGGAATCGATGCATCGTATTACCTGCAGAACCTCCTGGATAACCCACCAACCAGGGAACCACTTCTCGCTGCTACTGGCGGCCTCCCCCTTGCACTGACACAGCGTATCGAGTCTGATTTACGCGCCCTCGAAAAGCTTCGCATCAAACCAGTCTTCGTATTCCCGGGACTCATACCCAACAAAAGATGGAAACAACCCAACCAAATGGAAAACAATGAAGCGTGCAGGGACAGGCGGGATGCATGGGCGAAGTACGAAGCTGGGCAAGAAGAAGCAGCGACCAAACTCTTCGAAGGACGAAGCTGTTTGGCGCAGTGGGATGTTTGGAGGGCAATCCTGCGCATATTCAGACACCGGAATGTGGAGTTCATTGTCGCGCCGTATATTGCTTGGGCTCAGGTATGATCATTTTTCGAGAGCTGTAAAGAATACACTAATAGATATTTCACAGCTGATATATCTTCAACGTCATCCCAAATCCTATATTCATGCTATATTTGGGCCCACCGACGCATTGCTGTACCCCGGGGTCGATAAACTCATAACAGCAGTCGACCTAACTTCGGCCAATCCTACGTTCACGTTCACGGTCAAACGTAGCATTACCAACGACCTTGGAGTGAGTGAAGACCAGTTTCTTGATATCGGTATTTTGGTTGGATTCGAACATTCTCCTCCCTTCCCCCCAACGACCCACGACCAAGCCTTGAAGGCAACCGTAGACATGGTCAAGTACTACAAATCCGGTCATGCCGCTGTAGCCGCGTTTGCAGAACACCCAGCAGTGAAAACTATCCAGTACACCGATCACTACGCACGGACACGCTCAATGATCAAGTATTCTCTGATTCTTTCTTCCGAGGGCTCTGTCCAGCCCCTTCCCCTTGCTATTACGACGCCACCGAATCAAGGCCATTCAAACCATCACCATCCCACGGCTGCTGACATTCCCCAAGACCTACACGAAATTTTCACCAACCGCCTACCCGACGAAATCTATTTCTATCTGTCTCGAGGTCTTCTGGGACCCCAGGCTCTGGTTTGGCTCACCACCGGTCAAATCGTGGAAGCGCCCCCTTTAGATAACGGAGAAACTACTGAATACAAGCGCTTCGTGAAGGAAGTCATTACAGACGGGCAGACGGGCCCTCGGGCCACTGCTCTTGCCTTGATTAGCAGCGTCACACATCCGTTTTGGTCGAAGCGACTGGTCACCGGCCATTTCTGGTTCGATCAGCCAGCCCAACACAGCCAGAAGAACGTAATGCACAATTCTGCGCAAACAGTTCAACTGGCTGAGAGAGTCTCCGGGTGGCACGTACCGTATGCGATTGTTGAAGAAGAGCTGAGAAGACAAAACGTGAGTGTTCTTTGACGCATGGGAAGTCGCAATCCGTGTATGGCTAAGCTGTTGCATCATTCCCCTGCAGTCGTCCACGATTGACTTTGCTTTGTGTTTGGGCGCCACAACTACCGACAAGCTCGCTCAGCGCACTAGGTCGAAACCGGTAGAACGAGGTCAGGGACCTATCCTGGATAAAAAGGATGAAGTAGTAGCGAACGTGATATGGAGGTTTTTGGAGCTGCGGGGGTAAATTGATCGCACTTATCTTCCGTTTTATGAAGTATTGATGACATACTTTATTGCCTCCTAGATTCCTGTTGAACATGCACACACATTCGCCGTTGGCCCGGGCAATGAATGTCGCGCTCAAAAATGTTCGCGTCAATGATAAGTTCCAGGACCCGCTGTACTTGTTCCTTGAGCTCGTCAGGGCGGGCGTCATGCATGGTCACCTGTGGTCAGGCCGAGCATTTAGTGGCGGGCCCAGTTTCGGGACGGGTAAGGGCAATCTTCACACGAACCGTCGCGCTGAGCTCACTTTCGTTGCGCCACTAGATGAAGAAAAGTCATGCATGCTCTTGGTGATGCGAGTTTTAAGCATTGTACCGCTGAATTTCAAAGTAAGTAAACTAGTCTCTAAGCTACTCGTCTAACCTGAGTGAATGATGATCTTCCAGGCTCAACCATGGTCTGCACCCTTGTCACGAGAATTGCTGGTGTTCAATTCGTTTGTCCGCTCGCTTACTCGCGCACTCCGCACCCTACTGGAGGTGACATCGTTGAATATGCTTCTCCGGAATGACGCCCGTCGTGCACGGGATGACCTGCTTGACATTGCCCTTTCATTGCCCTTCCAAACGGAGGTCAATACAGGTTTTGGAGTACTCGCTAAAGTCTACCTTGATGCACTCACGCATATCAATGGTCGTACGCGAGTCCGCGATGCCAATGCCGAGGGGGTTCAAGAGGCCAAGGCGTTGGCGCTGGATATCTGCGAAGAAACGTTCTCTGGTGTCAAATATCCGAAACTGGAGGTTGAGCGTGGGTTCCGCTTTTGGGACTTGGTGAGTACTCTTCATCTGGATTAGCGGTAGAGGATCAGCAGCTGAAAATGACATATGTTCGCTTGTAGGCGTTAACAGCTATGCGACACCTGCACTCTGAAGGGGCTGTACTGCCTGAGCTGATTGAGCAGTTCGAAGCGGCGGAAGCCTGGCTTAGACCGATGCGACCTTGAGTAGTCCATGCGACTGAGATGGATGTCAACAGTTGATGTGGGATGCTTGGAAACAGAGATGATAGGTTTTCGTGGACGAATCTTTGGAGACTGGGGAAATGTTTTGATGTTGCCCCTTGACATGATGTCTATGATATTGGTCAGTGGACCGGTTGTCTGATTGTTGGTGAAGGGGCGCATGGAAGGAGCTACAGAGTGCCACGACTCGATTTCTCTCATGCAGGAAATTCACGTTGTTATTGGGGAAACGATATTTTTATAAGGAGTTGTGATGGAAGTGCGATATGAACAGGCTGCTGGTGAGACGATGGGAAAAGTCCGCCAGCAGTGAGCCGTTCACGGAACGAGCTGAGCGATAATCGGGCAATTTGCGGATCCCGGTTCACGTGTTTGAAAGGCCTGTGGGAATAAATCTCGCGATGAGATCTGCTTGAGATTCCTGTCCGGATTTGGCGACTGGGCCCAGGACTCCCCCTTCCCTTTTGTACCATACACTCCGATTCCTTAAAACCAAACAGGTCCTTTCCCTTAATTTATACCGCTCCCTAATAGCCCAATCGCCCATCCCTTGCCTCCGCCCACCATGTTCGACTACGGTCGCAGAACACCAGAGCTCGTCATGCTCGACGACCCCAAAGCACATAACGGCAACCTCTACGTCGCAGACCACAAGCCCTTCGCCGTCCAGGTCATCCAGCTCGTTGAAGCACAACCTCCCCCTCGTACCGAAGTCTCATCATACGAAGAGTCTTCAGACTACTATTCAGATTCCATGTCATCCTGCAGCGACGACGAGGACGACGACGAGGACTGTTCATCGTACTGCTCCTCCGACCTACCCCTGGAAGAAGTAGACGAACCATCTGCTGCCGCACCATGCCCGTCAGATGCACCCGATACGTATTCAATACGCATGAAGCGCATACTGGCATGGAGAGAAGACTTTTCTTCTCAAATGAGCGCGACCCTCTATGGTATGTCCAGTCTCAGCTGAGGGGATGCGGCAGTGGTTAAATTATGTCCCCCA
Source organism: Pleurotus sapidus (assembly GCA_026743855.1). Lineage (NCBI taxonomy): Eukaryota > Fungi > Basidiomycota > Agaricomycetes > Agaricales > Pleurotaceae > Pleurotus > Pleurotus sapidus. The sequence goes on from JANBWZ010000020.1 coordinate 521,662, forward strand.
GATCCCTCGCTCTCATCCCCACTGAAACGAAAAATGAATATTGACGACGACGATCTTGTGAGTTTCTTCTCCTGTTCCCATCGGTGGGTTGCGATGATGCTGAGACAATACCCAGGCATCTCAGTCCTCAAAACGGTCTCGTTCATTACACAGCGACAGCTCATCATCTCGTTCCCTCGGAGAGCATTCGTGTCCCGCCTGCGATGCTAGCTTCGATTCTCGACAGAGCTTCCGTCAGCACGGGCGTGATTCTCAGGCCAATGAGGCATGCTGCGTCGCCGTCGACTACGCTTTCGAGTGAAAACCATCGATCTTCCGACGATGTGATCCCTCCCTTGACCGACCCTCCCTCCGTGTGCGCGTGCTGGGATGCGCGACCGGCTGGCATAATGCCGCACTCTTCTAACGCCACCTACGATCTTTCGTCACGACGTTACGACGATAGGTGGCCCAATTAATTAATTGCAACATTCGTCCTCCTCTATAACATCATCGCATACCACCCTCCATCCTGAACCCAACATTCTGGTCCTTGTATTAATTGGAGCTACAACTCACGCTATTTGCATTTGTACTTACACACTCACAAGCTCGCATTCGTACTCACACGCACACCACCACCCCCACCTTAACTACATCATTAATGCCTCTTCTCCATTCTGCGCCTCAGTTGCCCCCTTTACCCTTACAGAATCGCCTAGTCGCTACGCTATAACCCAATTGTACATAGTTAATCCGACCACACCATTACCCTCGCCGCCGATAATCAGACCAATGTACTACCCTCACACACACAACCATTATTATTATGCTCGCTTCGTTCAGCCTTGGGAGTTTGAGGTCGTAAAAATGTCAAAGACGCCGCCCTCCCTGGGTTTGCGGCAAACGTGTGTCTTGTCAGAGCGAAGCGAACCTCCAAGACTGCCACAGGCGAGGCGCGTGTATGGTGATTACCTATCGTGGAATGCAGAGAGCCCTAGCGGGAGAAAAGTCCGTTCATGGGAAGTCGCCTCGCTCAATGCATGATTCCAACTTCGGATTCTTACGACTTCCAGGCAGGCCATCGGTGCAGCCCACAGTTCTGTAAGGTAAAGGCCTTCATTATCTCACACTGCACTGCGATTCGTGCTAACCATATGCCTAATATACATTTGATTCATGCATGTTGCAGGATTCTCGGGCTTTCGTGTGAAGCGATGAGGCATCAAGCAACAGCACCACCAAGCGCTAAGACGCGAGCGGACAAACATGGTCACCGTCCTGCTGGTGGTGTTACATGAGAAAGGTTCCCATCGCACCCGCGCCCTCCAAGAGTATGGGCGTGGGTTTGCCCCACGCCTTGGCTTTGTCAAGACGAAACAGCTCACATGGGCATATCATGATACATATGCGCTGGGGGAATAAGGCTGCTATGGTCAACGGGCGTAGTTGTGCCACAACGAACTTGAAACTGACGGGGGGCTAGGTTTGGTGATCCAGGCCGGACTGGCAGATGTGCTGGAAAAGGCTGAGTGCAACTTTATTCGCTGCGGTTAGCTAGATATTGACATACGGTGTGACTGTTCTGACAGGCTTGGGGCCCTTGTGTTCATACTAGGCAAGCTCTGGAGCCCTCCCACCGGACGTGCGCTGAGGCGAACAGAGCTCTCGGCGTGTCTCTGCTCCCACGTCTGGCACGGAACGAGTGTTAGCTTTCCCCAGCGGAATGGATGCAAACATAGGATGCATCCCTCCGCACCCCCAAGGGGCAAAATCACTCGGAACCTCACTTGGAACGGCATCGGGCGCGTATATGCAGCTTCGATGCCTTGATGAATGCAAACCATTGTTTTGGAGCTCCTGACTGTCATCTTATTTTCTTCAGGCTGCGTGCACTTGTTGCAGTCAAAACGGTTTCAACCTCCAAGGTTTTCGAAAATTTCGACATATGCAGCATGTCCAATCATGTCGGCAATTTGTCCCGGTCCCTTTCCCCTTCTTGGAATTTCCTAGGAATTTCTTCCGATTCATTGGTAAGTACCTTTCCTTTCCTTTGTGCATTGACAGTCCGCTGGAACATCTGGTGGGCCTGGCTCACCAACGTAGCGGCTCCGGGTCCGACTCTCGCACACTTGACAAAGCCTCCGGACTGTCCATTGTGTCCATGACCTTGCCATGACCACCTTAGTGAAGTCTACCCGCGTTGAATGAGTACACACGGCTTTTAGCGAAGTTCACCCGTGGATAGGCCGTCACCATCGACGATTGGTGAAGGCGACAAAGAAACATAATTGGTTACAATTCGCGTACACCAACTGTTACGTAGAGCGATGGTTTTTTTTGCAAATTTCAAGAAAGAACACTGCCTGCTTTCTATGGGCGGCCTGGCATCATTATCAAAACCATCAATCAAGTGGTTGGGTTTTCGGAAAGTGATTCCCCCACGGACCCGGAATACGTGTGCATTGCGAATTACATGTACACCGCCCACTGTAGCCCACCGTTTGTGCGGGCGAGGCCATGGACAAGCGCGACTTCTGATGTCTCGCTTCCCCCGCAGTGGGTCTGCTGCTCGCAGGCCTGACACCCGCAGAGGCTTGGGAAGTCCGTAGTCAACTGAGAAGCGTTGAGTTGGCCCCATTCCTCCGCAACAACAGCGAGGTACCCACGAGGATCAAGGACCCAGTCACATCCTTTCCCTACGGTTGGTTTCCATTCCTAATAGATTCTATGAGAACTTTTGGTCTGTGAATTTGTTGGTGATGGATGAAAAGGCTGTTCAGTATCTGAACTTCCTGCCCCTACAGCTCGGCGATGCTGTATCGAAGCTTGCCACACTACCACAACCCGATTTCGAGACATGGAAGCTAAGGAATAATGAAATCGATGCCGTCCTTACTTCGGTTTGACTCCAGCTCTCGAAACTTCGCCTATACTTCGTGGGCAGACACTCACACGTATTTTTAGGTCGGAGAGAAGCGTGTTGCGCCGTTTACTTGCGGCGTTGCCACTGTTCGAGCGATGAGGCGAACGTATTGGTCGGACTTGGCAATTTGATCACGCATGGGGCATGAGAGGATGGATGGATGGATTAGATGGGTAGTAGTGATGGTGGGATAAACACCGAGTAGCAGGATAACCTTGAATGTCGGCGATTAAGTCGATCCTCGAGGCAACTGTGCGTCTCCTGCACTTCGGAGACCACATGCAGAGTCAACTGACCATCTGGTGCGTAGCTCAGATGATTGATTATATCGTCTCACCACATCGATACCAGCACACATGAGATGGAAGGTCGTGGATATTAAGAGTCGCTTGAACTGCTGTGTCCGATGTGCGGGCCTGGAGTTGCCTGCGTGCGTAGATAAGAGGGGCGTCTGTCTGAGTTTGTGCCACCAACCCGTCAAGGGGAAACAAGAGCCTGGCTAATAGCGCCCTGTCGCCTGAGGCACCTCCTGAGATAGCCTGAGAGATAGAGGTGATTATCGCCATGAGGTAAGGTTGAAAAGGGATGTCCTGACCTCGCGGGATATCCCCTAATACGGACAACTGTCGCCACCTACCGCTCATGGATAGTATCATCCTTCTTGGCGACTTGCAACACGTCTCTGAGGCGGCTGGTTGGGTAGACTTCAGATTGCTCTCTGCGCGGTCGATGGTCAACGCTCCCCTGGGAACAGATTGTTGCCAGAATGATACACACCTCGTCCCCACCTATCCGCTTCCTGACCAATACAACCCGAAATATCTAATGAATGAGGCGACATCGCGATCGGCGTTAACGGCAACTAAAAGGAACCAACTCCTGCAGGCCACATAAACAGCGTACAGTACCGGCAAACAGGACCCATTTGTGCAGGATGCTATCACAAGGGTGACCAACTGACAGTTGTTCGTGCGCGTGAGCGCGCGAGGATAAGGTCAACAATTCCGAAATCGACTCAACGCTTGCCCTACACGTGTAGGCACCGCTTCCCGAGGGAAACGGGCTGTCAAACTTGTGAATAGAATGGACCAGTCCCTCCGAAGCCGTAACGCAATGGTGGTAGCATCTGAGGCCCAATTTGGTGAGAGAATGCCGCGCTAACCAAGCCTAAAAGACCATATGAATCGGTCTCGACAACGACAACAATTTGGAAGAATTTGGATCACACTTACATCAGACATGTGTGTCTAGCACGCCGAGACGGTGCAGCCAGAATACCTATAGTTCATCCGACGATAGACCTGTGGGACGTCCCAAGATGCTAAGGCGACCAATGGGCGAATCGATGGGAAATTCTCCACTCTCCAGCACAGATATAGGTTAGGTGGGAAGGGTTCGGAGCCTAGGCAACTCCGGGGTTGAAAACATGTCTGTTCGCTACAGGCTTCAAGGAGATCCACTTGCCGGCGCCCAGATGGGAACATCAAACGGGGTCGGTGGCCTATGAAGAAACAGATGAGCCTTGGGTGTCGTAAAATATCAGTGCAACTTGGACTTCACCAATCAGATCGGCCACGGTGATCAGCGCACAACACGTTGAGGTCTTTGAACAGCAACATGCCTGGACTCGGAAATGGATTCTCATGATCATCCGGTTTCTAAAAGGCACGGTTACTTGATCACATCCCGACTTGGAACCCTGACCATCATAATACGTCCCACTCCATCACTTAATTCCCATCCATTTATCATCATTCTGCCGTTGCTCATGGTGGGGTATGTGATGATGAATGCTGCGGTCAATGGGTGAGCAACTACCGATATCCCTGTGAGTATTTCTCTGTTAACTTACTTATTTATGGACGATATCAATCATATCGGCATCCACGGACGCCAAATCTTCAACTCCGCATCCGAATCCGTCTACCTCGCACCCACCCATGGGTGTCCAGAACCAACAACGGGATGTTCATTCAAGGATCACATATTGATATTGATGTGGTACAGCGTCTGCCTCGCCATGAGTTTCGCAACTCTTGCTCCGTTACCCCCGATGCGCATAATCGGTTTGTCTTGCGGTGCAAATAGCACGAAAATGAGAGTTCGCGTAGCTTCTATGTTCGGTCCGATCTTCCATTTGCTGTACTAGGAACATCATGGCACAGTAGGTTAATATCAATAGTCACCAAGAAACTCAGCACATCACTCAAAGAGGACAAGTTGAGAGCCGACGTCTCCTAGGGATGAGAAAACCTATTCCTGGCTCGCAGAAAATTTCCAAGGCATTGCGACGCGCGTGATGATGCTTGTGCGGACGGAAGAGTATCATATCACGTCACCCTTGCCGTGTTGGGCATCTATTAAGGTGGCGCATACGGAGAAAACCCTTCTCGTACGGCGTGTATGTATGAAATTTTCATAGCATGAAAACCCACACTAATGTGATTGTCTAGAGTGAGTGTGACGGATGAAACTACGCCCGATGAATACTCACAGTGAGAATGCGACTCCAAACGGGTTCGGCGAAGGGCCAGAAGTTGAGTTAGTGTTAGGCCGATGGCAAAGGCTACTCCAAGATTGCTCATAATGAGGTGCTGGAAGCTTACAAGCAAGGTCCCCCAATCATCGAAGTCCTAGGAGGTATAGGGGTTCCATCTAGGGGCATTGAATTTGAACGAGTGGCCTCCTTTTTATTGAATAATGAGGGCCAACTATTGCAACTATTGAGGAAGTGGGAAGCGTGATTTCGATATAGAAGCTGCAACACGAGGACTGTGCTTCATTCGCGAAGAGTATCCCAACTTTCCCCAGAGGACTCCACCCAGGCGAGCCAGCACCGCCAATGATGGTAGGAACTTGGACCACGGTACTACTTGAGTTCGGGGAAGTGGGGTCAGACGAAAGAAGTGTACCATCCCCTTCAGTCGATAGACCCGGAGGATGGCGGAAACCCACCCTTTTACCAGGGAACACCGCAACGAACTAGGGTGGGATGAAAGTTGAGACGCTATGAGTTAATGCGTGGAGAAGGGTATGGTGGGCCATATTTCAACTCGGAGGTATGAGCCAGCTGGAGGAGGTTCTGCTGTTCTGTCACCAGATCCTGAGTACTCAAGTGGCCATGACGCTGAGAGATATAAGGGAACCACGAACAAGCTGGTGGGGATTGAAGCCAGTGGAGCGGGAATAGTGATAGAGGGCTATGTGAAAGTAGACATTTTTCCGTGTTGCGGTGGGCAGGCTAACGAGTCGTACGCTGGAGTGGGAGGTGCGTTCTCTAGGAGACGTGTAGGCCCATCCACTGGGTGTTGCGAGATGAAACATCAAGGTAGGTATTCGAATACTGCACTCGTCGCAGTGATCGTCTATTTCGATGCTGTGAACACTCAAGTAGTTCATATTGGCGGGAGGCAGCAGGAAAGCTTCAAGGCGATCGACCGGGTCACCTTGAGTCCACGCTTGCACAATTCTCCAGGTGATCCGACAATCTTGCTGGTACGATGGAAAGGCCACATTGTCCATGTCCCTTGCGGTAAAAGCGGCGGCCTGACTCACTGTTCAACTTTCAAGTAAGTTTGACATTCGCAATGATCTTCTATTGTTTACTCTTCGTACGCAGATACACAGCCTACCTTAGAAGCCCACTTGAGTTCAAGAGGCTTATGAATGAGTTTCCCACCGTCGTCGGGTTTCTTGGGTTTCTCTCCAGGTCGAGGGCATTATCAACCGACCGGGTCATCGAGGCATAGGCGTGTTTCGTTAACATTCCCCGAATATGCTGCGGGTTGCGACTAGCCGTGCGGTATGGTACCAGGTGCAGCAAATCGAGCAGAAGCAACAGCCCCTTCTAGACTTGAGAAAACTCGTGGAATCAAAGTTCCTATACAGGATAAATTAGTCTGTGCTCGTCAATGGCAATGGTGAGCGTGTAATTTCTACATATTGACTCAGAGGCTGGTAATGCACCTAAAAGCCCCTCCGTGGTTAGAACTGATGCTGGGTTGTTGTACCGGCTCCACTGCCGGGGGTTGCATAGGCAAACCCACTGTATCGAGGATGAAAATCCTGTAATCACAGCCGCGACTATTCCAGTACCGTTCGATGGGTCTTGGCTTTATTCTTCAGCCATTTCGAAAGCGGGTTCGGAGGCACCTTGGACAATGTGCGAAATTGTCAGCGCAGAACTCATCGCCATATGCCCCTCTAATGAAGGGTGGGCGTGCTAGTAAAACTAGGTCGCAAGGGTGTTTCGCAGACGCAGTTGAACCAACCGCGTTCGATCCATGGTCCGGGTTATACTCCGTATGGATTGAGATGTCAAGCCGTTGAAATAGGCTGATAAGTCGGACGAAGTTTTGGGAAAGTGTATACCTTGTTTTATTTGGGTGGTACACCACCACCAAATACATGATCAGCGCCAGAGACCGCCCTATAAGAGGTACAGGGGCCGCACGTGAAGTTTCTTTCCCACGATCAAGCTTCAGCGAGTCGCGTCGCGTCGATATTGCTCTTGAACTCGTACCACCATGTTCTTCAAATCGCAGGCTGAATGGTTTCGATATAGCCATCATATGGCGCCGCCGCCGACGTCGATGCCAGTGGCTATGTCGATTGAAAGGTCGAAGTTGCCTACTCAAAGTACTCTTGTTTTCTCCACCGAGCCAACCGGTGGCTTGAATCAATCTCATGCATCCAACCTTTCACCCGTAGTGGCGCATACTCGACGAACTGGACCTAAACAAAAAGATACTTCTCTCGCTGTACCACTGGAGCCTGCCACAATCCCGGCACCTGCAATGCGGCGTCCTCAAGGCGCATATATGCACCCAAACGCCCCTCGAGGTCGGTAATGAGCAGGTTTTTTGTGTTCAATGCTTGACTTCGGACCCTTTGCAAAGGTTCCGGCAACTACCAAGTATCCGATTTGTCTTGCGACCGTCAGGATCAGTCTTCTCGAGCAGCTTCGTCTTTGCCTTCGTCTGGAGATTTGGAATATATCTCACCCCCGAGTGTACCCCCTCATGCCTATTTTGCTAATACTTTCACTCCATCACGAGCTCCCCGTGACCCAACTGCCCAATTACTACCCATATCTGGACCCTCTGGATCGGAGCCGACGCTCGCACCCCACTGATCCTGTTCCCCATTCGGGTGATTATCAGGCAATCACAAATGCCTCCTTCTGGACCGTCCGACTCCTCAGCCATGCATCTTAATGAATGTAGTACACGCGCGTAGGGTGGCCCAACATCTCAGTGATCGATATGCCGCCAGAATTGTTGCACCTACTCCCCTTCGCATCCCCGTACAAAACCAAGGCACCTTGTTAGCGGCCGCTTGGACTCCCCCTTCCCTCCCTGGTTCGTCCCCGTGTCCTTCCAATTATGACCTAGCGTACTCAGAAGGAAACCACGCATAACGGACAGCGAGCGCGCTGATGAAGACCATCCCTCGTTCAGTACACGTGATCCGGACTTCCTCGACGCTGGAAGGACCAGCATTGATCTCTCTTCCAGTCATTTCCGACCGCTCACTCCGCATACGCTCAATGCTCTCATGGACCCCGTTCTTATGTCTTGGTCTGCATGACTTGATACGTTCTACTACTATGGTGCCTACCATCGCAGGAGTTGCTGCCCATGCCCGAGACGCTGATATCTCAGGTTTTATCGCTATTCATTCGGTGAGGATTCTCCTTTGCAGCTGTTAATTTGGTTTGATGGAATGCCCCAGTATTCTAGCCCTACAATGCACAATATAGACCTTTGGACTTGTTGCCAGTCCTGCGATCTTCAAGGGTCGTGATCTAATAATATCACAAAGGAATGTCCGTGAGACCGCGCGTTAATCGCAACAAGCGTTGCGTTGAATCCTTCAGGCGCACCTGTCAGGTCTGTCCGCTGGTGATGCAGGTTGAAGTGAAGATACTAGGGAAACCGTCATGTGTCGTCAGATAGACCGAAATGACGGGGGATGAAACGAGATAAACGGCGTTCTTCATTGAATAGGGATTCCACGTTCATATGCGTTAGAGAATGGGTTTGGCCTGGATGGCATTCTTTCTAGGCCTGGCTTTCGATTCAGGAAACAACATAAGTACCGATCTTATCAATGATTAACATGGCGAGCTATATATACGACATTCAGGTGAAGTCCTCACCCATATTTGGTTTAGCTACTTACTGTTGCTCGTATTTATGGAACACTGGGACCGTGGTTCAAGGGGTCCGCAGCAACCAGCAATACTCCGAACATCTAAGCGCTGGAGACAAGTACTTCCGTGCACCCTCATACATCCCTGCATCTCATGTTCAAACCCCGATTCAGACTTACAACGGCCATTTAATAGCGATGATCTACACAGCTGCTTCCTTTTCCTGTTTCTCTACTGTCACTATCTCCATCCATGGATCCCTTGTCAATCACAACGGCCATCCTCACGCTCGTGGATGTAGCACTCAAAATCAAAGACTCGGTTGAGAGAGTGAGTACATTGTTTCCGTTTTTGGTGTTCTACGTCAGCATGCCTATTTGGTTCCAATGGCTCCAGGTTGGCAAGAATCGAAAGCAACTTCTCCATCTTTCAGAAGATATATTGCAAACACTATATGACCTGCAAGACCTTTGCCGGGCGCGGGAACACGCGCTCCGGGGTGCTCCTGAGCTCCATCAGTCTCTGAATCGGCTAAGTTCGTCAGTTGCATTGCTTCGTGTTTGAAGCACCAGTGCGCCTGATACTCTGCCATTGCTCTCAGCCAACTCTCCAATGTCCACGCGCGCTGCGAGAAGACGTTCTGTGTCCCGTCTCATAACGCCTTCGCCAAAGTAAAGTTTGGGTTCAAGCAATGGTTGAGGGCGGATGACGTGGAGGATGACATTGCTCGTCTGAAGGAGCAGGTCCAGTCGTGTTTGCTGCGATTCACGGTATGTCATTGACGCTACTTGTGAGTGGCCCGTAAGATAGATTAGACGCATGTCCCGCATATAGGTCATCATATCAGCTCGCACAGAGTTGCTGTCAACGCAAACCGCACTTGCCTCAGCCCGTATTGAGCACACAGTGCTCGTTCTAAAGGTACAACAAAGGGCGAATATCAACCAGTTCGATAGACTATACGGACAAGGGTTCTTAGGGCCCGATCGAGCCAAAGTTCCTCAACCAGCTGTAAGTACCTTGACGGCCTCTTATCTGCATAGGAGTCCAACTAATAACCGGACTTAATTCATTCAATACCAGTTATTCCACAACATAGATCGCGAATATCTTCATATGAAGATGTGTGCAATCATCGAAGGTTTTGAAGCTCACGATTTCCTTCAGATAACGGACGCGCGTATCGCTGGTGATGTAAATCTAACATCTACTTACCCGGCACCGCTGGGTGTCTTCAAATCCTTGAAGACTTTCAAGGGAACGATAGCGAAAGCTTGGGAAGTGACTCAGTTACTCGAAGGCGACCTCGAACTCTTGGGAGCCCTGGAATGCGCCTTAGCCATGCTGTGGCTGGGGTGTGAGCTTCACGCCCTGGGGTTGATGGAGGACGCCGTTCTCAACGACAGCTGCGTCGTCCAGCTCTTGCGCACTCTCAGTTTGTCCTCTGGCGGTCACCGCTTTCTCCCGTACCTTGGATACGCTCTTACGGATCTGAACTGGACTATGGGGGACGATGCGGAGGGATGCTCTTATCATCTGCAAGGAGGCCGTAGATGCGTTCCGTTCCCTGCAGAATCCCGACGTCCATCACCCGCTCAACTATGTATACGCACTGCGTTCGCTGGGAGCAAGATACCTCGAGGCGGGGCAGCCGCTAGAGGCCTTGTCGTCCTTCCAAGACGCGCTGCAGGTGGTCAGGAAGTACTGATCGGGCCTCCATAGATGAGTCTGACGACGCGACTTCGTATCTCATACCGTGGGAGGCATTAGGACAAGCGAAGTCCATCGACGATGTCAAAGCAGCAGGCGAATTTAGCCGCCCCACCTGGGGACTTCATCATGATCCAACACGAAAGCCTCATATTATTTGGGATGGTGAACGCCTTACGGAGTCTTGGCAGGCAGTCTGAGGCCTTTTCTGTGGGGAGGGATGCAATCGACGTCATGGAGCCGCTGCAAAGCACTACCGAAGGCAAACCTGCCTACGTCCACTCACTGTGCGAATTGCTTTCCGAACTCCAAGACACCGTCGCCTTCGTCGACCAATTCGACGCCAAAAGCAACTTGTGCAAGCCTATGCCTCCCATTGTTGTAGGCAACGATGTCACCCTCAGCACCGATCGTACAATGAAATACGTTGGCCAGGATGAAGAATGTCTCCTGGCCTCTCATTGATATCCTTAGCAGCTGTAACGGTGATTGCGAAGCAAGCGGCTCCATGCCGTCCATCATTCCTGCCCTCCCACGCTAGTAAAATCTGGGAATTTTAGCAACAAACCACCTACAATCACAACGCTATCTTCGAAGACAATGACGAGTCTAGTTCGCCCCACTTCGCATGGTCATCGAGCCTAAGCCGACGTTTATGAATGCCACTTACGTCTCATCGGCCCATCCAACGCCCACAAAGCGCACGTTTCCCTCGAGCCACGCCCTGCACTATATGGACAATTCTCACATCGGCTTCAACAACCGACCAGCAGCCACACTATGTGACGAAAAGGGCAATCCCTCTGTTTCTGCTGCTGATCATGACTATTGCATCTGCCGTAGTATATTATTTTCTGTTCGGGGAAGACAATACAAGACGACAATCCTCGACATTTGAATCGCCTTCTATCACACGGCGGCACTCCTAGTTACCCTACACTTGCATTGTACAATGAAGCCCGAGAGAACGTAAACCGCAAAATGTGTATGCTGCTGACGGCGTCTGATTGAATTCGGATAAGCAATCTTGAAAAAATCAGTTCAGTGCACCTTTGATGCTATTCCCGCTGTACTCCGGTCTTCAACGATTCTGGCTAAAGTTCCAAGCTTGGTACATAAGGCTCAAAAGCCGCAACGATCCAGCGGAACTTGCATCAGAACATACACTATGTCCGCAGTGCCAACATTCGGTGAATACCTCGATAGCCCTACACTCCGAGCAGCGGTCAAAGGGATCCGAACCGTTCCGCCAATACCCTGATATTCGAGATCTTGAGGATTCGGCATCGCCGTTAGCTACAGGATGTCACCTCTGCTCGTTGGTCCTTGGCCGCCTTCGAGAGAACGCGGAGCAACAAACTTCAGCTCCGATTACATCGATCGATGTATCCATCAGGACCAGTCGTTCTGGAGGCGTTACATTCTTAATCGAATCGGGGACCGACACTCGCAATAGATGGAGGGGTGAACTAGTGCTGGTTCCACAAGATGATTGGGAAGAATTCGTCACTCTGAGCAGACAAACCGACACTCGACCAGGATTCGTGTTTCCGCCCGCGACACAACACATCTATCAGAATGCCCAGATTGCCAAGTCCCTTGCATCAAATGCCACCTTTTCTCTTGCGCGAGAATGGCTACATAAATGCCTTGGACAACATCACAGTTGCTCGGCAGCGTCGCAGATGTCGAATTGCCGTCCCAGTCGTCTAATTCATGTCGGAGACGACAACGGTACGGATCCGAGGCTTGTAGATACCAGCGAACTACCAAGCAGTCAGCGCTTGGAGTTTTTAACACTCAGTCATTGCTGGGGTGGGGCTGCAATCCTTCGGCTTTTAAGTGACAATGTCGCTCGACTGAGTCCCCATGCCAGAGTTGCCAAAAACGTTCCAAGACGCGGTCATCATCACACGTCGTTTAGGGTGAGCATTCTTGAAGCATCCCACCTGATGTCGAACGCCTGACCCAACATTGCAATAGGTACCGTTATCTCTGGATCGATTCGCTATGTATCATACAAGACTCAGTGTCCGACTGGCGCACATGCTCTGCCGTCATGGGGGAAATCTATGCTACCTCCGTGTGCACCATCGCCGCGCTCACAGCACGCAATGCCTATGACGGCTGCTTCTTTGAAAATGCGCGGAACCCGCTTTTCTTCCGCCACTGCCGGATTCTTCCTGGTTGGTGGGTCGAGAGCAACAAGGCTGTTGATCTTAGTTTAAGATCAGCACTTACTCACAGCGTAATGCCCCTTCATACACGGGGCTGGGTTGTGCAGGAGCGGATACTCGGGCCAAGGACGTTGTATTACGGATCCAATGGGCTCGCTTGGGAGTGTGTCGAGTGTTCTGCAACGGAGATGGTGGCCGTAGGAGAGGTGAAGGAGTTTTCGCCCAAGGCATCGTTCTTCGCCTTGAATACACATCGCGACGACCCGGAAAGATGCCACGAGTATTGGCTACAACTCCAGTCCCTCTACACGTCTTGTTTGTTGACTCAATTCTCCGATCGGTTGGTGGCGATATCGGGAGTGATAAAGCGCCTGGAAATGTTCACTGGATGGTCAAACCATTGGGGCCTGTGGAAGGAAACCTTCTTGATGGACCTACTGTGGTTCGTTGACGATTCAACCAGGACAAGGCCTCAGACGAAGGAATACCTGGCACCGACGTGGTCTTGGGCAGGTGTCGAGGGTCGCGTCTTTCTGGCCTTGAAGCACGGAGTAGAGCCTGGTTCATGGAGATGGAAAGCAGAAGTGATGCACGTTGGATATGTAGGTGAGGATGAGCAGCGAGGGTGCGCTCGACTCCTGGCAATGATCAAGAAGGTTCGATGCATTGACGGAAGTCGCCTCAATCCGGGAATCGAAACATTGGCACCGTCGTTCGAAGAAGTCGGCTGGGAACCGGATGTATGGCCAACGCCCACGCAGACACCTTCAGAAGTGTATTGTATTTTGATCGCAAGGGTGATTGGTAATGTAGAACAAAGGGAACCAGATAGTGAGATCGGCCTGGTGGTCCAGGAAACCGCTGGGGGGTTGGAGAGATTAGGGTTGTGGAGACAACGGTTGGATGAGAGGGAGGGACTATTTCCGGAAGTGATTACAGGAGCCGTCGAAGTAGTACTTGTGTAAAGGAGTCGGCCTAGGTGTCCTCTGAATGTGTATCTAGGGGTAAATTGAATGCTCATCAACTCTTCACTGTACTACGACCAAGGTCGCAGGTGACCGATACCTTATACGGCTTGTTCGTGGTTTCCTACCACTTCTGGAGATTGGATGGCTGGATAGGTGATACCTTGTGCCCATAGCAGAGCGCGCAATTTCATGCCTTCGTGCCTTTGCTAGAGTACTCGATGACAACTACCTACCATCGGTAGTTCATTTTGACACTTTGGACTTCAGACATTTACCTTGAGGAGAATTACTGGAACAATATAATTTGAGTACCACGTCAGCAGACATAGTCGGGGGCATCGCGAGCCGTGGCCGACAAGAGAATATGCAATGCAAGTAATGTAGAGCGATCGCCCCTCTTCGCCTTCCTTTGTTGAGTGAGTCGATCACTTCAAGCACTCCGTTACCCGTTCTCTTGTTCACCAGCGCATAAAAGCGGGCCATGCTCCTCAATGGCAACCCAGGTCACTCATCCTAGTAGCCTATCACTCGCACTTCACAACGAGAACCATCCTCTTATCACCAATGGACGCTTTCACCGCTACCAAATTCGAGGATATCACCGTCGCCGTGCCCCCCGTCAATGAGGAGGGCGGAGGCAGTGGCGGAGGCGCGTACTGCGTCGTCGCTTGAAGTGCTCCACGCTTCAGTATGTTGCTTCCCTCATTGCTCCCGTCGCGCTGCATGCTGATTCCTTTTAATTACAGCCAAGCTCAACCGTTGCAATCCACTCAGTTCTGCGGTGTCTTTGCATGAAGGTGTCGCGTGTACTGGGTATTTTGTGATCAGACTGTTATGATTCGTGTATGACTAGGAGGAATAACTTATGGGAAATATTGTAACACCTGTAAACCAAAATTTGAAAATGTTGTTGAAAGCTTGAATCTTGATTAATTGGCTCAGAGACCAAAGTTCCAACACCCCTCGATCGTCACCGACACCTCTGGAATCATTTCGTCAGTCTGATAATCAGATATTGCTTGGAGGATGCCTACTTTGTATATCCATATCGGTAGGATTGCCTTAAATCTACCGCTTGTATAATTCACGTCTATCTCGTTGGCGAGGGGAGAGGAGGCATTGTGATTGCATCGGCCACAGATCTAATGCATGCTGCAGGGATTTGAAACGGTGGTCTTGACTCACAGCACTAGGCGGGGGCAAGCAAACCGGAAAGCCAGCCGGGAACTCGCTTAGAGAATTGGTTAGTGAGTGCAGGGACGGCGATCCCTCGAGTGGCGCCAATAGCAGCTTGCGAGCTGCCCCTCAGATGGAAGGAACCTTCCAAGTTCATTGGCCGATCTTAACGTTCTACGCACGCCGGAAATTGTGTGACGCCTAACGAGGCCCGCAGTTAGAGATGTCCGCCATAATTACTGGCAATACATGCAGCCATCTCCGACTCCACACCGTTAATATCCGTGAGTAGTCACAGCACTAACCGTGTCTTTTACACGACGCCTGGGAGTTACCGTGCTACCGGGGACGTCGAGCTCGTGATGATGGCAATGATTACGTGCCCTTGGAGCTTCGAAGAAATGGAAACATACATACACGCCTCGATGCTACCTCCTCGAAAGGAAGATTTGTTAATTTATCGACGGAAGCAGCCACTCACCGACTCACCTCCTATCTATCTGCGTGGCTTGCGACGTTGCTGTGAGAGGATCAGAACGACATCGGGATCTGAGAAGGGTGGAGTTATATTTCTTGAACGTCGTGAGAAGGGTGGCTGACCTTATAACCTCCAAGTAAGTAACAGCATTGCAGTATGGACCTATCTGGACGAGGGCACGCATGCACAATGAGCTAGAATTACGAAAGGGAAAGCAGTCACTTACGTTCTATCACTAGCATACGGACAGACTGCGGCCGAGGGACAAGACTGGAAGGTTGAGCTTGGAATCTGGAGGTCGAAGTGTGGGGAAGAATAGGGAAGGAGATGAGGGAGACTCTTTTAGCAGTGGTGGCCCCGTAATGCACAAGCGAGGTAAGAAGCGTGCCGCCATAAAATTGATCATCGGCCGTGCGAGGGAAATCATAAAGCTTGTCTGTAATGGGTTAGACTGAAATCAGCCCAATCACTTGTTAGAACACACTGCTCACATACGTTATACCCAAGCTTTGTTGCTGATACTTTGTGCATGTCAATCGTCTATATTTCGCACGTACATCAGGGATTGAGCCAACCTATCCGACGTCGAAGGGACTGGAATGCGGAGCTTTCACGGCGCTAAAGTTTGTCTGTAGGTTTTGCTATCTTTACCCAACGAACGGTTGATAATTGCTAGAAAATACGTGGAAAAGAGCCGTAGACTCTAGCATCCCCACCGATGGCTTGTATCCTGCACTGGGGGCCTTGGACCTGCTCAGGTGCTATACAAGTCCCCCACGCATACTTAGACGGAAACGTCGCTATAGAGGAATATTCCGCGCTAATAGATCATTGGATCAGTGAGCTTCATCGCCTTCAATGATTCCAACAGGTAACTTACCAATGTCGCCCGCTCAAGCAGGCGAGCCAATCGTAACCAGTCGACTAAGAGCATAACGTTACGGAGAGTGCACCAGAAGGAGACTCCGAATCGTGTCGGGCTGCAAGTCGAAGAAGCTTCACCAGCTATTGACTCCAGCGTCGTCATCGACGGCTTATGATCTGTACTGGCGGCTTCCGGCCGCGTCAAGACCACCCGTCGAATTCCTCGAGTCCCACACTCAGGGCGTATAATCGCATTTCCTCGTGTGCAATAGAACGAACAAACTGAGGACACCGATCCTTGGAACCCTCGTGGGCCAACGACGAGCAACTATGTTGCGGACCTGCGGCTGCCAGAAATGGCAAACGCTACACCAAAAAACCCTACTCACACGCCCCATGGATAGGTGGCAAGATTTTGGTTCATACTTGGACGAGAACAGTGCTGCAGAATATTCCATGCTGAAGGGGCCGCGGGACTAGGGCGGTAATCCCCGTGGCTGACGATCATTCTACCAATTGCTTACCGATGTCATCTAGTAGAGGACATGTGTGTCGGGAGTGCGCCGACAAAAGACTCCGAATCGTGCTCAGTTAATGCAGCATGCGTCCGAGCGTCCGAGCGCATGCTCCACCTGTGTTCCATACCGTCAATTAGCCTCTGACTAGCGATGAGGGACAGCAGTAAGCGACCTACCTTACTAGAAGCCAATGATCTTGACTTACCGCTGCTTGTTGCTTGGCAACGGCTGTACAACACTTGATTGAAATCTGCGTCAGAGCTGAAGGCATAGTTGTATGCGACTATGCCCTTCATTAACGTTCTTCCTGGCGTCATGGCATCACATTGGGAGGCCGTGAGTGATAGCGAAGTGAGATATTATGCAGTATATTGGTATAAATACATATGTATGGGCGTTGTTCATGATTTCTTGAGTGCCATGAGTTCCGCCATGATTTCCTATGTCAATACTGATATTTAGTACTGCATATATGCGCATGTCCGTGACGCACGACTCACAGGGGACTTCAAGTCTACACCAGACTTCAGCAACCTCTCTTGCGTTCGTTTCGCTGCCTCTCTGAATTCGGGATCGGCAACTAACTTGAGCATCTGCATGGTTCCCAGTGTTTTACCAGAGGTTGGATCAATTCCTACGCGTACACGACATCAAAAAGACGCGTCATATCATGGATAATGTCACATACCTTTCGCCTTCAATAGTTTCACGAATTCTGCCATCTCCTTGAGAGCTTCGGGGTCGTCGGCAAGTTTACGGAATAACGTGGTCTCTGAAAAGGCTTTCAGAATGTCCGAGTCTGCCGACGAGGGATCTATTGTTGATTTTGGCGCAGCTTCAGCCAGGGATTTGCTCATAGAGAATGTCCGTCGTGGGGGCGAGCGCGCTACCAGCCCCCTAGGCGGGGTCACCAGCGCGTACGACACTGCCAGAGGTGAAGCGTGCGACGAGAACCATGAGAGGGACCTCATGAGGTGCGACGTTCTGAGCCTGGTATCGCGAGCCCATGAAGAACGGCATATTCGAAGTGACAGCGACATGGTGGTTTGTGGTAGAGATGGACGACTGTGGAGCGCGCCCTGACGCGAATGGAAGATATTCCGCAATAAGGTGCCGAGGGTATTAGGTGTACATTATTCCCACAGTCAGCACGACCCATCTCTTTCTGACTGTGAGAATATCTCGATCTCAATTACATGAAGTATGTCACGTGCCTTCGCATGTCAGTTTCATTGACCAAGTCGCTTGCATTTCGACAGAAAATCGCAAGTCTAGTTTCGCCTTTACGCCGCGTACGCCCTCGCGTGCCTTTCTGGAAGCTCGGCGCGCACAGAATACCCACTCTTTGGACTCTATACCGTGGTTTGCTTCGTTATGCACCCAGCGAACTGGTGAGTCTTTCTGATAATCACCTATTTCTTTCTTATTGGTAAATTCAAGATTAGATGTCGCGTTAGAGAGCTCTTTCGGCAGAATCAGCACCTTACTGGTACAGAATCTACAAGGTCGAAACTCCGTCAAGGCCATCAGGTATGTAAATGAGCTCCAGTAACTTGAATCAAAACCGTAACCGTGAATGCAGTGGAGGGATGCATTTCAAGCAGCCCACGAAGGAGACACTCGAATGCAGAATGTGTTGTCGAGGTATGACCGACTGCTTAAAGCCAGACGGGACAGACTGAGACTTGAGGGCATGCTAAGAGAAGAATTGGTGCGTCAAGGTATCCTACACCCCGTGGCATGTCCTCTGACGTCTAAAACAGGCCTGGCAGAAACGGTTAAAAAATCGGCCCATGCTGACTGGATCATTCCTACGCGCAACGTTGTCCAACCGACCGCTACCTCGTCTGAAGCCTCAACCCCTTGCTATAACTATGATGATCAAGCGACGTCGCGCCGCACGGGAACGACGGGCGCTGAAGTTGATGGTGGATTAACGAATGGATAGATGATTTGCTTCGTGAACGTGAATTCGAGGAGGGCCTGAAGAAATACGCAAATGACTCCTTCGAACCCGTGTATACTGGTCCCGAGGGAAAGGATTGGGGTGCGTAGCCTCCCTGTACCCTCAACGTCTTAGTGTTTGACCTCCAGCAGACGGACCTCTTTACAGGGTTCGAGCGGACATTCACAAAGGGTTTGATCTCGATACAGAGAGGAGCCAAACACCCATTTCCGAAAAACTCAAGGAAGCCGTGATGCAAGCGCGCCGTGACAAGATAGCGAACAAAATCCGTGAACGGGAGCGCGAGGCGCGAGGGGAGATTCTTCCCTGTACTATCAAACGGAAGATCAAGGGCCCTCCGGCTCATGTACTTGCTATTATGACGGAGAAACAGAGACTCAGAGACGTGGTAGTGCGGAGTAGTGCCAGTGAAGTGGGGTATGTGGGGAAAATGAAACGGCAGCTGGGATGGAACATGAAGAACCCTGAGGCGTGGAAGGTAGAGGGTGGATGGGAGCGAGAGAAGGAGCGGTTGGATAGGGAAGTCCAAAAAATTGCATTGGAGAATTTGAGGAGGAGAGCATGCGAGGACGCCGTCTCGTAGACCCGTCACTGACCATAATCTATTCCATATGTACCACAGGCATGAACGTTGATTATCTATCTAGACCCCATAGTTTTACTGAGAACGTCCTAAAGTAATCTAAGCGTACGATAGTTGAGATACGAGAACGAAATCCCCATCGAGGGCTCGACAATTAATGATTTCCTCCAAAGAAAGCGATGGTACAAATAAATACACGATACAATAAGTAACGACCAATATGATACAACGAATGTCCACAGCACGAACTGCTATCGCGCTTGCCCGGCCGGACCAGCCTTCCCTACGCCAAGGGCCTGGGGGTTGTTCCCATTCGGCGTTGGCATTCCCTGAGGCATTGCCATGGGTTGGCCGTTGGGCATCCCGTTGACCATTGGCCTGCCCCCCATCCAATATCCAGGCAGATTCGCACGCCCAAGCCCCATTTGCGCGTAGCTGTACATCTGTTGGTTCACGGGGAAAGCTACCATTGGCATTTGTTGCTGCTGTTGGCCATTTACGACTGCTTGACCTGTTTGAGGGACTTGAAGCTGGTGCTGCTGCTGGACGGCACCAGGAGGAAGGGGAGATGCTGACGCACGGGCACCGCCGGCTGCTGCTGCTGCTGCAAGCTGAGCAGCAAAAGCAGGGTTTTGGCGTGCGACAAGATGCGGATATTGCGCTAATTGCTGCTGTAATTGTGCCTGTTGCGCAGGTTGTGGCATCGGGGATCGAGTAGCCGCCAGTTGTTGATTGGCAATATGTGGACTTGCGCGAGCTGTCGCAGCGGCGGTGACCTGACCGTTTGCAGCTTGCGGAGTGGATCGTCCGCTCTGTTGCTGTTGCTGCTGGGCGGCTAATCTGGCCTGATACTGCTGTTGGTGCTGCATCTGCTGCATCTGGTAAATCAAGTGGGCTTGGGCTTGGGCCTGAGCCTGCGCCTGCGCCTGAGCGGTAGGTAGTGGTAGTGGTTGGGGGGTAGCCGCGTTTGCTTGAGCGTTGCGTAGCGCAGGTGACTGAGTTTGTATATAGAGTCCAGTAGTACCAGGGGGGTATTGTACTGGCTGCGTAGGTCTGTTTGGCTGTTGTGGTTGCGACTGAGGTCGAGATTGAGGACGAGGGGGTTGTGTGGGTTGGGAGGAGGGAGGACGAGGGGTGGGGGCGGGTGGCTGAGGAGGCGGGGGCTGGGCATACTGGGCAGGTGTGGACGTTCTTTGAGTGACATCTGCGCCGTTGGTATATTGCCCGTTCGCTGGCGAGGCTTGATGTGTTGGAGATGCTGCGCTGGGAGATGGCGCTACGTGGTTTGCTGCTTGAGTATACGACTGCTGAGTCGCAGAATTGGGGTGAGGGGAGTTTGAGTTCCTTGTCCCGTCTGGCCCATCTTTCTTCAGCGGGGCATTCGGTTTCTGAGGACTGACAGGCAAGGGTGTCGATTGGCGAACAAATCCTTGCCCGTTAGTCGCAGCGGTGGGCGTGGCGTTAATTGATAAGTTTGGGATAGGCATGTTTGATTGAGCAGCGGCGGTGGCTGCCTCCTTTTCTTGCTTCTGACGCTGGATAATATCAAGTAGACGGAAGCTGGGATAATACGAGTTCGAAGTGAGTCAGAAGACAACATGGGGGCAAGTACTGGACATACTTTGGAGTGTGCGATGCGTTCGGCCGAGGATTCATGAATGACATGAGTTTGTGTCGACGAGTCTTATCAACCTCGTCCTCTTCACGCTCCAGCTCGGCGGCCTTGCGTTTCAATGACAGTGGTACCGTAGGTGTAGAAACTCGAAGGATGTGGTTGGCGATGCGGGTAAGATGCGGGTTGGGGTCAAGGCAAAGAGGGGGTGCGGTTGCGAGCTAAACAGATTGAACTTCACGTCAAACCAATCCACGATGAGGCTTACCAGTATCCGAGCTTCGACTTCTAGTGCATCCGCGTCCGTCCATTTGTTCTCGTGTTTCTGGTTAAGAAGGCATATGTCCGCCCAAAGTGTCTCGGAATCAGGGTGGAGAACGACACGGGTGCGATCCGGTTTGTCGGGGGACGGGTCCTTATTCTTCTGCGGTCGGTAGTCGAGGAGCTCAACTATCATGCAGCCTATCCCGATAAACGCTAAGCACCGAGTGGCCGGGATTTGTGGCCAGTACGCACCATCATAGAACGGCACACGCGCGGTGTCAAACAGGGAGAGAAAGTCCACCGGTATTCTGTGCGCTCTAATATCATCAAGTAGGGACTATTTACCGTGTCAGATGGCATTCCCCCGGGCGCCGCAGCAACATACCGCGATGTGGTTATTATACAGAAACTTGGAACCGTTATTGAGTGCCCAGTATTCCGGATGAAGATGGACCGTAAATGAAGGAGGCTGGTTTTCTGCTCTTGCGAGTAGTTCTTCTACCTCGCGAGTCCTGTTGTACCCTGCCATATGAGCATCAGGAATGTCGCCGTATAAGTTGACGGTGAGGCCCACTGTGGCAGAGATGAATGGTCCCAGGTCACGTGAGCTACATCCAACAATACAATGAGCCCCTATTCAGGTCCCTATTGAACTCAACCGCTCCTGCTTGTCAGTGCCCGTTATCTACCTGAAAGGTCGGGGCGCTGTAGATTCAGTCGGTATTTTCAGCATAGCTCTGGCACAAATAATTTAACGTGTGTTGATTTACTCTTCGCCTCCCCAATGTTTGTGTGTATAACAGTTGGAGGTTCGCCTTAAATCTATGAACAGACCATTCATTCACCCTCATGCCTGTCAACTCGTATATTAATTGTCATCTTTGTTATCGTCTGTCATTTTATTCAATTCTGCCCTATCATTTTCATTCAATATCTCTAAGAAGAACTAAGTAAAGTAATAATCCTGGTGCGTCTGGTTCGTCGAAGAGCTGAAAGACGTGAAGGTCAGCATCTGGGGGGTAGGAGACTCTGAGAGGCCTCCTACCCCCCTCCCGTCGGTGACCCTGAGAGAGATATTTCCGTTGTCAGACGCGAAACACAACCACGATTACAAGGTAGCGCTCACCACAAGACAGGCCTGGTCTCAGAAGTCACTGGCGCCTGGAGATCCGGTCGTTCTTGACGGCCAAGTCGCATCGAGTCGCCATTGGAACGCTGAACCTGTAAAAAAAACCCTCCTCTTCCTGCCGCGAAGGCACGCCCTCTTCTTCGGCCTTGCCCTTCTCGGGCCCCTTCCTCCCTTCCTCGCCCACATTGGGGCACCCTCACCCCCTACCTCCCAGTATACAACCGTCGCCCTCTTGATTGCCCGATTTCTCCCTTTCCCCGTTGTATTTGAGAGTAGCTCGAAAATCGGTTGTCGAGAACCAGTTGGCTGGCACGCATCAACGGGAAAGGGGAATGCAGGGTTTGATTACGCGTGCCAGCGTAATTGCCTTCGACTCGCGCGCCCAGGTAGGGTGTGAATCGATTGGCGTGATTTGTGTCTTTGCAAAGTCCGTTTCTGATTAAATAGGCAGATTAGGTTAAGGAAAGAAACCTTTGCGGACTACTCACGAAGAAATCAAACGGAGGGCACATGAAGCGTCGATCCGCTGCACTGAGGGAGGAGTTCCCAGATTATTTGGCGGCACAGCGTGATGACCGACGATCTTGCGCGTCGAATGGATGTGCAGTATCTGGAGGATGCACTCGTGAGATTGGAGCGAGGTAATTTGCGTATGTTGGAACAGGGGAGGCGCGTATGAACGCCAGATAACGATGTGACCCTACGTGCTTTCTGGGAGCAGGTCAGATACGAGGTAGTGAGTGTCAAAAGAGATGCACTGACTTTGAGAATCACAGAGCGCGCGTAAGGGCAAAAGCGCCCTCAGGAACAAATTATTTGTAGCTGAGGGCTTTTGCGATGTCCGGATGCGTCTAGGGAGATTTAGCGCGTCAAGTTGAAGGAAGTAGAGTAGTCGCTAGGTGACAGATGGTTGGAGGATGTGATGTAGGTGCGGTGTGAAGGAGGACGAAGGGATTAGGAGGACGAAGAGAAAGAGAAAATATATATACGATGGGCGCCGAGAGCGGGTCCGGTCTGATACAGGATATTTACAAGCGATGTCTAAAGGAGAAAAGAAAAGAAGGTATGTCAGTGTGATGTAACGGTGTCTTTTTGTTTTTGTGGTTTTTTTTGGTGTTTTTTTTGTTCTTTGATTTGTTTTGCTTTGAAAGAGGGAAATGAGAAAGAAAGAGAGAAAGAAAAAAGAAAAAGAAAAGAAAAGTTTGAGGGCATGACGGGAAAGGATGTGATGGAGGACGAGTGGATGGATTTCAAGCGGTAGAAGGGATTTCTCGGGTCATACTGTACCCAAGTTGTTCCCAGTCTCTGCACGACAAGCGTCAATACAGCTTGTGAACAATCACGAGGCCAGAACACCCACATTCCAGTGAAGAACTCGTCGTTCATCATGGCTGAAAGACAAAAGCGGTGACGGGGATTAAAGGCTAAGACCTGGTAGATATGGCGTCGTTTAGTAACGTCCAAGTCCAGGAGAGAGGGAGGCTTACATGTTCTAAGAACCTGTGGGCGACGACTGGGAATCGAGCAGGATTTGTGTTTTCTCGCGAAACGATAACGAGGTCGTGTTTCGAATCAACAACAGGGTCCTACAGAAGTATGAAAGGTTAAATAAGCGCCACCACATATTAAATAGCCACGGAGGTGAGACTGACTTTGCCAGTGAACACCCAATAAAGCGTGGCTCCAAAGCTCCAGAAATCGATGCCATACGAATAAATCAAACCCAAACGAACTTCAGGTGCAGCGTAGTTTGGAGTGCACCCGCTGTCGTTTAGAGGGCTCATAAGATGGGGATGTCCGGGATATGGGTTGAGAGGGGGGAAGTCGTAATGCGACGAGGCTCTCAAGGCCCTCCAATCTTCGTCGTAGCACTCTGGGAACCAGTGAGAGACACCAAAGTCCGTTATAACAATTCTATCTTCGCCTTCGAGTAGCAGATTGGGTGGCTTGATGTCGCGATGCATGATGCCTTCGCAGTGAAGGAAATGAATGCCAAGAAGCTATTCCAGGAGCATTGATGAAGGCAAACAGATCTAAGAGAAATTTGGCTTACGAGTTGAGCAGACAGATGTTGTATACGAGACATATCAAGACGGCCTTCTACGACGAGGGACTCAAGAGTTCCGCCTGTGTATCCTTTCTAGTAAACCACGAGTGGTAATCAGCAACAGCGACAGAAGCAACGGCGTATCACTTACCATGACAAAGTTGAAAGCAAAATTGCCCTCATAGTAACCGTGAAGTTCGGGGAAGCAACCGTAATGACCGCCCATAGTTGCCAATATACTGGCTTCCAGCCAGAGTCGCTCCTGAGTAATGAACTTCTTCTTGACACATACTTTGATCGCCAACATTCCGGGGAGTCTATCAGAAGTTGCCTTGTACACAGAGCCGAATGCACCAGTTCCCAATCGTTCACCAAGTGAGACTCCGTATTTAATTTCGTGCACCTCCTTGGCGGGGAAACGGGGGATGGCTGGGCCCTGCTCCTTGACGGCCAATGGGCCGAAGTACGAGAGGGATAAAAGTCGAGCGCTCCCTATGCGGTGGTGATAGTTTGCCGCGATTTTGTTGCATAGAGGCTGTAGGTAAGAGCAGAAGACACGGTATGAGACAATCAATGTGTACGCCAGCGAAAGTGTGGCGAGGTCTGAGCATTGAGCAAGAAGGCTCTGATACGCCAGATTTCCGTAATGACGCGCGAGCTGATCCAGGACAGGCAGGGCATTTGCAAATTCGCATTGGGCACGTTTGACCACGACGTCGGAGAGCGCAATGTAGAAAGGCGTGGAGGAAAACGAATAGATCGTCGCTTGCATAAGGATGACTAGGTCCGCGAGCACGGTAGGATGAAGTAAACTCCCGAAAGGATGGTAAAAGAGGTACGATGTCGCGAAGTCCGCCTCGTTTGGGATGAGTCTGGCCAATGCAGTGGCGACAAGGGCAAGAGTGGACTTGTGCTGATAGTTTATAGCGAACTTTCCAGAATAGGACGCCGCATCGAGGAGAGTGCAAAGTGCCTGGGAATGCCACATAGCGACACAAGAATCCATAACAAGGGAAAGTGCGGCATTGTAGACAGATATGAGAGTAGACCACGCATTGCATAGAAAGGCCGCCAATTGCATGAGTATGCATGGGACGATGGTGAAGCACGTCACCCGAGTTATGCGGATGCATCCTCGAACTATTTGAGTTACAACGAGCAGAGGAACGGCGGGGAAGACGACGAAGAGAAGGAACCGAGCGATCGATATCCAACGGAAATACGAGACAGCGACCCGTGCGCCCAAAGAACTTCCTCGCGCTACTGGACGTTCTGCCGCGCACCCAGAAGATGCGCGAAGGGTAGAGCGACGGAGGGTAGCACGAGCAGCCAGGACGCAAACCGTAAACACCACTAATAATCCCATTTCAAGAAGAAGACCACCAGCTATGGCGGCTTTATAGTCAATAGAATGTGAGGTTTGGGACGGTGACATTTGAACATAGGTGGTCTTCGTAGCTGGTGTAGGGAATTGTAGAGCGAGCCATCGTTGAGTAAATGCGGGGTCGGAGCGCTGAGCAGATAAAATGTGACCGATGAGTGAGAGAGGAATTCTGGTGAATGGGAGATATGATTTGGTGCAATCGACGATTTCTGGCGAATTGCAACCGAGTTGAGGAGCGAGGAGCTTTACGGTCACAGAGACCGCCTTGTAGATAGCAGATTTGATAAGAGATTGCGCAGTCGCAGTTATGCTCTCCATAGATAGAGAGAGCATGGTGTGGGCGAGTGATAAGCAGGGGATGTGAAGAAGAATTGTGGCAAGAAGTCGAGTTCTTAAATTGACCACTCCTGAGTATACAGGAGGTCACGTGATGGCGAGCTTTGACCACCCCCTTGCCACCCCCTTGCCACCTCCATTGCTTTGCCCGTATCTTTGGCAGGTGAGACGCCTATCCTGCAGGTACAATAGACCGCGTACAGGATCCGTCAGCATGAGGGGGACCCGAAGGAATGGGAATATCACCTTTGACCGACTGGAATCGACTAACTTGCAAGAGCGAAGCGCGAGTTCCGCTCGAGTGCGCAAGAAATGTAACGCACGCTGTGTACGCGTTGCCTTTACCTTCAGCGGACTTGACCAAGGTCTCTCGGGGTACCTCTCTGACTGACAGTGGGACGATTGGGCTTGAGAACGATCTGAAGTCAGATTGAGGGTTTACAGGATCCTGAAAGAACGACGCCAGAACGAACACCTTGGGGCTCAGATAGATATTTTCGTTACGTCGCCAGTTAGGTCAGTCTCTCATTATGTAAATAAAACAACTCGCTCACCTATGGCGCCCCGCACCACCGGCTCTGCCTACGAAAGGCGATGAGTAGGCGTCAGGCCTAGCCAAGCTATACATCTGTATACTGATTTATCATGAACAGAAAATCAATCGTCAAGCTACATTCAGTGATGTGAACATGAGGTGCATCCTAGCCAGAAGCTTTTGTCAACCAAGTATGAATTCAACAGAGCGAAGCAACGCCTCCGGGAGAGAGAAAGAGCCACGTAAATTCCAGAATATTTTACAAATGATGTTAAGTCTCTACTCGCATTCTCCAGATTCGGCAGAAGCATATTTTTCCAAGCAAAAAAAGTGTGGCCGACGCACCAGGGGTGGTGTACTAGCATGGCCCCATGACCACCACACCCGGCCGTTCCTTCAAGAGCTACATGGAACGTAGAGTCGATGGTAGATGATCCCAACTCTCGAAAGAAGCATGCGTAGCAAGAACACATCCATACGAAGCTTCGGTGGTAGGGTTCGGGGCAGGAGAACGGTCCTATTGACGCATAACAGGCGACGGCGACGACAGCACATACGTTTCGCGAAACAGCCGCTCACCTTTGTGTTGGTCTCTACGCAGCTCCCGAAAGGTCGTTTGAGGTCGAGGACGCAGAAAAAGGAGAGACTCCAATTTGGCGCCCGACCAACTCCCGCCTTCGGATGATCGTCATTAGTAGGCTCGCAAACCAGCGCTCTACTCGAGATTAGGATACGTCGTCGTCGCTTGTGACATTTCTTGTCTCACAGGTGATGCCCGAGCATCTACTGAGCTTGGAATTTGACTTCGATATTTGAGAACGGAATCGTCCCATTGATTCATGTGAACGATGCTGGTCTCCTTTAAGTTCGAAAGCCAGTACAAGGTTCACAAACGATTCTGCTGTCCACTTTGACTACACAGCAGGCACAAGTTCGTAGCTAGTTTTCATATAGGTGAGTCACTTGGTTGAATCTCATGTGAGGTACGAGTTTAACGATCTTACTTCTAGAGTAATCACTCTGGAGGGACTCAAGACGCAAAGCTGCCTCCAAAAGGATCCTTCTCAGTGTCTTTGGCAGCCGTTGAACCTGACGAGCAAGCAATAATGTCCATCTCGTATGCTGTGGCCACAGTACAGAGCATGAACTTGAAACTCATGGCGTCTATGCTTGATCCGCCAAGCGGAGTCATTGGTTTCAAAAAGTAAATCGTCGTCTCTAATTCTTTGATCCCTACTAACCACCGCGTCGTAGGGGCGTCCTCGATAATACCTCACGTATTTCGATCCCTTGGCTAGCTTGGCGTTCGGATGGCCAAGACAGACAGTGTCGAGACTTCCGATCCGTCCTTGATTCAGAAGTATGACTTGAACTGGTACACGGACTTCTACGCATACGCTACGGGGATCGACTGCAGGGGCATGACACTAGCTTCGTGGAAGGATCGACGTGGCTCCCTGTCTGGTTCCAATCGACGAAGTAGTATCTACAATACCCGCTAGTGAGACCGAGATATCGCGGGGCACCGCTGGAGGAACGCAGCAGGCTGCCGCGGTCGATGGCTAGATGACGCCTCTTGCAGCGGCGAACTCAGACGAACTCAACCAACCGCGCGGCGTGGTTTCGCAGACTGACATTCATGGTGCAGCTTACGGCGGGATTGTGGCCCCCGGTCGCACCTCAGCGTCTGCCACTGAGATCTGAGAGCTTAGTTTCCTCGAAAGGTAGGACCAAGATAGGACTATCATTTTTGTGCAATCTGAGGGCGCTGACTAGTCTACTTTCAGGCTGTTGTGTATGTGTGTGTACCGCAGTGTGTCCACGATCATTCATGTAAAAGCGTCGTCCCCACTTTCCGGTCTGCCCACCTTTAAAATTTGACTGTCATTGTATCAGGTACTGTCGGTAACACTTTATGCGAGGAATTTAGACACTTGACGGGTTTCCCTATAGCGATGCCGGCAGAGCGACTCGTCAAGACCATCCTCTCTCTCTTGCCCGGAGGCTTCAAGGCTAGACTATTCAAACTAGCCACCAGGATATCCGCCTTCTGTGGTTTCCAGATCCAGTACAACGTCTACCGCCTTCCCTTTAACATCATCATGAAGACTTCAAGCTACCCGAATCCCAATGAGGCCCAAGCTCTCCGTATCGTCGAGTCATTCCGGGGTGTGGAGGCCCCCCGGACTCATCGACTATGTGGAAGCTTCAGACATGACGTACGTTCTGATGACCCGGATTAAAGGTGTTTGCGCTGCGGACATATGGGAGAGTCTCACTCCCTCTGACAAAGACAAGATCGTCGCTGAATTGAGGATGCGACTTAATCTTTTGCAAGAACAGACAAAGAATCGTCACCCCGCCATATCTTCTGCGATGGAAACACCAATCCGTGACCCGCGTATCCCTTGGCTTTGGGAAGACGACCCGAGAATCATTTATTCCTCACGAGAGTTCTTCCAGCAAGTTTGGCTCGGTCTGGACTTCCCGCGCCACGCAGATACCCTCCGTCCTGCTATACTCCCGCTGGTGGAACGGCAGGGCGTCGATATCGTGTTTTGTCACGGAGATATACTTCCCAAGAACATAATGTTACCTGGGGGATTGGAGATGTGGCGATCAGGATCTGCTGGACCATTGGTCTTGATTGACTGGGAGTACGCGGGCTGGATGCCGTCATCGTGGGAGGCCCTGAAGGCAACCTGGCTCACTTTTGAAATTGAAGAGGACGAGGATGGCTGGTACGGGATGATGAAGGAGGTTTTCCGAGAGGATGCAGCTGTATTGGAGGCAGATTGGTTGTGGCGATCCACGTCGGGGATTCCAATAGTTTGAACTCTAGCGTCGTTCGCATGTAACGGATCTATCTTATATATACGAAACCGACTATTTACCTCCTAACGCAATGGTGCTGCCAAGGTAAGAGTTCAAACGTTCGAATGGCGCCCGAAACAGCATCTAATGAGCCAGAGGACTTTTGATAGCGCCTCAAAGACGCCAATTTGACTTTTACTAAACGGACCTCTGACTGAAATTTGACAGCAAAAAATATCACGACTCTCATAATCGAGCCGCGCTGACATTACGTTAGAAGTAATGCCCCACCGCTGCCCAGCTAAACACCACACCTGCTCTATCGAAAGCAGATACTAAGCTTTCAGAATTTCGTGATCGACCAGTTTCTGAAACTCCGAGCGACCCTGAATGTCCCCTGAGTGCCACGCAACTTACTTCTTGCGAAGTTGCAGAACGCTTGTCTGATAGTTACGGGTACATATTTTCAGCGATATGGAGCGATTGGTCCTTCCAGCAAGTGCGCGTACTGGCTGACTGCGCACGGTGGCTGGCTTGTTTTGAAGTGCCTTTGTTTGGCTCCAAATTTCTCAGAAGTTGGTATAAAGTCGATCATACCCGCCGTCCGCTTCTCCAGCTTTCGTTCAAACTACCACCACAAACTATTCCACACGACTTGGCTGGCCATGTTCAACTATCTCGCTCTCGCTTTTTCTTGCACTTTCATCATGGCGGTTTTCCTTCCCAGCTGGACTGAGTCCAGTCTCGTATTGGCTGCTTCGCTACCTCAGAAGCTCAGTGTCGAGAGGAGGGTCAATATGTTCTCAAACGAAAACGCGCTGGAACGCAGAGTCGTCTGGGACCCTGAAATTACACTGCCCAACCGCCAAACAACTTTGGACCAGAAATACCACGGCGACCGTATCATGGTTAGTGATTCTACCTCCCGCCTTTAGCAAAAACTTAGAGATCGCCACAGGAGGACAGACAACATTCCTGAAGGTGCCCACAACCAGAAAGGCCAGGTGGTCCTTGGCTGGCGGAACCAAAAAGGCGGCAGTGAACACCTCAACACAGGTAATTCTGTGTAGCGGCCGCTTCATCTTTCACATTGTTGTCGGTTAATTGACGGACACTTCTCTCAGAACACCCCCTTGCTACCGGGTTTTATCTGAGAGATGGCTACATCAAGATCACTGTGCCGCAGGTAAGTCCTTCGTCTACAGTACGTTAGATATGCTTATGTACCTTCCTTAGGTGTCCCCGCGCGATGACTA
Source organism: Pleurotus sapidus (assembly GCA_026743855.1). NCBI lineage: Eukaryota > Fungi > Basidiomycota > Agaricomycetes > Agaricales > Pleurotaceae > Pleurotus > Pleurotus sapidus. The sequence continues at coordinate 552,538 of JANBWZ010000020.1, forward strand.
CATCATTGTCCGTGAGTACACAGATGTTCATCGCATAGTTCGGAATATTTGACTAACTGTGGATATAGTATTTGGTGACTCTGGAAATGCCAGCCCGAACTTCAGTATAGTCTGACGAATGTATCTTGTCACGTATGCTGTTGGGCTATGAGTAATAAATAAACCGCTGAAGTTGCAACCCCCCGTTGGACCCGGACAACAGTTATATGCATATGCATGATCAGCGCTTCAGCTATCATAGATGCATATGAATCCTGGCGGCACTCTCGAAACGAACAATATTTTCCAGTCTGCCAACTTAACTTGGTGGCACTATCAGCTTTGTTAGTTCGCACACACGTTTGAATCCTTGCCTATGGTGATCCAGTATAACCTGGACTCGTTCGACAGAGCCTTGGACGGTGATGACGGTCGCAGGGCGCTGTATGAAACATCTGGTCGGTAGAGCCTTCAAGCCGGCTCCGCAACTCCACACCCCCACGACCTGATGTTCGTGAGAAAAAGATACCTTTTGCTTTGTCAGCGAAGGAAGAAAAATTTGGAGGTGTCAGAGCAGAGCCACAAGCTCTTTGATAGCAAACCATCACCATCCCCAACACCCCCATCTTCGTATCCCATTAGATTCTTCAAATCAGACACTCTTTTTCATAATATTCGAGAAAAGAGTACTAGCTTGAACGACGATAATATGACAAATGGAATTGTAAACGGCAATACTGGCATTGAGAGCCAGTTCGGTACGAGTTTTTGCTCTTTTGTCTTTTTGGCTGCATATTGACCGGAATCTAGCTTCTCTTGGGCTCAGCAAGTCTGCTTATGTTCCCCCTCACATGCGGAACACCCAGCGTGCCGCATCTTTCTCATCTTCAAATGGGTACGTTGCCAACGAGTCATTTTAGCAGCGCATTGATACTAACTTTTTATAGAAACGACTGGACCGATTCCCGTTCTTCTACACCACCGCCCGCTCGAGGCGGCTACGGTGGTACTTTTGAAAGAGGTGGACGAGGCAATGCCTTCTCTAGCCCTCGCAGCGCCAGTCACAGTGATTGGGCCTCGCGTGGACCGACTCCCAACGGCAACTCTCCCAGAGACTCACCTGCACCTAGGGAGAGAGAGACGTTTGGCTATGGTACATGGCGAGACGGTACCCACATCCCAGGTGGCCGCAATATGCGCATGGAAAAAGAGCTCTACGGAGAGCTCAACGACCCCAGCAAGCAACAAACCGGCATAAACTTCGAAAAGTATGACGATATTCCAGTAGAGGCTACGGGTGCTGGTGTTCCAGAGCCGGTTCTCGAATTCTCCAACTCCTCTCTTGATTCCGTCCTCTTAGAAAACATTGGCTACGCTCGATATACTGTCCCCACCCCAGTCCAAAAGTACTCTATTCCCATCGTCGCCAATGGAAGAGATCTGATGGCCTGCGCTCAGGTAAGCATAGGTTTCTTTTAATTTCTGTGTACCGCAGCTCACGTATCATCTAGACTGGTTCAGGCAAAACTGCCGGTTTCTTGTTCCCGATTTTATCTGCCTCCTTCCACAATGGCCCCCGTCCTCTCCCTGATAATGCGAACGCAGGATATGGCCGCTCTCGCAAGGCCTACCCCACTGCTCTCATCTTGGCACCAACTCGCGAGCTTGTCTCGCAGATCCACGAAGAAGCCCGCAAATTTGCGTATCGCTCATGGGTCAGGCCGGCCGTCGTCTATGGTGGTGCTGATATTAATCAGCAACTCCGTTTGATCGAGCGTGGTTGCGATCTCCTCAGCGCCACCCCCGGACGTCTCGTTGATCTCATCGAGCGTGGGCGCATCAGTCTTGCCAACATCAAGTACCTCGTCCTCGATGAAGCGGATCGCATGCTTGATATGGGTTTCGAACCCCAGATTAGGCGGATTGTGCAAGGGGAGGATATGCCTGATGTCAACGACCGTCAGACCCTGATGTTCAGCGCTACCTTCCCCCGCGACATTCAAATGCTCGCTAAGGACTTCCTCAAAGACTACGTCTTCCTTAGCGTCGGCCGTGTCGGAAGTACCTCTGAGAACATCACCCAGAAAGTCGAATATGTCGAAGACAATGACAAGCGCAGCGTCCTGCTCGATCTCCTTGCATCTCAAGCGAAGGCTGAAGACCTTGGTCTCACTCTCGTCTTCGTGGAGACAAAGCGGATGGCCGACATGCTCAGCGATTACTTGATGTCCAACAGACTTCCTGCGACTAGCATCCACGGTGACCGTACCCAGCGGGAGCGCGAAATGGCCCTCCAGACATTCCGCACAGGTCGAACTCCCATTCTTGTTGCTACTGCCGTCGCCGCTCGTGGTCTCGATATCCCCAATGTCACCCACGTCATCAACTACGACTTGCCCAGCGATATCGACGACTACGTCCATCGTATTGGTAGGACAGGTCGTGCTGGAAATACCGGTATCAGTACCGCATTTTTCAACCGTGGCAACAAGAACATTGTCAGGGAGTTGGTGGAGCTGCTGAGAGAGGCTAACCAGGACATTCCCCAATGGCTGGAGAGTGTTGCTCAAGAGGCTTCCTTCGGCGGCGGCGGCTTCCGTGGCGGCTCCAGCAGAGGCCGCGGACGCTGGACGCGGCGGTGCTTCGAGGGACTTCAGGGCCAGTGGCGGCGGATTCAGTGGAGGACCTCGGTACAATAACGCTAGCAACGGTGGTGGATATGGCGGCGGCCCAGGGGGATACGGTGGAGGTATGAACGGCGGTGGTTACCCCGGTGGCGGCAATAATGGCTGGTGGTAAATCTTTAAACCATCCCCCAGCCGCGCACGGTGTCTGCTCCTTCCTATGCCCCCCTTGCTCGCCCCTGAAGCTCCTCTCTATGCTCACCTATGTTCCCTTCTAACGACTTCTCATGAAGACTCCATTTCTCATTCATCCCTCTCGCTCCATGCGCTGCTCTGAACTGTATTTGAACATCGTCTCGTCTCGTCATCAACAATGCTTTGCTCATCCGGTCGACTTCCATGTCCCATTCAACTCTATCCCGGCCTTGTATCACCGCTTAATCGCTCACGTCCAATGTTGTTCTACATTCCATCAAGGCCGTACGCTGCTACTCGGCAAGTTTCGCTAGACGAGCAAAATTCTCCTCCCCTAATCATCGGTTTCCGACATCAGTCAACATACTCTGCAACGTTTACATTTTTACCAATCGAGCTCCGCGATACGCAACACAATATCACTGATACCCCAGCACCCGACGATATCCCTTAGATGTATTGCGAACATGTGTGTCAAGATGTGGACGTTATTCGTTATGGACTGATGCATTTACCATACCATACTTTACAACCCTCTTCATAGATTACGATACGAGACAAGTCCTATCTGTTAGTAGAGCATCGCATATTTTACTCCCTTGTATTCTTGAGTCTCATAATTGAACTCTTGGTTCTCATTCCTCAGAGACTCCTGTCCTCTCGCAGGGGTGGCAAAAAGTGTGCGAAATGAGACTTTGGCCCGGATATCGGCGTCAAGCCAGTGCATCTGCGTTCGTGATCTTTACATCCATCACCGTCCCCCGCACCGCAGAATAACATAAAAGGAGTGTTGTCCTGTTACGCTTACTCTTGAGGAGGATCTTTGTCTCTGAGCTGTTCTTCACGTTCATTCCGGTCATAACGTTATATCTGTCACTTCGACCACGTCAGCCCCATCCATTTCAAAGAAAGAAGTAGTCCTTCGAGTGACGAAAATTTCTACCGTCAAGCTGGCTTCTGTTGGACACGGTATGTGGCTTTGGGTTCACGGTGTTCGATTCTAAGGCTTACACAGCGCACAACTGTCGGTTCTGGCCTTTACCGCGCTATAGCATACGACCCCCTCGACTCCGACAATTTTCCTGAATAATAGAAATTCGTGGACTAGCATATTGAATATGTATCGCCCAGTCGTCACCCGTCTTCGATGCGTCCGAGCTTTCTGCTCTCCGACGGGTCAAGCCGCTGCCCAAGCGCCGACGCACGTCTACATCATCTGACGACCCAGCCTCCGAAACCTCCAGCAACGACATCATCCCACCGTTGATCGAGCATCTTGAATCCTTGAAGGCGAAGATTGCGATCGGCGCGTCGGTCGATGAGCTTCGGCCGCATGCAGAGTCACTGACGGCGTATTTACCCGTGGGTGCTGCGGGCGTAGAGGAGAAGCTGAGGCAGCTGGAGGAGAGGGATGCTAGGTTTAGAGAGGAGTCTTTCAGCGACGACGAGCATGGCGACGGGGATTATGTCGACCATCTACAACAGCCTGGCAATACGAAGAAGAGGAAGGTACCAGCGCATGTAATTGGTTCGCCCCGAGGGCCGGACCGCGCTTCAGCGCAGGCGGGCGCAGGCGATGAGGCAGGAGATGGGAATGCTGGTGAAGATGGGAACGGAGAGAGAGGAGCCGACGGTGATGGTACCTCGGCGTTCACAGTGCCACTTAGCATGTTGGCTCGACGGCGTGGAAGGTTGTCGGCAGCAACAGTCGCAGGCCTAAAGCATAAGGAACTGCTGAAAAGTCGGAAACGTCAGCTAGCCGCCGTTCTTGGTGCACTGTCTCTTGGAGATACACTTGCTCTCGACCAGGCTTTGTCTACGACCTATCCTTTGAACTCTACGATGTACGATGACCCGAAGGGCACCAGTAAACCTCCGCGCATCCGCCTCTCACAGCGGAAAGCCCCCAGGCTTGCGAGAGCGGCCAGACATGCCATCAAGTTTCGACATCCAGACAGTGTCCCCCTTCCAACCTGCCAGTTTACCTTCAACTGTCCCAGCGCAAGTGAGTCTTTGGCATCTTTACATGTTCCTTTTCTTGCCACCACAATTTGGGTTGGGTCTGGATAGGCAGCTGAATTCACCTAATCCCAAAACCGGAGACACAGTTTGTTGACGATTTCGATTGGTTGTTCAGCTGCGGAACGCCTTGCTGCGACGAAGGAGGAGGTCGCGATGTTGCGAAAGCGGTTCGAGGCTGAGCTTGCTAAGCAAGCTCTGAAGGCCGCCAAAATGGCTGCGACGGAGCGACGCAAAGCATCGCCCAACTCCAAATCGGCACGGTCAAAAAATCCGGAACGAGCGCAGCGACGGCCTCGCACGATCGCTGCCCCACCACCGCCTCAGCAGGCAAACGACAAGAGCAGTGACCAGGCCACGGACTCTGTTGACGATTCCCTTGGATCTGGGGGTAAATCCCGAAAGTCGAAGAAGAAGAAACGGTCCGCCCTCGCCAACGCATCAAACCCGCATCATCTGCGTAACTACGTTCCTTCTCGATTGCCCAATGCAGCCCCGATCGCGCAAGTGGCGCAGAATAATTTCCTCTCTCCTCCCCCTCTTCGTTTCCTTGCTGCCGATATCCCTCCGCGCCGAGGGAACAAAGAGAACGCTCTGGTTGCTTCGACTGCTGAGGAATGGATTTGCGCTCTATGCGAATATAAGCTGTTCTACGGTGACGAGCATGAATATCGTACGGCCATCAAGAATCGGAAGAAAGTACTGAAGAGAAGGAGAAGGGCCCGAGAACGTGCTGCTGCTGCTGCGAGCGGGAAAATCCAAGCCAAGACACCTGAGAAAGCAACACTTGCCGAGGAAGAATATGCGGAGTTCGATCCGTCCATGCCTGAGGAGTTTTCCAACAGTCTTAACCCCCGGTCGCCATCATGGAAAGGGGATCCGAACAGACAGGCTGAACGAGTAGAGCGTCAGGATTCAGTGAGGGTATAGACCCCGTTTCACCTCATGATCTTTTAATGCATAATGCATCACCTGTCCTCCCCGTACCTACATTCTCCCGCATGCATTCTTTATGAGAGTGGTTATTTGCTAGTCATTCACACACACACCTCTACATGTACACCACAATCGGATTCTAATCTAGTCGTTCCTTCTTACTCTGACATGAGTGCAGATCCATGGCGCGAGATTTGAGAAGTTTGCCCCTATTCGGACGCCCATGTGTCCCACTCCGCCGCTGTTCGGACCGACCTCAACGTTGTTGCCCTCGATGCTGACCTCCTGAGACCAGCACAAAGTCTGTATTCTGCAAAAGAGTGCCTTGCTAGTGTGAGTATCTCCGTGTGTACTTTGCCATCACTTCTGCCGAGCTGACAACCGTGGATCAACCAGACTAATCGTTACGGAACTACGCTGAATTTTGCGAGATTTCGTTTGGGCACGCCCCACTTTACGTTCTACGCAGAACGGCTCCAGTATCAGTGAGTGGGCTTATCCGTGATGCTTTCGTGGCTGGGCATGCTTCGCTGAACCCGATATCCGTCTCTCGTTCTCAGTCACGGACTGCACACGGTGGAGGATTTGAGCTAACTTTGTGGCCTGTTTACAGTCCCCCCCCCTCGACGAAGCCACTGCTTACTCAAGCAGACACGCCTTGAGGGTACTGGCAGTGAAATAAAGACTGGACAAGTCGCTGCTTAATTTACGCCACAATCATGTCTTCAGACAATCGATTCATGTATTCCCAACCACAGCCCCAGGCGATTGCGACCAATTACGACTACTCGAGCTATCCCCCACCCACACATGCTGCAGCTCCGTACGAAAACGGCCAAATACATCCGTCGCAGCAGAGGCCGCCCCTGCGTTCTACGTCTTCATCTCAGCCTCACTCACCGACGCAGCCCACTCATTTTCACCAACCACAACCACAACCTACGTATTCAACTCAGAGCCAAACATACGCACCTGCTCCTTACGTTTCTCAGTCTCAGTCTCAGTGGTCGGCTCAGGGATGGTCCTACAGCCCTGTTTATCCCCCACAGCAACCGCCCCCGCCTTCTGAGCCGTCGTACAAATCTGAGCCTCAATATAATGGCTCACCGACTAGCCGGATGGATACGCGGATGGATACACGACCGAGTCCACCGCCTGAACAGCGAGGTTATGCCCCTCCTCCCAACCCAAACCCTCCCAGGGTCGCGGAAGACAGACCCCCACCGCCGCCCCACCATGCTCATCACTCGTCTCACCCGCCACCTCCGCATCAGCCAGCTCATCAACCATCTCACCAACCATCTCACCAGCCCACACATCAACCGCCTCACCAACACTCTCAGCAGCAGCAACAGCAGCATCAACCACCGCCTCCACAGCACCATCTATCGCACCCTCCACCACCTCCGCATCAGCAACAAGTGAACCATCAACATCCTCATCAACCGCATCACCAACCCCCCGTCCATGCGTCGCAACCTCCGCCAAACCATGTAGGACCCCCGCCCAAAAGGCTTAGAGAAATGGAGTCACCTCCCATGGCCTCGGCGCCCATGCCCCCTCCGCCTATCACACCAGTGGGTCCTCCGCCCCACAGCCTTGATTTCATGAAGGTAGATATCAAAAAATGACCCAAATCAATGCTCACTAATTTCTAATCGTTATATAGCTAGTGGAGTCATATCAGGTCATCATCCACACTGGCGACTCTCTTTCAAGGAGTTCTGCGCCAGGTCGTCCTTTTCCTTTGGATGCTATTGATAAGATGTTACAGTCTGCCACATACGGCGTGCAGATCTTCGAATCAACATCAAACCTTCCCGCTTCTCCCGCCCTGAGCGAGGTCCGCCCACCGTCGGAGGAACAACCTCCCCCAGAACCGCAGCAGCCACCGCAGGCGCAGGAGCCAACGACTAATGGAACCGCGCCCGCGGCGAAAAAGCAGGTACGGTGGCAGAATATTGGACCGTCGATGCGTTTACTGACGATGTCGCGATATCGCATCTACAGAAAACGGAGGAGCCATCCCAAGACGGGCAAACATGCCTGGGGTGCAAAGCCACCTCGACACCCGAGTGGCGTCGGGGGCCCATGGGTAAGGCCAATAGTCTCTCGAACTGATAAGGACTCGTCGCTTATCAAATCTTAGGTCCGCGTACTTTGTGCAATGCTTGTGGTCTGGTTTATGCCAAGATGGTATGCTCTGCTATTTAAGAACTTCTGAATGCCTAGCTAACCCCGAGATAATAGATAAAGAAGCGTACTCGTGAAAGCCTCCGAGCTAACGGCAAGACCAACGGTCAGAACGGGGCAGCATTCAATGGCAACGGCGGCGATGAGGGCGCATCCAATGGAGAGGACGACAGCGACGCCGAGTCATATGGCTCTCAAGATCACAAGGATACGTAGCCCTTAGAGCTCGGTGTGGCATGTCTCGTCTCCTAGATTGTGTGATTGTGTGTAAGAATCCTGGTTTGATGATGTTCTCAGTATATTCGCTTAGGTTAGCTATCGTATAGCGTTGACGTTGTGCCGTTTAGTACTTGCTTTGAATTCGGGTAGCTCGTATTTAAACCAGATGTCAGCATTATTATCTTATTTCTGATCGCTATAGATGCCGTGTATGTTCGTGTATGTCTCGTTCCCCGCACTGTACAGAAGGATTCATTCCCGCGCTCGCTGTCATTGAAACGGCGACATAGGAATTTGCAAGAGGGCTAAGAGTATATGGATTGAATCTGTAGGCCGCAGAAGGCGGAGACCTTAGTGGCCAATTTAAATAGCCTAGGTTTGAGAAATTTAAAGAGAGGACGAACTTGATGAGTTGCCACGATAGGAGAATTGTCACTAGGATCTCGATGTTTTGCTCAAGATGTTAACTGGGGACATTACCGAGCGCAAACATTTGACAAATTACTGAAGTAAAAATTCCTAGATTGCAAGCTGGATGCATTGAAGCGCTTGAAATGTAGGAGACACCTCACGGCTCAATAGACCACGGTCGAGGTTTAGGCTGTCAGAAGCGGGTGTAGGTGGGCCCCCAGTCCGACCCGCGACCCTCCTCTTGGAAGACCTAACACCTGAGATACTACGCGATCGTTCAGCCTCCGAGGCAGTACCTGTGTAAGCGCAACATAGGTAGATGCATTAAGAGGCAGGACATCATTTGCATTTGTACCAATATACAGCTAGTGTAAATGGTAGTGGAATATACTAGTAGGAGTGTTTGTTCATAGGGTTCTCTGGTTCAAGACCAAGTCAAATCCAGGATGTTTGACCATCCATCTTCATTGTAGGCATGAACTCCGGCCACCTGGAAATGGGTCTAGGAACCAAGTATTAAGGACCACGATCTAGGTATCATATATTTATCACTCACAGTATCGTCATCAGATGAGCACCGCCAAGCGTTGGACTTGAAAGCCCGGAATCCGGTCTCATATTTAGATACTGCAGAATCTCGGCGTCAGCGACCCCTTCCAGCGGAGAGTAAAAGAAAGGGGGACGTACTGAAAGTATGTTTACCAACGCTAGACGAGAAAACGGACAGGCCGTTGATCGGTAAGTTATCGGCTGGCAAGTATTCCTTGAAACCAGTGGCATTGGGTACACTTTATTAAGTGCAGTTGTTATCAAACACTTACCCGGACAATCCAGTGTTCCCATCCCTCGCGGTTAACTTCCTCGTACACGCCGGGTTCCCACCAGGTATTGGTGTCGAAGTCTGGATCAGACCAATGGTCCTAAAAAGCCATTCTCAATTAGTCGTAGGGGCTAGACGTCAGGGGCTCGTACATAGTAATCCTTGTAGTCGACGGAGTAATCGACCCCCGTGGTATCCTGTAGCTCGTGCAATTGGAACCTGTCCAAGCTGAACTGGGTGGAATATTGAGCGCTAAATGTATATTGCTCGTTCCCGTCGTTATTGAACATCTGCATGTCTTGCTGGAAGTCGACAGAATCTGCGGGAATCTGGTCAATAACACTCGTATCATCGTGAAATGCCTAGTGGACCTACAATTATAGGTGGTATCAATCTGGGAATCCAAGCCGCGCGGTTGGTAAGACAATAGTTTCATCGAAGACTCGGCGTGGCTTCCTGTCTGGCTCCAATCGGACGAAGTAGTATCCACAATATCCACTGGTAGGACCGAGATATCGCGGAGCACCGCTGGAGGAACGTAGCAAGCTCCCCCGGTCGATGGCCACGGTGTAGACGACACCGCCCGCGCTGGTGAACTCGGACGAACTCATGCCCCTACAATCGGTGCCCGTAGCATACGCATAAAAGTCCGTGTACCAATTCAAGTCATACTTCTGGATCAGGGACGGATCAGAGGTCTCTACGCCGAATTGACCGTCGGAACGCCAAGCTAGCCAGGTGATCGAAATACGAGCGGTATTATCAAGGACGCCCCTACGATGCGTGATGAGGAGAGAACGGAGAATCAGAGAGAAGGCGTTACTTTTTGAAACCAATGACACCGCTAGGCGGATCAAGCATAGACGCCGCAAGCTTCATGCTCTGCACTGTGGACACAGCGTACGAGATGGACATTATTGCCTGCTCTTCCGGTTCAACGGTTGCCAGAGACACCGAGAAGGATCCTCTTGGGGTAAGTTTTCCATCTTTGCGTACAGCGTCTTGCGCCAGCTCCTGGATCTTGACTTTGCTTGGGACGTTGTTCGGAGCAATGTGAACGAAGTCGTTTACCCTGACGCACGGTAAGATGTTCGTAGAGAGCACGAACTGTAGCACGTACATGTACACCAGGAGAGGCAATCCTTGAGGCACATACAGACTTGGGATATCAATTGGCGTGTTGGTGGCTTTGTGAATAGTTTCCAAGAAGGCGCGACTAGGCGCAAAGAGAGCAAGAACTGTCTTGGACCGCATCCATTGGTCAATTTCGGCCATGGAGAGGGTGTGCTCCTCGCCCACGATGGCGAGAACTGCAATATGAGTCCCTTTCTTCTTGGGCTGGTGAATGGGGTATCTGATTTGTTAGTGTGGTGCTCGCTAGATAGAAAAGACAGGTGTCTTACGTCGGGAACGGAGTCAACTTGCTGGACGTTGAAATTACCGGAGCGCAAGGCTTTCACAAAGGAGCCATCAGACCGAAAGCCCGCAATAGCAATTGATATCTTGTTCAAATCAGTCATTGACTTGATAGAATGGTCGGTGCTGGGAGTGAAGTGAAGGGAACGATGATTCCAGCGTCCTCGCTGCTAGGTTATATCCTCCAACTTCTAGGTTGCTCACATGTTCCCCTACTTCTCGGCATATCTTGATCTAAACTTGAGCTGTGGTCATGCTGTAATTGTGGGGTACTCTAATTTCTTTAGAGAAGTATCCTCTGTGCAGCGATTACTCTTTACGGAGGATCGTTAAACTCGTACCCCAAACAAGATTCGATGGAGTGACTCACCTATACAAAAGCTGGCCACGAACGTGTGTCTGCTGTGTTGTTACGTACATAGCTATGATCAGCAGAGCAGCAAACCTTTCGTCAACCTCGTACTGCTTCGAAGGAGCCAATATTTCGGTTGTATGAATCGATAGAACGATTCTGTTCTCAGAAGTCAAGCTAAACTCCACGCCGAGAAGATGCTTTGGTATCACCTGTGGAACAAGAATCGTCAATTGTACAATCTGCAGCGAATAATCCGATGGATGCTCACATTGTGGTAACCGTGAAGGTGTCTCGATCGGGACTCTGATCGTCGATCGGCGGGGGTTGGGCGCCAAACAAGAGTTTCTTGCTTTTCGAGATAATCGCGTACGAACTTTACACAAACATGGAGGGTCAGTTGCGAGAGGTGAGGGTACTTCATCTTCAGAATGAATGAATTCACTGAAATTAATGCAGCTCCTCCCTTTTCTTCGCGACAAAAACCCCCAAGTTCGCCAAATCGCTTTATCTAATCTTCTTCCTCAGACTCCAAAAGGAATCTCCTCATCGAGCCATATTCTTTACTGGACTGCAAGGCGGGGGGCTGCAAAAATCCAAAGAAAACGAAGTGATCCGCGATCTGAAGCTCTTATGTCGGGATCAGCTGGTTCGTGGGCACCAAGTGTCCCTTCGTCCATAACGCTGATTTGTGCTAAAGGCCGTAGCTCATGATGCGTTTAGGGCTCTCGTCAACTTGTCTGACTCTCCTCTCCTGGTACCAGCACTATCAGAACCGTTGTTCCTCAACTTCCTAGTTTCATACATCCTGGTACGTCTCTCTACGGTCGACCGTTTCCGATGACCTAATATTTATGGAGATTGTTAGAGTCCCGATTCCACACTCGCGGACCTCGCATCCATGCTGCTATCTAACTTGACCGCATCGTCCGCCCCATGCTCGACTCTACTCTCCCTATCCGTACCAATGATCGGTCCTTATCCCACCAATTCCCGAAGCGGCACCTCTCCAGCTCCCGTTCCATATCCTCAAGGCGAACCCACAGAGCGACTAGCTCTCCCCTTGCTGGTGGATGCATTCGTTCACGCTTCTGCTACTGATCCAGCCGGCGATCTATCGAAAAGACCGAGAAAGGGCGACCTCCATTTCCTTGCTAGCGTTTTCGCTAACATCACGACAGTGTGTAATCAAGGAACTAAAATCTCCAATTCACTTATGCCGCGTAGTCTCCCGCAGGTCGTACATTCTTCTTCGAGCCGTATTCAAGCCTTGACAAACGGACGGAGTATCCCCTCGCCAAGATAGTGCCGTTCACAGAGCACAAGGATAAAATACGAAGAGGCGGTGTAGCCTCAACGATGAAGTGAGCTTTGCACCAAAATATATTGCTCGCAAGGCATTAAATACGACTCAACTATCAAGAAACTGTGCTTTCCATGTTCCAGGCCACCGCGCGTTCCTCAGCCCGGAAGATACATCGATCAAAGTCCCTCCTTCCAATATAGAGGCTCCTGGGATCGATGCTCTTCCTTATCTCCTCCTGCCGTTGGCTGGTCCCTGAAGAATTCGATTTGGATGTGAGATATATCTGCTATGGCCCTGACATCTACTTACCTGCTCGAAGGATCAAGAACGCTTGCTCCCTGCTCTGCAGTTCCTCCCACCAACAAAAACGCGTGAAGCAGACCCCTCTATCCGCCTCACCCACGTAGAAACTCTGCTTCTGCTTTGTCATACGCGATGGGGAAGAGACTACCTCCGCGAACACGGAACGTACGAGATCGTGAGAGCAACTCACGAATGTGAAACCGTTGATAAGGTATTTATTATTCTACCTGTGGTCTTTGGAATACCTTGCTCACAGGGGCGAATGTTATAACCAGATTTCGGAACATATCGAACGCCTAGTCCAGCTTCTCAAAGGCGACGAACCTTCGCACTCCATAGATGAGGTCGATAACGACGACGAAGTTGGAGTTGATGCCGGAGTCGCGCCTCCTACTAGTAAAGCGATTGAAGCAGCCCCTAAAGAGGACAGCGACGATGAAGATAATATAATACAAGAAATATAACACGGTCAATCGTTATCTATTGAGGCCTCTTCACTAGAGTAGTATCTTAACTCGGATTGGCCTTGGATCCTGAGCCAGCATTTCTCTCGTTCAAGAGGTCATTACCCCAGCCTTGAACTTCAGGATGACGTATAAACGGTAGGCTACTGTCAAAGAAGGACTGAAGGTCCTTTTCTTCATGCCGCCGCTCGTATTCGAGGGCTATAGATTTGAGCTGAATTTGGGTGATACAAGAGTAGATCATACCTTGGCACGCCATCTCAAAGCGATCCAGGTCTGTCATATCTGCATGAGCTTGGATGAACCAGTGCAAAAAAGGACGATGACCCTACCCTTCACGAACTTCGCTTCCGCAGTTTGGCCTTCTTCGTATTCCTACAAGATGCACCTCAATAGAATCCAAATCGTCAACGAACAGCTAGTTTGCGACTGACTAGCCAGATTGCTTCAATCCTTTGTGCGGCAGGAGAGTAATGCAACATATCATGGACAAAATTATGCATGGCTTCCTGTGAAAATAAAGCATTAGTAGGGGAGGTGAGCGGTTCCGAGCGGTAATAACACCTACAGATTCCAGGCGGTTCTTCTCCGACTTTGAAAACCCTTCCCTTGGAGTTATATCGCCAACTATTGGCCGGGGGTAAGACTAGGATTAATAGAATGATTGGCTCAGTTACCTTGCGCCTCTGCTAGATCATGCACGATTGACATCATAACACATCTATATAGTATAAACGGATATAGTTCGCTACGGTGAATCGGTGATGCTGGCGAGAAGACGAACTTGGATACGTCAAGCTTTTCGTCTGAAGTACACATCGACAAAACTGCCATACGGTACATATGATCTGATATGCTGGAAGACATGTTCGTCCGTCAGCTACCGTAGACTGACTTTACGTGGTAAGACGGCCGACCTTTCGGGGCCTTTGATCTACCAAGGTTGAAGCATCAGTTAGTCGGTACTCATTTTTTTCGCGATTTGGATTGAATGCTCACATTATTATCAACCCATCCGGTCCGCTTTTGGGTCTGTATTTTGTAGAAGCTTAGTTTCGAAGCCAGCGACTGAACGGAGTACTACCTTCAGTCTTTCTAATATGTGAAAAAAAGCAAGTCTATCTGAGCTAGCATTACCAGTTTGTTCATAAAGCGGGGGGAATTCTCGTGTTGTCGGCATCATGCAGGAGTCAGTCCGAGTCGAAGTACGGATTCGCCACCCCCTAACTCCGAGCAGGTCGATCACATGACTCAAAATCCCTACTGTTCCCAGCGCCGCGCGCCTGGCATGAGGGCATGAGACTCTCATCTGACTTCCACAGAGTCAACCCAAAGTCAACTCCCACAGCTGGAAACTTTCTGTATTGGTGCGGGGGACTTCTTGGAGGATATAATCAGATTGCTTTTTGCTCTTGTACTAAATCTCTTTGTTTCAAGATAATGTCAAGTTTCTCACCCTGAAACCATACCCTACGACCCCCCCTCTCGATAACGACCCGGACGCAAAGAATGCATGACCAGAGCTCGAGAGAAATAGATCCCCCGTGTACAGAACCAGATACCCGCTCATTGACGCGCTCCAGTGATCACGTAGACCAGTTCCTTCGTTCACCCATCGAGACCCTCCTTGAGTCGATAACGGAAGAAATCTCTACCCACGATGTGATAGAGGCGTATAACCTCTTCTCGAATCGGATTCAAGCCAACATTCAACTCATGACCACACATGACCTTGCGCTGCCCACCCTCCAACAACATTCATCTGCCATCGCGGACGCGCTGCACCGAGATATTCGATCACTGTTCCGCCAGGCCTCTTCCCTTGCAGACGAAGACACGTACAATGCATCGGAGAATGTTCTACTGTGTCACGAAGCCCTTCGTCTGCTCTCCAATATTTTTACTTTCCCTGCACTCTTTCGGTGCTTTCATAGTGAGTATCGAATTTATACTTCCTGTGGTGCCGAATGAATGACTTCGCTAGATCCTACATTAGGCCCCCTTCTAAGTCTCGTTCTCAGCACATCGGGGTTGGGTCCAACGAAAGCCCCCCCACTTTGCCAGCCTAAGACAATTTTACTGGTTGTCTGGTTACTCAAGATGCAACGCTTACCTGTAGAGGTATTAGTGTCTAATCGTGAAGAGGTAGCCTTGGTCTTGCGAAGGTGTATACAAGGTGATGCTGGCAAGAATCAGGTACTCGTCAACGGACTCCAGGTTTGCGTCGTCTACAGTGGACTAACCTTTCGATAACTCACCTTTCACCCATAGGCTGCTGCCAACGTTATCCAACATCACCCGAATCAATTCCTCGAACCCCTCTCGGATATCGCCTCACCCTTGCTCAACAATCTATTCTCCGACGTCCCCGAAATCCGTACATATTCCATCAACGTGTTGGGCGCCTTTGCTATGGCCAGACTACAGAGCGTCGAAATGACCGTAACCTTACGTCGCATTGCAGACCAAGTAGTTGATATGGTGGAGTCGTCGCGTCAACGGCTCGCGAAACTGTTGACGGACGCCATGTCAGTCGCTGGTCCACCGCAGCTTGGATTCGGGCCCATTCCAGCTTTGTGCCTCACCGCAGCCCTTATAATTCTATCTGACTCCGGCCTTCTCACCCACCCCCGCGTTCTCATGACTCTTATGGTGCCTCTTGAGAAGTCACTCGCTCACAAGAGCTCTTGCGTCCGTTTGCTCCATCCACATGTCTGGAACTGTTTGGTCTGGTCGTTTGGTCGACTCCTTGCTACAAATACTAGGGGCAAAAGCAAACTTCTTAGCAAGGCTTTCGATTTCGTCAAGCAGGAACTACGACAAGGCATTGCGACGGCCATTATCTCGCTCTTGTTACCTTCTGTTGCTGTTCAAAATCCCGGTGACGCCAGTGACGATGCTATTGCAAGGGTGCTTCAGGTTCTGGAGGATATGAGCAAACATAAAGGGCCTGTCGGTCAAGCGCAAGGGAGCAGAGCTACTTGGGAAATTACTCGCGGGCTCCGGGGACCTTGAGAGCCTGCAAGACAATGCCGTTGATTGCCTGGCCCAGTGCACGTTTCCTACGAAGGTTACTATTCGATGGCACACTCCTCCGTGCGGGAGCCGATAAGGTCTCCACAGCCGTCCGATTGTTGACGCCGCCAAACATTGACTCAGTACGGTCACTTACTGATCAAGAAGTTGAAGCCAACTGGCACCCGCTCCGAAACTTATGGAGGGATACAGTGCGTAACATGTTAGTAGAGTCTGATTTCGACTATTCAGGAGTAAGTGGAACTGTTTTGCTCAGTTTTGTACAATCTCACTCCCCCGCTAGCCTTCTCAATGCGTGGCAGACGCTTCTTTTAGCGCAAGCTGAGTTCACGCAGGAGCAGTGCCACTTCACTACGGACCTCCCGTTGCAAGCAGATATAATTCAAACTATTGTGGATCTCGTGGTTGACTCTACCAGCTCGACGAAGCCTGACACGTACCTCGCCTTCGTCAGACAGCTCATCGGTGTAATCAAGAACTGTCTACGCAATCATATACGTAAAGCGGATTGCTGAGTCCGTCCTCTGCGAGCTGCTGAGACATTCCTTCGACCTCGGCGAAGCCCTGAAATCCAACAAGCTTGGAGTGATTTGTGCCACGACTTATTGTCCATAGGGCATAGATAGAGTCCTCGAGATTATTGGGATGATGGTCAACGAGGTGGAGATGAAACGGTCTCTCTGGATCATGATCGTGCGGATATGGCGGGATGTCAACGTCGACGCTTCCTGGCGAAATATCGTCCAGGCCTTGTCGATGCCCTTCGGGTGAGTGAGGAGGGGATCGCACTACCTGCTGGGTTGACGCCTCGCTTCCTCATAGAGTTTGGAGTCTGTCACCTTCTGAAATCGAAGGATGGGAAAGTGCTCTGGCCAGTGCGGTAAGGAATGCAGTATCCAAGGGCGATCAACCAGCCTCCGTCGTCGAATCATTTATACAACTTGTCGGAGAGAACAATATCGCGATGTACGTTAAGAAGTTTGTCTGCTGCCCCGAGTGCTAACAATCTCCCGCTATATCAGCCTCTTAGAGAATATATCCGTTGCCCTAGCGCTCTTATCAGAGGCAGCTCAACAGGTACCATATCCCGCTTGTTGTACACGGCTCCTCAACTGAATCGCTATGTCATCTCTATACCCAACGAACGCAACCCTTGAGTTCTTCCTTAACTATACTAGGCCTTGCGCACAAGGCTTTCCTCGGATCCCCCTCTTCCTTCAATCTCGCCACTTCTAAGGGACACGCAACAAGGTCCTACGTCTATGGATCAGTCGACGACCAATCGCTCTTATCCGATGACCAATACAATCAGCATACCATCCCAATATACTGCTCAGTGTTGGATTCATTGCAGCGTCCTACCACCAACTGCGGACACTATCATCGATTTTGGTGATTTCCTCACCTCTGCCTTCGTCGAGTCCCCTCTCCTGCCCTGGGCCCGAAGGCGTTTAGATCGTATTGGCAAGCAACATTTCACGGGAAAACACGAGTTCGTCGCGATCTACCCCGATTCGCTGAAGCAATGCCTAAAAGCTTTCGACGAAGCTGCTGGAGGAGACCTTGGTATGGGGCTCTCTTTAGAGACAACGTCGGATATGACGCCTACTGTGAGTATTATATGCTGGACTCATCCCTGTTGAGATTGGCTGACTTTGGATGGGAAGCCCCGCTCAGTCATTTCGTCCTCCCAATCTCCGTTCGGGAGAGCGGTCGAAATGCTATACGACTGCTCATCATTTCTCCCAACCACGATTTATCTAATGCTGCCGTTAGTCCTAACAAACCAGAACCTAAGATGCTGTTGTCCCCGGGATCCGATCATATATTCATAGAACCTACAAACCGTTCGTTAACATCGCACCCATTCAAGACCCCGCAACCCTTGCCTGATCTGAGACAACTTGAGAGTGCGGGACCACCCGGCCAGTTCAGCTTCCCTGCAGAATGTAATTGCTCGAAATCCCCTCAAATCCGACACAAAGTGGGACGTGGTTGCGGACCAAACGGCATGGAACACCAATAGGCATGTCTCAGACACGCAACATACCGGTTTCGTTCTTACTTTCCTTAGGCGATCGCGGAAAACGTAGAAAAATCGACGAAGGCTTTTCCTCATCTCCGGAAACTCCTCGGCGATTCGCCACAATTCACCACTCCGCGCGCACAAGATCCTCCTTGCGCAGGAGGAGGAAGAGGATTATGATAGCTGGGAGATTGGAATATCGGATATGAACGACGAAGGTCAGCGTCAGCCATCAACATCTGTTGCGGATCATTTTATAACTCTCTAGCTATAGGCGAGGATCGGATTGGAAGCATGCTTCTTCGCCAGAGCCCACATCGGTAACAGGGACTGAGCCCGCACTTGGTAAGCCTCGAGATCGAGATTGAATCCTCCACCGAGTACTTATTCATCGGTGAATAGGGGAGATGGAAGAGGAATTGTTGGATTCTTCACTGCGTTCGCGCCGCCGAGACCGTTCTCAGACAGAGCCACAGGAAATGCGTAGTCCCGATCCACCTCGTCGGATCCCCTTGAAGCGGCACCAAACTACCTCGGCACGACTTGAGGCATTACAAAGGGCTCACATCCTTGTCCACGACGACGCATCGCAGGTGCCTGTAGAGGATCTCGAGCACGCCGCTATGTTGGTACAGCAGATCGGAAACGCTTTGAATGAACAGATGAACAGGAGGGCGAAGAAGTCACTCTGACCGATTGGCTTTCGGAAGGAACGTTGTATCACCAGTAATTTATTCCTTAACATATTTTCCCAAGCTTCTGTACCATCGCAATGCAATTGTAGCCTTTTTGACTTCAGACGTAACTAAGGTAGGGGCGTTACAAGTACATATGACTTCGTCACGATACGGGTTACAAAACATATACTACACAAATGACGATAACAAGGTGGTATGCAAGTTGTTGAGGAACGGAAGAGAGGGTCATGAAGTAAAGTCAAGTTCGTCAAAATTTCCAACAGCCCTGTCCGCCGTTGATACGTTCGATCCAATCAGCTTCAGCTTCGTGGAAACTCCACCTTGACCTCGATAAATTCCGTGTATCGATCACAACTAACCTATCGTCGATCCGTGCGACCTGCCATATCTCCTTCATCGTCAGAAGGTACTGATAACTAGACATGAACCAGCCACCCCCAAAGGAGGGCTGCTCGAGGCTGGGTTCAAATAGGATGCGCTGCAGGGTGTCTGGGAGCTTGAGTTGTTGGTTGCCATCGATGATCCCGTCAGTATCGTCGATGTGATCCTGGAGGTCGATGACCCTGGCCAGTCTGCGAATGAAGTCGAGAAAGTCGGATTCCCTGGCGGAGACGCGTAGATGGGTGAGACTAGGCGCGATGCTGGGGATGCGCTGATCAGACGGATAGTAGGGGATATTCGCAAGATGGAGCCGTCGCAAGGAGGGATATGGCGCAAAGATCAATCGATTCGTCTCGTCGTCAGGAAAGGGGCCATAGAGCGTAAGTTCAGAGAGGGCTGGCAGGGTCATCGCTGGAAGCATAAGACTTCGACGAAACGTGAACATGACGTAGAGAACCTGCACAGACGACGCCACGACGGACAGCAATTGGACCATTGCCTGATGAATCTGGGCCTCCTGAGGATCGATGGGGTCAATTACAGTGCAATGCACATCCTATGTCGGTAGGCCACGTACATGTTTTATAAGGTCAAGCGTATTTTGTTCGGATGGCTTGGGCTCTTCATCAGGGTGGGCCGTAGACAGGAACAGGTATCGGACTCGACGGTTAGCGGCAGGGGTGCTTTCCAACACACGCGCGCAATCCAACATCTGATCAAGGCCCTCCACCTTCAATGACTGGTACCGCGTCGGGCTCGAGACATCGCGCATGTATTTCGACACCAATGCTAATGATCGTCCAGTGAAGCCATCGTCCCTACACGCAAAAGAAAATATCTTGTCCCATATCTCGGATGGACAATTATCCATGGTTCATGAGAGGGTTGTGCTGGGGCTGTAACTGGGAAGCCACGATTCACATCCCAGGCCAAGGTCTATTCGGTAGCTCCAGCTCCAGCTGACTCACCATCGACGACAGCTGGAAGGCGAGGCATACTATTTTGGCCAAAAGTCACACCTCTGCAACAGGCGGCTCTCACATTGGCCTGGCCGTGCAACTTTGATACCGGAGGGTCAGCAGGCGCCGCTTTCGAGTCTAAGTGATAGCCGGTGAGACGGCCAGACGGAATTCACTGATTATCGACGCCTAGTCTCCGCATCGCTGGTGCGAATGAACTGACTGGCAGTCTGGCATTCCAGGTAGCCTGCACGGGTTGCTCATATACATGAACATGCCAATGCGCGACAGTATTAATTGGATTGCTAGGCAAGGTTTCAAGAATCAAAACCCCTTCGAAAGCGAGTCATAGCCATTCACAGGGAGCGGAGTCCTCCGAACGCTCGTGGTTGCAGGACGACACCTCCAAGGAGCTGCTAGAAATCGAACAAAAGGATATGAGGCTCTTAGTGTTCCCCAATAGATGAAATTGCGGTACCTTGTCGTATTTACTGATAATCAGCTGTATTCAACGGTCCTGGCGCGACTGGGCTGTCCGGCTGTCGGTGGGCTTCAAAGGTGATTCCTGTCTTGTCGACGTCGGATGATCACCGTCTCTGACAGGGCCCTACGAACATGAGATAAGCATCGTTGTCCTTGTGCAGAGTATAATTATATTCGTCGGGATTTTCCATGGTTTACTGGATATTTCGTGTATTTCATGCTTGTGATGTTCACAGGTACTCAGAAATGATCATGTTGAGTTCCTCGAAAATTATATTGTACCACCTGTTCGGTTGCCCATTGCTACACTAGCCACGGCCGTGGCTACTCTGTATTTATGTACATGCGACCTTCACAACGGGCACTGGTCTTATCAGTTTACGGCAACATGAGCGGACGCAAACACGCCCGTCTCCCCTTGGTCCCCACAATAATACACCAATCAATAAGCGAGACTCATGCAGGGGTTCTAACTCTTATTTTCTGCATATTTATCGACGGCGAATCGAATGGGACCTACTAATTCGGGCCCGTACCTTGTTCTTTCTTCCTCGGATAATATATTGAGCATTTATCGATTATATCGTTTCCAGGTTCACTCAATGACGGACGCGATTGGGTGCACGTAGTTTGTATTACCGTGGTCAGCAGATTTTCGAACGGAATGCACCAGACTGTATCGCGTAACATCCACATGTGTGCCTACTAGGAACAACCGACGCTCCAATAGAACACCTCGTGAAGGTAGGTATCAACGGAAGCCGTCGAAGCGCCGCATCGATAGACTAGGACCCGAATTGTTGCCATGTTGTCGGCCATGATGGGCAGGAGTGTGGGCTGTACCGAAGATGATGTAGCCAAGGGACCGCGCACGCTGAAGATGGTCCGGTGAACCGAATGGCGAACCAAGGAAAGGCCTGGGATATCGTGTCGAATGACAAGACATCTACAGGGACCAGTGATTGTGGTAAAGCTCGGTGCATCATTCATGCTCAATGACCGTTGCCCAATAACGTCATCCCTGAAATCCCCAAACTGCCCGCTCTCTGCATCGGCAGACCCATGCCTAAACCGCCCATGCCTAGATTGGCGGCATTGACAGCACTTCCGCCACCATGTCCCAAAGCGTTGAGTAACAGGTCGCGACAACATCTCGATTTCTCCCGTCGCTGGACAAACCATGTACCAGCGTCGCAAGGTAGAGCTAGCGGAACACCGACGATACCCTTTTCCCGAGAAATCCGGAAGGCCTTTACGAGATCATCGACCTCTGCCTCCGAGTCAACGTCATCGAGGTTCTCTTGCGCTTCTTCCGCAGCAAGAGGATCTGCGGCGCGAACGGCTGCAGCCGCCGCTGCGGCAGCGGCAGCTTTCTTACTTACTTTCTTGCTGGTCCCGCTGGAACTGTTGCTTTTCTTGATTGCACTGGGGTCGAGTCCAGCAGCAACAGCAGCAGCCATCGCTTGCTCCTTCTTCTCCTTCTTTTCTCGCTCCTTCTTCTCCTTCTTCTCTGCTTTGGTCTCTCGCTTCACTGGCTCGACGAAATTGGGGTTGTTGGCACGCTGCCAATCCAATAGCAACTCGTCGTAATTCCTAGAGCGACCTAGGACGGCTCGCTTTGCGCCCATGGAATGGGATTTGCATGTCAGGGCTCGCGAACAAGGCAGATTCTTGTCGTTGATGACGCCGCAGTGACGGTCTAGATCTACAGGCCCTTTGATTCGTCCTTTGGTGATTTTCGGAGCCGGTTTACTCTTCTTTTTGGCTGGGGCGGATGGATCATCAGGAGTGGGGGAAGCCTTGCGCTTTTTGGATCCTTTCTTTGGATCTAACCAGTAGCTCAATGGTCGGGCTTGCTAGACACAATATATGTGGCGTACCTTCAACTTCCAAACCACCCTTCCCCTTTGCAGCTTTCTTAGGAGCGGCACGTAGCTTTTCGCAGTTATCTTAACACCTGTTTAGCATCCGTAGTGACTACGGTGGTCTGGTCCCCCTTTACCTGCGTGTTCCCCGATGTAGCTACGTAGCACGGGCTTCTCACATTCTCTGCATCGGACCAGACCGATGTCAGACTGTCGAAGTTAAAGGCTGTACGCCAAACAATTTCATGTCGCGAGCCGATAGCCATATCGTCGGGGGCGACGACAGCTCAGCAGGGTTCAACGGCGGCGACGGCGACGACCTTCCCCACGAGAAAGGCGAGGCCGGGGGCGAGGCGGGCTTCAATCTCAAAGTCATTATGGTGGCGTGGAGGAAGAGGCACGCTGTGGCGCAAGCTACGCCGTCAATCTGGTCGTGGGAAAATTAGCAAGACATGACTATCACAACGATGGACTCAATATATGCTCAAGCGACCCCTTCTTTCCCTCCAACCACGACGGTCTCCTCGTCAAATATTCTGTTAGACCTCACTGCCCACGAAATATCCTATTTTGACGCGTGGAAATCGACTTCTACGGGTGGGGTGCGACTTTACCCAGCAGCGTGGTCCAGACAATTGCGGATACACGTCCTTTAGGGAAATCACTGGGAAATATACCCAAGTGGTAATACAAAAGCACCACGCTGGCACATCGCCACTTTCTCGGGGCATTTCCTGTGCTACTGGTGAACTAGATCAGGCATGTCAGCTGTGAATTCATTGTATTCGTTTACGTTGCTGACCTAGCGCCTATCTATCGTCAGACGGATCTTCTGTTGATTCTGTTCTTGTAAGATGGATCGAATCAGTCGTGTCAGCGCTATAGTTTAGCACACTGATCTCGTATACAGGCCAAAACACGCGCTCCAGTTCCCCCTGGGTCTCCTCCGTTCATCTGCCGAGCTTGGCGTTTATCGAGGTCCCCATGGTCGGTATCAATCCGGCTGACAGGGACGCTGACGGTGTCAGCTCAGAAGCTTCCCATTGAGCAATCTAATCGGGGCGAACTTGGCTCTTCCCTTGAGGCTTCTTCATCAACACCCTCCACACACAGCCCGCCAGCATTAGCACCAACCCCGTCCAGGAATTCAACAGCCAGATTTCGCGACCCTAGCTGGATGTATCACCCTACTGGTCAACGTTTCGTTGAGCAGGAGGAGTCGCCTGTGAGAAGCTGGCATATGCACTCCGTGCAGATGAATGAAGCTCGGCTCCGCGCGAAACACACTTCTTCCCCTCCATCAACCTCCCGCTAGTGCTTCCTCCTACCAGTCACCAAAACCTATTGCTGAAGACGATATGAATCAACGCATGCGATCGCTCAGCATTAGCCAACGTCAGGCGACCTTGAAAATAGACATCATAGTCATAGGCGGTTGTGAGTGTTCCGACTTCTCCTGGAACTTCAGGACAGCTGCCTCCTTATGATCGGGCACTGAACTTCTCTCAATCTTAGCTATCGCTGGCCTCGCTACTGCATACGCTCTGTCGCGAGTTGGTCATCGCGTCCACGTGCTTGAAAAGGTACCAAGCATTGATCAAGTGCGTCTATCACTTTCGTTGTATTCGCCGCCCATGTGTGACTGTCCTTCCCTCCGCAGCGCGGCATTGGCATCCGTATTGCACCAAATTGCACCAAACTCTTAGTCGAGTGGGGCTTAGGGGAGGAACTTTCCAGGCTTGCACAGAAATGTCGGAAGAGTACCTTTCGTGACAGTGAGTTATTCTCCGTTGCTGACTGAGGTGGCGTCGGCCGCCTTTATGGTTCGTTCCCATGGCGTGATCATGTGAATCCTGACTCTTTGTATAGTGAACACCTCCGAAGTTGTTGGCGTTGTGGAATGGGCAGAGGATATCATTCAGGAGGCTGGTGGGGAATTCTTCCTCATATTGGTGCGTCGTGCCTGCTCTAGATTTGGTTCATCAAATCTCATATCAGTTATAAGTAGTACAGCGACTTGAGGCAACTTCTATACGATCTCGCCGTATCAAACGGAGTGCGAGTGACGCTGGGCGCGAAAGTAAAGTCGGTATCAGCTGATGACACGAAGGATCAGCCGACTGTCACGCTAGAGGACGGAACAATATTTTACGCAGACCTCATTGTCGGAGCGGATGGTCAGAATAGCACGGTTAGGGAAGCCATCTCCGGAGTAGAGCCCCCAGCGACGGACAGCTATGACAGCTACTATTCGTAAGTTCCTTTTCTCTTCCTTTCTTGAAGTCCGAAGCCTACCTCCCTTTTCTGCAGTGTTGTGATACCAGGCGACCGTATGAGGGAGGACCCAGAACTCGCTGAATTCCCAGAATTAGAAGAGGTTAGTTTCATATTGCAAAAATAGCTCGTTCCACCCATTGATCGATTGGTTCATGATATCATCCCTTGTTGCATCAATTGTTACGTGCGCATCTTTGTTGCGATCGACGCAAACTGTAGTGGCCCATGTGGATGGGTGACATGAGGGTTCGCATTGGGTACGTTGTTTCCCTTGCATACGTTGTACAGTTAACTCATTATTCGCCGTTTAGCATTTGGAACGGTTCGTTGTCAATGAGAACGTTCTTTCACACTATACTCAACTCTGTTGACTGGTTAGCGAGGCGGAGACAAATACTGCATACATTTGTACTGGCCGAATAAGGCAACGACATATGACGGACCTGATGACGAGGGATGGGAGACATTCTGTTCGCCAGATGTCCTGGACCTTTCGGATTGTGACCCTAGGTCCGTTGTCCATCAGTATCTAGTGCATACGTCGATACTGATACTCTGGCTCCTCAGGCTTCAGAAACTCTACAAGATGGCCGAGTATTGCATACGAACTAAATATGTTGTCCGACCACCTCCAGACGAATGGGTGCATGAGAGCGGGAGAATGGTCTTGCTTGGTGAAGCCGCGCATCCCTTACTAGTACGTTTTCCGGCGATTGCGAAGATGTTCATCTGACGTTGAGTTCCAAATTAGCCGTGCAGTACTCAGGGCGCTGGGATGGCTATTGAGGATGCGGCGGCCTTGGGTTCACTGATGTCTCGCTTGCGTACATGGGACCAACTACCAATGCTCTTGAACGCGTTTCAAGATCTGCGGCGAGACAGGTGTATGGATGTCGGTCTTACGGAGCTAAACAACGCGACACTGGTGACGCTCCCACCAGGTCCAACGAGGGACGGACGAGATGCCGGCTTCAGGCAGGCACTGGCACTATTGCAGCAAGCTGAAGAGAATGGTGAACGATGGTCGGATGCCCAGCTAAGGGACCAATGGGACGAAATTGGCTATGTGTTTGCTTATAATGCAAGGGATGCTGCCGAGGATTGGTGGGTAGAGTGGGGGGCTCTGGGAGAGGGCAGCAAGGCTATGATGATGCACGACCCGCTGAATCTCTCGTACTCGATAATGACGGAGACTTCATCGGCGGAGCCTTTGGCGACCCAGATCATGGCCATGGGTTAGACTTTCATGACTGTCGACGATATTCTTATGACTTTGGACTCGTTGCCACACATTTTCGGGCTACACGAAGAAATCCTGTATTTATACGCACATTGAAGGTGCTTCTGTGAAAGATAGACATGTTGAAGAAGTGTTCATAATATACATGATGACTGGTATAAGAGAATCTAAAGGTAAAATTCTGGCTTGCGTGCATTGATGCCATATTCTGCTAATGCAGCACTGAGATCATCCATCGTCAAAGTCGTTCTGGTCTTATCCTACTGGGAATCAGCGGAGGGCTTTACTGCTGGGTACTCTGGATTACCTTGGACGATCCAGGGAACTGGTTCGCTCGTGCTCTGCCTCCCTGTGCGTTGGTGCGGATGCGGGCGTGTTGGTACGCGTCTGCAGCTATGTCAGACACAAACTTCTGTGCCGCCAGTGACAACAGACGCTTCCTGAATCGACACAATGGTTAAGTAGCTCTGCTGGCATGCGGCTGAGGCATGCCACAGTTGAACTTACAGTCTAACGTCTTCGCATTCAAATCCAACACGTTGAAGGTAGTAATCCGTCACTTCATTTGGGATCTGGGAGGTGTTATATAGAACTTCATGTCATGCAGCATGCAATGTATACCAAAGGCTCGTATTCATCCAGCATCAACATGAATTCGGCGAGTGTACGGTCTTTCCTTGCTTCTTCTGCGGCCTGACGAGTTGGCTGAGGGGCTTGAGCCTGAGTTGAGGAGGATGCGGCGGCATTTGTGGTCAATGCCTGCGCCGACGTTGCCTGAGGACTTTCTGCAGACTGCTGGGAAGTGAATGTAGACATGATCAGAGACGCGTAGGTTGCGTGGTGGTGCGAGTCCGAGATTCGGAGCTTGAAAGCCAGTTGTTTGTTGTGCATTTTAGATCTCCGCGTAGCGTCGTGACCTAGTATCTTACATCTTGACTGTGAGAATGTCAGTGGTAACTGTGGGAACAGTCGAAATGAGATAGACAACGTTCATAAGGCCTTAAGCTTGTATCTTGCCTTATATTGACCAAATGAGTACGCAGAACTCAAAGCTGCCAGAGATAGTTATGAAGTCATTCACAACCAAGATTGTATATTTGTAAAGTCATAAACTCAGACATTGTCAATACATTGAACTTCAATGTAGGCCAATCGATTCCTAAAATGGCTAACAGTATGAGTATTAACACTGTATATCTATTTCGCCTACTGAAAACTTAATTCTATGAGAAGCTGCATAGTTGAACAACTCCGAAACCTCTCCAAGCCCTTACCCCTAACAACCCCTGATACAACAAGGGGAAGTCACGCGCTTCAACGGCCGAAGCCAGCGAATCATATTCTCGTTCACCGACCTCAGTATTCTCCCCCTTTGAATATGAGCATGAAGCATGCGTTAGCTTCCTGGTTCTCAGATGCGCAAGTCGGTCAGATATGATGGTAATTTTCTACTTACTTCCGCGCTGGAAAGAAATATTGCACTGGTGGCCCATTTCTGAGTTCTCGGATTTCCCGTTATGATTGAAGCCGTTTACTGATTTACCATGCATCTACCACATAGATTACATTGCTTGTACATTATGCATAATATACAGTGTACACGGCTTTTGGCGTGTAAATGGTCAATATACTGTCACTCCGGCTCTCATCTATGGTCAGGTTCGATACGATCCTCTGCCCAATATCACCCACTTCCCGTGAGCCACGCAAGTAAAATCCTGCCGAATTTGCCATGTGCTCTGCTGAAAGTTGGCTATTATAGGACCAACTCGGTGTGATTGTTATTCTCTCTGGAGCGAAAAGAATCGTTCAGTTTCCATACTTTGGGCGGCATATCAAGGGAACCCCGTCCCTTACGTTGACACTCCCAGCAACCCCGTTTGTTACTATCCGCGGCTAGGAATTCGCCGGCGGTTCAACTCCATCTTTCTTCGTGTGTCAGCTTCAGGCAGGACCCTTGAGAGCTTTGAAACCAGCCCACTGCTTAGATGAAAGCAATGATGTACAGCAGGGGACGGTGGTTTCCCGGTCACTACAAATGGTTAAGTGATTAACTTTGAAGGGAGAGAACGCCATCCGATTTTTAGCTCATGAACCCTCGACGACACCTTCCTTTCGCCAAGATGAGCTCTACTGACGCCAGAACCTCGTCTGGCGAGAGCTGGACCGACCGAAAGACTGGGCTCTCTTGTGCCGAGTGTCGTAGGTAAGGTCCTTCCAATGTTTAGATTGTCAACGACCAGGATAAAGTATTCTTTTCTTAGGTCGAAGCTCAAGTGCGATAGGTTAAGCTTATTCAACTCTTAAGGCAGCGTCTCACAGCTGACGATGCATTCCTTTCAATAATAGGGTATTTCCATGCCAGTCATGCATTCGGTGTGTTACGCTTAACTCCAGCTCCATTGTACACGATCTGACTCACCCCCTCCTCACTCAGACGAGGATGTGCTCACATATGTCCCAACGGTAAGTCTGTCTCTCGGTGGGTCGACGGTGGAGTTAAGTGCTGACCCACGTCGTAGGCACGTTGGCCGCGACCAAAGGCAACAAGTAGGCCTATATGTTCGCCGAAGCCCCCGCTTCCTGAAACTTCCCCTACAGAGTGCTCATGGCCCACGCCAACAGGCTGACCGAACAGGTCAAAATTCTCACAAAGCGTGTGCACGAGCTGGAGAGTGCCCTAGCCTCGCGGGGACAGGATCGACCGGAGGGGCATAACGCGGTCGACAGTGTGTCGGCAGAAGATTGGACTCAGGAAATCCAAAGCGTGTCCGACACCATAGGCACCCTGTCCATTGGTATCAATGGCCAGATTAAATATCACGGAGAATCCGCCGGCTCTGAGGTGAGCCCGCCCAGTGATGCGGCTTGGGACAAGTTTCTGAAATATTTCGCGATAGTACCTTCACGAACTTTTGCCGGTGGGTCTTCCTGAGCACTAGCGAGGATCCTTGGTTAAGTCATACCCCTCAGCCTGCAGATGAAGACTGGTATCGAGCACCCATCCAGAGTAGCCTGCCCGCGGAGATCCTCGAGCTAGTGAATTCGTTCCCTTTCGGAATGCGAGATTGTCCGTACGACAAGTATACCCTTCTGCCCTATATACCATCAAGGGATAGGGCCCTCGAATTGTCCGACCTTTACTACAAGCATGTTGCCTGGATGTAAGTAAAATTTCCTTCCTTGGTATTCAGCGTTAACAGGCCCTCTCAGGTATGACCCTGTTATCAACGCAGACTTTATGTGCCACATCATAGAACCTATCTACGGTAGCACCGAGGACACCTGCCTCGATTCCGTCCATTCGCATACCCTATCCGTGTTCTTCATCATACTGGCCAGCGGCGTACTACACGACCCACATCTCGATAAACAGCGTCTATCGGACCAATACCTCGCTCTATCTCGTGCCGCTTTGGCCTTGGACCCGATATTCCACGAAGCAACCTGCGCCACGGTGCAGGCCTTATTCATGATCCTCCGCTATAACTACACCTTTGATCGCAGCAGCACGGAGGAGCGCTGGCTGCTCATAGGTCTCTGCGTGCGCATTGCCCAGAGTATAGGGCTGCAGAGAGACTCGTCAGGCTGGCAGCTGGACCCCGATGAGGTGCAAAGGCGGAGAAGAATATTCTGGGAGATCTACATGTACGACGCGTGGACGAGCATCGTCAATGGCCGACCGCCGGCACTAAATCTACAGCACACCGACTGCCGACTTCCGGAGGATCACGAACCGTTCGTCACAGAGTCCGGTGAGAAGCAATTAGGCTGTAAGGGCAATTGTTTGATTTTTCCGTGTATTGAGTCTAATAATATACGTCATTAGGGCATGCATGGAAGCTCAGATATGCGGTGTCTTGTCTGTCGACGTCCACACAACACGTATTCAGTGCCAACGCCCCACCATATATGGCCATATTGGACCTTGACAAGAAGATACGACAACACCCTGTTCCACCGCACCTACAGTGTCCTGTTCGCGAGTCCGAAGCGCACAGATCATGGTCATTGGACCCGGTTCGCGCCATGCAACAATACTGTATCCTGTGTGAACGCGAATCGAGTAGGCCTACACTCTTCCCGCCTCCTGCACGATTCTTACCGTTTCGTTTTTTTTAAGATTTGCTATATATCCACAGGTGTTATTTCGCTCAAGCTATACGCCAGCAATCGGACGACCCCTTGAAGCACCGGTTCGCTCAATCCGTACTGGCTACGTACAGAAGCGCATGCAGGATAATTTCGAGTTTGTGGGGCTTATATGAAGTCCACAAAGGTGATGCCACCAACTGCTGGTTTTTCTGGTCTAGTGTTTTCTCGGCTTGTGTAAGTTCCCTTGGAATTTGGCGTTATCTCTCGGCCTAACTATATACCACACACACCCTACAGATAATATTTGGAGCTCTGGTTATTGAAAGTCCAAGTTGTACACTTGCCAGGGACGCCCTTCGAGAGTTCGAAAGGACGCTTCCATTCTACGAAGAAGGGTCAGCCACCACGCGACCTCCTTCGACGCTAGTGAGCCGAGTATCCCCAGGATGTAACGGTTACAACTAACTCTTAATTATCCAGTCCACCCTCCGCAAGCTACTCCAACGGGCCCAAGATACATTCCGCACTGGTGGGAAGGACATCAATATTGTAAACCCGAGAACCCCAGAGGAGCCCCCTGACGAACTTGAAGTCCTTGAAGGTCGGAAATCAGTCATACAGGATCGACGTGCATCAAATTCGCCCGTGTCGCATGGCTCGTCACAACACCAGGATGGACATCGCCATGATAATAGAACCGTCGGCAGCGGTACCAATAATCCTGGGTCGCTACACGACTACTATCATGCCTTCGGCAATCCATACCTGAGAGGGGGTGGCGGCGTAGCAAGCGAAGCCCTCGAGGGACGAAACTCCATGATGTTCGGAATATCCTACGCTTCAGATGCAGGAACGAACACGGGATACGCCGCGACGAACAACCAACGGTTCAGTGTTACGCAAACACTTGCACAATCCACACATTTGCGGGCAGCGGAGTGGCCCCATGCGGAGCAAGGAGGCGGCCACATGCAGACTGGACCAAGCGTGCAGCAGGACTTTTTCAATCATCTTCCTCTCCAGCCGCTGGGTGAGCAATTGCCGCCCCAGCAAGTGGAAGTGGCGCATCCGTTTCAATCACACCCTCAGCAATTTCTTAGCCCTCAACAGCACGCGGAGAGTAACCATGGATTCCAGATGGCGTACCATGAGCAGAATCAACTCGATAACTGGCGCAATTTGATGCAGCAATACGGCCTATGACAGCAAGGTCCTTTTGTCGGCACGCATATACACGAATAAATGCTTGACTTAATAGTTATGTAGTGCTAATTGTATCTGAGAGCGATACTCACTGAGTTGCTAATTTGATTAGATGATATCGTCCATTGTGATCATATCTTGCTCTCCCTCAAGCACTACAGGCACTCTCTCTGCCGCTTCCAAGGCATTGAGCAACATGTCAACATTTGGAGATACGGTGAAGCGTTTGTTGACCTCCCCTAGGACACACATACGCTTGTTTTCTTCATCGATGTATACCGCATGCTGGAGGAATGCAGGTTGCGTAGCAGCAGCAGCCTATAGTGCAGGTCGTAGTTAGTACACCAACGACCCAAATTCGGATACCATCCCCTTACATCCAACAGAATACCGTTACCGAGTCTGATTTTGACAGCGCCACTCTGGTACACTTCTAGCTGACCGATAATCCCGTCGATAGTTGGATCGGCTTGCTGCGCCTCCTCTGGCGCAACGGAAGGCGATGACTTTAGAGAAGGAGCAGGAGGCTTCGTGTCTGGCGCGAATGCAACCTTTTTGCCTGGAATTTGAGATGTGGCCGCTGCGGGTTCAGGTGTATTTGTCGTAGACGGATCCTCAGTAGGCTGTGAAGATGTGAAAACAGGAAATGGGCTAGGGAATTGAAACCAGAAGAGGCGATCCTGTCGCGAGTCGAACGTCTACGTAGCCGAGTCAGTAAATATTGAAACGGGCTGTATGAAATGGTTAACTACCTCGTCGGAAGTCGTAGCACGGGCGAAGTCCTCGACAAGGTCTTCCATTTCTTCCTCTTCTTCACTTTCGCTGAGATCTAAAGCGTTGGCGAGGTCGACTTCTGCGGCAGCTGGCGGGGTGTCAACATCCATAGCTGCTTCCTTAGCTATGTTTCCAGTCCGTTTAGTTGATGACAGGGTATCGAGGGTATATCATTACCTTTGCCTTTCCCCTTGACATCTTCCTCTTGTTTGACGCGCTTCTTCTTGGTAGTCGCCTTGAACCTACGCAAACTTTCCGGAGCCATCCAGTCCATCTGATGTACATCATCCATATCCACTATCTCTACACCCTCATCCGGCTCAGAATAGACTTCATCGTCGTCCTTCTTGACATTTGCATCCACTTGTTCGCGCTTTAGAGAAGGAGCGGTGGTCCGTGACAGTCCAACTCCCAGAGCTGAGTTTCTGGAAGCCGTTGTAGGTACGGCAACTGTTGCCTGCGATGGGGCAGCGCGTCGGAAGCCGCTTGTCCCAGCCATCATCGGACCCATTGCGAACGGACCACTAGCGGTCATTTCAACGGGGGGAGGTGCACCTCTGCCTCTCCCTCTGCCACGCCCCTCTCCTCTTCCTCGGCCTTCCCCCCTTCCGCGACCACGTCCCCTTGTCGTCTCAGCTGGAACTGCAGTATTCGCGACTGGTTCCTTGAAGCTCTGATCACTTCACTGTTCACTGAACGGCTGATAAGATAACATACGGGCTTAACTTCAGTAGGCCTTTCAAACTTGTGAGTCCAGGGATCAATGATAATAACTAGAAACTTGACAACGCACTCTGTCTTCTTCCGCTTTAAAGGCATAAATTTGAGCTTTTGCGTGCCCTGCCTGGTTACATCGTTTTGCTTCTTAGCAAGGCTGGCAATCGCCTTTGTCCCTGTCGTGGAACCAGACGGTCCATCTACGATATTATATGTGAGTACGACACTCCAACCACAAATGTCAGGACTCCATGCCTGGTGGTTGACTCGCCATGCCGCGAATATTTGCAGGTGGTAAGTAAGCGCCTGTGCGATAAGATCCATGTGGCTTTGCAATGCGATTATCAGGGGATTATCATCCCTTTATAAATAATAAATCTGCCGCCAGATACACTTCTTTCCCTTTCAATCCGCCATGGCAGAAGAGGTGCAACACTGGCGAGTCACCTACAATGACATCCACAACCTCATCAGAAAAGCCACCCCGACCATCGGTGCAGAATTCAACCCAGATCTCCTGGTAGCTATTGGTACGGATTTTTGTCCATTCGTTCGCTCAGTGGAATACTGAGATTCTTCTTCTTCGGAACAATAGGCGGAGGGTAAGCTCTTCCCCCAAATTCCCCATCATGCCTTACTCAAAACAATCGGCTTTGCAGAGGCTTCTTTCCTGCACGCGTGATGGTAATAATACTGTCCTCACGAAGCCGATCACATGGACTGATCGCGCGGGGGCTGTTAGCGTACGTTCTTGCGGGAGCAAACGGACAAGAAGGCCTTGCAAATACAAGCCATTGGTCTCTCGCTATACGAGCCAGTTGAGGGTACATCTGCAGAACAAATCGGCAACGAAGTCATCCGCACGCAGTGGCTGTACGTCGCGTCTGTTTCGCATTCCCAGTTCATCCTGAAGTCACTTGGATAGCGGTCCTGATTCTGGCAAATTGCTCGTCGGAAAGCACAATTTAATTGTAGTAAGTGTTTTGTTATCGGACTTGACGAAGCAGAAGTTAAGTAAGACGATTAGGACGAGGTCGATGATACCCGTAAAACACTCCAGTGAGTTGATTGTGAATTTGGCTGAGGATCTACTTCATCAGGAATCTTCTAGCTATGCTCTTTCCGAGTTGAAGAAGGACGTGGAGGAAGAGCTCGCCAAGCGCCCCGAGTCAGAGCGTGAAGCTCTACGCGCCGCAACTAAATTTGGAATCTTCGTGGTGCACAACAAGAAGAAACCCAAATTAGCTGAGCTTCCCGAGGGCACTCCGTTCGTCCTTTCTCCGCCTCCCACTGAGAAAATATTTGACAAAACCTAGATACTACACTGGGGAGGAGGTCGATGATTTATGGTGAGTAATACAGGGAGTAGAGTGACGGCGAACTAACTTCTGCGCTCTGTGTAGGCTCGACTATCCATGGGAAGCAACGTAAGTCGAGCGACATCCTGGTCGTTTATACCTTCATCTCATTCTTCGCAGAGACATAGAGGGCCACGACAAATTGGCAGCTCAAGATCGCGCTTCTCTTTCCTGATTTATAACATATGTATACCGAGTAGTGACCTGTTACGTCTTCATGAGTTATCCATGTTGAAGTTGTAATCATCGAGTGACACCCCTTCGGTTGGTGAAAGTCTAACCGGCGATAATCAAGATATAAGGTGCATCCTCTTGGACGCTAGCAAGGCTTTCAAGCATTGAGGATGTACGCTAAGAATGTAGGTAAGGGCAGTGTAGGGAAATTGAAATGCGATGTAGTAATACAAATGTAAAAGTTCACAACAATAGCTAGAGCTGCAACCAGGTTAAGGGAAAGTCCTGGAGCTATCTTATACGTAAACAGGCCCACTCCATTGGGCGCAGAACAACTCAGGAAGCTGACGGTGAAAACAAGAGAAAAGGAAGCCAACTGCAACGGACTACCGCGGTGTCTCGCAAACAGTGCACTTGTCAACAGCAGTCGCAGGATTAGGCAGCATGCATGTACTACACGTCCACCCGCCCCCCACCTTCGGAGCAGCAGGCTTCATCCCGGCCGCAGCCCAGTTAAAACCTTGCGTTGCCGGGGCCGGCGTCGTGCTAGGAGCGGGAACACTTGGCGTGGCAGGTGTCGCCACGGCTTTCTTCCCAAACACAAACTCGAACTTTGGCAGCTTATCCACGGGCACACTCCTCGCGTAGTCCATTGCCGCAACGTCCGTTCCCGCCGACGATCTCCGAGGGACCTTGAACGTAAACGCAGGAAGCGATGCCGTAGGTATAGCAAGCGCAGCGGCTTGGGGATCGTCTGACGGAGGAGCAGCCTTTACTGGAGCAGGCTCGCTGCGAGACGGAAACCCGAGTCCCAGACCAAATGCACTCTTCGTCGGAGACTTCAAAGTTTCTGGCACGGGGGGTGGCACTTGTGCGGGAGACAATTTGGGGGTAGGGGGGACGTCGTTGCCTTTCGAAGCATCGTCCGTGTTGCCATCCGGCTGATAGCTATGTCGCAGCTTCGATGGCTCTCTCGGAATACTCGATGCCTTGGGAACACCGAACAAAGGCATCGCAACCGTTGATTTAGCTACAGGAGGGGCTGTAGTCGTCGGCGTCTCCAATATCGACCCGACTGACGCCGACGATTCATTGGTAGTCATCTCGGTATCGTCGACGGACTCAACTCGTATTGTGGGCGGAGGAGCTGCCAAGGGGGTCGAGCGTGCCCCGAAGAAACTAACAGGTTCGTCTTTGCGACGTTTCGACGATCTATCATCCATACTAACGTCTTCATCACCACTGGTTTCCGATGTATCATTCCTAGCAGCGGGTTTACCGAACGTCGGTCTCGAACGCTTGCTGCCCTAGAAAGTAGGTCTTAGATAATACCTGACGCGAACAACGAGAACTCATACCTTGGGCAACGTGGCCTCAATGATAGCCTGAGGAGAATATTCGGATAGAGGCTTCTCCGTCTTCGCGATTTCTGGTTTATTATCTGTTTGTTCTGCGTCACGTCCTGGAGGCGGCGCAGGCTTTCCCGTGGCTCGTGCCCTCTTTGGTTTAGGCCTCGACGACGGGGTCGGCTTCACAGGACTTGCGGTCTGGTATGGATTGCTGACGTCGGGTCTCTTCGGCGGCGTTACTTCTTTGATAAGCTCTGTCATGAAGTTGGCAGCCATAGTTTGCCGCTGAGGTTGTCCAGATGATGATCCAGCTTGAGGGGGAGAGCCGTCGCCTTGCTGACTCCAAGTCTGTCGCAAAGGAGATGGGATGACAGGAGTGGTTGGCTTTTGTGGGATTCGGAGACGAGACGGCGCCGCGCCGTTGGTCTTGCTTTGAGATTGATTCGAGTTTCCATTAGTAGTGGGGGAGGGACTGAGGGGGCTATTTAGTGATGGGAATGGACATGCTTGAGCAGCGCGGGTAGGCGAAGGAGCGGGAGCACTGGCACGAGGTGGGGGTGAAGGTGTCTTTGCATGGACTGGATGCCCGTTGGACGAGCTGCCACCGCTGGGGGATGCACTTGAGCTTGTAGCATCTTCTCCTAGTCGTCTTCGTTTGGTATCCATTCTTGGAACTGGAGGTTGGTCGGGCGAAGAAGTCGCTAGTTTGAGGCGGTCGGGAGTAGACCGGGAGGGCCCAAAGGCAGGTGAATGATACCGGTTACGTGAGCGTTTAGCGCTGCCAGCTCCTTCCCAGCGATAAACGCCGTTCGGGTTCTTGGTCAGGACTTTACGAGGAGTGGCAGAAGCCACAGAGGGCAAAGATGAACTCTGAGCTAGCGGCGATGCGGATCTCCCTGGTGGAGTGCTGGTAAAGCGGAATGGTTCAGAGCTGTCGGCTGTATTCTGCTTTTGAGTGAAGCTCAAATGAGAGGTTGGGGCTGCCACTTACAAGGTTTGCTGTTCTCAATGAGCGAGACCAGGCCCTCGACTTCAACCTCACTAAGTCGTTTACCTCTGTGCTCCGAAAGGAAGGTAGACACCATATCTAGATTCTTGGCTGGCGAGGGGGAGACGGGGAAAGGAAATGACGCGCTAGCACGCAAGGGGGTCGGGGTGGTGGGTGCAGGATGTGGCGCTGAAAAGCCGTTCTGGAGACTGGAACTTCCACCAATACTAAGGCGCTCCTCCATCTAACCAGTGAATGAGCCTCGTTGAGATTGGTGATAAGCTAGTCACGGACCTGTTTGCCCCGGCTGCTGAGTGTTTGCGGTGCAGCTTCTGAGACCTCGCCGGCAGTGAATGACTCGTCCTCTACGCTTGACGATGAATCAGATTCCGTATCTTCTTGAGTTTGCTTCCCTCTCAGCGGGTTCAAGTAGTTCAGGAATCCAAATAGACTCCATGACTGTTTCTGCGTGAGCTTGAAACGAGTGGCAACTTTAAGAATGCTCACCGATTTCTTGGCTGCTGGTCTGGCATACGGCGAAGAAATCGCGCTGCGGTTGTGGCGTCGTTTGTTCGTCGAACGAACGGCACTCATTCTGGCAGACGCGACGAAGGCTTGAGGATGAAGGTGGAGGTCAAAGTGTAAAGTGGAATAAAGGAAATCTTAGAGGCGTTTGTATTCCGCTTTAGGGCAGGTTCCCAGGATAGACGCCGGCGTGGAATTGCCCGATTCCTACCACAAACCACCACGCTCACCACAACCACTCGTTAAAGAGCGATATCGGGAAACTATGCCACAGAAAGTCGTGAATACCCCATATCCTCCTATAGATGCAGACCCGCACGCCTCAAGGGTTCTGCGGTACATGCGACCCTCAGACTATGCAGTTTGGGCCGCTGCAACCGCCGCTTTTCCTTCAGCATTGTACTTCTGGGGTAGGCTGTCTCACAGCACAAAGTGTTCGTGTCGTGATGAAGAATCTTCTTGTCTCAGATATGGCAGACCCATCACGCGTCAAGATGACATCTGCCTACCGGTTAGGTGGGACCATGGGCTTTATCGGAGGCTTCCTGTTGGCCTACCAGAGATCCAGTTGTAAGTACATTAATTTCCCCGTAGAGTTCCGACTTGCTTAATACGCTATGCTGTAGTGCGCTTCTGGGGCTGGACAGAGAACAAGCGAGAGGAGGATATGGATATTGCAGAACTTAGACAGTTAGCCAAGGAAGGCAAACCACTATATGGCGAATCTCACCAACCTGAGTGGGTACAGGCATCGGCGTACAGAAATTCAGTTTTCTCGCAGCTCAAATTCGGTGAGGGTTCATCTCCATGACTTCGCATTCAATAACCTGACCCCCGCGTTCTATAGCCGCGTTCCCTATGTAGGCTTCACCCCCTCTGTTATTACATTGACTTCTGACCTGACGTTACAGGTTCAATCTGGTTCACCACCCTTTCCACGGCTCCAATCCCGAGAAGTACAAGCAAGAGTCAGAGGAATCCAAAGAGGAATCGTGACGCTGTAGATAGATCATACTACAGCAACGATAAATATCGTTGTATCGGAAGACGCCAGCAGGATGGGCCCTCGCTTTAGTTTATGCCTTCTACTCCTAGGTTTTGTTGAGATTTCATTATACTTTCCCATCGCCGTTGCTTCGAGTACCCAAATGGAGTGCCATCGCTGAGAGGCTTCCAAGAATTCCAACTTCACTTCAATATGGATTATGGGCCTGGTGGTGAAGCCAGTGAAACACCAAGACTAGTGATACAACATTGTGTGCTTATTCGGGCCATCTATGGCATTAGTCTAACACCTTCTCGACGCCCAGGGGGAATTTATACCCTCCTTGCTTCCTAAGCTCGTCAAAGATGCCCATCTCCAGGAGGCTCTTGTCGTGCCCCCAAAGGTCGCTCTCCAGTTTCCCTGCCCAAATGCACCTCGCAACTTCATCTGCTTCAAAATGCCATCCGACACCTACGTACTCAAATACCTTTGTTTCTTCTCGCACGAGTTTGCCGTTCCCCCCGAAATACTGAACGGTGAACTGCTTCGGGCAGTAAATGGGGGGTGCGATCTTGATGGTCCCCTTCTCAAAGCGGATGGTCACGCCTGGGTCGGGGGCGTTGAGGGTGATGCTACAGCTTAGGATTGCCTGGGCGTAGAGAGAGGATGCCCCGTCTGAAGGTGGGGAGAATGTGAGGACGAATGCGGTGCTGGCGTCTACGCCGGTGATTGGAGTCTTGAGCATCGCGCCGGACACAGCGGGCTTAACATGGTTGTTCGCTGAGTGCTCATAGAGAGCAATGATGGCCTGTTAGAGGAGGCCAGAAATCAACCCACGGCGGTAGATATTCGAAGGCACTGTTAACTCACCCAGACCAGAGGATACGGGCCACTAGACATTAGGTGTATCAGCAACCACAGATGAAACATTTTAGAGTTTACCACATACAGATCTAGTAAAGCGCCGCCACCAAGGCTAGGATCCAATATCCTGTGCGTCGTTGGGATATCTGTTCCCATCATAAGTGATTTACGAGATTGGAATAACCGAAAGTGCGTACTATCGATGTCAAAGTTTCCCGATAGATCGGCATGCAGCACGATGGGCTTCCCAAGCGAACCTCCATCTATTACCTTCTTGACTTCCAAAGCCAGTGGATGGAATCTCGTCCATAAAGCCTCCATGAAAAATACGTTGTTCTCCTTAGCTGCAGCTATCAATGAACGTAGCTCCGCAGAGTTGCAGGACACGGGCTTTTCGCAAAGGACGTTCTTCTTCGCTTTGATGGCATCCATGGCATTCTCGTAGTGGTACGTATGTGGTGTACCGATATAGACGGCGTCCACGTCCTGCAAGGCGCGTGAGCGTCGAGGATTAAGAGGAGAATGAAATACAAGTCTTCTGCACCTTATCGGCGTAAACTTCTGCATAAGAGCCGTATGCTTTGATAGTTTCATCACCACCGGCGACCGTAGCAATGAATTCTTTCGCTTTGGCGACAGTTCGTGAGCCCACCGCGGCAACTTTGTGTACGACATCCTCTGCGCCTCGCCTGAGCTCACTTAGATAAGTTTCCTGTACTTTATCATAAGCGGACATACGTCTTGGGATCTACCAGAAGATCCTTGAGTCGATGAGATCATGGTAAGCCTGGTGCCGAAAGTATGTAAAGCGGAGGCTTACCTTGACGAAACACTCTGCGATTTTGCCGGTGGATATGATACCCCATCGAAATTGTGCGGGTTGGATAGTCGCCATAGCTGAACGTCTGGATACGTGTGGGAGGCATTCGTCAGACCTCAATGAGAAGGAAAGTTATCGGGGAAACCTTTCAAGGGCCGCGGCGGTCCGTACCCACGATCAGAGTTACAGCCACCCATTCATCTTCCCATCTTCCAGATAATAATAGTCGCAGAATGACCGCCTTGCCGCCCTTGTCCACGATCAATGAAGCTGGATCTTCTAGTTCTCCCATCACTACCACTCTCTCGCTTCTCCTCGAACCATCATCTGTCCTGCTTCACCGCGTCGTACCAGAAGTACACAAGCTGTTGCCTAATAGGGCGCCGTTTGCCTCGTATGCGGATCTGATAGATGTGACCTTCCAAGTGATTCCTACACTGGATGTGAAGGAGAAGGCAGAATTCATCGCGGGTCATCCTCGCATCGGGGAGACCAAGAATCTCTCCAATCTCAGCGCCAAGGAGCAAGGGGCAACGCAGACGACCAACTCGACTCCTCCAGAAGTCCTGGCTCGTCTGGGCCACCTTAACGCCTGCTACGAGAAGAAGTACCCGGGCCTGCGGTACATCACATTTGTGAATGGGCGCTCCCGTGCTGCGATTGTGGAGGAAATGGAGGACAAGTTGGGGTTCGAACATAGTTTATCGCCGACCGATCCCCCCGTGGAGAGCCTCGACCCCGTAGATGTCGAGGGCGAAGATTGGATGGCTGAACTCGAGAGAGCGATAGTTGACGTTGGGAAGATAGCGAAGAGTAGATTGGCGGGGTTGGGGGTCGAGTGAAGCATACGTTTAATATTCAAGGT
Organism: Pleurotus sapidus; assembly: GCA_026743855.1. NCBI lineage: Eukaryota > Fungi > Basidiomycota > Agaricomycetes > Agaricales > Pleurotaceae > Pleurotus > Pleurotus sapidus. The sequence goes on from JANBWZ010000020.1 coordinate 593,457, forward strand.
CGTCTACGAAGGTGCAAGGATTGATAACTGTTTAGACAATAAGCTGGGCAGGTTACACTATGGTACAACAGTCCGACACAGCAGAAAGCGAAATTTAACAACGAACAGAGGATACCATCATCCCGTGGCAGAATATCTTGGCATAAACCGTGTCCTTTCAGCTTGCCGCTAGATGAGTCTCAGTTGAAGTTCTGGAGATCATGCTAATAAGGGATCGCACCTGTCTAATCTCCTTTTCCCTTAGCACCCATTCAGGATTCCGTGCCCTCAAGTCCTCGTAGAATTTCCGAACCAAAGGATTGTCTATTTGGGGTTCTACAGGCGCCGTTGGAGGACTGGTTGGCAAAGGCCGACTATGCAGATCGTGCATTCGTTCCTCATGTTCGCGGGCCACCTTCTTGGCCCATTCTTCCCTGTCGCGCTTTAAATTTGTTTGTCGTTGGGAGGGTTTGTCCCATTCCCCCTTGGCCGAGGATGGTGCTGACTGAGATCTTGGGTACGCAGGTTTGGGAGACGGATTCAGATAGTTATCGTAGCGCTTGACGAGGCCTTATCAGCACTTCAAACGAGGAAAGTGTATTAATTCCTCCACCGCACCTTCCTACGCTGTGCATCGGACAGCACTTGAAATGCCTGTGTCACAAGGCGAAATTCTGACTCTGCCACCTCCTTCTCCCGAACTGATGCAGTAGGTCCAAGTTTATCAGGATGAGTTTGTAGCGCGCGACGCTTATAAGCTCTACGAACTACACGTTGCTATATTAGCGAGTACTCCACGACTAATAAATGAGTAACTCACTATCTTCGGTAGTTGCTGTTTGCTGAATTCTCAATATGTCGTACAATGTTGAAAGTGGGCGGGGTCTGTCCCCCATCTCGAATCGGAAGGATTGGGACCGGGCACGAAAAAGAACTAGGGAAATGAGATCTCAAAATGCCAGCGCCGGCGCAAGAGCAGAAGTCGAACACGGAACAGGAGCTCGGAGTTTGGCCCAATGTGATCGTGTCTGTCACGTGATTAATTGGAGTCACCACTTCTCAGGGTCATCCAGACTGTAGTCTCCCGGAATCCAGCCAGCACTTCTGCAACACTACATGCGGCAAACGCTTTGCGTCAATTGTAGCTCATAGCATGGACGTGGTAGAAAAGGCCAATGCGCAGAGGCAAAAGAAATGGTACGTCTCCATGGGGGCTTTCTGTGATCTCGTCGCTGAGGTCGTCTTCAAGGGCGAAGGTAGGGAAGGTCGGCGAGGGGATGTACGCAGTGGTGTACCGAGGTCTGTTAGCCTTTGTGCAGGAGATAAAGGGCCCAGTTCTGACTTGCTTCCAGGTCGCGAGGTCGAAACAGGACGCCAGGTTGCGGTCAAGAAGATCAAGGTCGGCCAGCTTAAAGACGGTCTCGATATGTCCGCCATTCGTGAAGTGAAATTCCTGCGGGAGTTGAAGCACCAGAATATCATAGAGGTACGACAAATATGCTTGCACTTGGTCCTTGACCTGAAACAGAACGTAGCTTCTGGATGTCTACTCTTCCAAAACGAATCTCAATCTCGTCCTCGAGTTTCTTGACTCAGATCTGGAAATGGTGATCAAGGACCGTACGCTTGTGTTTCTACCCGCCGATATCAAGAGTTGGATGGCCATGACATTTCGGGGTCTCGAATTTTGCCATAGGAATTGGATCCTTCACCGAGTGCGTGTCAAGTATCACGCCCGTGGATTTGCCTAATCATTCATTATACAGGATTTGAAACCGAATAACTTGTTGATCTCGTCTACTGGTCTGCTTAAGATAGCAGATTTCGGTCTCGCGCGCGACTTCGCTGACCCGGGTTATAAAATGACATGCCAGGTCATTACACGGTCAGTTTCATTGTCCTTCGTACCCATGGACGCGCTCACACTCCTGATAGTTGGTACCGACCGCCAGAACTTCTCTTCGGGTGCAGATACTACAGCTCCGCTGTGGATATCTGGTCAGTTGGATGTATCTTTGCCGAGCTAATGTTACGGACGCCCTACCTCCCTGGCGAAAGCGATATGGACCAGCTCAAGACCATCTTCCGTGCTCTTGGTACACCGACCGAAGAGGACTGGGTCGGCCACACAAAACTCCCTGACTACGTCCCTGTCGGTCAATTCCCCAAGACACCTCTGCGCGACCTCTTCACCGCTGCCTCGGCCGACGCGCTGAACCTCCTTTCCAAATGCCTGACATACGAGCCGCGAAAGCGGATATCCGCACGCGATGCATTGCATCACGCCTATTTCTTCGCGCTACCGAATCCGTCACACCCGTCCAAGCTACCTAAATGCACAACTTCAGCTCAGCTAGCATCGAAGCCGCTGGACGATGTTGACGGCAACTCTGAGGCCAAGGCCGCGCCGTCGAACCGATTAAAGCGCAAGCTGACCGGTCCCGACCAAGGAGGTCGCTCCATTGCACGAAAATTAGATTTCACAAAACAATCTGTGGGGTCACCAGGATCTGTATTTTAGCCATGTCTGTCATCAGTGCCCGTTCTAGTTTTGTAGATGTGTCTTTTACCGTAATTTTACTAGTAGAAACAATGTGTCTATCCGAAGTGCGAGTATTTGAATCACAATAAAATATTCGTTAGTACATCCAAGCGAAGATATTCCACCGTGAAATGACGCTGCACGCATGCTGTAAGACACGGAAAGAGGTTGGGGTGATTGAAAATGCCTAAATACAACATTGGATATTTGCAACTAACTATTAAGTATACACTCTATGGGTACATGTACGGGAGGATCGTGCGGTGTATTATCTGAATCTGACGCAAGCTAGCTTGGTTTAACTTGATCAGAGTGTATGGCTGAAGAAGCGCTTTCCGCTGAGGGTGAGCTCGCAGCGATTACTCGTCCTCGGCCATCCGTAGTGAACTCTGGCGATGTTGTCGACTTGTCGTCAGAGGTAGGTTCAGGGGTAGTTGATGAGGACGAAGGGGAGTCTGCAGCGGACTCAAGTGGGTGATTCTCAAGTTCTGACGGCGGAAGGGGTGGACGACAAGGCGCCCTAGTTTCGTCGTCGCTCGAGTCCGTGCCGTCCTCACTATCTGATAGCTCGAGCAAGTCGGGCATGGAATCATCGCTCATGTTGTCGTGTCCACCTGACCGTTCTCGGTTTGCCCCAAAGGCATGACCTGGGATCCACCTGGGCCTGCTCCCATCGTGGTGGTCGAGAACCAGGCGAGTCCAAGCAGAGCCATTCGATTCAAAAGGAGGTGTTGTGGAGACGCCGCTACCCGTTACATCGATGCGCTCACGAACACTCGCATCCCCTGCAACGGGGATCGAAGCAACATCTGGCGCGCGAAATGGCGTTGACCCCACGTGAGGTTGATGCCACTCCGCAAAAATAGCTCGGGTAGCTTCAGAATCTTCTTCAGACTGCTCATAAGGGAGGAGCGCCGGAATGTCGGTGGGCCACATGGATATTGGGTCGTTGTCCTGATCATCGTCGTCATCATCGGACTCTGGATGAACCTCTCGGACAGCACGCATTCTAATAGAGTTGATGGTGTCGAGTAGTCGGCCAGTCTTCGCAAAATTTAATCAATTGCACAAGAAGGACGAAGCAAGGCTGACCATTCTTTCCAGATCATCCCTGTCAGATTCGGGGGCGCCTTCCCTACCATCGTTACCATCGTCCGCTGTGCTCCCCTGACTCCGGTGACTGGGTTCAAGTGGAGGGGCTCCTGGGGTGGGAGCCATTCTATCCAGCGCAGCCCCCACTTGCCCCAGACCTGTTCGAATTACTTCAAGGCTAAGGCCCAGATTTCCCATGGGGTGATCGAAGATGTGCTGGATGAGGCCCAAAGATTGTGCAATATATTCCACCTGCGATGCTAGAGGAGTTGGTCTCTGAGAACGAAACCTCTGTTGGAAGTTACGTCAAGATAGGCATCGGGAGTGAGTCGGAAGGACTGACTCTGAACGAAGTTGGTATTCCTTCCGTGAAGACGTAGGGGGTGCCATCAGCGTTCTGGTGGAGGTAGAAGCAGTCTTTCCCGAAAGGACAGCCTGGCCGGCCGCGAGAGTTGCTAATACTTGCTTCAAAGTAACGGCATTTGACCTTCTTCATGCTATCCTTGTAGGCTGCAATAACGCGGTCTTTCTCCGGTGTGCCATGTAGAACGAATTCGGATGTTGGTGTGATGAATTGAGAAGGTGCTCGGCACATGGGACACTTCTTTCTAACGTCGGAACCAATATTGTCAGGGGCGTTATCAGAGGTGTCGCGCCACTGGCGAATGCACTACATAGAGAAGTGAGGAAATTAGGCTAAGACTTATAGAAAGCAGACGTACTTTGATGCAGAAGATGTGACTACAACCACCTGTGCGAATGTCAATGTGTGAGTACGGCATATTGAATTCCGATCATGTTGATAACTTACCAAGTAAGCCATACGTTGTGGGTGTGTCAAAGCAGATGCTACAAAGGTCCTCAAAGGCATCATCGGCTTCGGGCGAGCTTGGTCCAGCGATGGAGGAGCTCTCTCCGGCATTCCGACCGGCCTTTACGTGGCGAAACCAGCATTCGTCCCCTCTCTTGCAGTAACCTGGATGAATGGGATATCAGAGTGGACACAATTGAAGAGACATTATATCGCGCACCTTGTTGGTAGAATTTGCAGACCTTTGCCTTGTCATATGGCGTTAATTGCTCTGTCCCTGGATCGCCATGGAGGAACTTGCAGCTCTTTCCAGCGAAACAGCCACGGGGTTGGGAGTAATATTTGCAGATGCCGCGAGGCTTTGAGGTTCGTGGTCGTTCCATCCGTATATTTGTTGGGCGTCGATGCTGCTGGGCCAATATAACCGAGCTAGCTGCCAGTACAATTGTAGAAAGGGAGCACAATCATTATAATTGTGACAGTCGCTACTAACATCAGTATATCACATGATTTATTTCTCACGGTCAATAAAGTCTCTAATGATGAAATTGATTGTCTGCGACTCTCATAATGTCTTTGTCCTCAACATCCACTATCAAAGGCCAGCTCGTCACCAGTCTTGGGTCAAAGTCCAATGAATATTTTGAAACTCTTCAACAGTTTGTAGCCGGAAAGATTTCCCGAACCGAGTTTGAGGATGGCGTTCACCACATTCTCAACGCACCAAACCTCAGTACGTCTAGATCATCTAATCCTCTTCCTTAAGCCGACAGATGTAGTTCAACTCCACAATGCCATGATAATATCGCTGTTCGACGCCACAACGTACTATAAACGACCCCCTTCCCCGCCTCCCGATATCCCCAAGCCGCCACCTCGTAAACGGCAGCGAGTTCTGCCTTATCAAGGCCCCGACGACGAGGACGACGGTTCCCTTCGGTCATCTAGGCTAAAGAAGTGGACGATATCCGTCGGGAAACGGGAAAGAGATAGGTTGAAGAACCTATCAGCTCTCCCCCCTCCAGTGGATCCCCCTCGTCCACGCGCGGAAACCGATGAAATCGCGCGGGAACGAGGTGTTACCCTCCTGTCGGAACGTGGAGGTGGGATGCCCATTCTGATGCATGACACTTCTAACATCGTTGGGTAGATCCCCCAGGAAGTCGCTTGCCGTTACACCTACTTTCCATCACAAGGGCGCCTACCCTGCAACACATAACAGACAAGGTCAATCTCGTTTGCGCACAAAACAACCTTGGACAGCCATCGCGCCTAGTCGCATCGCTCGTGAACATTGCGTACGAGACACACATCAAGAAGCTGATCTCGCACGCGCTGACGCTTTCCTCGACGTCGAGTTCTATATCATCCATCCAGCCGTCAGCTCATCGTAATCGGTCACATACACTGACGCTGTCTGACTTCGAGACGCTGTTCACGATCTCGCCGTCGATTCTTCCGAACGACTCTGCCGCTGCTTCCCGACTTGCGCTTGATGACGGGTCTGGGTATGTGGACGACGACGAGCCAGCGGTCCTCAAGGATAGGGAGGTAAGGGATCAACGGTGGCAGATGTTTGCACTGCTTGGCGAACGCAGCACGGTCAAAGAAGCACTACGAAACATGAAGCACGTGTAACAATTGTCTTGATAACAAAGGGAATACATATTATCTATGACCAGGGCAAGTCTAAGACTACAGGACCACTTTTGTGTTCACTAGGTCCAAATTGTTAGGAAAGGTCTTATCTCAAATAGTCTGCACTCTCACCTCAGGGCATGACGTAGCCGACAACGCCCTCCTTGTGATAGCCCAAAGCCTGAGCGGAGCCGACCTCAGGAGCATTGGTCGTGTAGAAGTGATCCACAACGCCCCTGTTGTACAACCTGTACAGGGGGATACTGCCGCAGACTTGGTATTGGAAGACATGACCGGCAACACTCTCGTTGGTGTACTTCCACTGGTAGACGTAGTCATCACGCTCCTGTGGGTTGGTGGTATAGAAGTGATCCTTCCAATACGCGCTGTAGAGGCGGAACAAGGGAATTGTCTGCCTGGTTTTGCCCGTATAGATGCGGCCAGCATTGCCCTCACGACCGTAGCCGTGGGTAGTGGCGGCGGTGTTCATCTCGTTGACGTCGGTGGTATAGAAGTGGTCGGTGTTCGCGACGTGATAGGAGCGGAGGAACTCGACAGGTTGAGCCTTGGGGCATCGCACCGGGTTGGAGTCCAACTGAGCAGCTGCAGCCTGCACAGCTTGAATGGCGGGCGGCTTATCGGTCTGGAAGGTGATGAGTGTTAGCGGTGCATTTCTACGTGCTAGCAAACAATAATCCTGACCTTTTCAGCGTCGGCTGCGGGGAGAGCAGCGGCTTGAACGGCCATGATGGCTGCAGCGAGGATAGCGAAGGAGAACTTCATATTGGTTGTAGGTTATTTCTGCGACGGAGTCGAAAGCTGTTGCCTGTCAGTTGCTGGTGCTCGCATCATCCTTTTATCCTCATTTCATCCTGGGTGGTTCAGGTAGTATGGCTAGCGGTGAGAAGTCAGCATTGCGCTGAGGCCACTTCGACCATGCGCATGCCTGGCGAATACCGAGGTAACACCAGCTCAACTAGACAGTGAGCATGAGGGCACTCTGGTACAGTTCTATCAGAACACGATCGGTGGGGTCTTGTCTGCACTTTGGGGTGGTAAAATCAAGTCCACAGGCGTGACCGCGTAGACGAATGTGTCTAGAGTAAGTGCCGTATCACTTTGATTTCCCATCCACATCATTGCATCACTAAGTCCGCTATCTACCCGATTCATGCAGGATTGGCGTCTGCAAACCAGACGAATAAGAGTGAACGTAGCTCTGGGTTGGTATGGACCGGCGAAAGGTGTCACACTAAGCGCAGACCTTCATTCAATGCAACTCATGCTTCTTACGGCTTGGTACACAAAGGTTATCGCAACGCACGGTGCATTAATCACGAGATAGGCGTCAAAAGTGGTGCTCGCGACTCCCTCGGCCAGTGATGAGTACCACAAAGGTCGATTCAAGTCCCCACACCTAATAGAACATTCCTCTAGTATCTAAATCTGCAGTGCGCGTGGATCCACCCTGGTCAGACTCATTTCGTGTGCACTGTGCTCACAATGATGTATCAATAAGCCCCAGTTCTGACGAGAAACTCCAAACCTCAGTATATTTTAGGCGCTCCGAAGCTTTCCAGTATCTTACATAAATCCATATCTCTGGTGGTCCCGTCTCCTTGATCTCTCCGTCCGTCTACTACTATCAGTCTACCACCGCTTGTTGATCTTGCAACTGATGTTTGATCGTTGCGTGTATCTATTGATCTTGTTTCAGAGCCTGGTCATGCTGAAATGGCATGGTTATGCACTGGTCCGTGCGCCTGTCACTTGCACTCCGAGTTTCATCAAAACTCAACAAACGTTTCGCCTCGCGTAGGCGCGAAATGACTGGAAAAGGAAAGTCGATTGCCTGATATAGGGCGTTGATTAGCCATGACGCGTATATGTTGTCATGTGACCTGACGACATGTTCATATTCCACGGGCATATAAAGAGGGCTCGACCGTTTCAACGACGCGTCCCCCACTTTCCTTCCCCCCACTATCACCATGCCCAAACTTCGCAGAGGAAAATCCAAGCCCACCGTCACGATCCCGCTGTCCAAGACTGGTAGCGCCAAAGGCACTCGCTCGACCTCTTCGTCGGGATCGCCGACATCTTCCACGGCGACAAGCCCAATCACGCCAAAGACGCCCGCTGATGAGGGCTTAGAGTTCTTCCAGTCGGAGGTCAGCCAGGGCGAGCCGCCGATCCGCGTTTACGAGCTTCGTCTTGATGTAGATGGCGGTCCTCACAAAGATAGATCGGTGCATTCTTTAAGGTTCTGTTTACACGTGCATCACTGAGCTGGTCTTAGTACATTCGTTTGCCGCCAGCATACACGCCATACATCCTTCGAGTATCTATTGATGCCGGCACTCCCGCTTCTAAAAACGGCGTTTTCAAAACGAATTTCCCATTAAATGGCGGTAAATTCAGCAGGGATAGGTTCGCTGAGAAGAAGTGAGACCCACGAATCCATACATCCCGCATATATGCCCTAATTTTGGCTGCCTTCTCCAGATTACCCACAAACTTCTCCAAACCTGTGCAAATAGACCTCCCAATATCGCAAGCTGGCGCTTTCGTGTTCTGGGTAGAGTACGACGGCGAGAAACAGGGTGAGCGGGTAACAGGGAGGAGGGGATACTTCAATATCGACCCGATCCTCAGGATAAAGAAACGTAGCCCAATTCTGTCTGACGATCTCAAACCTCTCCCTCCCTCTTCCGGAGCGATCCTTCAAAGCGATTCTGCGAACTTGCCGCTGGATGGCTTGGCTATTCTCACTGTCGTATCCAAATGGATGGGTCCCATCTCCGACTGGAATAAACACTTCGCTGAAGCAAAAGATCGGGGTTACACCATGCTCCACTACACCCCCTTGCAAGAAAGAGGCCATAGCGACAGCCCTTATTCGATTCGTAACCAAACCAAATATGACCCATCTATGTTCGGCGGCAAGGTGAACGAAGATGGCGGTAAAGGCATCGTAGAGCAGGCCTTAAAAACCGCCAGAGATGAATATGGGCTCCTCAGTCTCACGGACGTCGTCCTCAATCATACCGCGGATGATAGTCCCTGGCTCCCAGAACATCCGGAAGCTGGTGCGTGCACTTTACTCTGTTACATGTCTGCCTAACGCGTTACATCAAGGCTTTAGCCCGTACAATTCCCCTCACTTGGAGCCCGCCCTTGAATTGGATACTGCCATCATTGAATTCTCTGCGTCGTTGGCGGCGAAGGGGCTTCCAACGTCCATAAGCTCTCAACAAGATGTCGATATATTGGCCAACGCATTCGCAGATGAAATAAAACCACTAAATTTGTGGCAATACTACGTTCTAGATGTCTCAGCGGCAAGAGCGTCCATCAAAGCCGCCCTTGAATCGGGTGACATCGTTGCGTGGGATGGATCGAATGTGGCTGGGAAGAACGTCGTCGACCTGGCGAAAGTACTGCGGGATGCAAGCAAGATTGACGGACTTGGCTTATTTTCGGGCCGATTCAAGGTCAGCGTCCCAGGGCCTGTCGCTGCTGGTTTCGTGCAAGCTGCATTTGTGGACGTTACGGACGTTGAGGCGTTGGCTGAGGCATGGGTGAGGGTAATTGATGTCTTAAATGTGCCCCTGTATGAGGAATGGGAAGGCGACACCAAAGCCGCACTTGAAGGGATCAAGAATAGGCTCAAGTATACGCGACTAGACGAACATGGCCCCAAGCTCGGTGCTATCTCTCGAGAGTCAGTCTGTGCCTATCCGTCCATTGATATATAATGACTAATCGTTCTGTGTAGTTCACCACTTGTTGAAAGTTATTTCACGCGGTTGTCACCTCAATCGGATGCGGACCCCTTGAAATACTCTCTCGCGAACAACGGGTGGATTTGGAACGCAGATCCCCTTCAAAATTTCGCGCTCTTGCCATCCAAGGCATATCTAAGGCGAGAAGTTATCGTCTGGGGTGACTGTGTCAAGCTCCGTTACGGTGACGGCCCCTCGTCAAACCCGTGGCTTTGGGAGTACATGTCTGGCTATGTCACGTCCTTGGCTTCGACCTTCAACGGCTTTCGCATCGATAACTGCCATTCCACACCTCTGGAAGTCGGGGTTTACATGCTTGACGCCGCGCGAGTGGTGAACCCAGACTTATATGTCTGTGCAGAGCTCTTCACGGGCAGCGAAGAAATGGACCTGTTGTTCGTCAAGAGTCTAGGTATCAATAGCTTGATTCGGGAGAGTGGAAACGGCTGGGACCCTAAAGAGCTGTCGAGACTGTTATACAGACACGGCGTCGGCAAACCCATCGGTACGTCTGACTCTTGAATCACGTAGCACTATCTATCTAACTGTGATACCAGGGTCTATGGATGGTGCCTGCATGACGAGTGCAGAAGAACTACCACCGCCTACTGGGAAAGGCCCCGTTCGTCAATGCACCGTGACGCCTCTCAACGGATCCATGCCGCACGCATTACTCTATGATCTAACTCACGACAATGAATCTCCATTAGATAAGCGTTCGGCAGAAGATGCCCTCTCTACTGGCGCTCTTGTTACCTTTTCTTACAGCGCGATAGGTTCCGTCAAAGGCTTTGACGACCTTTATCCTAAACTTCTGAACCTCGTGGGCGAAAAGAGGCTCTACGAAGTGCCAGGGGTAGGGGATGGAAGCGGGATAAGCAAGATCAAGAGGACCCTGAACGAACTACATCTGGAGATGGTTTTGGATGGTTTCGAAGAGGGCCATGTACATCAAGAAAACGACGTATGTCATTCTCGTTATGTTTCATGCTTGTTTTGATTTATTTTGCGTAGTACATTGTGCTGCACCGCGTCCAGCCATCCACGCAAAAGGGCTATCTCTTGGTAGCACATACTGCGTTTTCTAAGGGTTCGAAGGATCGAGGATATTGTTGGTGTTGATTTTCTCCCGCGCTTGGTCCTGATTAACGTGAAATCCTAGTAACACCCGTACGCTTGCGACGCACGAGAGCCAAATTCATCTTGGGCTCTACGCTCGAGGTGTCCTCTTACGAAGTGCCGAAGGACGCTAGGACATTGCACGGTCTCCCAGCTTCGCTTACAGAAATTGCTACGGTAGTCGTTCCTCAACACACCGACGCGGAGGGACCGTACTCCGAAATCGCAGTTCCCGAGTATTTCCCTCCAGGAAGCATCATGCTTTTTGAAACTCAGTTAGAGGAATATGACGCATCTCTTGAGGCTTTCTGTGCATCCGATGCTCCGAAGGCATTCAGTTCGTTGGATTTGGTCGACTTGAACGTCGTCCTGCATCGTGCGGATGGGGAAGAGAGAGATGCGACGCAGGGGGAATTTGGAACGTACGACGTTCCCGGGTTAGGTAAACTAGTCTACTGTGGGTTGCAAGGGTGGATGCATCCCCTGCGCCATATCATGCAGTACAACGACCTAGGGCACCCACTTTGCGGGCATTTGAGGGACGGTCCGTGGGCGTTGGATTACATAGTGGACAGGTTGCTCAGGTATGTTTTTATCCCTACTCCGCCGACCTTCCTTGACGCCAGCTATCTTAGGCAACGAGACGATTTGCCTAACCTCAAGCAGCCAGCAGAGTGGTTGAAAGAGCGCTTTGACCGTATCAAATCAAGCGTTCCGAACTTCATGAGGCCGAAGTACTTTGCTCTCGTGGTATCCACGGCCTACAAAGCTGCACGCCGAGCTGTCATCGAGCAATCGTCCGAGTTCGTTCTCACAGGACACGATTTCACCCACAATCTCGCTCTGTGCTCTGTCCAGATGCATGGCTTAGTGAAGTCTGCATCCCTTGATCCCTCCAAACCTACGCCATCCTTAGCGGCGGGTTTACCCCACTTCGCAGCTGGCTGGGCTAGATGTTGGGGCAGAGATGTGTTCATCTCATTGCGGGGTTTGTTCTTAACGACAGGCAACTTCGAGGGCGCGAAGCGGCATATTTTGGCCTTCGCATCTACATTAAAGCATGGCTTGATACCTAATCTTCTGGATTCCGTACGGAACCCTCGGTAAGCTATCACCCTGGAAATTGTATCTCATCGAAATTGACTATGGTTACTCGAAGATATAATTCTAGGGACTCGCCTTGGTGGATGGTGCAGAATATCCAAGACTATGCGACAATGGCGCCGGACGGGTTGTCGATTTTGGCTCAACAAGTGAAGCGTCGTTTCCCGAAGGATGATACCTGGGTCGCTTGGGACGATCAACGCGCATACGCTTATTCTAGTTCCATCGCCGAAATTGTCCAGGAAATTCTGCAGAGGCACGCAGAGGGGATCAGTTTCAGGGAATACAACGCCGGTCCGAATCTCGACATGCAGATGAAAGGAGAAGGATTCGATATCGACATCCGAGTAGATTGGGAGACTGGGCTTATCTTTGGTGGAAACGCTCACAATTGTGGGACGTGGATGGATAAGATGGGTGAATCAGAGCGGGCAGGGACGAAGGGTGTGCCTGGTACCCCCAGAGACGGTGCTCCGGTCGAAATTACTGGACTACTGAAAAGCACGCTGAGATGGTTGGCCGAGCTTTCCGCTGAAGGGAAATTCCCGTTCAAAGGGGTGAACGCGACCAGTAAGTGCTGCCCCCGCCCTCGTAACTGCGACTGAGATATCTGTAGTCAACGGAGAGGAGCAGCTCGTCACCTATCAAAAATGGGGCGATCTGATTCAGCATTCCTTCGAGAAATGTTACTACGTCCCAGAAGACCCCAAGGACGACACCAATTATAACATCAACACTCACCTCGTCAATCGACGGGGTATCTACAAAGACGTCTACGGTTCGGGAGTTGGGCGTGAATGGTCTGATTACCAGCTTCGTTGCAATTTCCCTATCGCAATGACGGTGGCCCCTGAGCTATTCCACGACAAACATGCACTGGGTTCTCTGCTGATCGCGGACAAGGTTCTCCGAGGCCCCTTAGGAATGAAGACACTGGATCCGGCGGACATGCAGTACCGACCTGTTTATGACAACTCAAATGACTCCACTGATCCATCCATCGCGAAAGGACTGAACTACCACAACGTGAGTGCTACGGCGTCTGGTTATTCAACATATCAATTATTAACTTGTGGATAGGGACCTGAGTGGGGTTGGCCCCTAGGTTATTTCTTGCAAGCCTACTTGCACTTCGATACTCGAGTAGGATCTGGTGCCTCCGTGAGTCCACTCCTGCATTTCCTACCGCTTTTTTGACGGTTCGTAGGACCCACAGACGACTCTTCACCATCTGCACCGTATTCTTCTGCAACCTAGAAACCACGTTCAAAACGATCCATGGGCTGGGCTTCCCGAGTTGACTAACGCCAACGGTGAATATTGTTCTGATTCCTGCAATACCCAGGCATGGAGTTCTAGCACCATATTGGACTTCCTGGAGGTAGTGAACAAGAAATACTCGAATGTTGGGTGATGTTGATACCTTGGCCTGAAAGCTCCGCGATACCTCTTTCTCTCATGTAATTCACGTCCGTCGTTGTAACACTTATTGTAGAGCAATAGAATCCTGAAAGGTTGTGAATATTATGTATGGTGCGGGACACCTAAACACCGCCACTTTGGGACAAAGGAAATTGAAGGTCAGTTTGACCCCCGATTTACTGATCCTTTAGCTAAACGACAGCTTTCGATAAGTTCTTTACTTTGTCTAAAGCGATTGTCAAGTACTTCAAAAATGAGTGAGTTATTTCCCAGGGCTCCAGTTGATTTTGCGCCATCACGTGCACTAGATATATATAGTAATCTGGGTAACCAAATATGGTAATTAATGATAATTGTGACATGAAGATAAGATAAGGAATCTCGCTCTTGGTAAATAGATTTCACCTATTTTTATTGAGTCTAATCTTTGTTCTTTGCCCTTCGTGCAAGCCATTACCCCTATGTCACCCTGTCCCCCCTATTGGCTGCCGTTCACCCATCGATTTTGCGCTTGTCCCGAAGTGGCGGTATTTAGGTGTCCCGCACCATACACATCTGGGAGAATTATACCGAGCCAATTATTATCGGCATGATATAAATGTAAATTATAATAGGCTAAAGCTTCCGCTCAGAGCGAACCCGGGCGGCCCTAGTGCCTGGCGGTGGTTCATAAGGTCGCAGCTTTGCAGCTCGATCAAGCTCCTGTTTAACTTGCCATGCCCTTGTAAACGGGGAAGGGATAGTGTTGTCGATGCTGGAATCCGATAGCGCTGCAGCCCGCTTCGGAGTTTTGGGATCAACGACTGGCTGCGTCCTCGCGGAACGCAAACGAGCTCGAATACCCGGACTAGGTACGACATCCTCATCGGAATCATCAGAGGGCAGCCCGGGAGAGTTCCTTGTCGAAGGCCCGGGACCATCCCGCATCTCAGGGAGGATCTTGGTGTCAGGTATAGGAGACATCCCAAGCGACGAGGTCGCACTGATAGCGGGGGAAACAGGCATAGCTGATGCCTGGATCGTGTCTCTGGTTTGAGCATCGTCCGAGTCAAGGTCTGAGGCTGATTGGCTTTGCTCAGGGGAGTTATGGTCGTTCGGGCCAAACGACGAATGGCGGGAAGGGGTGGACAATGAACGAGAGATCTTATGAATAGCATTAATTTGTCTATCGTCTGTATCCAACGATTGATCGTCGTCGGAGCCTTCACTTGAGGATTCCCGCTGCGACGCAGAGGATACGTGTTCAGGTTCGGTGACATTAGACCTCGTGCTTGAGTTGGCCGTGTCTGCTAACAGCAAATCTTCAATGTCTTGCTCTTCCTCTTGCGTTTCAACGGTTGGGTATTGAGACTCGTCCAACATATCGTATCCGGTTTGGTCAAATAGGTCACTCGTAGAGCTCTTATCCGAATCCTCGATTTCTGGTTCTTCATCTTGCGTCTCGGAAACAGGAGTTGGAGATTTGTGAGACATATCATAGCCAGCTTGGTCGAATAGATCATCCGCAGATCCGACATCTGAATCTGTAATATCTTGCCCGTCGGATTGTATCTCGACAGCGGGAGCTTTGGATTCTTGAGACATGTCATATCCAGTCTGGTCGAATAGATCGTCCGTAGACCCGCTGTCAGAATGATTGGGCTCTTCTGAAGGTGGTGGTGGTGGTGGTGGTCTTTCCTTGGGTGGACTCGGAGTTGCGTTCGGCGTCGCTGCCTCAGCTTCACGGTCGGGGGGAATTGGATCGCCAAACAGATCACTATTGTCTTCGTCTGCTGAGTCTGAGTCGAAGTGGATCATACGTTCCTTTCCCTTTCGCGACGGTTGGGGACGTGGAGACGACCCTACGAGGGTTTGTTGAGACGTCCGTGGCAGCCTTAGACTGGTTGTGGTCTGGGAGCTTCTAGGTGGAGACGACCTTTCTTCAGGATCAAGGGTTTCAACTGGAGGGAAGCTATGGTCCACCAGCGTGCGCTGCGTGTTCGAAGGCCCAGGTTCGGGATGGAAATCGTTCAAGGCGTCGTAGAAAAAGTACCTAAAACGACGATGTTTGAGTCAATTGTCTATCATAAATATCATCTGAGCGTACTCAATGTCTGTGCCAGCCTGCGCATCTAAGTTGATAGCATCCTGGTCCGCACGAACTTCGCCGTCACCGTCTTCCTGGAGTCTAGCTCGTTTCAATGGGGACTCGTCGCCCCCAGTATGACGACGGGCGCGTTTGCCGAGAGTGGCGGGTTCTAGTTGTGATATCTCCTCCGATTCGCTGTCGCGAGGCCGTCGAGCGCGTTTTCCAAGGTTGCCATTGGTTTTCTGAGTGTTTACTGGGCTTGGACGAAACGCCGGGTTCAGGGGAGTTTGGCGGTTGCTTGGGGGATCTGCTTCCTCATCCGTACGCTCTTCCTCTTCCTCGCGTAGATGTATGGCAGGACTTTCGGCGCGCGCAACTTCATCGTCATCACTGCGCACGGTGAGACGATGGCGGGGGAAACCGCGGCTGTAGGGTCGGCGGTTCAATGTGCGGTCTTGTGGGTGGAGTGCTTCTGGATTAGCTGGTCGCACCCTGACAATTTCAGCGATCTTGCCGTCAAACCATTCCCGTTTATTTTTGTAGCGTGTGCGCCAGCTCTCCCAAGGATGTTTTCTTGCCCATGGGATATCAGGGTTACTCTGTTGGGGATGAGGAAGGAGATCGACGCGTTGTGAATGGACATGACTCACGTATAGTGTCTTGTATATACTATTGCCAGTTCGTCCCCCCGACGCAGGATTAGGCGCAACCTCGGCGAGGTATCCTGCGAGATGTACGTCGTCCTGGTGCGTATATTCCACGCGGCCAACCCTGCGCGTCGATTGATTTCTTGGGGGTACACCCCCCATTGCCTTCCTATTAATGAGAGGCGTGAATATACCGCCTTGCCTGATGCAAGATTGTACAAAATTGAGTGCGCGGAAGCGCAAGTGGGGGAATTTTGATGCATAGGCTTGATTGAGGCTCAGCAATGTTCGCCCGCCGCGCAGACGCAGCTCGTCGACGACAGCAAAGTCCGCATCGCTGAGCCGCTCAACAACGGTTCCTCCATGCTCCTGTCAGCGATGAGCGCGTGTAATGGAGGCACGTACGTGATTTACCAACCTTAATATCCGCTTCTAGTTTGTGACGCGCTCCTTCCCTGATTGAGGCGTCAAGGTGAAAAGCCAGAGGGCCATCGTCGTTCTCGAAGATCTGTGAGTTCTAGGATTAATGATATACGCGTAGAATGGAAATACACCGCGTACGGGCATAAATCAACATGTGGCACGCGTTGGGCACGGGTCAAGAAGATAGGCGCCGGCGGGCAAGTCCTTATATGGAACGTCGGGGGTCATTCCCACGGTACCACCCTTTCCTCATGCCACCGCCGCGAAAAATCACCAAAGGGCCTCGTTCTGCCTCATCTGGATCGATTTCTTGGCCGACAATAATGCAGCTCACGATGGGCCCTGGCATGACTCTTATAATCGCGGTTGTCCTACTCATTTCTCTTTGGCGACACCCCCCGGAATCCGCATCCTTGAAGGACGCCGCTTCAAGCAGCAACGAGGTTGCCGACGAGAGCGAACAGGCTTCTCCTGGGACCATCTATTCCGTTGCTAATACTGGCGAGTCTCGAGTGATACCGCCGCACTCGTTGACTGTCATATTGCCCGTTAGCGAAGCATCGTTCCCAAGCATGGAGAAGAAACTGCGGTACTTTCTTACAGGAAGGACACGGCTGCAGGACATATGGCTGGTATGCCCCGAGATGCTGGTCACCCAAGCAAAGCCCATCTTGCGGCGCCTTGTCGCCTCTCTGGATGGACACGACTACCCAGTGATCTCACTACACCCGCCGTTTAGTAGCTATATCGAAAACCTTGCCGTGGACAGCATCCGAATGGCCGGGCAGGTGAAGACGGATTGGGTGCTCATTCTGGATGAACAAGGCCTGGATGGGTTCAGCGAATACGCCAAGGACCAACTGTTGAACCCGCTGGACGTGCCGCTTCCTGTGGGACCCCGCGGCGTGGTAGAAGACGCGTCCTGCATCCCGCCGTCACCTCAGCCCTTGTATGCCTCGTACCTCGTTCCGCCGTTTGTCACTCCATCGTCGCTTGCACATTCGATGTCTTCTCTGAGCCATTCTGCCGTTTGGAAAGACTTTGGTCGGTCGGTCTCTGCCATGGACGCTCATGCCCATGGAGGGATCGTTGTCAACGCCGAAGAAGACTGGTGTCGCGAACAGGACTTTAGAAAGAGGACATTCAATGATACACTCGCTCAACTACCACTGGACCCCTTGCTCCCTCTGGACGGAAATTCGATATGCTCGATGGGTGAGACAGCCTCAGAAATCAACGCTGAGGGTCGTCTGTCCCAGTTCATCGACCATCCATCGGCGGTGCCATCAGGTCAAATGTATCTCGTTCTCCCCAGTGTTGAAGATCTCCGAGAGTTGGCTCCAGTCGCATGCAGCTTCCTCAAACAAGGGTATCAGATGAAAATCATTCTCTACGGTTTAGACACTCACTCAGGGGGCGACTTCTTCCAACGTGACGCCTGCATTCTTCCGTATACGCGCTCCTCGTTCTCGGCCTTGCCAGAGGCTCTCCTTGATGACCGCGATCTCGCCCCCTTCGCTACGGAGGTCGTTATCACCACGGATGTGCGGCCCAGTGATGCATTATTTCTCAAAGCGACGATTCAGAGGCAATTTCCCCTTGCGACACATATTCAATTACCCCGTGAAGACCTAATCTACACGTCCTGGATAGCTAGTCTATCCTTCTTGGAATTAAAGAGTAGATGGCCACCTTTCCCTTCCTAACCCGCGAACTCAACCATTATATGTAGACTGGCACCGCCCGCAGGTCGACGTGAGCGTGATAACCAAGGACAGGCCGAAATCTCTCCTGCGTCTCATCACCTCGCTCGCGAACGCTCGGTTCTTCGGCGACGCACTGAGCTTACGGTTCAACATCGACCAATCCCTGGATTACGAAACCCAACATCTGGTTGACCACTACACCTGGCCCCACGGCCCCGTCTTCGTCCACCACCGCGTCAAATCAGGCGGCCTACTCCCATCCGTCGTGGAATCCTGGTACCCGTCGTCTAACGACTCCTACGGTCTCCTACTCGAAGACGACGTCGAGCTCTCGCCTCTCTTCTACGCCTGGGTCAAAATGACTGTCCTGCGATATCGGTACGGCGACAAACGCAACCGTTCACCGCAGCTTTTCGGAATCAGTCTCTACCAGCCGAAGAACATCGAGCTCAGGCCGCAAGGCCGGCAGCCGTTCGACGCGCGAAAGCTCTTCTCTCAGTATGGCCATCCTCACCCTTCAATCCCGTATCTATCGCAGATCCCCTGCAGCTGGGGCGCGCTGTATTTCCCCGAGCACTGGCGGGAGTTCCACAGCTATCTCTCCGCGCGGCTGGCTGAAGTGTACATCAATCTCGAGCGAAACATCGTGCCGAATGTCAGATCGAATAGGTGGAAGAAGTCGTGGAAGAAATTCTTCATTGAACTCGTCTATCTACGAGGCTATGTTATGCTCTACCCCAACTTTGAAGACTTCTTGTCACTTTCGACAAACCATGTAGAGGTTGGGTCGCATGTGAAGGCTCGGACCAGGGAGAAACTGGAGTTATTCTTGCTGCCACTAATGCCGCTTTCTGCTGGACGGCCCAATGGGGAGCTACTCAAACTTCCAGGGAAAACACTACCGGCGTGGCCCACTCTCCCTGTGCTCAACCTCACTGGCGCGATCACGACTCTGGATGATATCTTCGAAGACGGACTGGAACGACGAAATGAAATCACCGTTTGCCCTCTACCCCCAACGACTCCATACGACGCGCGAGACCTAATGTGCGACGCTTATATTATACCATCCTGGCGACTAGGTTCTGTTATATCCTTGTGAGAGCGGCTTGTTTACGAAGGAAATGCAGAGCATGTAGGTAGATCATGAACAACAAAGAGGAACATGTATTACTACTACTAGATTACGAACGTCGAATGTTGGATCTGTACTTGAAAGGGAGCCCGAGGTTTTAGAGTGTTATTTGAGAGCTGTCTAGACCGATGGCATTCAGGAAAATGTTGACGTTTGCGAGTTTCAGGCGGGTTTCTTCCTCATCGGTCACCCAGCCCTTGTTGATGCTGACGACGTTGTGGAGAATCTTCTCGCGGAGGCTAGCTACAAGGACTTGGTGCTGTTCAGGGGACGCGTGCAAGGCTAGGGCAGCAAGGAACTGCCATGTTTGCTGATCGAGTTCATCCATAGCGATACCGACTTGGGTACCTTGAGGAAGAAGAGGCGCGAGACGGGTGGATGAGAACAAAGCGAGAAGATGTGGTGTTAGCAGTTGGAAGAGATGGTCGAACATGAGAGTCCTGGGTTCAATGCAAGCGATCAGGAGAATCCCAGTCTCAAGGATTCGAATGAGCTCACCATTGATGAGCTTCTTCAGGAGATGGGCGCTCCTCCTCCACTTCAAGCATCTCCAGAGAATTGGCGGTGTTCTGCTTGATAACCTCAACGCGGCTCAAGAGCAGGGTCAAAAGAGCCAAACCGGGCTGAAAAGTATGTCAGACCACGTTCTCACTCGATCAACGGCTACATATGCGGCTAACCTTCGTTTGTGTAATCGCCGCTATATCGGTCCTATCAAGAAGCAAGCCCAGAAGGCCAGTGACGATCCGCAGCGGTGCCTTTGACATCACAGGCAAGATGCTCTGGATGACGCCGCCTGTCAGGAAGGCCTGGGTCTGACGATCAACTTCAGCACGCTCGGGGGTGTCCTCGAGAGTGTCTAGGATTGGTGCGTCCTTAACGACGTCGAGCTGGTTGAAGCACGCAACAAGGAGAGTCAGGAGTGTGTAGATCTGTTCATCGGCGAGGTGGCGGCAGAGGCGTGGCAGAAGTTTCTTTCCTTTTACGGGCATCAAGAGGGATATGAATGGGTGGGGGTCGCTGAGTAGTAAATCAAATAAGGGTAGAGCACAGATAGATCTCATGAGTGACGAACCTAGTTTCAAGAGGGACCATAACCTTTAGACCTTCCCAAAGCTGCTCGCTGACTAGCTTGTACTCGTACTCCCTAAAAAGAGAGAATGTTGAGACACTGTCAGGCATAAGGGTAGTTATATGCGCACCAGTCGGCCAACTCCTCTTGTTCGTCTGGAAGAGGTTGATCTCGCCGCAATTGCTCAGCTTGCAGAACAAGATCGTACAGATGTTCAAGCATAGACAAAACTTCCCTATGGGCCAATGGCTCCCTGCGAGTAACACCAGAGCTCTGCGAAACATTCAGTAAGCTATGAGTTCTATCCGGCGATGGCGCAAGAAGCCTTACGTCCGCTGCGTACCCCAAAGCCTCTTGTCCGAGCCGTTTCGCTTGCTGGGCATGATCATTGGAGTCTTGCTTAGATATATGCGCATGCGTGTTGCCGAGGGTCGGCGAAGAGTCGACCTGCAGCAATTGACGAGGAGCTGCTTTGTAACTTCGTCCTGAGGTCCGGCCCAGAGCACCCTGTAGACTCTGAAGAGCTATTCCAATAACAAAGTGAGCGCAACCCATCTCTGACTGCCAACAAGCTCACAGTGCACGCCTTTCTCTTCCTCCCTCTTACGTGCGTTGCTCACAATCCGCTCGACTTGCTGTTCCATGCGTTGCATGGCATTCGGCCGCCGGTTATTACCCTTCTGTTGAGCGAGTCCCAACCCCACGCCCCCACCAGAGCCGAACTTCAGCACCCGTTCATCGTGAGGCTGCAATCCCATTTTTGACCGAAGGATAGCGCCGTACACTTGAGCGTAAAAGTCCTCAGCATAGGGATCTTGAGTGACTAGCTGTGAGACCTGGATACGGGTGATGAAGTCTTTGTCCGATTGTGTCATCAGATCGTTGTATTTGGACTACATGAATGGAGAAAGTGTCAGCGAGTAATTGTTGAGAGATAGCACTGGCCATGCAAGCGACGTCAAGCATGATACACACCATACGAGCGATCTTCATAGCCTTCCGCCTTCTCTTCTCTTCCATTTGCTCAGCTTCGACGATCTTCCTCAAGGCTTCTGTTCGCAAAGCCTCCTGATCGACCGGCGCACCACCATGAATATCCCTCAAGAACTCAGCTTGCGCGAGCTCAGACAATAACCTCTGCTGCAACTGAATACTCTGCGGTAAGTAATTCAAGCCTTGACCCAGCGGCACGTTCCCGTAATCACCCACATCACGCAAGGCGGGCGATTGAGAGTGCTGACGGCGGTAGTTCTGTTGCTGCTGCTGGAGTTGTTGCTGCAGGATGGCGGTTTGGAACTCTGCGATGGTCGCCCCTGATGGTGTGCGTCGGTGAGCGGTAGGCCCTTGGTTGAGTTGGGAGATCTGCGTTGCACGGAGTTGCCGGTCCAAGTCCTCGATACGTAATCGCTCCTGGAGTTCAAGTAGTCTCTGTTGCTGCTGCTGTTCCTGTTGCTGCTGAAGGAGCAATAATTGACGTTGTTGCGCATCATGGAACCGAGGCGACTGGGACACTGGTAGCATTCGAGGAGGGGGAGTACGTTGGTGCTGATGCGCCCGTTCCTGAAGGTACTGTTGCTGCTGGAGCCGCTGGAGTTGCTGCAACTGTAACTGCTGCTGCTGCTCTTGCTGGAGTTGAAGGCGTTGACGAACGAGTAGTTCCTGCTCCTGTTCTTGTTGCTGGATGCGAAGCTGTTCCTGTTCTATCAATTGGCGCTGCCGAATGAGTTGTTGCTCCTTCTGCTGCTGAAGTTGTTGGCGCTGGGCGGCAATGCGCATCTCGGCCTCAATTTCCTGCAGAGTTCGAACACCATGTCCTCCGTGACCAAGAGGTTGGTGTATAGCCAGAGATTCCTCATGACCAGAATCAAAAGGCGAGAATTTACTGGGGGCAGGTAGATTGCCCTGGGCGTGATTGCCGTTGAATGCTGAAGGTGGACGTGGAGAAGTAGACAGCCCCATCCTAGATGGATCCGTGCCCAAGCGGCCAGCGCCATTACTACTACCGGTGCGTCCAGGGAGAACGGAGAACGGGGAAGTATCGTTCCAGATAGCTTCCAGAGACGGTGGCGTTGAACGAGCGGCTAAGCAACCATGGGTATTGACTCAACTTTGATTGGATCAACATGGACCTACCATTTTGACTAGACCTCACGGAGGATGTTGCGGATTTGGGCTTTGGATCTTGGTACTGACTTCGCTGCTGCTGCTGTCCTTGTAATGCGCCGAATTTAGATGGAGCCGGCTCCCTGGCGAATTCAGAAAGATGGCCAGAGTGGCTTGTTGGATGGCCCAAGTCATCAGGAAGGGCGGCATTGGAGAAATCAAAGTCCTTTCCTAGACATTGTGTGACCACGGCCGAAGACAGGCATTGTGGGCGTGCTCACCGACGACACCAGCGTCACCAAAAGTCTCATTATTCAGGTCATCACCGCCTTCGAGAAGAGCATCTCCGAGCCCATCGTAGCTTTCCTCGCCCCAAGTATATACGGCGATATCTTCGGGTTCGTGGACACGACCTCTCAGAAAGTTGGCCTTTTCCTTTTCTAGATCGTTTTGTTCAAAACCAAAAAATGACATGAGAGCATAAAAGGAAGAAAATTCGAGGAGGAAGGTGGTCAGAATGGCCTGCTAGAGGCCAGCAATCAACGAAGCGCCCGTTTCTCGACTCAATCAAAATCTGAGCACGATGAGCCAAACATGCACAAATACTGGCCTCGCGCTCATACTGGCTATGGCGACATCGACAATCAAAGAAGCACTGCAACAGCACGCACAAAGT
Organism: Pleurotus sapidus; assembly: GCA_026743855.1. Lineage (NCBI taxonomy): Eukaryota > Fungi > Basidiomycota > Agaricomycetes > Agaricales > Pleurotaceae > Pleurotus > Pleurotus sapidus. The sequence goes on from JANBWZ010000020.1 coordinate 616,779, forward strand.
ATAGCATTCGTGTGTAATATTAGGTACAGCCTGCCAGTTTAACTCTCTACTCACAAGTCCACGCGCTGGAATAAATTGATGATAAGGGGACGAACAGGGGGAACAAAGGAGGAACGTCGACTCCCAATCCTCGAAGAGGACGATAGCCATGCCAAAGTTGTGGAGATACTCGAGGATTCCATCTTCCTAGAGGTGCCATTGCGCCCGTGAGAGGTGTATCTCCCACAGATAATAAATGGACACACAGACTAGTCGCTCTCCAGGTGTCCGTGACCTTGAAGGTCCTCATCTTCGGCGAGGAAACGGGAGAATGAGAACGAGTAGAACCGTGTCCTGTGCTCGCCCGTCCGGTCTACGTGCGCGCACACACTCTAGGGAGGCTCATGGTCACGTCGACGCTTCATATGGGTTTGGGAAATAACCTCCCCTGGCCCTTGACGTATTACTTAACAGATCCAAAATTCGCGGAGTGGATGTCGACGAGTTGACGACATGTATAACTTCGCTCGGTCGTTCGGCCTATCGGGGTGCTACGCTGGGTGCATCGGTAGATGAGGGGGGTGAAAGCAACGATCCAGGATATATATTGCGCAATATTCTGTAGAAAATGAAATGTAGTGTATAGACGCTGAACTGAAAATATAAAGGCAGCAGAACCGAACCCCAACGGTTTTTGTCGGTTGTCGATCGAATCGCATCATGCTTCCCGAATGGCCACCTCTAGAACAGCCGGTCAGTCCATTTGCAAAGTCCAGCCCCAAAGAATCGCCTACTGAAAAACTCATAAGAGAGCCAACATAGCGCATTACTGGGCATATGTGTGAGCACCCGAGGTGTCAGTCCCCTCCCAAATCCCTTTATCCCATCCCGCTGCCATATTACGCGGAAGGCGTCCGCCAGCCCCCTTACGTTCCGAAGCTCGGTTTCCCGCGCCGTCCCCCGTGTCTGGAGAATCGTCTTAGCGACGTCGAGCGGCGTTGTCACTGCAGCAGCAACACCCCCTGACACTGCGCCAGCGATCATATGTGTGCTGGGCGAATACTCCCCTCGCGGATTTATCCATTTTTTAAGGTGGTCGTACACGGTGAATTGGACGGCGTTAGAGGGGATCGTGATCATGAGCGTCGTGGGATACGAGACGTAGAAGGCGGAGATGCCCTCTTTCATGAAGACCGTACGCGCGCAGGCGAACACTGACCGGAATTCCGACTTGTGAACCTGCATACGCTGCTTGATGACTGGACTATTCGGTAACCGTAACATGGATCACGGAAACGCGACGAACTCACCATCGAAGGGATTCATTAGAGCATCACTGGTAATGGCAGCCGAAGCACCCGCCAGTGCTTCATATCAATTAGGTCAGTCACCCGGCACGATCGAACAAGCACATACACGTCGCCACCCACTGATTTCCCGCAGCATTCCCGCCAGCAAGTTCCTTGACCGCCTCCAGTGTCCCGAATTGCACTGCATGAGCAGGTCCAGCGCCCAATATCACGGACGATACGCCCCGCCATAGAGCTCTCATTCCCTCGGTCGACGAAATCCGTGTGAAAGCGTTCCCGATTCCGGTGTATACTGCCGCTGGGGATGTAGCGAATACTTGCATACGTGTCTAGTCCCCGTGCCTCAGAAACGACGCGACGCGAATGGGCTTTCTAGAAATATGACTGACTTTAATGCTATCGACCGGGTACATGACGGCATGCTCCGAAATGCCAGCCTAGAGTTCAGACAGTGTAAACCAATCAATTGCATGCATTGAACCGAGACAAAGCTCACGAAGGCGCCTGCGAGCATGTTTATCTGAACATTCGGAAGCAAAGAGTCTGTTAGCACTGCTTTGTATGGAATACGATGGTACCTACGCCGAGTCCAGCGTTGGGGGACAGAGCTTCATAATCAATCTCCTCTGCCATAAGAACTGGAGGTCGGTGGGGGAAGGCGAAGACCCAAAGACTGGGTGGTGGGCGGTGGTAACGGAGGAAAGGAAAGCTGAAAAATCGCGGAGACACCAACCAATAGCGGACGTTGTAAGTCACGTGTATGCGTGCCAGGGGCTTACTCACCAGCTGGACTGACTCTTCACTGACTGCGCTTGGTGGAGTCACCAAGGCTTAGCTGCGTTAGATCCTCGACGGTGGTGGAGATCCTCGACGGTAGTGGCTTCAAAGAAAGCAAGTGCACGACACGTATCGATTTCCCTCAGTGAGAACTCTCCATTCGCGCTCTACAATTACACAGGGTATACATTTGGCAATCTATCCATCGGACAAACGTGTGATTAGAAGGAACGGCTTAAAATGTCCCGCCTCTTCGGTGGGTGAGTTTAGACACCCGTGCGAGGTCGCGGGTGCCTTCGAAGGCTGGTGTTCCCAGGAAATCATCCGGGCCGGCGAATAGTGTACCACCACCCGGGGTGATACGAGGGAACCGTCATGGCCGGCACCGACCAGGAGTTCGGCCTGAATAGTCAGTGCAGCGACAGTCTACGGTGGTGGTGTACTTTCACCCTCGAATGCTGAAGCAGCTTATTAACCAATCTTCATGAGCAGCTTTGAACTGTACTCACTGAACAGCGCTGCTTCATGAAATCCTCTGCCATGTTGGGTTTCTCCGTACACGATTTCTTCAGGCATGCAAAGAACTTTGCTCTATCCGGTTTGACCAGGCAATAACACGGGATGCTCTGGCCACCGGAACTATTTCCCCAACGGCGATTAATAAACCGAGACAAGGTAGTGAAACGCGGGGACTCACACTGAACACATCTTCATCACACCATCCACGTCGCAGCTCTTTAGACATGGAGGATCTTGTGCCCGGGTCACGCAGACCAGCAGACAGACAACCAGGGCCATGCGCAATAAATGGAACATGGTGGTTACCCTTGGTGGAAGAGAGTTGGCAGTGAAGTCCTCTCGAGCGAAAGGGAAGCATCCATGGTGCTACTTATGCGCCGTAGCACTGCTGGCATGGCGGCGCAGGACAGCGCGATGACAACTGGACTGGGACTAGCGGGCGGGCAAACCGTTTATCAATTTAGACGCCGAAATGAAATTCTTATCTGATAACATGGAGTCCATGTTCCGTCCAAAGCAAAGATACATCCAAGTTAATAGTGAAAGCTCACAGGCAGTGTAATAAAGTACGTTTTAGGGGGTATGGACGATAGCGACTCAGGCAGTACGAGGGTTTTCATCCGTGGCGATCCCGTCCGCGCGATTGACGATCACAAGTGCAGTCGTGACCGCCGAGACTGCCAGCATGATGGAACTAGCGGAAAGGACAGCATATCGCGCCGACGACACGCCTGTCAGCAGCGAGATCACCACAAAGATATTCAAAGGCACTCGGAATAGTGACGACAGCTGTGGAGCACAGGCCTTGAGCATTATTCAAATAAAATACTAAATACTCACTGTCGCTCGATGCTCGTTGGAGATGAGGGAGCCGCGCAGCATGCCTTGCACGGGATAGTACATCCCTACGCACGCCTCAAACGCGCAAAACGCCCAGAACCGCACGTGTTCGTCCTTCGACCGGACGCTCGTTGCGAGTGCCAAGGCGCTCACGGCGCACACAAGACTGCTTAGCTTCGCATGGAGCACTAACGACGAGTCTGACCCGGATTGGGGTTGCGAGCGCGACGCTATGACTGTGTAGAGCAGCGACCCGAGCATCATGGAGATCATGAAAGCAGAGAATATGTAGCCCAGGGGGAGTGCGACGGCGGGGAATGTCGATGAGGCTTCTTGAAGCGAAGGTACCCAAAGGAAGACAAACAAATACATCGACCCCTCGAAGCACGTCTGCGTCAGGCCGAGGGCAAGGAGGAAGGGGTCTTTACTAGGAGGTTAGAGACGGACACCAACTCAATCGTTTCTACGCACCAGATCGAACGATGTGCAAAGCTTGGCCGAGTCTCTTCACTTGGAATATGTCCGCGTTGTCGCTCGTGCCGCCTCCGCTTCCGTAGTTCTCTGTCCAGAGTGAGCGAATGACAGTCCAGCCAAGGATGAGGAGTGCGCCGCTTGCAACGAAGGGGGACGCGAATGATGAAGTCGTAGCGACGAGCTGATTGCTTACCACACCGGCACCAGTGGCAACCAAGCCATTCAAGAGGGTCGCACGTCCGAGGATGGTAGAAAGGTCCTGCTGAGGAAGGCCTTGAGATGTAGAAGCCGAGATTAACCACGACTCGAACGCGGAGAAGAGGATTGATGTAGATATTCCACCCAGAACGCGACCAAGGAGGAGGATCGGGAGCCATGGGACGAGAATGCACAAGCAGGCCAGGGTGTAGGTGATACAAAACGCCATGCATATCCGTTTACGCCCGCTACAGTCGTATAGCCGTCAGTATAGCAGTCATGAAACTACATCGGCAACGTACTGTTGATCAGCCCAGACACCGATGAGGGGCGCTGTGAGCCCTGCAGAAACGAAACCGGTCACGAAAAGGACTGCGACAAGTCGCTCAGGGAATTTATACTGCTCTCTGTAGAGCGAGTAAACATATGGCCCCTGCAACCAGTCGGCACCTATCGAGAACAGACCAACGCGGGTCGCATAGGTTCGCTCAAATTATATGTTGGGCGATAGATAACGGTACTCGCCCATTACGATAGCGTAGACGGCCAGGTACTGTCTGGCGAGCGCAGCAAACCCTGCAGCGGAACCGAGTTTGCCATTTTCCAGTCTAGATTCTGGGGTATCTTTAGGGCCTTGTCGTCGGGACGTGCGGTGGTCAATAAAGAGAGCGACTGCGCAGAATACGGCCAAACATGACAACTGAAGTTCGTAGAAGCCAAGCATGGCCTCAAGAGTTGGGTAGAAAAGAAAAAAAGAGCGTGAACGAAATAAATGTACTGGAACAAGATTTGAAGTCCAAGATTTGACACGCTGGCGCCACGCTCCGGCGGCAATCATTATACAAATACAGAATATTTACAGAATATCCAGATCATGACGGGCTCCTCCCTAGCAGTTAGATGTAGAGAGGAATATAGCACAATGCGCGAAATTGCAGTCAAGCAAGAGATAAAGGGTACGAATGGGCATGATGTACAGAAGGAACGACTTCGAGTGATGTGTAAGTAGTGTTGAAGGTAAGCGCAAATATCAGAGAAATGGTGGATGAAATACACATTTGTTATAACGAACGACTGGGCAGCACGACAGCGAATATGATGGATAAGGGGGAAAACGAAAAGGTAGCGACTCCGCGCGTCTATGAACCAAGTCCGAGATATATATTATTATACGACGGTAGCAGTTTTTGACTGAACGGATGGAAATGCTGATGACATGGGGGATACTTGCGGCTGGCCGATGCCATCATCAAGAGGATTGTTACCATTGGGCCCACTTGTATTTGGAGTAGCAGGAGCTGTGGATACTTTCCCGATGAACCATGACTAGGGGAGAAGGATATTCAGAAGGACACATGCCTGAAAGTGTAACGATACGCACCGGCACCCAACCTCGATCCCCACTCTCCTCTTTGACAGCCTAGACAAATGCGATGAGTTTCCAATAGGTCAGGTATGACGAGATACACACATATGACCAATGGTTGTATCGCTTGAAGACTCTCAAGGCATCATCCTTGGCCAAATCCAACTCCTCGTCTCCCTTCTTCTTGTAGTCCATCAACGCGATACCTGGGAAACTCGTAGAGATGATGCTCAGTGGCAAAATAGGTGTCTTCCCCGCCGGTGTAATTGGCGGAGAACCAGAACTGCTACTCGCCGTCGAAGACGACGTCAATAAGCCATTTGTCTTGGAAGCCGTTGCCTCAGCTATTGCAGACGCCACAGGGACGTTGGTTTCGAGCAGACATCCGGCGGGGACCCATCCTTGCTTGGATATCTCGGTGTCAACGATCCCTGAGCCGGTAGGATCGCGCTGAACCACCCACCACCCGCGGGCTCGAGACAAAATAACGAAGGTATCTCCTCTGTGGAAGAGATTTCGTTGTTAATGGAGTGTAAGTGATAGATGCGGGTAGAACGTACACAACAACGTCGAACTCGTCATCCTGTTCGGCCATGTAAGGATATATGGCCACTGCGTATGAGATACCCGTTGAAGCTGGAATCTCCCGAGCGGTGCTGATAGAGGAGGAAGATCCATGACTACCATGGGATCCGTGTCCACCGACACTATTGACCAACGTTGTGCCAGTCATATTAGAGCCTACGCTTGACTGACTCATGTGACTTTCATCTAAACCAGACGAGCCGAGCGATTTGCCATCGATGACGCCTGGTGAAAGCATGCTATTCTCCGATGGCCATCCAGTCTGCGGGTTGAGGCCTGTTGTAAGCAGCCCACTTGAAGGGGCGCGGGCGCTGCCAGTTCCAGAGCCGGTTCCGGGGCCAGGACCTCCTTGATAGTCGGGTAATGTAAGTGCTGATGGACGGGCTGAGCGATCCGGACCGTGCTTCGTTGCATTGCCATTTCCATTCGAGGCTGCTTGGGCGTGTGAAGTAGCTACTGGTGTCTCAGCCGAGGGATCCGGAGCATTCCCATTGTTCGACGCGATGGAACCTGCCTTTCGGGCGGCAAGCTTCTGCTGAGCGACTGCGATGGGCGAACGAATGTCTTTGATATGCTTGAGCATGAACACAGGGTTCTTCTTGGCGTCTTTCAACTTCTGGAACAGCAGGAGTGGTTTCTCATCGTATGAAAGACATCGCTCAATGCGATTCCCTTGAAGGAATTGATTACACCCTCTCAATATCTTAGAGGGTCTGCTTACCTGGATTGCCATAACATATGAACATGGCGTAGTTCTGCCAATTATCGTTGTTGATCTTGTACTTTTTGAGGGCTGCTGGTAGAACCTTCCAGGTTGGATCCTCTAGAGAAACTTTGAAACTCTTGAGGTTATCTTTGTCGCCTTTACTGCCCTCTGAAAAGGAGTTCAAGAGACAGAACAATGTGCAGAGGACCTATGCAACATACCTCGCAGGTTGTCATAACTGTCTTGACGATGGGGTTTCTGTAGGTCTGAGTTCTCCTGCCTGTGCGGCTTCTGCAACGTCGCTGTAGCTGATGAGGCCCCATTCGCTGGAGGTGGTGTATGATTTGACGTAGTGATAGAGGTAGTGGCTAGAGCGGAAGGTCGTCAGTCGAAGCAATGAGCGAAAGCTAGTTAACTACGTACACGGTGAAGTCAAATTAGTGTTTATAGCTGAGCCGGAGGCTTCAGAAAGCTAGGTCAGTGGTTGGGGGTCACCTGAGTAGGTTATTACATACCGGCGTAGCTTGGGGCTGCCTCGGTCATTGGGACAGAGGAATAGGGAAGGGAAGATTGGTGGGTGGGTTGCGGACGAAGTGGTTGCAGCGGTTGCACTGATGGCTGACTTGGCGGTTGCGGCGGCGGCTGAGTCTGTGCATGGGACAGGTCATTATCGAATCCTTGCGGAGATGGGTGAGGTGAGTCGAGATCCAGTTTGGTTGCCGAAGACGAAGCGATAGTGTCGAGCTTCGTAGGCGAGCGTTGCGGCTTGATGAAGTTAGCCCACTTGAAGGAAGGTTGTCGACGTATAGGACTACTGTCGCTATTCGAGGTGTTGGCATGGGGTGCGAGATTTAACGAAGTCGTGAAGTTGGATATAGAGGTGCGAAGAGTATTCAATTCATCCATGAGAACTTGGAGGTTTGACTGTAAGTGGCGATTGTCTTCTTCAAGATACTGTATCCTGGTGGCTGCAAGGAATCGGGCGTTGTTGAAGCGACATCATACATAGCACAATCTCAGACGACTCACCTTGTTCGTCCACGGCGCCATACAGTTTCTCTACGGTCATTCCCTGGGCTCGTTCTTGAGCTTCCGCTGCCGTGACGACGCAGAGTGAATAGAAATGATTGAAAATCAAGATGCAGACCAGTGAGCAAGAATCAAAATGCATAGTTGTGCAGAACTGACATGGTGGCACATAGTGGTCTTCCTCGATTGGTATATTATGGGTGATTTTGAGTTGCCAAACAGCCTTCAAGATGGCCAGTCTCTGGCCTATGGTAGTAACACCGACTGATTTAAGGCCCTCGGAGTCGAGCATGCAGAGTACATCTCCCGAGATGTTATGTTCTGTGGCAGAGGAACTATTACTATGCTGCGACCGTTTCAGTAGAGAATAAGACCGACCTTTGAGTTGACTCTCGTATTGAGGAAAACCGAGCGAAGTAAAGAAAGCGTGCACATCGTCCTCGTCCCACTCGATAATACTACGTTCGCCCAGCGAGAAATCCATCAAGGTGAAGACGAAACTAGCAGGAAGATGAAGGGAAGCACGATACAAGTCCGAGCGAGCTTGTTTCACACTACGCAGCACGTGACTCATATCGTACACGTGATCATTTGCCCCACCGTTGCATTGAATTCACCGCCCGGAGAGTAACTTCCTTCTGACATGGAGGATCCTTGGGCTAATGCGTGGGGCGCGGAGTCAACGTCGCCAAAGCCGCCAGACAAGTGGTCCTCATCAACGCTATCTACGTCTCTCCATGATCACGAAGATGACCTGGGTCAGACACCTTCCTGGACGGCCGCAGCGGAACCTTTAGGTGTAGTCGATGTTGCATGGCCTGGCAATGCCGATGCCCCCTCGTGGTCGGTGGACCCTGTCTCTTCTGGAGGCTGGAACCCATCTCTGTACGATGATATTCCCCTCAGAGGTCCATCGCCTGATATCCCACAACCTAACATAGAGGCGGAACCACCGCCTGATGAATCTAACGAAGAAACGGTAACACAATCAGAAACTGATGATGTTCCCCCGCGGGCATCATCTGAGGTCGTGCTTGATCGGCACGCAGGGTCAGACATTAATGACGATGCCGATGGGTTTGGTTCCTTCGAATCTGGCGCCGACGACGAGGAGACTCACTCGGCCCTCCCTTGGACGCCGTCAGCACCTGTGTTTCCAACCCAGGACTCGGAAGAATGGGGAACCCCGTCTTGGGATGACAAGGCGGACATAGACGGGGACACCAATAGTGGAGAGCATGAGGAGGCCGTAGACGAGTGGGCAGAGGCAAAGCGGCTGAAAGCGTTACGGGACCGACAAATCGTGAGTGCTTCGGCATGATTAGGTCGACGCTGATACACTAAACGCCTTTAGCCCCCGGAACTCCTCGCGTCAATCCTCCAACAAGCAAGTCAACTCGCCGAAGAGTTGTGGCCTCCAGACAAATCGGCTTCCGCCAGTAAATCCGCCTCCTATGCTAGTGAATATAGATCCATGGACGACCTTTCTAATGACCTGTAAGTCAACGTCCCTTGTCATACTCCATCCTGTTTCACCGTCCCGCTACTAGTGTGCTAGCCACCACACGTCTTATGCCCACTCTAACGCTACCACCTCGCGTTCCCTTCGCGTCTACGACCACGAGTAAGGAACTCCTTAGTGCCCTCAAGTTGACACGTCGTTTACCAATTACACAACTGAGTCCGATGGCCATTTTTGTCGCCAGCAAGGGTAATGGAGAGTGGGAGGCCTCTTTACGCTCGCAGACATCAGGGTCCCAGTCAAATACCGGACAGAGTGTTTCAAAGCAAGACGCCGAATTCATCAACGGGGGGTTGGGTTGGAGGGTCCTTGGGGCCGATGAACGGGAGGATTTGGAGGAAGCGTGGGCCAAGGAACTTAGTAGCAGGGATGGGACGAAAGTGCAGCATAAATCGCCCAAAGGAGGCTGGTTTTGGAATCGGAGGAGCTCTACCAACGTCATTACCTCTAATTCAGCGCAGCCAAACCCGAAAGTCTCAATGGACGAAGCAGACAAGCAAACAGCCCCCCCTGGTTCCCGTTCAAGCGTAGACAGTGACTTAGGGAAAGCAGGCGACAAATTCTCCGATGTCAAACCTCCAGTGGCTGCCAGCACTGGGATTCTTACAACTCCAGCTCCCCCTCCGTCAAGCCCTCCATCTCTGTCTGAATCAGTCCCTTCCACAGACGCTGATAAATCTGCGTCTGGAATTGTGGAATCGAAGGATTCCCCTGCCCCTTCAGCCGTATCAAGGTTCTTCAATCGTTTCTCCCGTTCTAAGCCTTCTGCGCAGTCACCAGAGCCCATTTCCCCCCCTTCACTGGCGCTGAGCAGCAATGACTTAGAATTCCTGGGTGATGTCCCAACCTTGTCATCTGGCCACAATCTCCTTGGCTCAGGTGGTCTCGATGCCAACCTTCTTGACGTGAACATGCTCGGTGAAGAGCCCGTACGGAAAGTGCTACGCAAAACCGCTCCTCCTATCAAATTGCCTCCAGCATTGTCACCGCCGCCCAAAGCACCGCCGACTCCCAAACTGCCCAGTATTACCAAACCAGTGCAACCTACTGGTGATCTTTCTTTCTTTGATCAACCATCATTTGTAGATGCTACGGCACCGTCGTCCTTCCCGTCTGCCCAGGCCGCAGGTAGCTTTGATCTGGACTTCCAATTGCTTGATGCCCCATCCACCGGCACTCTAACATCCGGTTCGACGTCCCCTCATTTACCCCCAAAGGATTACCCACCGCCAATACTTCCCCAAAGTACTGCAGCGCGCAAACCACATTCCACTTCAAAGCGCCCACCTATAGTAGCTGTCATGTCAAAAGCTTCGTCAAGCAGTTTGAACAATGTATTCAATTTACCTCCTCCTCCAGGGTCATTTCAACGATCTGCTTCACCTTTTATCATTCCCCCGCCATCATCTCGCTCCGCGACGCCTCCGGTGTTACCCCAGGCACAGGAGCAGTACAAGGCCCCATCCCAAGGTTCTCACACTCCCTCCAGGATAGATGATGATGACGACGAATTTTCGGACTTCCATTCATCCGTCCCTACAACTTCGATCGCTTCAACACCAATTAAACCTCTGTCATCTGCCTCCTCAATCCCCTCCTACGATATGTCCTTTTCTTCCGCGCACTCCCAGCAGAACCTCTTCTCAGCTTCGACTGGAAGCAAACCCATAGGTGGACTAGATGACGACTTCGATGATTTCGTTTCTTCGCCTACTCTGCGCACCCCTTCACCCCCTAAGCCACCTGCCAAACCAAGTTCATTGATTGGACAGCTATCGCGACCCGCCTCACCTCTGAGGGTCTCGCAGACACCACCCGCAGTCTTGTCAGGAACTTCGTCCCTAGTCAATTCCATTTCCTCTGGTGAACAGCTGGGCAAGCTACCTGGTGGAAGGGACCACTCGCGTACAAAGGGCCTTATGGACGTAGCGTCCACAAAACTCGGTGTTTGGCCTGCTCCGCGCTCGCCTACCCCATCACCGCTCGCTCCTCCTCCTAACGGACCTCTCAAGCTAGAGCCTCTGAGGCAGGGGGTCGCTGTGGTTGTGCCTCCTCCGCTATCTTCTCCTGCCCTGCCCTCAAGCTTCAATCACAGCCCCTTGAGCAATGGGAGTCGCTCGCCTCCTAGTAGCACTTTTCCTTCGCAAAGTGGCATCCCCTTCCTGGGGCCGCTTGCGCAGCCGAAGCAGCCCGCCTCCCCAACGCTCCTAGATTCCGCATTCACCTCGCTAGCGTCAGCGACTTCGCCAAACGGCCTGAACTCGGCCTCGTCGTCGGCGTTGGCTTTGCCTCAGAAACAGCAATCATTGAGCGCTCAAGACTTGTCTTTCTTTGAAGGACTGTAGGGCCTCACTTATCTATACTGCACACATATATGTAGGAGTCTATCAAAGGCATATAACTAATTACTGGCAACCCGATCGGAACATCGTCTCAGATTCAAGAAAACCCATTCGTTCAGAAGACATCATCACAAGGACCTCTGAAGGTAACGACTCCGTGACGCGAGATTCGAATCGCCCAAAAAGGTAATAGTGATTGGCCACTTTGGCTTCTGAACTACTCGGAAGCCACGTCGCTTCATGGGTGCGAAGTCCGGGGTCTGGGTTCGAAGATTTTGGACCGCCCTTCGACAAGCACACAGGGAATACCCAGCGACACGGGACTGGGGACTCTTGTGATTCTTGGTGAGCTTACTCCCCGGCGAGGGTGAGGGGATTGGCGACTGTGCTGACCCTTGGACAGGTAGTTTATCGCCGTTTATGGATGTTATGGCATCGCTTATCGATACGGTTCGATGCTTCGTGGGTGCAGAAAGACTCACTCCTCGCTTCGCGTATGTCAATCTCGGACGGCTGAGATGAGGGTCCGATGCAAATATGACGAAGGTCAGATTCTGGACTCGTGCAGACAGCTTCCATGTCTATGAAGAACATATTCTCTGACATGGGAAGTGCTACTTTTGTCCTCGTACCCAGTGGATTGACACGCTCATTCGCATCGCGGTGGAAGCGAGGAACTTTCCAGGTGCGTGCACCCGCACCTACATGACCTACATGGACATATTGTCGCACTCTTTCTGTGTATGAAGCGACTCGGTAAGTGTGTCAACGGTTGGACGGGATCCAAAAGATAAGAAAATAACCGATGGAGTCACGTCTTCGCGACATGTTTTTCGCTTCGAAACCGAAGAACGCCCTATCTCTCCGTCCGAGTCTCCGACCCCCAGCAATATATGGATGCTGACGAGGTATTTAACCAGGAATTCGACTCTCGATGAATTCATTCTCCCTCCAAGACTCGAAACGACCTACCAACCATGTCTTCAAAACAATTGTTCGCCTGCGCCATCTTGTTTGGAAGCACTTTCGCAGCTGCCTTGCCTGTCGCTGCAGAGGGTGAGTGGATCTCATTTTGTCGTGCATTGAAGACAAACTAATAGATTGCAATTGTAGGCAGCGAAATGAAGCGGTTCTTCTACACCAATTACGCAGCTGAGGTCGAGGAACGCAGCGCTGAGCCAGAGAAGCGATTTTTCTACTTGGATTATGCCGCCGATGTCGAGAAACGCGATGCTGAGCCAGAGAAGAGGTTCTTCTACTTGGATTATGCCGCCGATGTCGAGAAACGCGATGCTGAGCCAGAGAAGAGGTTCTTCTACACAGACTATGCGGCGGAGGCGGAGAAGCGCAGTGCTGAGCCCGAGAAGCGGTTTTTCTACACGGATTACGTCGCCGAGGTCGAGAAACGTGGCGCTGAAGCAGAGAAGCGCTTTTTCTACACAGACTACGCAGTGGAGGTGGAGAAACGCAGCGCTCAACCAGAGAAACGTTTCTTCTACACAGATTACGTCGCTGAGGTCGAGAAGAGGGACGAAGAAGAGACCGCCTGAATCGATCACGAGGCGGTATGATTACAGGAGGAACAAGGGTATGGGTGGCTCCGAGCTCTTGTACCAAAATTAACGACTTGATGTGTTATGAATGACAATTGGTCTGGTGTTTGGAAAACTAAGGGGATTAGGAGATTCCAAGGAATCAAAATGACCTCGTAAAGGAATAGGAAGACACTGGTACTCCAGAGAGTAGATTGCTAGCCTCAGAATGCTCGTACTATGCGCTCCTCATCCTCGCGGTGGTGACTGACCCATCTAAAGGGACAACTGGGCGCTTAGCACTTGGCGCTCACTCAACATCTTTGGCACAGCCACCGTCCACCGCGACTCACCCACCGTATTATGCCTTTGCGAGGATACCACATACAAATATCTCTTTGCCCGGCATTTGAAGCATCGTCGCCATCTACAGCACAAGAGTTTATTCCCTTTTCACTCTTTCAGACGCTCCCCGCGCAGCCTCCGAAACCCACGAACCGAAGAAACGCAGTCAATAGCTACAAGGGAAAAGATTACAGGTTTGGCCCTATCCGAATCGACTGGGTTGACTTTGAAACTATGAACATGGCCTCACACCTTCACGTTGGAAAAGAACGCGAACGATCATCTTCTCGAGGTACGGCGGTATGCTCAATGAACGGGGCAATGTCTCATGCTGTGCGGTGACGGCGTGGATGAGAAGGGCCTGCAACAGCTACATTCGTTCCTCACACCAACTCCAAATCTGGTTCAACGAATCTTCCACAAGGCGTGGTTCACGTATTCCGAGATGGAACACCTGCACCTGAAGACACCGAAGTTGCGGAACAAGCAAGCGCAACGGATGTCGTCTTGGCTGTACTGGCTGTACCAGCCTGGATGACACCGTCGGATTTCTTGACATTCGTAGCTCCTGCGGAGGAAGGTATTGCGCATCTACGGATCATCCGGTGAGCCTGGACGGATGTTACATTCGTGCTACGCTCATTTTTATTGATGATCATTAAAAGCGATTCAATGCCCAACCGCTCCATAGCCATCCTGAATTTCCGTAACCCTGATCATGCTGCGGACTTCATTGAAGCTTACAACGGCAAACCCTTTACCTCCATGGAAGTGTGTTATTTTACTGCATTTCGGAGGCGAACGTTGAACTTATTTCGCGCAGCCAGAGACCTGTAATGTAGTCCGCGTGCTGTCGGTCAACATTGCAAAAGACGAAACACGCTTCGCGTCCACTCATGGTCAAAGTTACGAACTGCCCACCTGCCCCGTTTGTCTTGAGAGAATGGACGCTGCGGTAACAGGCCTCATCACTGTTCCATGTTCCCATACATTTCACTGCATGTGTTTGAGCAAGTGGGGTGATAGTCGGTTTGTCACCTTCGGATCCCAAGTGTAAACGCGTTCTGATGGTTATTTTCAGTTGCCCTGTGTGTCGCTACTCCCAGAATTTGCGCTCGTCGCATCCTACGTCATCGTCTACACGCACGTCTCGCTCTATCCCCTTCAACAACCCCTCTACGCCTATATTGTCTTCGTGTTCTTCTTGCCCGTCAACCACCAACCTCTGGATATGTCTCATCTGTGGAAACATCGGTTGTGGGCGTTATGGCCAGGCTCACGCTCAGGCACACTATCAGGAAACTACACATCTGTACGCACTTGAGCTCGAGACGCAACGCGTATGGGACTACGCGGGAGATGGGTACGTGCATCGGCTAATCCAAAATAAAGCAGACGGGAAGCTCGTCGAATTGCCGAGTGCCTCTGCCTCTATGGGCGCTAGTCCTCGGGAAGGCGGTCTTGGACCTAGTGCAGCCGATGCGCTCAGCGCAGAGAAAATCGAGGCCATCGGCATCGAATACTCGTATCTTCTAACCTCGCAGCTCGACTCTCAGCGAGAATACTACGAAGAGCGGATATCCGAGGTTACGAGCCAAGTTAATCAACTCAAGCCGATGCTGGAGTCGATTCAGAAGCAGATGGAGGACGAGCGGCGTAGGTGGCAAGAAGAACAAGATGTGAGGAAGCGGGAGGAGGAAGAGCGAATGGAAGCGGTGTTACGCGAGAAGCAGAAAGCTGATGGCAAGGCTGATAAGATGGCTGCTCTAGCGCGACGCCTGGAGAAAGAATTGCGTGAAGAACGGACGGTTAGTGAGGGCTTGTTGAAGAATCTTAGCGCTATGAAGGAGAAGGTGGCGCAGGCTAATGCAGAGAGGGAAGGCTATGGTCAGAAGATCAAAGAGTTGGAGGACCAGGTAAGGGACGTCATGTTCTTTTTGGAAGCCAGAACGAAGATAGAGAACGGGGATGGGACTGTTGCTGAGGCAGCAGGCGGAAGTATTGCGTTACCTCCTCTGATTGAGGCTCAGACACCTGCTGGGAAGAAAAGGAAAGGAAAGAAGAAAGGTACTTAGACTAGTTCGTCTGATTGTCTATACGGATTCTGACGCAGCGTCGATATACGATAGATTGAACTGCTTGTCGAATTTGAGCACAATCTGTGGAGTATTTAGGCGGAACCCGTGTTACGGGAACAGAGACCTCATTATCAATTTGCAGTAGGTAAGAAAACAAAAGGAAGCTTAAGTTGTACAGTTGGTTCCTCGTTACAAGGTGCGTACGAAGCGAGGACTCGGAGTTACAAGTTATGAGAAGTGACAACAGCAAGAATACAAAGCGATCGATATCAAGATTAATCTTCTATACCTACAAAATGGTTTACCGGGTGGATAAGTACATTCCTGGCAAGGGAAAGGCAAAGAGACAAAATAGAAGAAGCGTGTGGCGTCCGGATTTACGCATCGATGGAGGCTGCAACGGAACTAGTTAATTACCAGCGACCACGCCACCATCTCTTCCGGTGACCATGGTCTTCATTTGGGAGTGGTCTATCATACGGCCCGGGGATAACTGGAGCATCTGCAACAATAGTAGGTAAATCGATATGAATTGCATAAACTTCACGAGACTCACTTGAGTTATCCGGATAGACACCTGGGATGACGGGATCTGTTAGCGTTGCAGAAACATTAGATACGTTTCATAGATGAGGAGATGGGACGTACGTGAATCAGAGAGATGGTGGTCACGGTGTCGTGCCAAGTGTGAGGGTGAATGCGAAAGCGAATGGGAATGACGTCGGTGAATGCCGTGAGTGTCGCGATGGCTAGGGTACAGCGAGTTGTTCTGTGGATAGTGGCTTCCCCCGGTGGACTGAATATGAGTAACTTGAGGAGGGGCCGCGTCGTATGTCAGGTTTTGTGTCGGGGGTGAAGGTTGTTCTATTCCGTTAACAGTGTAGGTTTCCCTTCCATCAGGAAGGGTCCGAGTGATATGGACGTTCCCCTTTGAGAGACAATAAGCACAAGTCCACGCAGAGACAATCGAAATACAACGTACATCCCAATCTCGTCGTTTGTGTACACTCTGCGTTACACCGTTTACACTTGAAACCATATGGCTCTCGGAAGCCCATCTCGAGTTGTTGTCCGGCATACCGAAGGATTGAGGCCCCATGAACCCAGAGAACATGTCCACCTGCGACATAACGTGCCGATGCATTCGGTTCATCCGTTCGAAAGGATTATCTGGTTCATATCTGTGCTCGTAGGGATTTGGATCATGTGGCATGCCGAATTCGTGCCGCAGATCGCCAAAGACAGACTCAAAGAGCACGAAGGGGTCGGTGAAAGCGAACCCGTTGAAAGGTCGAGGGAAGAAGGGTCCGTCGAAGGGACTGGGGAATGCGCCCATTGGCGACGTCCTGAAGTACTGTTGGGATGTGTGGTGTCGAGGACCACTCCTGCGGGGTATTTCCTCGTATTCTGGCTCGGGAGGCGGCCAAACACCTTCGCGGTCATAAACCTGGGGCACTAGTCAGTTTACTGAAACAATTCAAAGGGGGTCAGATGCACCTTGCGGGTGTCTTCGTCAATGAGCACCTCATAGGCGTTGTTGACCTACGGCCATTGATATTGAGTCATTGTGCGTCCCCCAACACCCAACTAAGGGTATGCTCACCTGTCTGAACCGTTCCTCTGATGCTGCTTTGTCGTCCGGTGTGGCGTTAGGCGAGAGTCGATCAGGGTGGGTCTGCAAGGCCATCTTCTTGTAAGCCTTACGAACTGGCGAAAACCACATGTCAGCAACAGTTAGCATCAGCGCCACACTGCTCGAGGACGTACTTTGTTCTGGCGAGGCATTCCGAGCGACCCCCAGCGTTTCGTACAAGTTTGAGGCCATTGGGTTGTGAGTGGTACCTTGGAATCGGAGAATTGGCAAAGGTTCTTCAAGGTAGAATACAAGGTATCCTAGGATCACGGAAAGTTCTGGGCATGCGGTGCACAGCAGGCTGAGAGCGCCTGCAGGTATTTAAGCCGCTAGCCCCTGAGAAGTGATTACAGCACCACGTGATTGCTAATTTTACAGACCTCCGAATCGGAGGTCCTCCGAGACTCTCACAGCAGAATCTAACGAAATCGACCTCGACGCAGCCGGTGGTCAAGGTTTAGGCGTTGATGCATCTCCAGGAAGTCATATTTGCGGCGACCGCGTCTTCCTCCGGACAGGGGACGCTTGCTCTTCACAATATACAAACAGGAACGTCGCTGGCCTCTTTTAAACAGACAAATGCAGCGAGACATTGCACCGCGGTCGTAGAATCCGGGAACGGTCAGGGAGGATTCATGCTTGTGGCTCAGCAAGAAAAGTCAATTCTGAACGTATACAACTTCCAGAAGGTATGGAAATTCACCTGGGCAGCTGATCTCAAATGAAAGCGACTCTAGGACCAATTAGCACTCAAGATAGTACTACCGGAAAAGCTTTCTTGCCTTGCGATAGATCCTCGAGGCGAATATTGTGCGGGTGCAACCGCCCAAGGTCGTGTGTATCTGTGGGAGGTGAGAACATGTTATTGTATTTGGGAAATGAATAATGACGAGGAGCTCAGGTGGCTTCAGGAATAATGTACAGCGCATGGGACGCCCACTATCGTCGCGTATCCGTGTTGAAATTCACCCACGATAGCGCTGCACTTATCTCTGGCAGCGAAGATTCTGGAGTCAGCGTTTGGTCCGTGTCGAGGTCAATTTTGCGGCCGCGTGTTATGTTTCTGCCCTGTGGCAAGCGACGCTGATATCTAACCGCCAGATTGTTGCATGACGATCAGCAAAATGAACTTCCATTGCCGTACTGCACCTTCTCGGATCATACTCTACCAGTCACCGATATTATCTGCGGCGTGGGCCTCTTCCCCACGTGTAGAGTCCTCACTTCATCAAAAGACCACTCTGTCAAAGTACGTTGCCATTCTCTCTCACTAGGTGTCGATCCTGATGTCTCCAGCTGTGGGATGTCGCGTCCAAATCCCTTCTCACTACTTTCCAATTCCCGCAACCTATCTCCTGCCTGGCCTGGGACATCACGGAACGCGTGTTTTTCGCTGGCTCTGAAGACGGTTCGATACACCAAATGAACCTGTTTAAAGCATCAACTGCCGAGGCCATCGGAGGCGCCGGTTTGACCGGTATAATCCGTGTGGAAGACGAGTCGCGACTCATTTCCGTCAAGTAAGAACTCAACCCCACCGATAACACCTATCTCATATCCTGAACATCAGTCAGCCTCTGTCCTGCCTCGCCATATCTCTGACTTCGTCCCTCCTTCTCGCTGGGACTGCCACTGGGCATATCAATGTGTACGACATCGCATCCCACCAGCTTGTGCGAGCCATAAACTCGCACGTCGGAAGTGCTGTGAATCACCTCGCGACGATGCTCAAGCCACTCGATCTGATCGGTGCCGCGTCGATTAATGATATTCGGGACGTCGTTCCTGTTAAGCCCGTATCTCCATTCCAGAGGACACGAGATGCAAAGGCGAGGAACGCACACGAACCCTCAATCTTACTACCAACTCATGACTTGGTAGGCCGTACACTCTCTTCGTCTTCCGGATCACTCACTCCTCAATCTTATCATACAGACTCCACAATCCGGGCCTTTGGAATACACACATGAGGAGCTGCTACGAGACCATGCGTTCTTCGTCCAACCAACAACCCCCTCGAGTGCACCCGGAGTTCCCGTGCAGAAAGTGGCCGACCTCGAGGCTGAAATCAAACTACTCAAGGAGCAACTTGGGAAAGCGAAACATATCAACGACACGATGTGGGACACGGTCGTACGGCGTGCCGTCAACGGTCAGACATCCGGTATTAAAACGGCATCAGGTGATAATGCTGCGATGGAGGTAGATGGCTGAATGTTGTACTAGCTATTTCACACAAAAGTACCGTAAGACTGATAATGTTGTACACCGACCGTAAAAGCCTTTTGCAGATTGGAGATTGTCCCCCTATCGTTCTGCTTGGCGGTGTGTTTGTCACGCACCTTGGGGTCAAACTCTGAACTAAACATAGCCCATCGCCCGCTCGGAGCCTCGAAGCCTCGAACCGAAACGCAACCGAGGTCGATAGCGTATCATGCACTTCGCCCTATGTGCTCACTCGCCCCCCATCCATTTCTCTCCTTAAGCAAGCCGTTCACTCAACGAACTCTCATTTCGCTCCGAAATGTAATCCGCGACTCGGCACTGAACAAACCCGGTATCTTAGCAGACTCGTCGGCGAGCCCATCGAGAGATGCGGCCGTCTTAATTCCCTTCTGTAATGTCAACGATGTGCCCGGGATACTCTTTGAAGTGAGGGGCAAGACACTACGGTCGCACTCTGGCGAAATTAGGTGAGGTGGCAATCATTCACTGCCACGATGATCACCTTATTGACACGGTCCTTTGGTGATTGCT
Organism: Pleurotus sapidus; assembly: GCA_026743855.1. Lineage (NCBI taxonomy): Eukaryota > Fungi > Basidiomycota > Agaricomycetes > Agaricales > Pleurotaceae > Pleurotus > Pleurotus sapidus. The sequence goes on from JANBWZ010000020.1 coordinate 636,771, forward strand.
TCTAGCTTCCCCGGTGGGAGAATAGACTCTGTAGGAGTGTTTCGGACCCTGGAGATTCTATGACCTGACATATTCTTAGACTGATAAGTCTTTTCTCGCTGGTGCCCTTAGAGAAACTAGAGAAGAACTGGGGATTGCCCCAAATAGAGTAGAGGTCCTGGGGGAATTAGGTCCAGCAGAAGTGAATCTGCGAGGTAACATGCGTGTGTGGCCATATGTCGTAAGTCCTAATCTAGTCCTATGAGACTGAACTCCTAAATAAAGTGTGCTGCATGCAGGCCTTTGTGCATGGCCACCGGATCGACGAAAAGGGCACGATGGACACCCCTCTTTCCTCAATCGACCTAGACGATGTATGGAGAAATAGATCATTAGAAGAGGTGGCATCCGTGTTCCACCTACCCTTGCAAGCCCTCGCATCCCCCGTGCGATTGAAAGCATCAAAGTTCCGGGGTGGATGGCCCTATTGGGCCGTGGATGTCTCCGACCTGGTGGAGGCTGAAAAAGTGGTACACGGCGACGCCGAATTCGTAGACGAAGTAGGGTGCGGGCAAGAAGGTAGAATTGAAATCTGGGGGTTAACCGGATGGTATCTTTCCCTCCTCACACGGATACTACACATCCATTCTTAGTACCAGGTCGATAAGAATAGTTTGCGTGTAATATGAGTCAGAGCCTTGTTGGCATCCAATGGATGTTGAAAAGAACCTCTGTGTGGACGTTTGGCCAATTGCTGTTGAAATGAGTCTTGCGTTTCAATGCACCGACGGGAAGTTCCTCTGGGGTGGGAGAGCAATGCTGTCGCTGTTGGGTGCTGGTGGAGATAATCGTAGCTCAGCGTTCGTTCGAACAAAATTGTATCAATAACCCCCCATGGACGCGAGCAGAACACCCCATGTTGCTGTAGAAATTAAGATACATCACTGACACATCAAGCCAACAGCCGTTCCCTTATTATTCCTGTGGGTGCGACAATCGTGCAACCCTCTCTCTAAGTTCAACAGCTCTGGGTTCAATAGCATTAGAGGCGCCAGCTGTGGCGATATCCGTATTCGTTTCCGTTCGATCTTTCTTGAAGACTCGGCGGGGAGCCCCGTCCTTGGGTAATTTGGCCTTGCGTAGCCTAGCCTGCCAAATAATGTATAGCGCTACTTCTGAGCACGCCACAAGGGTTGCTGCGGCAAAGGAGAGAAGCACACGCTGACGGTGGGGATCAATATGCCGCCGATAGAAGAGCATGCCAACCACGCACCCATTCATCCCGAAATCCTGTTCTATCTGATGCCCACCATACGGCCATTCCAGTAGCAAATATGCTCACAAGGCCATTTACTATCGCCGTGATGGCGCGTCGTTCGAGTTTCTGTTCGTTTGCTATTACATGTGGCTCCTTGGGTGGGGTGTATGGACCGAAGTTCTTCTCCGGGGATGTCGTGGCACCTGCGAGAAGGGAGATCATAGCATAGTCGGCGGCATCGCGACCGACATGCTGTAGAGCGTCTCGTCCCGAGTCAGACCGCGACCACTGAGAGATTCTGGAAAGAATGCTATATGGAATTGTTGGTGGGATGGGTTCTATGAGGAATGGATGCAATTGCGACTTGAGGTCTTGTGGGAGCTCGTCGCGAAGAGGGCGTAGCGCGTCGACGACGTGCGGTCGAAGAGAAATGTTGAGGTCGGCGCTCATTGTATAGTGGGGGAGCGGAACGTCGGGAGTCACACGCGTGACAGCGGCGCGACAGTCCTCTGATACCTCTGATACGCGCCGAGTGACTTGTTCGCTGCAACAGCCACGACGATGAACACAGAAATGTCCCCCCAAAACAAGTCTGACACTGGTTCAGATGCTTCGCGGCTCTGTGACGCCTGCAAGCAATTTGATGTCAATATCAAGGATCACATTGTAACCCTGACCAGGACTTTGGATGTAATTTCGAAGGATCTCGCGCGTAGTCGGGAGAGACGGTGAGCACCCCAAACGCCCAAACTCTGGTTCACCAAATCTCATACTCCGAGTAGGTGCTTACTAGGCTCAGACGAACCATCTATATGGCCTAGCCTACGGAAATTGTGGCGGGATCTCGCTCGCGCTCAGCTAACATTTTGGGACGGCGACGAAGACGAAGGAGAGGACCAGCAAGGCAACGAGAATCGCAAACAACAGGACCTTAGGGCTCTCTGTACAAGTCTGGCTAAATTCACCAGGAATCTCGTCGCCGACGTCCCGAGCAATCAGAATATGGCTTTGTAAGTTACTTCTCGTCGAACGTTTCACAGTGGTCTGATCGACATATCGTGCCCAGTGAGAACGAGGGGGAAATTAGACGGTTGTTGCATTACCATTCCTCTTGGACAGCCAACCAGGACCCAGAAAGTGAGTACCCCAACGAACGGACGTTGCTATTATTGACACGGCGCCCTTCTAGGCTTTCCTGTGACCAGGATGCTCACACAGACGCTGTCAAATATCGTGACTGCCAATAATGAACTCATGACGAAGCTGTGGAATATTTATTTGAACTTACCAGAAGACCAGGTCGTCCTGATGTGTGTAACCCAGATCCGATAGGCGACTAATCCCTGATCCATTTGTGGCGTAGTCGACTTTTGGCTTCCCCGGACGAAGGGACTATTCTTGCCGTCATGGTTCTCATCCTAAATTGCGTACACGAGAACAAGGCCAGGGCGTAAGTGGTTTTCCAATTACTATATTCAATTAATCCTCAGACACACGGTCTCACTAGGAAGATGCTTTGCAAAACTTCTATCGGATGCCGTATATGTATATCTCTTCTTGATGGTATGTCCAGGCTGTACGAGGCACACGAAGACAGCGACGGTGCTAGGGCCTTCGACGTCGGGTATATTGTTCTCTCGGATTCTCATAATGGCCTTCGCTAATATACTCTTGATAGATATGACATATTCCTCCAGCTTACCACGTCAGGGCTGGTCCCTGAATTGTATTCTCGACTAATAATGTGTGTTCACGATTAGCACCGCTTACAGCCTACTGAATACACCCTAGGGACGATGAGATCGTCACGCCACATCAAACAACGTTACTAAAGCTTGTCGACTCCTACCTCCAATCCGTGGCGGCGACGGCGACGTCGTCTACGCCAGCAATGCGCAAAATAGATCGGAAACTTTGTCCGATGCTATCAAAGGGTTTCTTCACAAAAGCCGTCTATACGCAGCACGCCATCAAGCGGTTCCTTGGAGAGGAAGACCAACGCGATGGCAACCCGACTTCAATCGGTGAGAAACCATCAAAAGATCCAGACACTTTGCGAGAGAGTCATGACCGTTAGATAGCCCAATCGCCATCTGAAAATACGGGAGAGGCTCCACCAATCGAATTGGATGTGATGTTGCCCAAGGTTTGTGAAGCGTTGGTTCTCATCACTCAGTGCATCAGCACGATCACACTGGAACCCGAGGAGCGCGAGCTGAGCCCCATTGAAGAGCAAGAGAAGGCGGCATCCAGCTCCACCTTGCGCTCTGCACGGTCGTTTGCTACGTTCCGGGAATATTTCAATGAGACCCGATACGCAGATAACGGGCTTGTAGAGACCTTAATTGGTAAGTAGCGCTTTGATCTCTGGTTTCGCTTCGGCTTCGGCTTCACGAAACTCCCTTTAGAAACTTTACGACTTCTCGATAAATTCCTTCCTCGAATAAATTTTGGAAGACCTGTTTCCCGAAACGAACCCTCGCCCACGGCTGCGGCGAACGTGGCTTCGTCAGGGGCTCACCAGGCCCAAGGTTTCTCATACCTTAAGCGAGATCTCGTTCGATTATTGGGTATTCTCTGCCACTCGACTAGATCCGTCCAGGATCGTGTCAGAAAATGCGGCGGCATCGAAGTCGTCATGAATTTGTGCGTGGTAGATGAACGCAATCCCTGTAAGCTTCTATTTGATCTGATGGGCCAATTCTTGGAACTCGTCTTTTTGACTTCTTTAATGTCAGATTTACGGGAACATGCGATTTTCACACTGCATAATTTGCTGGAAAATAACCCAGAGAACCAACAACTTGTCGATGGGATCAAACCCATGGGGACTTGGGGCGAGGACGGAGTTCTCCAGGACGTTCCTGGTGCTGTACGCCGATGAGAACCCGGGAAATCCTTTCGTAAGGGATGTCATACGCGTAGAGATAGTGTTACATCGAAAGCAGGAATCAAATCTGATCATCATCACTCGTCCTCATCCTCTTCCTCTGCAACATTGACCGCTTTCCGCCGAGAGACCCGTCTAACTTTGTGTTCGTCCTCTTCCTCCTCGCTTTCTACATCCATGGCGCCCCCGTCCTCGTCCGGGGTATCATCGCCGTCGTTATCTTTATTTTGACGCCTCTTTTCCTGCTGCTTCTCCAGTTGGGCCTCCATTTTTTCCAACGGGTCGTCCTCCATTGTATCATCACGGCGGCGGCGTTTCGCACCGCCGTCAGAATCATCGTCGTCCTCGTCGGCAACGACGAACCCGTCTTCTTGATAGTCACCTTTCTCATTGTTTTCTGCATCCTTTGCTTTGCCCTTACGACTGCCTGACCCGCGGCCTCCCCCTCCCTCCTCGTCGTCGTCATCCGACGGTGCATACGTGTGTCCCATCTCCGCCTCGTCGTCGCTCCATGACGGGGAACCCCGCTTCCTCGAGTACCGCCGTTTCCGCCCACTTCCCAGTCCATCATCATAATCTGATTTCCGCTTCGACTTCTTCGCATTTTGTTTCATCAGTTCCTGGACTTCTCGTTCAGGATCTCTCGCTGGGTCCGCGACAAGGCGGAGCCGAGCAACTTTGTTGTGCTTCTGGCCCACCGCGCGCACGAGCATTTTGTGTGTTTCCGATTGCATGCCCGTTGGGCGCAGGGTCATATAGCCAGTGATGACGGCCTCTGACTGGAGCACCTGGGCGCGTTTGTGCTGGGCGACGAGATATGTGAGCCCTTGCGATTTGGCACCGGTGGACTGGGATTGAGATTGCGACTGGGACAGTGTTGGCTGGGAACTCCCGAACGCCTGTCGTGGGGCTGCACCAGAGTTGTCGAGGCTCTGGTGTATGTCGAATAGCTCTTTGCCGAGACGAAGGCTCAATGAGCCGTCCGACCATCGTATGACACGGCTGTTAGACTGTTTTCGCTGTTGAAGAGGTTTAGACTTCTTAGATTTCTCCGCGGAAAGCTGCCACACTCACATCCTGTCCATTTTCATCCTTTATCCAGCGCCATCTAACAGTGTTTTCTACTTTCAGTTTAATGGTCATACTTCTCTCACGCATGTTCTCCGTTTGCTGTAGCTCTTCATCTTCGTGCTCCGGACCCATGTACGTATCTGGGTGATAAGGCTTTGAATCTACTTGGACAAATGTGGGCATACGAATAACCCAGTTCTAAGGGCATGGTAAACGAATGAGAACGGCAATTAATCCGTGGGTGACCCACCTCTCCTTCTGAACTTTTGGGGACCGGGATATTGGGAAACGCGACGTTTGCTTCCTTGACCTCTACAGCAAGTTCTGCAGGTATTTCATCATCCTCATCGTACTCTAGGGCCCGTCGGTGCTCTCTTTCCGGAGTTGGAAGGCGGTCTGATTCTTGGGCAGAGGTCGACGGAGAAGCTGCACCCCTGTGATAGAGTGAGTACCCAAGGGGGCATAGTGGACAATGTGGCGTACTCGCTGTGCCTCACTTCCTCCACATCATTGTCGTTGCCAAATAAATCTGCCATCTCAGCGTCCTGCTCTGCCTCCTCCGTTTCCGCGGTTGGGTGCATTTCAACGTCATTTTGGTCGTCTTCTTCGTCCCCTGAGTCCTGTGCTGGCGGCAAGTAATTGAGCTGCGGGGGCGGGATCAATGCACCGGCCAAAGATGACATTTTTGTGGCTCGGGATGAGTTGATGAGATTGTTGGTTCAACGTTCACGACGCCTCCCTTCCATGGCGGCGCCTGATCACGTGACTGCACCGCGATCTTAGCGCCCAACCAACGGAATCAATCCGAAAGAGCTCACAAGGTTCCAATGAAGCTGTGGCCCAGCGCTCACTCAATCAACGCATCACTCCGCACAGCTCGTCGTTTTTTGCGTCGAGCTTTGCTGCGCGGGGTCTACTGCCCGTGGTCAGCTCTGTGGGAAGCCACAATTTAGATCACTGGATCATTGACTGTTCCGTAGTGCTTCAAGTGGCGGTCCATCCAGCTCGTTTGGGATAACGAAGAGTGTATTCGTTGTCGCCACGAGCTCTCTCGTTCGGCGGCTGGTTCGCGGACCGGGGACGAATGGAACCCGGACGCGGAACACAGCCGAACTCCTGAAAGGAGAAACCCCTGTCAGGGGGCCGAACTCAAGCCGGCCTAGGCGAAGTATGAAGTACGTAGTCGTAGGTATAACTAAATAGTAGACGTAAAGTAGGAATTGAATGGAATGTGATGACGTGAAAAAGGGTAAGCGATATGGGTGGGTGAAATGAAAATGAAGCTGCTCGATGTGCTATCGAGCGCGAACGTAAGAAGATGATGAGAAAAGGTAAACTAGAAATAGTTTACCTATCGAGCGCGAACGTAAGAAGATGGGGGATATAGATGGGCTATAGTACATATATATACGTGCGTGTGAGACAAAGGCATAAAGGCTGAAAGGGAGGAAACAGGGGATAGGGGATTCACGTGCTCTCGCAGATGGACCGTGGATAAACTACCTCTATCCTCACATCCATCCAGCTCGTTTGGGATAACGAAGAGTGTATTCGTTGTCGCCACGAGCTCTCTCGTTCGGCGGCTGGTTCGCGGACCGGGGACGAATGGAACCCGGACGCGGAACACAGCCGAACTCCTGAAAGGAGAAACCCCTGTCAGGGGGCCGAACTCAAGCCAGGAATGGTGCGAGGCGAAGAGCCGGAGGCTCGAAAGTGGAGGTATGAGTATCGGCCATGTGGAGGCGCGACGAGAGATTGAGGATCCTGTCTTTCGGAGTGTCGATGTAGAGACGGTAGGCGTCGCTACGCCAACGTCCCAGCTGTTGGATTTCGTGATCGAGGAATCCCGCTGCTGCTGCTGCAGATGCTGCGCCTCGTCTGAAGCTGTGCCCAGAGAATCCTTGTGGCTGGAAACCTGCGTCGAGCAAGGCGAGGCGGAGACGATTGATGAAGCGCGAGCGTGTGAGAGGGGACTGATCAGAAGTAGAGAACAAGGGGGAGTTAAGGGGGAGGGGATTAATGGTGAATAAATGGAGTAGAGCGGAAACGGGACAGGTAGAAGGGGAATTAGGAGCAGCAGAGATGTAAATAGTGACCCCTTTGCGAAAGGGGTCAGTCTTGGACGCTGGGAGCGTGAGGACGATGTGATCAGGATTGCTAGTGGAGGGCATGAAGCGGATTGATGAACGGGTGATATGGACGTTGGGATCGAATGAGTTTGGCTTGTCGACAGTGAATTCTCCACAACGGAGGAAACCCGCGTAAGCGAGTTTCGCCGCCGTTATGAATACAATGTCGTCGAAGGAACTGTAGGTGAGGGAGGCGAGTTTGGAGAGGATGGGGAATGTGATGGGGAGTTTAGGGCGACGTTCGCGCTCACCATGATACCGTTTAATGCCTCTGATGAGGCGTTGAACGATAGGGGCTTCGCATGCGGTGAAAGGAGCGTCCGCTTCGAGATGGAGGGAACGAACGGCGGTAAGGTAGGATTTAATTGTTTTGGGTTGAAGCCCGCGCGTTCCCAGGTGTGCGATCCATTCCATGATGCAACGCTGGGATGCGGGCAAGCAGGATCCGTCGGCGTTGACCAGTGCGGGGCGTTCTCTGACGAAATTGATGAATGATTTCTGACCAGTGCTGTAAGTGGTCCTGGTGCTGGCCGCGAGACCGTGCCAGAGGTAGAATGCGACAAGTCGTGAGTGCTGAGGGTTCGTTTGATACCAAGAGTCTGGGGGTTGACTGAGTAAGGCTTCTTGTCGAAATGCGGGGCGAGTGTGAATAAGCGAGTATATTGGAAACGTGAAGCAGCGTCAGCGATCGCGTTATCAGCAGAAGAAAGCCAAGAAGAAGAGAAAGAGAACTGCAGAGCAGCGGCAAGCATGAGTATTAAGCGCAGCAGTTTGACGAGGTGAGGGGAACGGTTTGTGTGGTTTGATAGCGCAGCTACGACGGCCTGGTTATCGACATGGAAATGTACGTGAGAGTGCCGCCAGAGATGCCCCCAGCGAAGAATGGCATGGAGAACTGCGTAGAGTTCTTTGAATTGAATATCCCTCTTCGACCCCCTGAAGCGTCTAGGGACTCTGGCGCTAAACCAATGGTGGTTGTAGGCGCCCCCTAGTCCCTTTGTACCGCTCGCGTCGGTGAATACGTTGTGGTGAATCCTGGGTGGATCGATGAGTGTAACCCCGTTCCAGGAAGAGGCGTAGGTCGACCACCAGCGTATGTCGCTGTGCGCGTAGCGAGGAATGAAACGACGGGAGTGTGGGGTAGAGAAAGATGTCGAGAACCTGATCAGATGCCTGATGAAAGCCCGTGAATAGGGAATAACCTGTGACGCGAAATGCAAGAATCCAGTGAGTTCTTGCAGTTCGTGCAAGTTGCACGAGGATTTGGTGGACCAGGTGACGAGAAGCTCGTTGAGATATATGAGTTTGTCATCGGGGAGGCGCGCCTCCATCGCGACGGTGTCAAGCTCAATACCTAAGAACTCCAGACGAGTGGTCGGCCAGACGGTCTTTTCAGGCTGGAACGTGAGTCCCAAGGAGTTCCCCAATGTTTGCATCCAGGAGACTGCGTTATTGGCGAGGGACAGGGGGGTGTCAGGAGCGAATATAGGGAGAAAGTCGTCCAGGTAATGTTTGAGCTCAGCTGGTATGTGACGTTGAATTATCCAGTGGAGAGCCTCGGCGAACAGGTTAAAGATGTAGGGAGCAGATTTGAGCCCGAAAATTAGCACCATGTACTCGTAGAATTCGCCGTTCCAGAAACAGCCAATTAGATGATAATCGGCCGCTCTGAGAGGGATATGGCGGAAGGCGTCCTTGAGATCTAGCTTCGCGAGAAGGCAGCGGCGACCGAGACGACGGATTGTAGCTATCGCTTGGGAGACGGCCTCGTAGACAATGTGACCTTCGCTGTCAGGAATCCCGTCGTTAACGGAGTCGCCAGGAGGCCAGGAGAGATGGTTGATAACGCGGAATTTGTTAGGATAGCGCTTTCGTGTAACCGTACCGAGAGGCGACGCCCGAAATGCTGAGTGTGGGGGGGAGCTGAGGGGACCATGGATCCGGCCATTGGACTGGAGGACGCGAATGTCCTTGTCGATGACTTCGGGATGCTCAATGGCCGTTTTGAGGTTGCGACAGTTCTGGGGCTTATCGGTTCCATCAAATCCTATAGCTGCACCAAATTGTATTATGTGAAGTAATGCGTGTACAAATTCGGGATCGGGGTACTCTGCTAAATAATGCGCCCACTGCGATCGAACGAGAGTCGATTGGACAGGGGCAGAATCAGAAGAGCGGAGCGACGCGCGATTGCACCGAGGATCTGTGTTGGGACGAGCGGGAGGAATATTAATAGGGGGGAAAAGGGATAGAGGTACGTCGATTAGGGGTGGTGATAACGAAGAGGAAATGGAAGGGGGAAGGGAAGTAGGGCATGGCTCATCCTGCAGGCGAGGACGAGGGGCGGATTCAGGGTGCGAGACCCTCGTCCTGCCATGGCCTCAAGCGCTGGGCGTGGTTTGCGTGCAAGCTGACTTGCCGTGCGCCGTGGAACCGCAAGTGGCGCATTTGTGAATGCGGCCAGACTTGCAGGGCGTCGTCAGGCAGGTGCCATTGTTGAACTTGTTGCAAACTTGCGCAGATACGTCGCGAACAGTCGTCGAGGAGGGCGAGGACTTTGACTTTGAATGCGAGGACGTAGCCGAGCCGAGCTTTACTTCCTGGAATATGCTCGATCGGTGGAGCTGGCCAACGAGTGTTCGATCCTCGTCGGCCCAAAAGGAGTAATCCCCCCTGATCATCTCTCGGATACGACGAGAGTGGTGAGCAATATGATAGGTGAGGATTGCGGGGTAGGTGAAGTAGCGTGAATATTCGTGCAGCAGGTTTGTGTATCCCTGAGCAGAAACGGCCACATCGATGACAGCTTGGAGATTCCCGGTAGTCCCGACGAACCTGTAAAGGATCTGGAAATAGACCCCCAAGGCGCGCATGAAGGTCGAGAAATCCGGGAGGTCCTTTATGGGGGCCGTGTCTGTAGCGCGTAGCGCGCCGTCCTCGAGTGCGTACGTTGTCGTAGTCGCTTTCGCGGTGATGCTGGGAATGAGCTTGCCCAACTGCTGCGGCTTAAACTCATGCTTGCCGATGGACGCCACGATCGCAGCGTCGACATCGGGGAAGAAATCAGGAATAGATAACGTACCAATAGATGGATTGGACGTAGGAGGGGGAACATATGGGACCAAGGGGGGAGCTCCTTGGGCATTCGGCGCGATTGGCGCGCCTGGCGCGGCTGGGGCTGGCTGGGCAGGAGTGACAGGGGGAAGCTGAGGGGGGTTACTTGCCGCGACACGAAGCAGGTCCAATATTTCTTTCATGCTCGACTCGAGTCCCACTACCCTTTGTTCTAAGGGGTTGCCGTCGGCGTCAACGGGCGGCGTAGTTCTTCCTTCACCTGGCATGTTTGGCTCAACGGGGGACAAAGGATGTGCGAAGGTATTAATTGGGGAGTTAAGTGGAGAAGGAAGCGGAGTGGCTGAAGGATGCGAGGATGTTGCTATGGACGTCGTAGGAATAAAGCGGCCGTTGGCGTCGCGAGGGCGAGCAGGGGCGCGCGTTCTCCTTGGAGGCGTCCTGAAATGAAAATGAAGCTGCTCGATGTGCTATCGAGCGCGAACGTAAGAAGATGATGAGAAAAGGTAAACTAGAAATAGTTTACCTATCGAGCGCGAACGTAAGAAGATGGGGGATATAGATGGGCTATAGTACATATATATACGTGCGTGTGAGACAAAGGCATAAAGGCTGAAAGGGAGGAAACAGGGGATAGGGGATTCACGTGCTCTCGCAGATGGACCGTGGATAAACTACCTCTATCCTCACACTTCGGTTGCGACTTGGTGAAGGCAACGGTGCACCTCTCATAGTGATTCACTCATTGAATTGAGGGGAAGCGCATCACCATCGACATGCTGTGCAGTCGACCGACTGTCAGATGGCATTCCCCGTTCTTTTCCCATCCCCTTCAGAGAAGGGGGAATTGGAACGCGCAGCCTCGTCCGAATTGGCAATACCACGGTTCACTATGACTCGTATCTCCCTACTGGCCTACCTGCCAAGTTCTCCGGAATTAACACGGTAAAGAAGACGCTTTCCATTCCGCCATGCTATAGACCACAGTCCTCGATAGGTGATAATTTTACACCAAGATCCAGATTGCGAAAAGGATTAATACTTTTGATCTGGATGGATGTTCAACAGGAACGTGGCGCAACTTCCCTTTACAGCATTCCTATCTGCGGCTGCTTTCGGCACGCGTAACCCAACAACTCGAAAGCAGTATAAGAGCTGTATCCATCTGCGTTATAGTCCCCAACAAATACGATGGCTACAGACGATCATTCCTTGTGAGCTTCGTCACTCCTCTACCGCCCTATGCCTGACCGCATTTCTAGGTCTGCAGACGAGTTCGTCGAATCGCCCATGACATTCAACAATGATCATCCAGAGTGGCCTCAAGAGCATCCCTGCTTTGTGAGCCCCTTGCTTGTATGTCGCCATTTATTCTTCTTACTCGTCGCTCACGATCTTGCAGCCACACTCGTCACCCGCAAGTAGTGCTGAAAGCCAGTTTGAGCCACTCGATGTCTCCCTCTCCCAAGGGTTAGAGCCGTACGATCCATATGCATACCACACTCTCGATGGCATGTGGTCCAGTTGCTCGACCCGCGGCAACAATCAACACAACAGCATTCGAATTGATACAGGATGTCTTGAACCATATTATCAGACCGCCCATTCACTCTCTTCGTTGCCCTCTCATTCGGATGCTACATACCCTGCCACTCCTCCAGCGACCATCTTCAGCTTACCTCATAGCTATCCGAACGAACACTATAACACGGCATCTGTGATGCCGCCATTGTCCCCTCAAAGCCAAACTCCGCCGCCGCCGTATAGTCTTGGGTACCCCACCGTCCCCTACGGACTGCCTGTGATCCCGCGGCCCCCCTCGCCGCCACTCGCGTCCCCTCAAACTCCTTACGGCAGTTCGGGGCCCAACTCGCCCCATCACTCTTCTTCACCGTTTCCCCCGCCTCAGCAGAGCACGGTACGTCTCTGCAGCCGCATTTCTCGCCTCATATGACCCATTTCCCCTGTCATCCAGGATGGACGAGAACTCTACTCCCATCGGGAGCAGATACAGTTATTCAAAGATGCCCACAATCTCCCCTCAGCTCCTGACTGGGGGATGATGGTACCGCAATTGATGTACCGCCCCCATACTAATAGCGATCGCCGCCGATACGTAGAGGACGTCAAATTGGAGGGACCTATGTACTTCTACATGGAGCACGGCGTGTGCGGGATCTCTTTGTCAGATGCCCTGCATTGTAGGGTGAGAAAGCTCCGCGGCCGTGACGAGACTGTCTTTGAGGGCAGAGGGCCCAGCGTGTCCATCCGCCTCGAAGTAAGAAATCATCATATTCTTCGGGCACCAAGGTCAACCAGTTGATTGATGTTCCCATAGTGGCCTGGCTATCGCCAATGGAGCCGCCAGATCCCGACGAAAGATTTTAGGAGCCCTCCTGGACCGATCACACGGGGAAAATTAGCGAAGAACGTAGCTAAATGTGTGAAGCGATTTATTGAGGTTGGTCGCGTTTGCTTCCCATCAGATAACGGATCTGGAGTTGATATCGGGTTGCGTATCGTAGGATCGACAGAATGAGACCCTGGAAGACGAGGCGGACGAACGATGGAGGGTGGGTAGCGCGCCTACCTCCCGGATTAAGTTCGAAGACCTGGTGCTTGTCAGTATCCATCATGTGTCGATGGGAAGCTGGCAGCCTCAACTTAGAGTGAAGCGGGGTCATTGAAATATTTTATCAAAATGATGATTCCTATTTCAGCTATAGTGTTCCGAACGGCGAGTACGGACATGCACCCACTCTCCGAGACAGTATACCCCGTTCGCCGCGATAAATCTCCGTCTACATATGTGTTCTTTAATGTATCGCAGTGTACTTACCCAACAGTGTACTTGACCCAATTAGTTATTGTTAGTATATCTATCTCCGGAACGAAGAAAATGTCAATCAGGCTACATACACGTACTGCTGGGGCTTTGAAAGTTTATTACCTATGGATCAGAGGCAAACGATAGCAGACCCAGTCACGATATCCTCGGAGGCTGCGTCGGGCAGTTCATAGCAAGCCAAATGGAGCTCGGACGCTGGACACACTCGGGTATTCCAGCACAGACAGCGACGGGAGAAGACCAGGGTCACAGTGATCGAAACAGGCTGAAATTTGGGCGCCAGCATACTCCTATCAAAGCATACCAGTATTCTGGCGTGCATCGTGTCACCACGGAACAAAAATTGGCTTAATTTCTCTCCACGAGGATGTGTCCAGAACATGCCGTTGACGGGTATACTAGAGGCCTGTATCGGACAAGTTGCGCTGTTCGACGAATAAGGTTGGAATAAGGACCAAAGATCAGGACGCCGCATTACCACAAGTCAATTTGCTTCCGAAGCTGGCGTGGTAATGGGGTGGTAAAAGATGGAAACGGGGGGTGGATGTAAAGTATACTTCTCTGATGTAGACGTGATGGGAAGATTGGGATAAAACATGAGGAGCTTGAGTATAGTCCAGGAACAAGTATCAAAATACATGACACCGCAGGATTCAATTCTGCGATGAATGCCATGGCACGGGTGTAGCTCTGGAAACATCATGGAGGGTCTTGCACCCGAAATATATTTCATAGTCCCTGGAGAGAAACCTGTCAACCGTTTCGGGAAGTACGCGTGCACCCCACCACATGTATCCCCATGCATTACTGACGTACTACATTTTGATTTGAGTTTGCTGCAATCAACAGCAGTCCCATAGAATTGGCGGCGCGGAACCTTAGAGACAACCGACCCGCTCCGGCCGAAAGATCGACTCTCAATTCAGGCGGTTGGGCAAATATATTGGAAGTTTTGTAGTTGCATTATACCGGCGACCTTTGGGGCCCCGCTTTTCCTCGTTTTATGCTCCCTATCTGAGGTCCTTTGGCTGGGAAGTAGTCGAAACTGACTTCAGGTGGTTTGCACTCAGCGGCGTATCCACGTGGTGCTTGGTCAAAGATAGTCGGCCTATTGTTCTCGCAGATCCTACGTCTCAATTTGGTCGTTAGCTTGTACTCCTCCAAGTTTGGCCAGCCTTTGCAGAAAGGCTTTGCTGGATTGATAGAGGAACAAGTCCCCTCCTTATTGTGTCTCTGGTGCGGACCTACAATCACTCAGGTTCAATCATTCAAGGTTTGCTCCCGAACGACCTGCAAAGAACAATAGCAGCTCCCCATATAAATGGGGGCGATGCAGGACACTTTGCATTAGGACCCACATCACCTTTCGTCCACCTTGTCACCCAAGCGCCAGCCTCTGCACTGCCCTTTCGTTCTCGATCAGCGCTGTCAATATGATGCACACCGGCGAACTCGCAGTAGCTATCGTACAACGCAAGGTTATGATTGTGCAAGGTAAGCACCTAACTACGCTGTCAAGATGGTCATGTCATTGATTCGAACCTGAACTCCCAGCCAAACGAACGCACAACAAATTTGACCGTTGGTTGGAGGTGGATACCTACACGCTCTTCGGCGATAGAGTGTTCCTCGCGACGGATGTGCCCACCGCACGTATCCAGTCATCAGACGTCCTCACCATCTTCCCCACAACCGATGTCTTCCGTCAACCCGATCAGGGGATGTTGGAGTTACCCCAACAGGCGTTCTCTGAGTACCTCGAACTCACCATGCGCACACAGAAGCGATACGAGTCTATGTGGAGCGCATGGGCTGCAGTCCATTGATTCACCCTCCACCACCACACATCGCTGTCCCCTCCCCCATTCCCGTCTCCGTTAAGTGTTCCCACTATCCGTCGATAACAAATTGTAGCCACGAATTTCTCGCTTGTAGCCATAGATCACTGAATATGTATCAATACTTTCCATGTATCCCTTTCTTCTAGAAGCCTTTTGCAATGCCTGAAAATTGAAGTCTCATGAATACGTGAGCTATGAGTGTGCTCATCAACATGATCGTAGGAACAATACAAGCGGTACACCAGCGACTACATTTGGGATAGGATACTTTGGTTTACAGTTCAATAATGTAGAATAGCGAGACCAATGTGGATGTCGTATATACACTGAGACGACAGGTCTACAAAGCCAAAAGGTGGAGCACAGTACGTCAAAATATAAGATAGATAAATATAGCAAGAAGGGGGACAGGGTAAAGGCTACGCGTCTTGTGTAGCAGTCGGATCTCGGTATATCTAAACAAGTGCTATCAGCGACATTGTCACCAACGGGGAAGAAGGACATACCTTCAAGTCCCATATCTCGCCAACTCGCCGTTTAGCGGATAGATCTTCAGTGTCGTCCTCAAGCTCACGGGCGGGAGATTCAGCGGTCGACTCGAGACGAAGGCCTTGTTCATTTGCCAAATGAAGCAGACATATAAAGCAAAAGCTGGTGCTGATCTCTTGCATCTTGTCCCTGGGGTATGATTTCTGAAGCCCGGTTATGACTTCGCTGAATTGACGGGCATCATCGGGGTCTGTGGGCTTTGTCGACGGATCTTCGGCGTCCTCCTGCAAAGAAACTCGCATAAGAACGCCGAAATAAGGACGTAGATGTTCCTTACCATTTGTTCATCTTCGTCTTCCCCTTTGGTAGGTACGACTATGTTCAAGCCCTTCCATATATTGTCCTTCAACTTGCGGACGTCAACACGCTTGGCCCTCTTTGCGTACTTGACGAATTCGGGTTTGACACGACGACTTGTACCTTGGGTAGCCGCGAGGAGGTCATGTTCGCCGTCGCCGTCAACGCCATCCATGCCAGGGAAGCTACCAATGCCAGGGCCGTCAAAGTCGTCGTTGAAGCCAGGGCCATCGTCGTCATCATCAGCGAAGAATTGCGTATTGAATGGAATGGGTTGACCTCCTAGAGAGACAGTCAGTGTCAGGCACAGCGATGTTATCAGGCCGCGGGTACCGTCATTGGCGTCGCCTGCTCCTTCGTTCGCAGCAGCTTGAGCCCAGAAGTTCTGGTCTACCTCGCCGTCGCCATTCTCATTGAACCGGACTTTATGACCACGCATCTTCAGCTAAGGAAGGTACGCTGAATGAGTATCAGCCACACCAAATAGAGTTAGGAACATACCGAGAACTTGGGCTTCAGGAACAACGTGACAAGTTGCCTGCTTGAGAAGTGCATGTCATCGGGTAAGCGATGATCGTCGCGCTTCGGCGCATCTTGAACCTTCTTCTTCCCCTTCTTGGGACCCGTACCTGGAAGGTTAATACCGGCTCCGCGAGTCGCTGGAGCGAAAAGTTCCTTAGTGATCTCTTCGACGCTCTTCTCGGGCGGGGCGAAGAAGTCAATCTTGAACGCTTCCTTCTTCTCTCGTTTCCCCTTGGTGCCTTTGGTGGTTGGATCATTCTCGGCTACGCGTGATTAAATTGTTAGTCTCAAATTCTAGAGTGGAGGAAAGCAAACGCACTTCGACGAACAACTTTGCGCATTTTCCAGTGTTCTGGTCCAGCCCAGTTCTTATTGAAGTTCTGGTCGAAGTAGTCCATCATACCACCTTCCGCGTCAGCGTCCGTCATAGCCATGACGAGGTCCCGCTGGTTAGGAGCCCTCCTTGGGTCGAAAGGAACAAACGGAGCTGCCCCGCCTGCTTCACCTTCTGGAGCGACAGAGCCATTCGAAGCATTATCAGCTCCATAGTCGTCTCCGCCCCCTACAGGCGCGTAAAAGTCGTCGCGGACGGCCTGGTCACCAACAAAGAAGTCTTCCGCAGGGGGCGCGCCGTCGCCACCGTCTATGTCCATGGCACCAGGGTCGTCAAAGGTAGCACCACCGACGTCGAAATTATCATTGTCGTCGTCATCATCTGCCAAATCGTCTTGAAAGAATGACGTTTCGCCAAAGTCGGTGGATTTGGAAAAGGCGAAGCCTTCAAGAGAATGCGCAATTTCCTTCGTGTCCAAGAATGAGATATCAGGGACGAACGCTAACGGCGTCATTGAATATAGAATCGCAACTGATCGACTCAAAGAGCTCACCTCGAAGGTCGCTGAGGTCGATTGAATCTTCGGGCTCCTCGGTAGACTCCTTTTCTTCGACACCCATGGAATCGCTAGCATCAAAAATGACGCGCAGGGCACCCTCATTGCCTAAACCCAAACTCAGATGGTTCATAAGGAGACCCTGCGCGCCTCCTTCATCGAAGTCGGCACACGTTTTCCGGAACAGAGGATCTACGTTGAATTCCAAGTCGAGTTTCTTGCTCTTCAGTTGCTGAGGATTTTTCACCAACGTGGCTTCTGATCTGTGGGACTTCTTTTTCTTCTGCGACGGCTCACCATCGGGCCCTTCCCCATCATTCTCCCCTTCGTCGTCATCCTCGCCCCCTTCGTTAGCGAGATTACTTAGGAGCTTTCCGGTTTCCGTTCCTACACTATCGACGCGACTTGTCCAGATCTTGACACAGCCGTCGAGCGTACACGACGCGCGTTGGAAATTGATAGAGTTGTCGTCGTTGTTGCGCAATAACGACATGTCATGAAAGTAGTCAATTAACGCAAAATTCCACGAGTTGGCGGCGTTGATTTTCTGTGAAAGAGCGTGATTAGCGTGTGTAGGGTATCAGAGCTGTCGTGGAGAGTTCTGAACCGTTTGGGTTGCAGAATGACAAAGCGAGTGCTCCATCGTTAATGTGAACGGCGTACATTATCTGTTGCCATTTTCATCCACTCCTCGTAGTTCGCGCTGGTAATATTGATCTGAACATCAGGAACTTGAGGGAGCGCAACAGAAGCTAATTGTGCTTTCTGCTTTGCTGCACGCGATTCTGGGTCGTTCTCTGATGAGGGTCCCGCAAGTGCGTTTTCAGTCATAGCCGCGGTAAGCTTCGCGCTCTTCCTCCGTCTGCGTTTCTCAGCCGCATCGTCGTTGATGTTGACGGCTCTTCCAGCGGTCCTCGATCCAGATGCATCCAGCGAAAAGCTGCCCTCGGCTCCTGGTACGAAAGCCTCACTAATCCGTTTCTTCAGATGGCGACGCGAGGGGGTCTCCTGCTCAGGGCTATCTGAGTCCGTGTCATCTGCGTATAGCGATTGTGATTGCTGCGCTATCCTTGCTTTGCGAGCCATGGTATGTGGGATAAAGGGAGGTTAGGAGAGACGGTTGACAATAAAGAGTTGATTGTTCCACGTGACTCACGCGTTGTGCGCGACGCGTTACTAGTTACTCGTCACGCGCCGTTGTTTGAAGCCAACTCGCTTGCCAAACAACCTCATTTGATGAAGACCCTAGTTTCTCACGCTGGGAACTTTGTTTACGTCCAAGAACATGCCGCGACACCCTCCCCCAGCGACACCCACCTCCCTGATAGCCAGACTCGCAGCGTACAAGTGCTGGAATACTGCCATTACTGTTCGATTAGTCTCTTGTTTCTGCAGCAAGCATAGTCCGTTGAATCCGAATGCTGTCCTGGTTGGCATCATCGCGAGGCTTGCGTTGTGGCCAAGCGCATACAGATGGATATTTCACTCTCCCCCGGAAGCAAATCGCGTATGAATCTTCAATCATTCTTCGTGATCATGGTGAGAGTTGACAAAAATCCAGGACCACTTCGACTCCAAAGCCAATCTACGCCTGCTCATGGTGTTTTTATTCGATCTGGAACGCGTATATGCTCCATATATGCTTAATTTCAGATAGTAAGCTGACAATCTGACAGAGTCCGCTTGAAATATCGCTCGAACGATTGATCTTGCAGTCCCATGTCGGCTTCATACTGGGAGCACTCTTCAAAATACTGCTGTACGAGTCTTTAGATTGTACGTGATTTGGGTCATTTGCACTCGTCTTGATTTTAATTTCGAATCAAGACGACAACCCTGGGCTAAAACCAGGCTTCTTTCTGCCCATGACTACAGCATTGAAGTCAGTAATTATGTTTGCGCTTGATTTGCTAGCAGACGTGTGCGAATCTCCCAAGCGAATGCAGCCCGACACCGAGGTTCAGGCTCAGTGCGATCCTTTCACATGTTTCGACATGGTCGGCGCCACTCTGCCCATTGACATCATCCAAGGAGCCCTGGAGTCCGAAATCCCTTGCCAATATCCATATACTCTAGATGAAGTCGTAATCGACGGGTTCTTTTACTCCCTTGTCGCCCCGTATCCGCTCTCTCAAGCTCCCAGCTTGTACTTTGACATGTCTCCAAGTCTCAACGGTGATTCCGACATCGACATCCCGGTAGCTCTGGATAATCTTCGCTACAATCTTAGCCGAAGGAGTGAAGCTCACAACAAATCAAGAATCTTTGGTGGCGCATACAGTAAACCGTCGTCGTATCCTGAGAAAGCCGATTCAAATTTCGATGGGGCCCTATTTGAAATCCACGCCAGCTCTGCAGATCCTACGCCGTCGACAACCTCTAGCATACCCAGCCTCCCGTTATATCCTCCTGGCGCTTTCTATGCTCCCAGTGATCGTGACATCGAGCTACCTGCGTCAGATGACCCTCCTTCACCAGTCGCCGAAACGTCTGGATGTGATACGTCGATCCACCCTCCTGGCGCTTTCGATTCTGTGACCATCAAGCAGCCACCCACAGCGACGGAACCGCTTCCTGAAGCGGACCACACTGGATTATCACTATACCCTCCGGGCGCTTTTCACTCTTCCGACAATATTGATTTACCAGCATCAATAATCGAGGTATATTCCGAGGCGGACGAGACTGGACCATCGTTACACCCTCCTGGAGCGTTTAATTCCTCCGATGTGATTGGCCGATCCCCAATGAATATTGAACTTCAGGAAGATGAGACTGGATCTTGCGATGAATCGGTCGAGGCGGGGGATTCTAGTTATGATGGAGACGGAAGTCTAAGTGATTCAGATGGTCATCTCTCGATAGGCGATTCAGAAGAACCTTTTGCATGCGAAATTCAAGAAATCCCCGGTCGGCCAGGGATTCTCGAACAAGGCCAGGCTACATCTCGGGCGCTATATCTGGAGCCTCAAGACGACTATCTGACTGATTCAGACGAGCATGACCCAGGACCGTTGATGACTGAGGGAGCTCGTCTTGAAGAGATGTATGGTTATCTCCGCTCCCTGCTTACTATAGAACCCAACAGCGACGGTCTTAATTGCGACGACAACGGTGATGGTCGTGCCCTTCCAGATATCTTGGTATATGTTGAACCACGTCGACCTACGTTGGGGCCTTCGATCGTCCCTCCAAGTTTACCTGGATCTGAGAAGGGCTCTGACTCTATCCCAGTTGCTGGCCAATCTGGATTAGCTCTCGCCGACAAGGTTGACGCTGCGCTGATTACTCCTAGAGATGTAGCCGGCGAGATCCCGTCCACGGATCGTTCTATGGACACAATGCAATCTACTATAACGGCAACCTACGATCAGGACGCCATTTCTTCGTTGGAGGATCCTCTAGTAAATCAAAACACTCTCGAGACTTCCGAGGGCTCGCCGAAGACCATCCGAACTCCGCAGGATGTCGAGGGATATCGTGCCGGTGGCTATCTCCGTCTCCACGATCTTACTGCCTCGGTTCAGGACTCTCCAGCCCCGTCGTATAAGACTTCCACGAAAGATGATCATGCTGCGATCCCCTCGTCTCCCAAACTGGCACCATCGACATCTATCTCGTTTGCAGACCCTTCTCCTTGGGGGACTGCACCAGCTACTAGGGGTGTCCGCCGCCTGTCCATGACTAGTCCACGAGTGCTCTTAAGAAAGGGAGCAAGCTTCTACGAACTACACCGTGGTCCAGATAAAGGCCTTCGAAGTATCGCAAACAGACAGACGAACGTAAATCCTCACCATCCCATGGTCGGACACCATGGTCTTCACCGGGCCCTCTCCACCCCTTCTTTTAACGGAAGACCAGAATGAGGTTAGGCGGAGACAGTTTATACCATTCCACTGGAGCAGACAGCTCGTATTACTCGTACAAGAAAAATACACAGGTCATCGCTTTGTATATTGTAGATACTATGTCGCTAAGTTACGACACCAATTCAGCCAGTACGCCAACCGCGGCTCCGCTCGTATTTGAGAGCACCGCTCAACAGAGTTGCCGACGGCAGAACACCAAACACGATATGTGTGGCGTTCCTGGTCATCCGTCAAGGCCTTGACTCACGTTAGCATATCTATGGAACAAGCAAGAGAATATATTACCTGCAGTTCAGCCTCCATGGCTTGAAACATCGATATGAGGCACCCGATATATTGTTGGTTGTCTGCGTGTAGATCAACTTCTCCAGCGGCCTCTCGGTTTAGACGTTCGTTGAGACTGGAGACAATGGCTACTCGAATGCTCAGAAACTTACGCCTGAAAGACCAGCTGAGCGGACTTACACGCGAATATGCCGTCACGGGATTCTATGAATTGCAGAGGAGAAAGAGTGGTGTCTCCAGTCTCAGATGTGCCAAGTGACACGTCTCGTAGTAGGTCATGCGTAGAACCCTCAAACGAGAAGAGGACTGCGATGTATTCGTCCTCGCCTTGGACCTTGGAGGCGGCGAAACATTCAAACAGGATGGCAATACAGCGAGCCTTATTGGCCTGGGAACGAGCATAAGAAAGGCTAGGACAGCAATATGAGTGAACTGACCGCGTATTCCATTGGATCCGTTTTAAGGAGCTTCAACATCACTCGCATGTCTACCCATCGACGGAGATGAATTGCTTTGATCCTACCCCAAGAGTCCGCACGACGGTCCAGGTAGGAACTCCACGACTAGGACAAGAAAGTCAGACAAATATCCAAGAACCAAATATCGAATCACTGACGATACCACGTCCTTCGACTTTGCGACTTTGAATGACGACATTGGCAAAGCCAATCCAGCAGTCTATCCACAGACAGAGCCCGTCGTAATCTTTCTGCGCTGTGCGAGTGCCATCAAGTTTCGAAAAGAATCTGCACATATGACGATATATGGCGGGACCTATGTGAGAATGTACAATCTAATGTCTGGTGAACATGAGAATGTCTATGTTAGAAGCGAGGAGAATTACTTCACTTGCAGCTTTTTCTTTGGCTTGATGCTCTCGCAACTGGCTGGCATGCTCCCCTTCTCCCATCGCTGCCAAAAACTCCGGGTCCTCGACATCGAGGTCAAACCCTCCATATTCGTCCTGACTTTCTTGACTTTCTATCGCGGCCAGGGTGGGGCGTTGTGGTGCAGGCATTACAGCATCTCGTGCCTCCAAAAATGAGAGCAGGAGCTTCCGAAAGCGATCAGCAATCACATCTTGCTCGGTAATGAGGCTACCTCGAGTCAAGGGTACAAGCCGGGCTGCGGTGACACAATTAGTACTGTTCCTTCGTGAATGATGAATATTCCTACCCAGGGCTAGGGGGTCTGGATATTCTTGGGTTCCGGTTAGAAAGAATTCCACTATCTTGTTCATAGCCGCGACAAGAACTGCGATGGAAACGACTAGGCGGTCGCGAGCAAGATGAGCATCATCGGATAGTCGGGCTTGGGCGGCCTCATACTCAAGGAGGAGATCCTTAATGATATCTTCAATCCAGGACCACCAGTCGACGAGAGGTAAACGAAGGCTCATTAATAGTAGGCCGAAGTACATCGCTGCTCGAATGATGATGATTTGAGTGTCGTGGTCAACGGTTTTAACGTTTACGTAGGCTCGAGCTTGCGAAATCCTTAAAGAAGCGTTTGCGGGTTCCAGATAAAGGGCCACAGCGGCGGCACAGTACCTATTCCGCAACATCGTCCGCTCCCGTTCTGACAGAAAACTGTCCCTGTCTGAAGGAAGTCTACCTACAGGGACTGTCAAGGATATTAATTTCTTGACCATCGGCGTCAACTTGCGGGTGCCGTCCTCAAGGTTTAGTTTGCTTCCTCGTACTAAGAATTTAAGGAAGATGACAAAAGCTGTATCCTCATGTTGATCGTTGTCGAGGAGAGACCAATCGTTGTTGACCATAAAGCTGGGGAAGCCGCTACGTTCGTGTGCCAAGTCAGCATATTTACGACTGCGAAAGACTTCGGCAATTTGTGTTAAGACGGCCGATGCGCGGTCCAGGTTCCAGTTCCATCGATGGACAAGAATATGACATCGCAAAATCATGATGCCGATATACTCGTCGCGCTTACGCAGACTAGACTGGGAAAGTGCTTGCTCTACAGCCAGATCCGTTATAAGTTTCACTTGTTTTAGGGCCAAAGAAACTAGTTCCCAGTATGCAGGAAGTCGTGATGCCGAGACAGCCATCCCATGAGCGGAGAAGTGAGACAGAGCGCATATGCTGAACACGGCGTGCCAAATTGCTTCGCTTGAATCGACGTTAGACATATCGGCGGTGACCTTGGGGATGGCGTCGCTGATAAGTCCCCATATGAAGTGAGGCTGTCCTGAGGGATCCAAGGGCGCCAAATATATCAAATAGACCCATAATTCAGCAGTGTAACACGGAAGTCCGTGCTCTTCGTCCAGCTCTCGATCGAGGTCCATGACCGGCTTCATGGTCTCCTCTAAGCCGTATCGAAGAAGGTGCCGCACGAGGAGGGACGAAGCGCACAGAAAGGTATCTGAAGGGGTTGCATTGTGGCCGGGGAAGGGGCCGGCACGAGCTAATGATTCGATAGCGAACCAGCAGACCGCGAACGTCATCGAATCCAAATCCTTCTTTGATAAAGCTGCATCGTTGATTCCGTCGGCTAACTTTGTCACGCAAGTGTCGACTGCATTTCTCAAAAGGAGACTGTCATCGTTTGAACGAGCACGGTACCAGGAGATTGCTTGGCACGCAACGCGCATGACGCCTTGCCAAGTATCAAAAGCATCGTCTTCTGGTAATCCAACAACAGTTTCGAGCAACGAATCACAGAGCCGTCGGAAGACGTCAACGAACTGCTCCGCCGAGTGATCTGGTCCAATGTCGAATCCGTTCGAAGAGTAGTTTGGCAGAGGGGGAGGTTCTGCGTCGTCGAAAAGTGTATTTGTTAATTCGTAGAGCCGCCCTTTCCCTATATGCGACTGTGGGTTAAATGAGCGTCCAGATGGCAAGGGGTGCAAGCCGAAATCGGCTTCAATACGTCGGCGACGCGACTTTGCAGGCTTGTGTGTCAGGGCATGAGTAGGATCCTGCGTATCTTCATCCGAGTATTCAGGAGCTGGTAGAGTGCTTCGTCGGTGAGCTTTAACTATGCGATGCGTCTGAGGAGGATGCCCCCGTTTCGGTGGTTCCCACCGATGGGCGATGGCCTGACGGAAGCCCTCGTCTTCGATGTCGATTGTAACAATGTTGGAGTTCCGTCGACCGGATGTTACCCGCGTGCCCTCCTCCGTAAAAGTATAGGTCAAACCTCTCTTCTTTCTACGGTCAGCCTTCGCCTTCATTTGCTTTTTCAAATCATGAGACATCGTGTCCATGGATCGACCCGTTTGCACCCTGGTATGAGACGATCCGTGGCTATTGCTCGACCTCACTTTCCGTTTCCCTGTTGGAGCGTGGTCTCTTGGTCTGAAGCCTGAAGCCGAAGGCTGACTGCTAGAGGACGCTTCGTCGGGTCCGAAGTTTTCGAACAATGTAGACTGCCTCAACGATTTGCCTTTAGCTCCTGCAGTCGCGAACTCTAGTCTTGCACGCTTGCGACGTCTTCGTTTGGGTTTTCGGCCAGCGGGGCGCTGTCGGTTAAGCATCCAATCGATAAGGCTCTCTGACTTCCCGTCGCTCTTTCTAAAGCTCGCGCGATTGGACCCATCTAGGCACGCACGAATAACCTCATCGCCAACTACCTCGGCCTCGTCTTCGTCTCCACTTGAAATAGAGAGGACTTCGTGCTCGTCGTGGGCGGTATGGTACGTCGGAGCGCGAATCGAGCGATATTCTTCCGCTTCGGATAGGGATGATTGGTCGGAGGAGTCGTCTAACCCTTGGGCATCGTCGGAGCTCTCTGTGTCACCCTTTATCTCTATGACTTCCCTAGCACCGTGGGTGATGTGCCGTCGGCTCTGTCCTGGGAGAATGGGACCACCGTCGCCATCGCCATCGCCATCGTCGTCGCCAAAAGACTTTGACCGTCGAGATACTTTGGAGGTGGACGGCTTGCCCATAGTTTCATACTTCCGCGCCAAAACCTCAGGCATCATCCTGCGCAAAAGGCGGAATTTTCCACGAGGCTGGACTTCGTCGTGATGACTCTCGGAGTCAGACTGAGTGGGGGATCCAGGATCGGCGCTCTGGCTGGGACCGTCGTCGCCTACGATGATGGGCGAATCACGGGAGTTCCGGATGATGCCATCATCAACTTCCATTGGGAAGTCGAGGGCCGCGTCGTTGAGGTAGTCGGCACCGTAATCAGATCTTGTGGGTGATCTGACAGGGCTCCCAACTGACGACGGGCTTCGATGGGCGCGACGCGGAGAATTAGAGAGAGCCAGGGACGGAGTTGCATCGGGGAAGCGAGCATGGGGCGGCGGTCGATTATGTACTCGCTGCGCCTTGTTTGGTTGCCAATAAGAACATCGTGATACGGAAGCAAAGGGTAGGACCCACCAGCTGCGAAGGGCCAGGTAGAGCCGAAACAGCTTCATCGTCAGACACGGACATGTTTACCGGGAATCTCTTCATACGACGTTCTTTAGTCCTGTCTCTTAGCTTTGCCTCCTCCTTCTCAAGTCTCTCCCTAGCCTTGCGCATTTTGAGCAGCTGCTTCGCTTCTTTATCAAGCTCTCGAGTGTCCTCGTCGTCATCGGGCATCTCTGGTAAAATCCCAGGATATCGCGACCTATGTGGACTTGCACGAGGCGACACGCATCCTTTGGGCCCATCCATCCATTGCGAGGCGGAGTCACCTAGCTGCCATTCATCGTCTTGTGTATTGTGATCTGAGCCGCCCTCTACAGAGCGAGACTTCGAACGCCTACGGTGATGACGAGGGCTAGTGACTTTCACGATGGCATCGGGATTTCCTCGAAGTTGTTGCTTGTAAGACAGTTTATCGTAGGCATAGGGTCGTATCTGCTTCGCCTGGCGCGTCCGTAGTGAATATCTGCGGTCATTCGCAAACAAAGCCTCGAGCTCAATGTCCGCCTCAGGTTCGTTGTTATTGTTAGGCGGCGGGGAGCTTGGAATAGATAGTTGTCGAGGCTCAGGGGATGGGCGGACGGACGAAGGGGCACTCGAAAGTCGACCAGGGGACGAAAGATGTTCCAAGTGTTGATCGGGTACGGAATCCTCTGAGAAAAGCGCTTGTGCCATGTTTTCACTTGTCTGGGATGTGGGAAAAGGAGAAGGAGAAGTAGAAGGAAGAGCTAAGCTGCTTTGAAATTCACTTGTCTCCGTACCAGGAGTAGGCTCTCGACTTACAGGTGCACCTTGTAAGTCTGAATCAGAAGCAGAGCCGGAATAAGGTACCAAAGGGGTGACCGAGCTATAAGGGCTCTGAGACGATACAAGTGGCCGTGCGATGCACGCTTCATCACCCTCCATGTGTTCAGGCTCTTGCCATTCCGGTGCATCGACGTCAGGAAATTGAGGATCACTCGAAGAAGTTCTCGTACCGGGACTGAAGCTTGCAGGGGCGTCTTCAAAGTTTGAATCCAGACAAACATCGGAGAATGACAGGTTGGTATGGTCATGGTGGTCACGACGTGTAGGTGATGTAAGGGGGGCCAAATCTTCTATTTTGGCAGTTCGAGGTGAATTGAGAACGGTGGCAAGTGGCATCGGTGAAGCTACATCGACATCGGTCTCGCGTTGCTGAGCCTCATGCATACTGGCGTCCTCTTGTGAATCCGCGACGACAAGCTGCAACTCTGATCCATTTTTCAAAGCAAAGCAATCCAGAGCTGAAGGTTCCAAACCCGAAACGGGGGCATGGTACAACTTGAACCAGTCAGCCATACCAGACGCGACGACGGGACTCTGCTCACCTTGGTGCGCTTCAATGGACTAGCGCAGTCATTTGGCGAACGAAAACGTTTCACGGCCGTAAAACTCAGCTCCAATTCTTCAGGATCCGACGTTTCTACGAAGTCTTCCTCGTCCATTTGCTACTGGCAGCTGGTGGCTCGCATCTGACATGCATCGTACCGTCGCGTGCCAGACCAGAGCGTGACTAAATTCCGTTTCCATCACGTGATGGTGTCACATCGTGTCGCAACAAATAGGAGCCTCGACGATAATTCCATTCAAATTTGCTAGCGAAGGACTTTGACTACCTGTCAGTACATCAAGGCTACACCATTTTAATATTGTTACATAGTTATTAATAAAGACGTTCTTCCAAAAACCCGTACGACCGAGGTGGATTAGTGAACATGGGTGAAGTCGTCTGTGGGACAAAGTTCGTGGTAGTCCTTGAATATTCAAGGCCATACCGCGGACTCACTGAGTCCTACTTTTGATTGCTGATGTTGTTTCGTGACCCATGACCTCCAACCGAGGATTGACTCATTGGTCCATTGAAATTATCTCCACTGGCATGCGTGACATTATGGATGTTGTTAGTGTAGTTGAAGACAACGCTCGTGGATTGACTTTGGAATAGCCTATCAAGGTCACCTTCGACACAGTTAGTAGGAAGAAAGTTCCGAAATTGCCGGTATACCTTCATCAAATGTATCATTTCGTGGATTAGCTTTTTTCTTCGGCACTAATCGCGCAGCCATTCGTAAAAGTTCAAGTAGTATCACCTCTGCTTCATCGATCGTTGATCCCTGTACATCAGTAGCTGATGTTGTAGACTGCGCCCCGACTTGATTTATGCTGATAAGGGAAGAAGTGTCAGTGATGCGATAGGAGTGACATAGCTATTGAACTACTTTTCAACGAGACTGCGTGTGCGTCCCTGCGCCCCCGCCCCAGGAGTAACCCCGTCTAGAGGTTGTTTGTCAGAAGGTTGTGGCTCCGAACCAAGCTCCCCTCGTGCATCTGCTTCCAAGCTTGATTCGCTCACGACCGGATCGGTTGTATGTTTCTCTTGCATCCGATCCAGGTGCTTCCTAGAAGCGGGGAGAATATCGGTGGAGTGGGGATGCATCACCTCCAATGCAACCCGCTCTCTGAAAACATCGATCGAGGCGTCCTGCGTAACGCAAGAGATATATGGCGAATCCGAAGGACCCCCGGGTAGTGGATGTTGCTCAGGTTCGCTATCTACATTCACCGCCAGGGAAACGGATGCCTGCCCTCCCGTTCGTGATTCAGCGCTCACAATGACCTGACTGGAAAAGAGACGTGGTCATCAGCCATTGAGTTGGCTCAGTGATAAATTGATCCTACTCCTGAGTTATGCTGCACGTCTGCCCGGCCGTTGCCAAGTCTAAGTCCAAGTCCTCTTCGTCGCAAGGTAAAGGTACTAGCTCTGGGTGTATAGCCACGGAAGGTGAAGAACAAGCCACGGCAACGACGGCAACGTCCTGTTCCGTATCTTCCTTAGTTAGCCCAAGGTGCCCCCTAAAACGACAAGACAATGAGCAGCGATGAATGTTGTATCAAGGAGGCTGGATTACCCTTGGGTGTCGTAATACGTCGATTCCCGTCTGAAGCCCGCTTCCCAGTGGATGCAGTCCAAGGCAACTCCTGCGGAAAGCGGAGCTAGTTTAACGTCTTCAGGAGGCTTGTCTACGTTGCTCGTCTGCTCATCAATCGTGTCTTCGCCTGTTTTTCTATCGAGTCTCCTATAAAATTGAGGGCATCAGCGAGAGCAAATGAGAAGTTGTACGAGCGCCGTTACGTTTGAAACAGAAGGGACTGATGGCTTTTCATCTTGGGGCTATACGAGCCAATATGTCCGTTCCCATCGGGAAGGTGGTCAACCCACATATCTCTATCTATCGTCACAATGGGGGAGTGCTCCGTCTTAGCACAGTCAACTTGAGCGACTAACTGCGGGGACGGGGGCATGGAGCCTGAGCCGCTGGTACTGGGGGATATCCCACCGGTTTCTTCCTCCACATCATGTCCGCGCATGTTCACCATAGGTCGTTGACGCAGATGACCTTCCGGGGGATCAGCTGGGGACAGATCATGGCGGGGCAGGGGCGTTGGGATCGACAGCAAGATGTTGGGTGCATAGGCGTCACTTCGGGCTAGTTCCCTGTCATCAACATCGTGGAGACTATAGTACGATACCGATCTTGCGGAATATAACGACATCCTGAGGGAAGGCAGCGAGGTAGAGACAAGATTAGAAGAATCGAAAATCTATGACAGTAGCATGACAGTGGTATGAGCACTGGACTGCACTGAGGCAGATTTCACCTACAGAAAGTGGTTCAAAGAGGTCTTCGGGCTCCCTAGACAGTGCAGTGAAGAATGACGCGTTGTCGTCGTCTTCAACTATCTGGCTTCTGGACCTAGATTACGGGACAGTTGTTAAATTCACTCTAGCATGCGAATGCCAAACCTCACCATGATGCAAGCTGTTGACATCGGTCAGCTTCAATCATCACAAAGCAACAATGGTTTGCCACATACCGACGATGGAGCTGTAAGGTAACACGAAGTTCGATCGGCATATTGCCCACTCTCAGTGGTGCGATGGACTGTCATCGGTGCAGGGGGTTGAACCGGGGGACTTGGAGGCCTCTTAGATTCGCCCGGGGGTGGATCGAGTTTTCTTTTCCATAGGGCAACTAAGACTTTTTTCAGAATTCTGAGTCTGTAGGCTTTGGGCTTCTTCAGTGCTGGAGTCTCCCTTGACGGGCCGCTCGTTTCCTGCTTGACGGGACCCAGAGAGTTCCGGAGCGGCTGTTCTCGATTCTCATCGTTTCCTGACGCTGTTGTTTTCGTGGTACCAGGGCCCTCACTGACTAATTCATCAGGTATTAGTGGGCCTTGAGTAATGAGATGTGTGGTGTCGACGGTCGCTGTCTGCAAGCGCTCTGAGTATGTAACGCTAGTAGACGGAGGAGGATGTATGGCTGGGGCAATTTCTGGTGGCGCTGCAGGAGATGTGTCTGCTGTAGATCGCATTATGACCACGCCAAACCGTTGGCTATGGAAAATAACTCGATGAGCGAAATCAGTAATCTATCCACCGACAAGTAGTGATTAATAACTCACCTCTTGAGCGAGAACGCCCCTTCATACCGACATTGGACTTGCGCTCGCGAGATGCTCTGCCACGTTTCCCTACACCCATGAAGTGAGGAGCTGGCTTCTTTCCAGGACGTAACTACTATCCCACCTTCATTAATTTCTTGATTAGGTTGATCGTCGTTCATTTCCGCCAAACAGCACCTGGTATGTCAAGGAATAGAAAGAGAGGAGGAGGAGGAGGAGGAGGAGGAGGAGGGGAAACGACGCAGAGCGCGGGTAGGGAGGAAGGTGCTATTTGAATATATTCCTGATATGCACCGCCCAGTTAACCCAACGCCCGGGGATGATTCAAACCGACATGTTGGGAGATTGTTAGGCACAAAGCGATGTTAAACTTATCCTTGCGCCGTTAATACATGAGACTTAGGCTATATCAGAGTCGGGTGAGTAAGGGGTGCGCCTAGTAAGGTAGTTGAACGCTCACAGCGCGCTTATAGGAAGCCAAGGCATCATCCCATGACACACGATTTGACAGAAAGTCGCCACTACATTCCCATGGAAGGGTATTTGGAAGCTGCCGTTGCGTCGAAAAGAAATCGCCATTGATTATGGACCGCCCAGATTCTCCGGAAGGAGGTCGAAACTATCTGCTCTGGGATGTTATCTGCAAGTTTAGTGGAAAGGAAGGCTTACGGAACCACTTGCTGTGTTGTGTGCCATGCGAGAGTATCGGGACTGGGAGACATCATGTATAGAAGTTGAGTGTCTCATGTGGCTTAGAAGAGAATCGCAAGCATCGGCCTGTAATACAGCTTTATGACGATTATCATAACAGTGCAAAAGATGCGGTCTGCGGTACCGTCTTTCGCATAGTAACACAGTAGTCGCTTTAGACGTGAACTAGTCAGGTAAGTCGGCAGGTTGCCCTGCTTACCCTCTCGTCTTCTCCGCCTGCATGACGAACCTCGGAGTCTGAGCTTCAGTCTCATGAGACAAGGGAATTTGAGCGAAACGCTCGTCCTATCAGGAGCCTTGGACAGGACCTAGCAACTGTATCATCCAGAATTCCTAAAGAAAACAACACATCAGCGTATGTCCCGTATGGTCAAATGACAAGATAGACCGTCAATATGCTATAGCCTATTGATGGAGCATTGCTGCTTGGATGCCAGGATGCTGGTGCTCGTGTCACTGATGGTGCGTGATGGTGTGACACGTACTTCTGGCGGGCCGACGGTGCGGTATGTACTTATATGGGCGCGCTCACAGTGACAATCCTGCTTCAAAGCGCATAGACACAAGCGAGCCACAGGGCACAGAGTAAGTCAAGGGTGTGAAACTCAAAGCCTTTCACCACAAAAGAATGTCCATTTTCGGGCTGTAAAAGGTGAGATTCCACCCGGACCTTTCTCGCACTGAACACCGCGAAGCGTAAGGTATACTCAATGATGTCAAGGTGTCCCTCATGAATCAAGGACGGGAGGAGCATAAGTACGTCGGTCCAAAGAATCGAGACGGTGGAAGTGTCACGCATGTATAGGGCTCTGCATAGGAGTAATTCGGGCCAAAGGACCAGCTCCTTGTACTTCCTTACTCCTAGCGGTCTTCCGACATCAACGTGAACATTTCAAGAGGCTTTCAAATTCGCCATTTGTCTGCATAGAAACACAGCCTTAACTCTCCGTATTATTTTTCTGTCAACGATCACCCTCAACTTGCGCCATAATGCCGAACGAGGTCAATCGATTAATCACGGGCCCCCGGCGGAGGGATCTAGAGGGATGGGACTAAAAGGAACGGTTACATCAAGCGGACAGATAACCATCGCTCGACCTCCGCACCATGAAGCCAACCCAAGAAAACTACGTCCCTTCCCATCCAGACATATGTATCGTCGAATTCAGCCGCGACGGACAATATAGCTCATGCCTACGAGCGACGTCGGTTGGTCACTAATACCATGTCTGCCCGGGTTGCAATCTGACATACCTCTCCTCAGTCGTTCAAGGCAGGCCAAATTCTTGCACCGTTAAGGGGCTTGACTTCTGCTCCGCAGCGCGCGTATACATCTGTTCAATGCGGCCCCGCCCGCGAGGACAACATTGAGCTCAATTCAGATCTTGTCTACGGTATGCCGAGAAGTCATGTAAATGAGAGCAGTAACTGACAATAATCTAGTGAACCATTCGTGTAACCCCACGATCGCATTTGATCTTTCATCCGAAGACCCTGCGCAATGGCACATTCGTGCCCTTCAAGATATAAAGACAGGGGACATTCGTACGTATTCTCTCCTTTTGATTCAGCGAAATCAACTTGGATGTTCTAGTTACTTTCTTTTATCCCAGTACGGAGTGGGACATGGATCAACCGTTTGACTGCCAATGCGGTGATCGCGTACGTATTCCCTCTCGTACCGTCTTCTTCTGCTCAAACATTAACATTCCATATACCTAGGCTTGCTTGGGCAAGATCAGAGGCGCAAAATATTTGTCCGTCCGAGAGCTAACAGGTCGAGGATTCATCAACCGATGGATCTGGGATTTAGTTGAGCTGAGAGATGGAAGAAAGTCGATTGATTCTAGGTCTACCAGATCCTCGCCTTTGACCCGTTTGTAGCTTGGAATACATCTGATTACTCTTTTTTCCGGTTACAGTTCAGGGGGCTCCTCAGTCACGCGTGGAAGTAGCCCACGCCGTGTCGCAGCCTAGCGCCAAGCACCCAATGACATCAATCCGATGCATTGCTGTGATCGTCGTCGAAACAACACATAAGCGGTTAAAAGGTTGATGGAATCCACAAACTTCATCTCATTCACCTACCACCATGGCACCCGTATACGTGCTTGACCCGTTTTACCTAGGAATTACCGCGCTATTCACAACTGGGTACCAGCTTTTGGGATTCGCCATTGCATGGACGTTCCAGTTCGACAAGATTACAGATTTTACGGGGGGTCAGTGCTGCTAGTTCCTTCATGCAAGATCCGTGACTCAAAAAATAAAATACAGGTTCCAACTTCTTCCTCCTAGGCGAGTCTCGGTGCGATCGCTGTGCGGGAGATGATACTGAGTTTGCATTCAGCGCTGTTCACAATGTTTATGTGCAACATGTTCACTATACGTAACATCGTCGCCAGCGTTTTTGTGATGGTCTGGGCTATAAGGATTGCTGGTACGCTGTCAATTGCTGTCAAATGACTGTACCTGCCAGAAGCTAACGCGATCAAGGTTTCTTGCTGTATCGAGTTTTGAAGACGGGTAGTGATACTCGCTTTGACGATATTCGATCTCACTTCTTCAAGTTTCTCGCCTTCTGGATTGGTGGGTCATTCGCGTCTCATACCGTTTCTTCTGGCTAACATACAGCGCCAGGTCAAATTGTTTGGGTTAGTACGGTTCACCTTCGCCATCGACATACCTGCTGAAACGCGATTCCCAGGTGTGGACCGTGTCCTTACCCCTGACCATCCTCAACTCCCCCGCAATATCCGACTATTATGACGGTGGGGGCGATGACCCTGCTTTCGGAACTGGTCGTGACATCGCGGGCATTGTCCTATGGGCGATTGGGCTAGTGATCGAAACCACGGCAGATATTCAGAAGGTACTTTTCCTGTCGGTGAGACCGGGATCATGGTCCTTACGCCATCGTAGTTTAGGTACAAGATGTCCAGCTCCTCGCCTAAAGATAGACCGATCTCGGTGAGTCCCTCATTCGTGGATCACAATTCTTCATAACTCAAGGCTCACGTACGAAATAGACCGGACTGTGGGGTTGGTCTCGACACCCTCCTTACTTTGGGGAGTAAGTGAATAAGATGTATATATTATTCGATCACTCTAACGTGACCCCTTGCAGAATGCTATGCTGGTGGGGTATCTGGATCCTGTGCTTGTCGCCCACCACCAATGGCGATTTGTCTTCTTCGAGACGCGCGGCTCAATATGGTGCCGTTGTGTCTCCTCTGTTCACATTCTTGTGGGGTTTATCGACGTTGCTATCTTCTCGTCGCTAATACCATTTTCCAGATTATTGATGTTCGCATCTGGCGTACCCACTGCCGAGAAGCCTCAGGCCAAGAAATATTATCTCCTCGCCAATGGACCAGATGCTGATGGTTCTCACTCGAACGCGTGGAGGCACTACAAACGATATGTTGATCAAACATCCATTTTGATACCGATGCCGCCTATGATCTACAAGCGCCTTCCCAGGTGGATCAAGCAGACGGTATTCTTAGATCTTCCAATGTACCACTTTGACGAACAGGTGGATGGCAAGGCGGCCGTAGATGAAGCCAAGGCGAAGCAGCGTAGATAGACTTCCATATCATAACGTTACGAGATCAATATGCATTGAAACGAGTTCAAGTTCTATGATTGGGATGTGACATGATGGGAGCATCAGACCGCTTGATGTAGGTATATGATCTGTTCAGCACAACCACATTTTATTTGCTCTTCATCCTTCCTCTTGTATATTATTCTTATTTTCTTCCGAAATGGATTTCTCTGGAGTTGCGGAATCATCTAGTCTTTTGGCGTATGCATCCATTCTTCGTGGGGAAGACAACTGGTACGCCTTATAGGTTTCTTGAACTATAGCAAAGATCTGAAATTTGCAACAACCAAGGCTGCTGCTGGCCCATCCGACCGATGTGAGTGCATTATGGAAATTTGAAATTGATACGCGATGTCGAAAGGTGCTTGTGCACAATACAGGCTCTTCCCGGAGACCAACTCCTACTTCGAGGCCATGGCCCAAATGGGCTCACCGAGCTGAAGCAGAACGTCGGGGACCCTACACAAGCCTTCATAGCGTTTTACCGGGAAAATATTCGCGGAAAACCAGGATATTTATTGATAAATTACCTCCCGCTCACCATACCGGCTGTCCAGCGCGGTGAGTCGCCAGCACCATGAATCACCTCGTTGGAGACTCAGCAGTGGTGTCGATACTCAGCAAGACTCCTTGTGCACTCTCGTCGCCTTGGCACCGTGTTCACGGTGCGTGGCCCATTGTTCCTTTGTTCTGTCACTGCGGGCATAAGCCGATAACCTCACCGAGGGAATCCAGAAGTTAGCTTGTAGGTTAATATAAATAATTTCTTGTTTCCATCGCCGGCAGTATTAAGATGTAAATGTAAATAACAATCACAATATATTCTCATTTACTCCATTGGGGGTAATCAAACTACCGCCTGCGATGGCAGGCAGAAGTTACTGATAATGGTAATCTAAATAGCTTCCGGTTATCTTCTAATTTCCATCGTCGATGGAAATCAGAATAATTTCTGATTTCCACGCCAGGTAATTGGGTGAAGATAATCATATTATCATCAGGATACCCTCGACGAGGGTATCCTGACGGTATCCTG
Organism: Pleurotus sapidus; assembly: GCA_026743855.1. Lineage (NCBI taxonomy): Eukaryota > Fungi > Basidiomycota > Agaricomycetes > Agaricales > Pleurotaceae > Pleurotus > Pleurotus sapidus. The sequence continues at coordinate 672,498 of JANBWZ010000020.1, forward strand.
ATTTTCCTTTATCTTATCTTCAGGCTTCCCTCGGCGAAGGTATTTTGATTATCCTCAATATCTATATCAGGAAATCTGTTATCTACAACTCATGTGACTTATGAAGTCGGCTATCGCCGGGACGTTTCAGCCCATCACACCGTCGGCTGTGACACGGGTTCTTCTTTCTTTCCTTCTTACCATCATGTTCGCGTACGTGTAGGAAGTAAATACATGTAGGATATTTTAAACAAGTTCACGGTTGATCCAGGACTCCCCCGCGAGATTAATATCATCGAACTTGTGCACAGTTTACTCGAAAACGTGAGATTGAGAGCGCACGCGCATGTACTTGGGAATTCGTTTCTTATTATTGCATTTATTAATTACTACAGGTTGATCTATCTACCTATTACTTTGTACGCCATTCTCTATGTATCATTTCCCGCTTCTGTAACTACTAGTACATGTTAACCAATTTTCTGTTCTGTCATTTGTTCGCAAGCAAATCAGTAGATTTGGCTTGAGGAAAAGTGTGATAATTAGTGTCGACTTTGTACTCTGTTTACGAATGCACTTACTCTTGAAGTACTTCTGTCTTCTCCCGCAATCTCCTACCGTTTGCCCAAGTGGCGTAGCCTTCGAATTTGTTCTGCTCGTCTACGTAGATGTGCACGGTAATCGCAGCTCGTCTTCCCCGAAATCCTCGTACTGTGATATGATGGTTCTTGTCCTTCTTGCCCCGGTGGCGACCCGAGCTGTAAAAAGGAATCAGTAGTGCTTTCATCATGTGCGGATACGTACATTATCACCCATTGCTTCAATTCCTCGACATTGTAACCAAGACGATCACTCATCTTTCGTTTGATTTCATCGTCGGACAGGGCATCCACAGTCGCTTGTATCGTTTGTTGCCGCTTAACCCGTTTGCTCGAAAGATGCGATTCGACGATGCAGAGGCGTGTCATAGTAATGTTAGGGTTGATAGTGTTATTCACGGTTGGTATTGTGCGTGGTAAGTGCAGTTGATGGTAAGTGTTGTTGGGAGTTGACTGCGAATATATCTGTGCTTTCGCGCGCGGGTTGGTGATTCGACGGTCGGTATACGTATCTACAGATCTAGATCAAGAGTTCGATCACGATCGAGAGCACTCAGCTTACACCACATCTATTCGACGCTCCCTCTAACCTTCTCCCCCTAGGTCCCTATCTCATATGAAGTACTGCTGCCGTTCGACTGCCAGCGCAGCATCGTCTATTGCACACGTCTCTGCACAAACGACAATGGAGCGAGCAAACGAAAAAAGAAAAGAGAGACCTGAGAAACGAGGGCTAGATCAGCGCAGAGACGGGCAGACTAGGTGCGCACTTGCACTGCGTTCTATCCTTCTACTAATGATACTTATCAATCAGGAACCATCCATCGAGGACAGTATCTCGACAAACAACGAAGCACTCAACGCTGATCGCACTTCGCATCCACGGGGCACAACCCCTCTCCTCGACGTGCGGCCGCACCTCATACCCCCTATGTATGTCTGTCGCGAAGACGAATACGAAGAACTGTTAGCCCGAGGCGCCACTCGCCTCATGTGCGAGACGTTCGAGCTGCAATTCATGCCTGACGTCTGCATCGTCGCGTGGGCCGATCAGAACATCTTCGACGAATTTACGGGCGAGGGCATGAAGACAGGCGATCGGTGGAAAATCCGCTTGGGGAGGTGTGTCCAGCTTGACGAGGAGGATCTAGACGGGTCGCAGTTTGTCGAGGACTTCCTCGAGGACGCGGTGCTTTCTCCCCTCCATTTTCCGCTCAGCAACCGTGTGGCGGGGCGCTAGGAGACTGTTGAGTGTATGGTTGGCACCTTGTTCGAGCCCGGATACACGCGGTCCTACATACCTACAACGGCAGATCTACGCTATCAAACCAGGATAATAGAAGCATCACAGCGCCAGCACCAGCGGAAGAAATCCAGCGCGACGCCAGTATCACGAACTCGTCAGTCCTAGCAGCAACCTTGGCAGCCCAGAACCCGATGAATACGCGCCCAATGGAATCAGCTTCGACGACAGCAGACACGGTGACAACGAAGCAGACACGCGGTCTAGGATCGCGCCCAGCAGTCAACGGCCAGGATCCAGGAGCGACACAGCCAACGACTACCACAACTCGGCTATCGACCATTTCAGAACCACGCGAACAGCTCGAAGCGATCCCCTCAGTCAATTCCTGCGCAACTCAAGATGAACGACCAGCACGGCCAATACCTTTCAACGAGAACCACAGCGACTTTGAAGCGATTACGGAATCATGTTACGAACTCGACGCCAACAACTTGCCACCACCAGCGCCTGAACCTCCAGACAGCGAGGTTAAGAGTAATGACGACGAAGCGACTATACCGGCACCCCACAATCTCGACGGCACACTATCACTTTCACAGACCACGCCTGCGCCTCACGCCGCTCGGACAGCAGTACCCCGGCGAGATGAAGCGTTATATATAAAGGAATCCCGCGCAGAGTATATCGACGTCACCACAGAGAAGCAATCGGCACCCGGTATGAAGCACTCGGCCCAAGCATTTCGCAAGGAGATCGACGGCAACGGCATCAGTTCTCAAGTCTACGGCTAGCTCGACCATGCGCCAGACGGTACTCAAGACAACGGCAAAGGCTACACAAGCGGCGTACGCCCGAACTCGCTTACTCGACGCACAACGACGACAGCTAACGTCTCGCCGCCACCCACGCAACTCGCACTAGGTTAATGGAAACTCGCTCACGACACTCCCTCAACGCCACCGCCACGACCAACCTCACCCCCACGTTCGCTAGTTCCCCTTCCCTATCGTTAACACCATCCCCCGCCGACTCGAACCAATCATGTACGCGCTATCTACCGACGATCCAACAAACCTACGCAAGATAGATCAAAGAAACTCGATCATAGCAGCTGAAGCTTAACGACAACCGACATCGACATCAGTAAATTACCTAGTACATACGCGCAGTCCCTTCCTTTTACCCACTCCACCACGTAACCCATCATTCCCCAAACCGCACCGCCTCCTTCCCCTTCATTTTGTTTCGTAGTACTTAGTTATTTCCGAATCTCCGTCTCGTTCTCGCTCGCATCACACCCAGCTCACTACCACCGAAATAAACGACCAAAAACATCATATCCTACATATATTAGATATAGTTTTTATTCCGTTTCGTTTCGTTCGTACTAGATCAAGTCCTTTTTTAATTCTTCGTCTCGTTTCCTTCGTACGTTACAGTTCCTATCCTCGCCTCTCCTCCCTCTGCGCGCAACATCTTTCTCAACGACGCATCGATTCCAGTACGCGACCCGCCGCCGCCGACGCTTCGTTCGAAACAACGGTCAAGCGCGACTTTCGACAATATGGAGCAGCTTGAAATGAAGCGAGCAACTCTGGCTCAAGCATCGACATCGAACACCCCTGTTCCCCCCACATATGTCGACCATAATCTTCGTATCACCGTCGCGCGCCCACGATTACAGCCAGCCGCCAGTCATCCACGACTCCGTCACGAACACGTAGTCGCACCACCATTCTCATTCGGATCTCAGCACCACGCGAAGATAATCATTGCCCCATCAGTTCATTATCCCCGGAGTTACCCCACCACGTCGATCGATCACATTTCCATCCAGCATCACGACTAGCGTTTACGTTCTCGCGCCTACGCGCCTCACGATCTCAGCATGCCCGGTTACTATATGCCAGACCCAGGCCAGAGCCAAGCCCCATCATTCAGCGGCGACCCCGGATCATTACAGAGGTTTTTCGACGAGTTCGAGCTCCACGCAGTTACGGCTAATCTCGACGACTCAGAAAAGGTAATATATGCACGCAGGTATCTCAACGACAACGATGACTACAGAACATGGTCCCGAATCGCGAAGATTCATCCGAACAATTGGAAGGCGTTCAAGAACGCGGTATACGACGAGTACCCCGGATCGCGTATCAGCGAGTTCACCAGTCTATCCGAGCTCGAAGAACTCATCGCCGAGCACCGGTATCAGATCAAAACAGCGGCTCAACTATGGAAGTATCGACGACGCTTTACTGATATATGCGAAACGTTACAGGAAACTAGCGCGCTTAGCGAACGCGACACAGTCCGCCATTTCCTCAGCGCATTCCCCGACAACATGCAGGCCACCATCGACCCCATCCTCCGTATGTTAGCACCCGAGAAACCACGGCATGAAGAATACGACTTCAACGACATATATCTGGTTACCCCAGGCGTCTGGGAAACGAGGCTCATGCTTGATGTCGAGGACCAGGCGTGGAAGACAATGCAAAAGGCGATGAAGATGAAGATGAAGGTGCAGGTGAAGCATCACAGTCGAACCTGACAATGTTGTCGTCCAGGCTAGATACAAGTCTGACGGATCGGCTTCCGCGCAAGACGACCATGAAAGCGAAATCATGTTCGTCGACATAGATGAGAGAGGCGCAGATCCCGGATGGGAAATCAGCGAGGACGTCTCTGACTTCGAGGAAGCAGACTGGGCAAGGAAAAGCAAGACGCTTTCTCCCAGCGATGAGGTTTCCGGCAAGGACCGTTCATCTTGTTTCGCTTTGTTCTCGTCTCGTGCTGTGCCCCTTGCGTTTAACCTCCTTTTCTCTCCTCCCCATCTGTATTTTCGTGCCATTTATTTGCTATCGATAGGTAGTATATATACTTGTGGTAATGTAAATAGCCATGCAGAGTGTGCATGTGTGATCAAGTAATCTATAGCTAGTACCTAGCATAGAATGCGGCCGCAGCTGATGACGGACCGAAACAAGAAGTAAACGAAGCGGTAGTATACGTACAATACACCGTGTATCCGACCTCGAACAGGGTGTCAACCCTACATCATCTCGCTGAATGGAAATTGAAAGATCGGGCATAGGCAAGCATACCAGCGTTATTGATAATAATAATTGAACTGAGCAGGAAAGACGCATGATCAGTTACAAGATACGACGAAGACGTGTAATCAGTCAACTCTTACGATGACATCCAATCTACCAAATTCTTGCACGGCTTTATCGATGGCGACCTTCACATCTGCTTCTTTCCCAACGTCTACTTTCGTAGCGACAGCCTTAACATTCGGATGTTTGCTCGCAATAATCTTCGCCGTCTTCTCAGCCGCATCTAAATGGAGCGCGTCAGAGATCAAGATGCCTTGTGCACGGAAAGCTATACGCACAATCCTGCACCGGTAACAAGCGCTACCGAGGGTGAGTATCTCTTCGGATCCTTTCGAGTCCCACTAAATTGGAATTCCGTGCCCGCATTTGCGTTCGATCACTCGTGTACTCATATAAGTACTGGATCACTTTGCGGGGGGGTGTTGAACAGAATTGTCATTCAAACCCAGGCATTGCCTGACTACAATTAATTCACTTTGCCCAAGGCAGATTGTAGTCTGGCAATCTACTACAAAGTGTACTTCGATTGTACTACAATGTCAGGCAAAGGTTTCTAGAGCTGTAGGGGGATTGTACTACAGATTGTATTTGAATGTAGGGCAGATTGTAGGGCAGATTGTAGGGGGGATTGTCGTTGAATGTGGGCGCGTTGTAGGGGGATTGTAGGCGGTATTGTCATTGAATGCGGGCGCGTTGTAGGGGGGATTGTAGGGGGATTGTTCTTCAATACAGGGGGATTGTAGGGGGGATTGTCATTGAATGCGGGCACATTGTAGGGGGAATTGTAGGGTGGATTGTTGTTCACTGCAGGGGGATTGTAGGGGGGATTGTTGTTGGAGCCTAGGTAGATTGTTATTCCATTTTAGGCATTTTTTTCAGCAGGATGTGTGGGAAATAGCTATTATATGATTAATAGAATTGCTTAATATAGACATTTCCCAGTGCCATTGCTTGTTTGTTGCTACTGATTGTGGGAAATAGTTATTCAATAGCTATCAATAGCATTTGTGACTGTGGGAAAATATTTATAGTCAAAAAGTCAAAAATGATTCCATTAGAAAGCCAGGTATAGGGTCATTACAAAAAGTTATAATGATATCAGTGAGATTTGTAGCCATGAAAAAGTTATGACCAAAAGATCAATAGTGTTTGTGACCGTGGGAAAATATTCATAGTCAAAAAGTCGAAAATAGTGCCATTAGAAAGCCAGCTATAGGTTCATTACAAAAAGTTATAATGTTGTTAGTGAGATTTGTAGCCATTAAAAAGTTGTAAGCAAAAGAAAGAATGTGATCAATAGTGTTTGTGACTGTGGGAAAATATTCATAGTCAAAAAGTCGAAAATGATACCATTAGAAAGCCAGATATAGGTTCATTACAAAAAGTTGTAATGTTATCAGTGAGATTTGTAGCCATTAAAAAGTTGTAAGCAAAACAAAATGTAGTATCAGTAACATTAGTGACCGTGGGAAAGTTCAAAAAGTCGAAAATGCGCCCATTAGAAAGCCAGGTATAGGTTCATTACAAAAAGTTCTAATGTTATTAGTGAGATTTGTAGTAGTTCATGAGATATGAGCATATTCAATGATCATGGTTACTGATATTAGTGACTGTGGGAAAATCCAAAAGTTGAAAAAGTCGCAAATGTGACCATGAGTTAGGCAGGTATAGGTTCATTACAAAATGTTCTAATGATATCAATGAGTATTGACCTTGATTAATAGTTACTGACCAAAAACATCAGAAATGCTACAGGTGATCACTAATTTAGTGACTGTGGGAAAGCCCAAATTTCAAAAGTGCGGACATCAGTCAGGCAATTGGTGGCTAATACTGCTAGTTTGAGAGGTGGTAGACCATCCCAAAAGGTCAAAAACATTGGAGTATGAGTGTAGATATATACTATTAATATAATTGATGAATACTTGCACCTATACCAATGCCAAAGCATGATACTCAGGTGTGATGATATTCAGATGCACTGATACAGGCCAAGTAGGGATTGACTTGCTGAGAGTCAGAGACATGTTCCCAATGCTCAATAACTGAAGATAATATCATTATAAAGTAGTATTGAAGGAGTGGCTATCATCAGACATCACCAATGGCATGGATAGGTATGGGTGCATACTCAGGTGTTGAATACATCCTCAATATGAGTGACATGCTTTGGCATTGCTACAAGTGCCAGTATGCACCAATTATATTACTACTACATACCTACACCCACACTCCGATGTTTTTGACCTTTTAGGGTGATCTACTACCATCCAAACCAGCAGTATTAGCCACCAATTGCCTGACTGATGTCCGCACTTTTGAAATTTGGGCTTTCCCACAGTCACTAAATTAGTGATCACCTTCAGATTTGTATTACATTTCCGATGTTTTTGGTCAGTAACTATTAATCAAGGTCAATACTCATTGATATCATTAGAACATTTTGTAATGAACCCATACCTGCCTAACTCATGGTCACATTTGCGACTTTTTCAACTTTTGGATTTTCCCACAGTCACTAATATCAGTAACCATGATCATTGAATATGCTCATATCTCATGAACTACTACAAATCTCACTAATAACATTAGAACTTTTTGTAATGAACCTATACCTGGCTTTCTAATGGGCGCATTTTCGACTTTTTGAACTTTCCCACGGTCACTAATGTTACTGATACTACATTTTGTTTTGCTTACAACTTTTTAATGGCTACAAATCTCACTGATAACATTACAACTTTTTGTAATGAACCTATATCTGGCTTTCTAATGGTATCATTTTCGACTTTTTGACTATGAATATTTTCCCACAGTCACAAACACTATTGATCACATTCTTTCTTTTGCTTACAACTTTTTAATGGCTACAAATCTCACTAACAACATTATAACTTTTTGTAATGAACCTATAGCTGGCTTTCTAATGGCACTATTTTCGACTTTTTGACTATGAATATTTTCCCACGGTCACAAACACTATTGATCTTTTGGTCATAACTTTTTCATGGCTACAAATCTCACTGATATCATTATAACTTTTTGTAATGACCCTATACCTGGCTTTCTAATGGAATCATTTTTGACTTTTTGACTATAAATATTTTCCCACAGTCACAAATGCTATTGATAGCTATTGAATAACTATTTCCCACAATCAGTAGCAACAAACAAGCAATGGCACTGGGAAATGTCTATATTAAGCAATTCTATTAATCATATAATAGCTATTTCCCACACATCCTGCTGAAAAAAATGCCTAAAATGGAATAACAATCTACCTAGGCTCCAACAACAATCCCCCCTACAATCCCCCTGTATTGAACAACAATCCACCCTACAATCCCCCTACAACGCGCCCACATTCAACGACAATCCACCCTACAATCCCCCTACAACGCGCCCGCATTCAATGACAATCTCGCCTACAATCCCCCTGTATTGAAGAACAATCCCCCTACAATCCCCCCTACAATGTGCCCGCATTCAATGACAATACCGCCTACAATCCCCCTACAACGTGCCCACATTCAACGACAATCCCACCTACAATCTGCCCTACAATCTGCCCTACATTCAAATACAATCTGTAGTACAATCCCCCTACAGCTCTAGAAACCTTTGCCTGACATTGTAGTACAATCAAAGTACAATTTGTAGTAGACTGCCAGACTACAATCTGCCTTGGGCAAAGTGAATTAATTGTAGTCAGGCAATGCCTAGGATTGTAGTTGCAAAGTTGTTCAACACTAGTGCTTTGCGACTTTGGTGTTATACTATTTATAGCGTGCTTCGAATTCTATGTTAGATAGCCCGCTTGCACACGACCGCGAGGCGTATATTCCATTGCATGGGACATGATCAGAAGTTCGGAGATCAATCCGTTCGACACGCTCTTTGTACCATCCGGAGCCCCTACATTCCGCCTAGCGTGCCTGGACGTACTCCTGTGGGTCTTGATCAATGTGATCCTCCTTCAGAAAGTTATCTTATCGTAAATTGGCTTCCTTTTAAATGCATGGAACTTAATATAGAACTTAATTTAGTGAGTTGTGAATCACTGCAGCAACGGTGGATTGTCAGAGGAGGAATCCTCTTTCTAAAATCCAAGGTCTGAATAATCATGATTCGCGTGTCATATCTTCTAGCAATTCAGTGAGATCTTCCTGTCGTCGTATAAAAGTTGCAGTCCAAGCTATGATATCCATCCATATACCTCGTCATGGCATCCTCGAACCACAATCCCCCCAGCCACGGGCTGTCTCCGTCTACATTTGTGTATCATCCGACCACTGCTATGCTATTGTCGGGACAGGAGTCCGACATCGATGCAAAGCCGCATGATGCTCTTCCAGAGTCGGCCGTTACAGATGCTTGGGCATCATTTGAAGTGCAGAATACGTTTACTTTCCCGCCTGTGTGAGTAACATTTGGACACGTTCACATGCCAATTGTAGTCTACAATTAACGTCGTCCATAATCTAGGCCATATGTCTCTTCTACGCAAAATTATGAATCGATCAATATTAATCCAGATGGTCCATCATTCTCAAGTACTACTGCTGATATTCTTCCCGCCGCCATCTCCGCCGACGAGGATTGTGATACGCATATGAGGGCAATTCGGGGTGCCGACGGTAGCCTCCAATGGCGTTGTGAGTGGCCAGTGACGGGATGCAACGGACCCGTCCTTTGTCACTATACGGCTAGTAAAGCCGCAGTCAAAGGCCACATCCAGGCAGTCCACCTAAGAAAGAAGCCAGTCTTATTTATTATCTTAACTTGAATGGGTGTCTAACCTTTACATTTTAGGCGTTTCGTCTGTAAGACGTGTGGGATGGCCTTTCCTCACCGTGCACGCCTGTTCGAGCACTCGCATTCTCAGTAAGTGTGGACGACTTGTCTGTCATGCTCGCGCCGCTTAATGAGGATATATTAGCACTGGGACGAAACCATACGTATGCAAATTTGGCTGTGGTCAAAAATTCACCGTCGCTAGTACCAGGTTTAAGCATTACCTCGTGGAACACAGTCATATTCCAAAACCCATGAAAAAGAAATCCAAGAATCAGTAACAAGGCATGCTCACATACAACGGCCATCGAAATATCTAGACGCACATGTACAGATTCAACTTGGTTACGTCGAAGATAAATAAAGATCATATCCGCCATAAATATCACTTGGTTGAGTAGCGTCACGAGCTGGACTTGCTTCGTGCAAGTGTTGTAGAAAACAGCAATCGGTTATTCCTGAGTACGAAAGAATTCAACAAGCTTAAGATAGAATACGCGAGGCGGGATGTTCTCACTTTTTTAACATACATGTGCTTCTTCCAGAGGACGCGCACAATGCAATAAGCGCGCACACCGGCTTTCGCTAGGCATACCACGATCACCGCAAGTACACGCACGAAACTGAAAATTATGAAGGCTCTAATGGTGTGGAACAAGGCGCGGAGGATCTGGAGGATTAATATTAGCATTTCCGGGGCACTATGCGGTACAATCAGTGGGTATATATATGTATAATGTCCCGAATTAATCGTAACTGCAAATTTATTATACATAGTTGCAAACTAACACGTTTCGAATTCGAACGCCACTATATTAATTATTTAGCTCCTTTTCTTTCGGAAGTACATACAATTTATTATATGCAGCTACAGTTGACCTATGCATCGGCGCTCAAGATGGTGTAGCGGTCTGGCCGCCGTGATCAGATTGCGGCTAATTATCTTATCTCCAACTCATGTGACTCGAAGATCGGTATCTCCCACGTCACTCTCGCCCAAGTCAATGGCTTAACACGATTTTCTTCCTTATAATTATTATAATTATATTATAATTAAGTTCCTACACATAGAGCACACCGCGTAGCTGGGGATGCGGCACTCCTATATATTATATATATATGTAGGTATATATGGGTGTGTGTTGTAGCTGTACATACTACGTATACAGGACTTGATCAACTAGAACAACGTTTGCTACAGCTGCATCTAAATAGGAATTGTAAGGGCCCATCAGAGAACGGAGGGCGGCATAATTGTAAGTGCGAACATATATCTAGCATTCCGAGGCGCTCGCCCGCGCACTCTCAAGTACTAGTCTACATCTACGGCTACGGCTAAACTCCCGACTCTCAATTCAGCGTAATTAAGCGAGTCCACCATTTGGCGTCATCTACAGACCCTCAAGCGGCATAGTCTTGAAGGAATGCGAAATCGCATCGGCGAAATTTGTAGCCGAATAATATCACGGTTGTAATAGGCGCACCCTGAAATGCCCATGGCCAGGTCATTTTATTCCAGCATTCCCTGCAGTATCTGCATCAATGAGCGGGAGTGAGGCCGCCCCACGTGCACGGATCCTTTCAGAGTTTGCATCTCTTCCTTCACATGCGTACAACAGGACCTACTAATTCTATGGTGATTTCCTATTCGAAGTCAATGCCATGGGAGAAATCCCCATAATCCTTCGAGGCGAGAACCTGGGACTGCGCATGCCTCGCCATCCATGACTCATCGTAGGCATTCATCGGCAATCCCTCTACAAAACCTTGTGAACAACTTGGTTCCGAACTGTTTCGAATGCGTATGCGTGGGTAACAACCCCGCTTGTCTTGCGTAGTCTGTCTGCGCTTCAGATTCACGGAATCGAAGACCTGCAGCCAGCGTCCAACAATCGGAGCCCTCCAAATGGGCCTTCGCACGCGAAAGACTGGTCCGGATCCATCCTCGAGCTCCTCGTCGGATTCATCACTAGACATCCCATCGACGCCCAAACGACCCAACAACTCTAGGTGCCTCTGGAGGCGGGGATCATGTAGCGCAATGTCGTAGCGCTGCGTGAAGAGCTGACAAGATTGAGACACGGTATGGATTGGTTTTAACGCAAATCAGACGTTACCGTTCTCTTCCTCATCTGCCGGCGCTTCTGAGTATTCCTGGATTTCTGTTCGTTCTTCGGTTTCTTGCCTAGCTTGAAATCTTGCTTCAGCGTCTTCAATCGCGTGAAAAACGCATCCTTCACGATCTTCGGGTCCATTTTCAAGCCCTGGAATTGCTCGAACGCAGCGACAAATACATTTGCTGCGGACATGTTCCAAGGACTCCGCGGAGGGCCAATTAAGTCGATCCTAAAATTGTCAACGGTGCAGCAATCGACATCCCGTGATTTCGCAAATGCGTTGGCCTCGTCGACAGTAACGGATGTCAAGATACGTGCTTCGCACGCCTCTTCTAGCCTAAGGAGAAAAGCTAGATAACTTCGGATACTCCTCTAATATATAGCGTTAATTTTGTCAATTCATTATTGTTACTCGAAATGATCGCACCGCGAGAACAAGGGACTCCTCTCTCCTACGCTTTGGGACCCCGGTATTCTTTGGCGCTCGAGAAGACGAATCTGAGGAAGGTTGGCACGAATTCATGCTACCCATCATCATCGAGAGATTGTCTTTGATCGATTGTACTTCTTCTAACAGTTCTTGAGTTCCTTCCAAAACACCATCCACTTTGCCCGACAAGGCGTCGTGCTTGCCGTTCAGGGCTAGAATCTCGTCGGCCACATCATCGAGCTTGTTGTACCCTTCGATGAACGGCCCGAAATCCTCCTGTGCGGCCTATCAGCGTGTAATTCTGCGGGAGCTGCTGACTAGTCACCTCCTTTACTTCATCAACCTGAGGTAGTGAGTGGTAACGTGATGATTCAGAGCCTAAGTGCGGAGTGGAAGCAACTTCTGAAGGAGCCTCGTCGCTTGGGCTGACAGTGGGGTGCGCGGGGTTAGTTTCTGGGTGTGACAGCGCAGGCGGGGTCCTTAGCGTTACTGCGCAACTCGCAGCGACAGAGACTTTCCATGGTTCGGCAAAGGATTGGTATGTCTACGGAGCTGAGCAACACAAAAGCTTACCTCACCTCTTGGGGGGCCGTAGCTTGTCTGAGGCGTCCCAAGGCCTTCCACTCCTTCCATTGGCCTCGGTGCATTTGGTCCCGGTGTATTTCCCATGCCATACCTTTCCAATACCAGAGGGGCATGCCAATTGCCTTGGGTCTGCCTTGTATTCACAGGGGGTTCCTCGGTATCTTCTCTGACCTCCAATTGGTTTACCTGCAACCTGAATACGGCCTCGGTGGGTTTTGATGGGAGCGTCTTCAAGTTTCGATACGTTGCCGGGGACCTGGCTGAGTGGGGCATTAGTGTTCTGGAAACAGAATACATTCACGTATGTACGCACGGCGAGGTCGTTGCTCAGCACCTCCACCATCCCTGTGTTGTTGTCTTTCAAGGGGCCTCAAAGAAGAACGCGAAGCTTGGGGGAGTGACCGTTGGCTGGAACTAGCGGCACCACTGCTGTGCATACTGCTATATTGCGACGATTGTGTTTGGATGGTTATCGGCGGTGATGTGTGAGGACTTCCGCGCCGGGGGTGAAACTGCGACGCCGGTGTCTGGGTAGATAGTGGTGATGCCTCTTTACTTTGGTTGCTATAGCTAGCGCTACGTCGGTCACTATAGCTAGTACGGCTGGCGAGTGGTCCCCCGGGTCTTGCGAGTGCATAAAGGCGTGGGTCAGGCCGTGGCGTTACTAGAGTATCGTCTTTGTTATCTAATGTACATGTAAGGACCCAAGTTGTGGACTTACTTCGTTTCTTCGTCCCCGTGCTTCCTCCCAAATTTAAATGCGCTTCAGTCATTGCACAGAGAGCACGGCTGGCGGCAACGCTGATGACTTGCAATATGCATTCACTTCACAATATACGAGGATCCCGCTGACCACACGATTATCGCCTCCTCGCGTTCATTATCCAAGGCTGCAGGGTGGGTATATGCATGCGGCTAGGTGCTGACGATTAATCCTGGCGATCTGTATGACTGACGTCGTTCTTACGTCTTCGCAACTGGGACTCGCCGGCCGGGTCGCATATATATCTCCGCCGTCAGATCTTCAGATGCAACGTGTGGGGGGGGGGGGGGGTGCGTGGAGATCTAGATCCATAACCTTCCCTAGGCCTGTAATAGTATGTACACGTTGTGCCTGCAACAACGATATCGATGTGTCTCTATATCTCGTGGCCATATGTACTGCATGGAATTCGACGCCATATCTCGCAGTCGGAACCTCACTTTCCGCTGAGAATATGATTGATCTCTACTTCCTTCACCGTGTTGCAGACGACGAATGCATGGCCATCATGAGCATGAAACTCTCACCTCACCCTCATTCATTTGTTGCAGTCGGAGGAATGGGAGGGTGGATTAAGGTAATTCTTCCTCTGGAAGACAGTTCTCGCTTTGTAACTAAGAGTCTTCGTAGGTCTACAGGGCTGAAAGCCCGTTCGAATGTGTCGCTTGGCAAGGTCCACCACTATCCCAAAGCATACCGTGTGATGTCGCAACTCTCCTCTGGAATCCGACCACCGATACCGAGTTGCATGCGGGTTTCTCCAACGGGGACATAATCACCTACAAGTTCCACCATCGCGGAAGCGTCAGCGACGTAAGCAAACCCCGAGTATATAGAACAGATCCAGACTAATGAAACACTCAGTACGAGACTACAGTCCTCGAGAGAGACACAGAAGACGAAATGCAAAATGGCGCCGTCCATCATCTCGCACTGTCTCAAGATGGTTCCATCATGGGAGCCATCATACACAAACAGGTCCTGGTGATCAACAGAGCTTTGACGGGTAAGATGATGCTTCCGTCCATGAATAACCCGAATTGAAGAGCTTATAAACATCGATAGGCGGCACATCGAAGATGATGTCCATCGACTGTAACCAAAGCACACCTTGGCGACTCGGTTTTTTTGAACATCAAGGATCTGTCGCTATGATAATGGCGGCACACGACCCATGCGACCATGAGCGCGGATTAATGTAAGTGACTATTCAGTATGATATGATGCGCAGTGTTCGTGACAATAGTCTCGAAGGGCCGTACGCTTATCTGTTGCAGACGATCGTGTTTTCTTTTTATGGCAAACTGAGACGCGGCAGGATTACATGTAAGCCGCCTTTGGAAGAGACTAAGTTCGTCATTCGTAACTTATTTTGAGGTATCAGTCTCAGCTTCGCCATGTCTCCTGACCAATCTCGGTGCATTATAATATACGCCCTCGGCGGACTCGAGATCTATGACACCTCCTCAGGCAGCTTCCTCACCGCCTATACGCATTTACTCATCAATCCCGAGAAGAATTTTCCTGTGGACGTCTGCTTCCTCAATAACGGTCGATTCGTCATTGGTCATGCCGGAGCACGGCGGATTTTTGTTGCCAGCCTGGTGGGATCCAGTATCACGGCCGAAGCTCTTGATCTGGACGGAGCTGGACGAATGGAAGGTGAGGTACCTTGTTTTCGATTCTCCCTGCCATGACTGATAGATATCAAACCCACTAGCGATGTCACGTCTGGTAAGTTATTCGGATAAGATGAATATGAGAGACAATTAACATCATGGCATAGGACTGCGCGGAATTCCCTGGAGGTAGGATTGCAATAGTCGCGGGGCAGGGTGTTCAAGCCTGCAATGGAGATATTGCTTTCATCAGTTCCGATTCATCCAATCAAGGTACGAGTTTTCATCCGCAAATGAGTGCCAAAATGAAATGACCCGACGTTAACTGAATGTACGCCGTATATATAGCCCCACCTCTACCACCACAACCACCACAACCACAACCACAACCACAACCACAACCACCACAACCACCACATGTACAACCACAACCCGTTCCGCGGGCTGTACCTCCGGCCATGGTCCTCCACCCTCCTCCTCCTCCTCCTCCTCCTCCTCCTCCTACAACACCACTTCCACTTCCACGTAATAGAACGCGTGCAGCAATATATGACAATACTCCCCAAGGTCGAGGCCCAAATAATAGACATGGGTCAAGTCGTTCAATATTTTCGATATTACGGGAGCCACGTGCACGGGTTCTCGGGTGGGGGGTCGTAATTGCTCTCGCATACTGGTGTGGCCGAATCACTTCAAATCGACAGACGATCATGGCAAACCCAATAGCCTGCCCCATGGGGCTTTCCGTCGATACCTCTGCCATCGAGACGGCGACTATCACGGTGACAAAAACATCGTTGGCCACGGCGACCATCACAGAAACATACAGTCCGACCATCTATTCCACTCACTCCAATAATAATGGTCCTGCATACTTGAGCATGGTCATATTGATAATCGCACCCTTGGGCGGACTCATACTGCATCACCAACGTATAACGAAGTTGATATCTGCGAACGTGCCGCCGTGGGTCAGTGTCTTTTACCGGGATCTTGTAGAGGTCATTTTGGTGGGGTATCGGAGCGTCTGGGGGATGCTTGACGACGGGGGGCAAATCAATGTCCCTTTCGTTGAAGAACCTACGTCACCACGAATTCCAGGCAACTTACAGCTGGAGCTTAACAGGGAGGATGTAATGTAATGTATTCACTGTACGTCGATCATTACCCGCTACCGTTGATACATCACATCCATTTGTAGCCAGCCAATTGGCGGCCGCAGGTAGACTTAAATATGTGGTGTATATGCTATATTTTGAACTTATAGATCTGAGGCCATGACATGTCTGTGCGTTATATATCAGATGATGACTCACGGGATTCATTGACTTGTCCACCGGCCCGGCCGCGGCCTGTTCGCAATGCCTGTTCGCAATGCACTCGGGATCTGGCACGGTAAAAAATAACGGCTTAATTATAAGCTCTATATATTTGAATCATACATATGCATGCTGCACAATGCACGCGGTAAGCGTCCATACTTCCCGACCAGCTATTTGCTCCCAATTGCAATCTCATTCAAGTGTCATTTCTTTGACATCGAAAAGCACGAAAACGTACGGGCGCTAATGAAACATAGCGCGAGAACGAAATTTATATATTCATACTGGAAAGGGTGTATCTATAGATTTTGAGCTGTATTTTTGTACAAGTACGTATACTTATTATATATATATAGCAGGATCTTGTGGGTCCATCACATGGTTATGTGGGTCCCAGATACGATCAGGGCACTGTGGGTCCACCAGGCAAAAGCGTCTCCGGACAAAGAAGTCATCGACGATCGAAATGCAATGTGGCGCCTTGGATCTATGCACGCAAGAAAAGAAAGTGCATGTCGAAATCAATACATGTGTACATGGTGATTGCGCTCACGAGCGCCACCTCCGAAGCAAAAGCATTCCCCACGAGTAGTCATAACCTGGACAAACTCTATGGCGTTCATTGTGCACTTGTAATGTCCGCGCAACATTTGTGCCTTAGCGCACAAATCGTCACAAACGTCGCATGAGCGCAACTTTTTTACAGTGTAACTCTTCTACAGCAAGCTGTGTAGGGTCTAGGATCAGGTAAATAAATTGGGACATAGGTTTTCATTGAAACGTGCACTCTAGAACGAGGAGGAGCGCTGGTACAAACGGTGTAGAGAATCCCACCCACAAAAAGGGGCGTTCACACGGTCACTGCTTCCAGTGTAATGACATTTCGATACATTCGCACGGTCAGACTACCTTTCAAGGCGACGAGTCAAAAAACTTGTGTTGCGCGGAGATTAAAACTGCAGAACAAACGCCATATCCCTCCGCATCGGCCGTCCGGATGTAAAGCCTCACTGACCTGATGCGCGGGATCCGGACCAGCGGCGAAACGAAAGGTGAGGAGACATGGATCAAACAAAATCTAAGGAATGCGGACGAATTATATCATAATACCATATATAACACGAGTCACAAGTACTATAGATTTAGCCATAAGGAAAACTAGCTAGCTAGCTAGCGCCGTATACGTATACGTAGGAGTTCACTCAAGTTCTCCATACATATTGGGTTAACGTATACCGAATATGAAGAATATTTTCTCCCGTCATGATAAGAAGGCCATCCCGATGATGGGCACTCAGTTCTGCCTGACATGGGAATGAAAAAAGGATATGTGTATTTGTTAATGTAAATCGGCATATATCTAATACATAATACAATGCGTCCATCGGATTCGACGACGCTATGTTTCCTCCTAGTGAATGACCGTTGAAGATTGAAGATAGATTACATGTATGAACAACTTACAAAGATTTGAGTAGGAATTCTCTGATGTGAGTCCATGGCGATAACGACTCTCGCCAAAAACCTTGACAAGCTGTGAGTATTTGGAAAATAGCAACGTGAGAGAGATAGGTACACTCACAGTCGGATGACACGGTGCATGTTCTTCTGTGAAATCCCCCGCGAGGACTTCAGGAATGGGACCCGTTCGCCCAAGGAAAACACGGCCAATTCCCCTCTCCACACAATATGAGGGGAGATTCGCTGAAGCCCTTCGTTGATGTGTCCTTTTTGCGAAAGATAGGCGTATACCTTGAAGCGAAGCGTAGGCGAGCTGGATAGGATGACTATCGCTTGAAGCAATGTGGGGCAGTCCAGCGCTGGAAACATCGATGATGCCTCCTGCACATTTACTACGGGGAGGCCGTGGCGAATGATACGAGTGGTGGTGAATTCCCTTCGCCTCCCTGCAGCTGAATGACCGTGCAATGGAAAAAACAGCCCTTCGATCTTTGGCTGATCGTCAAGTGTAGTCAGTTCAACATTTTCCCTCTAGCCGAAGGCCTCAACTTACAGGGCCTGGTTGCAGTGTTAGGTCAAGGACGGCGCCATGCCTTCGAAGCTGCCTTGTGGAATGATGTGGGGAGTTACGGGTAACAGGGCGCATCGCGTGGTAGAGGCAGTACTTGTCGATATCTGTAGAAACTGGTAAAACTTGTGCAGATATATATATGTGTGTGTTGCAATTACGTTCTTGAAATTAGAATAATATCTAACGATCGCGAGGACAAGATTTGACTTGTGCATGCGCTTGTTGTCCGCGTCGTGGCTGACCACGAGCAATCAATGGTGTCTAGTTCTAGCCACCGCATGCGCAGGGTCTGTAGATTGGGGCTGAGGGCATGGTCTACGATGAGGATCAGATAGCGTCGTTTTGGCCTTTCCTTTCACCAAATATTGCAACGTTCAAATCATCCGGGACTCGTTTTCAGGGCCTCGTCTAGAAGTCAAGTGCGTGGGGCAGAGGGTGTTGAAGAAAGTCACTGCCGCGGATGGATCGTGGATTACGGTCAAAGCGTTGGAAGTTCGGTGACTCCGAAATGAGATACATTTGTACCTCAGGCCTCACATGTGACGAGAGGGTTGTACTCGGTTCACTGTACGTGCCTGGTTAGATCCCGGCCCGCCTTCATTGAGAGCTGATAGCGGCCCCTCTATAGCCAGAAATGACACTAGCCACGGCGACCAGGAGCGTTTGCCCTACCCCTGAGCTAGACCGAGTACATTATCAATCAACACGTTGTAAATGTTATGTCTCATGATCATCTACGACGTCGATATTCCAAAAGAAACGATCTGACATATGTATCGTTGAGCTTTAATTTATTGTTGTCGGTATACGGTATCCTTGCACTTGTGATTAATATTGTATCGAACCTAGGAAGTAAGTTTATCTAATGGGATCGAAATTGTGGGTCCGCGAATAGCATTGTTATTGTTGATCATATGGCGTTCATTGTACACCTTTATTCTCCCCCCACCATTTTCTAGTAGCGCAACATTTCTATACTGCCTTTTAGAGTGTATGTAAGTACAGAGGTACATTATAACGTGGCAAATGAGTAAATTCGCCGGGTTGAAATAAGAAAGGACGCCTGGACGATACAGGGGCATTCTCACGGTCAATGTTTGAATGTAATCAAGTTTTGAGACATTTCTCACGGTCCACTTTGAGATGCACATTATCTAAGTCTCTTTGAAGGGGTCAGACTGCGCACATCTATTTGAGCGGAAACTAATTATAAATTAAAGGTGCACAATGAACGCCATAAAGTAGGGATTCAATTCCAATCGATGGCCAATCGGTGGCCCTGGCCAACTGCAGGGTGTGCGGACATGTCTATGAATTACAATGACATAATTAGATACTATCTCAATCCGATGAGGCGTATCATAAATCACGCGATGTACACTTCAAGTCACATGAATCGGCATGTCTACTTCTGGTAAAAACGCTTTGACATCAAGTTCCTCCGCTTTGACACCAAGTTCCTTGTCGAAGTTTCTTCAAGTAAGAAACCCTGATCGTAGGGGCGGCCACGACCCCCGAAAATCCCTGTTATTATAAAATGTTAGACATGTACATGAGCCCACCACGAGTCCACCATCTATTTCTTTATGTGGTAATAATGTTGGAATCGATGGCCTACATCTATCCTCACATGTACGTTTCAAGTCACATGAATCGACATGTTTACTTCTAGATAGAACGCTTTGACACCAAGCTGCTTGTCGAAGCAAGGAACCCTGATCATGGGCGCGGCCACGATGTACGTTTCAAGTCACATGAATGGACATGTCTACTTCTGGTTAAAACGCTTTGACGCCAAGTTCCTCTGCTTTGACACCAAGTTCCTCGTCGGATGTTCTTTAAGTACGAAACCCTGATCATGGGCGCGGCCGCAATGTTCGTATCAAGTCACATGAATCGATATGTCTACTTCTGGATAAAACGCTTTGACACCCAGTTGCGACCCAGCCTCGTCCGTCGGACTTCCTTAAGCTTAAGCTTTGAGTCGAATCTGTAAGAAACCCTCACCATGCGCAGGGTGCGTCGGCAGCTATATATTGTGGGGCAGTGATCCTTCAATCAGAAGGGTTCAATCAGTCCGAAAGTTACCAGATCCTAGTAGATCTCGTACACGCATATCGTGAATACATCCGAACGGGCATACTACAGGAAGCTTAAGGAAGGGGAAAGCCGAGAAAACGGATGTTATCGGTCCATGGATTAGCCATTATCACTGTAGCATGCGTGGTTAACTGCCATTGCGTACATTCGCCCATGATCAAGTCGGTCGGTATATACGTATGTATATGCCGCACTTTTAATGTCCACGCAACATTTGCGACTTAGCCACAAATTTGGATAGCGCGCAACAATTCTTCCCCGCGCATAATTTCTGAATTGTGCTTTAGAGTACCTATGACTGAGTACATGCATTATACCATGGTTTATTACCAATTTACACCCTATAGCTACAGAATGAGCAAGATCTAGAAGGCCAGTTCGCCTATGGTGGAGCATCACCGAGGTACCCGAATTAGTAAAGGGGTATTCCCACAGTCACAAAGTTAAGATTGACCTGCCTCGTTTCGCTTCGGCCTTGAAACAGACAAAAGGTGAGACATGGGCCAAATATTCGACGAAATGGGGACATAATTTGTAGAATATGTACATACACAACATATATTCCGGGCTGGGCACTTGTACGGAGGTACCTATATTGGCTATCAGAAATGAGGCAGCTAACGGTGATCATTACTTGTCGAAATCTTTACTCGTGGTTTCAGCAATATGCGTGGCCTAGAGGAACATGGAAACCGACCTTTTCCAACGACAGAATATGGAAAATACCGTCTTCATCGTCGCTCGCCATCTTCGTGATCGCACAGTGAGAAACGAGCTCGGACGCGGTGACAACGTGAAATCGACGAGACGAAGTGCAGAGATACCCTGCCGCTGGTCCATAACGTTTGTAGGGATCTGTGGCAGCTTCCGCGGGTGTAAAAGAGCGTATGGCTACGAAAACACCAGATTCGGAATAGAACTGCGCGATATGGTCAATCTGACCCGCTTGAGGCTCGGATGACGGTGTCGGGTGAAACATGACAGAGCTATTTCTCCATTTGCTCGATCCTGTCCGACCATAGGGGATCCCTCTAACGTACATGTCGTCGTAGAAGAGTGCATGATCGAAGTCCACAGCCCCAGAGAGAAGTTCGCTTAGAGGCGCTTGATAGCCATCTTCAACTGATACATCACCTGCAAGTCTTGCGCCCAAAGTGCACTCTGCCACTCCAATCGTGGCGCCAAAGCCATGTGCAGCATCGAAGTCATCGACGCGATGATAGCCTCTGGCTGGCTCCCCGGCGAGTGTTGTGAGTCTGTGCATCATTTCAGTGATATTTCCGTTCTCGTCTTCGTTGGCAAGGAGGGCACGCATATTGGCACTGCGGGCAGAAGCTAGCATAAAGGAGACTTCCATGTCGCCTAGGTCCACATTATTGAGCGTCATATAAAGCCTTATTATGGATGTCTTACTTGGTTTCCTGTTTATTTGCGCACGGTGCATAAAGTTGATATAACGTTCGTAGTAGGGCGCGCTATGAGCGTGGACAGGCCCAAACCACTCGAGCATCGTGCCAACATGCAATGCAGCATGCTGATGTGGCTTTATTCCTTCGTCTTTATAAAGCTTCTGGACTTCGACCATGTATCGATGCATATATGTGGTATATGATTTGACATCCCCAGGAGACGTAGTTCGCATATTAGCAACGCGAACGGCGTTGATGAGATCCATGAAATTCGCCAGAAGCGCTTTCATCCTGGCGTCGGCGTTGTGCCATAATCGTACGAGGGTGATCGGTAAATGAATGGTGCATAAAACGCGTGTCTGGTCAGCAGATAATTCGGAGGTAGTTGACCATTCGCGAGATACGCTGGAGACCCAACTCGGGAGTTGGGTATTATGCATATCCGTCCATATTTCTTGCATTACGTCCTTTCCTAGTACGATACGACGGTGTTGACGCTGGCGCTGACTCTCACTAGTGTTCGTGGTCTGTATATGCATTTTCAATGTAGCGAATGCCGTATCATCGGCGACAATCTGAGTGCAACGAATAATAAGCATGGCAAGAGTATTAATTGGTTGCTTGAATCAAACCTTGCGCACAATAACCTCTGCTAGCATCGCCTTTCTTGTTCGTGGCGCAAGTTCAGATGTTTCAATGTTTAACAACCGGCAACACGCTTCTAGTGCAGTAGCCGTTATCCCACGAGCTCGGTGTAGGCCAGCCCATTTATCGTCGTCAGCACCGCAGGATATGATAGCTTTCACCGCTAGGCGAATTGCTTTGCTATTCAGATTTGTAGCTTCATCCGCGGACTGGTCGGAAATCGATGGCTCTCGAGATCCCTCACGAAGAGTCTTTGATAAGGTTTCTTGCCCGAGACGATTATGCTACGCACATGAGCCGCGGTTACTCTCCTTGACGCCGGAAAATGAACGCACCTCGCCACGTAATGCTTGTGCCAACAACATCTTCATAGTCACCTCTTTTATATCAGTGGGATCGATATCGAGGAGTTGGCATATGGTCTCCAATACAGGTACAGTAACACCTGCTCTCTGCGAAATCTCGTCAGCCCTGTTCTGTTCGATGGAAGTCTCAATGATTTTGAGGGCGGTGTAGAGCTTGGCGGCGGCAGCAGCAGCAGCGTCAATATCAACGTCAACAACAGCATCAGCATCAACGTCAACAACAGCATCAGCATCAACGCCAACTTGAGCATTATCGTCGTCAGTATCGGCATCAGCGTCAGCGTCATCGCCGATAGCAGTGCCACCGATGGTCTCTGAGCAAAAGGCAATGACGTCTGGATCCTCCTCGTTCTGCCGCTAGAAAATAGTTCAGATTGTCGTTGAATTCTAGAGAAATAGGACGTGCCCAACGCGCTATATTCTTCGCCAAAACCCACTTTGTACCAAGAACCACTTTGCTGGTTTCGCCCGTTATGCTGAGTTCGCTGGATATGACGTATAGAACCGACCGGTGATAATCAAGAAGCTTGTAGAGTAGATCGATCTCGTTTGCCAAGATCAAACGTTTGCATTGGTTGACGTCTGCAGGCTTAACGTCGTGACGCTTGATAACTTTTGCGGGCCCTGATCCATCTCCTCCTTTTTTAGTCTTGAGGTTCAAGCGAAATAGATTTCGTATATGATGCTTCAACAAGTTGATGTCTAGAGCGTGCATCGTGTCTATCACGATAAACTTAACTGGGTCCCAATATTGCAGCTCGAGTAGGGGAGTCCAGCGTAGACCAAAGGCTTCAAATATTGCGGTCCTGTCACCGGCCGACCTTGCGGATTTCCACAACTCTGCGATACGCCGCACGTGTTGTGCGTCGCGCATAATCCATTCTTTCATATCAAGAATGTCGATGTCGTCAACGTCAAGGTCGCACGTCGTGCAGAAATAGTGGGCGTTTACAGTTCCGGGAAGACCTGCCACCTGGCGAGCGCCGAGCATGTCGCAGATGAGGGGGACAAGTAGAGCTTTCATGGTCCTCCCAGAACAACATCTGCGCGTGCGTGTGAAGAAGACACCTGGCGACCAGAACGGCTTGAATTCATTGACAAGTAGCTGTATATATGGGTTTATATGATGAGTGTCCGGTTTATGCGGGCCAGCGATGACGCCCACGAGATAGATATTCTCAGGGAGATAGCGTAAATGAGGCGGGAAATTGTAACAAATGACCCATATCCCAGTAGAGGAGTAGCTTTTTTTGCCTGGTTTCATCCCGATTGGCTCGAATGAATCGACGGAGAATCCAAACACCAGACGGCCCTCTCCTTTTCCCTCCAGAAAAGGAAGCCCGTCGCAATCTTTTAGTTCCTTGAATACGGCCGCCAGCCAGATGTCGGTTATAGGATGTGTTTCGTCGTTGTCTAAGCTGATAGGATAAGTGTCGAGGATGTCCTCCACGCCTTTCCTCGACAATAAACGCCCTAGCCAATGCTTGAAGTCTTGATGCAAATATTTAATTTGCGGCACGAATCTAGAATGTAGCCCAGTCGTCACTTCTTTGAATAACGGTGTGCCACAAACTGGGCTCGTTTCGGTCTCGCGATGCGTACAAGATTGGGCTCCACCATCACTTCGCTCGTATGGGTAGAGTGTGTAACACGTCGGGCAGCTTGCGTAGGCATGAACTACGGGATCTAGATGCAAAGCAGAAATGACAGTCTTGGGGTCTTTCGGGAGGTTGTCTAGTGCTGATGCCACAGGAGTGCCATTGAATTCGAGAATATCTTTCAGGCCTGCCAGATGTACCTGGAGTGCTCGTCGTGGCCCGAAATACAATGTGTGTAGGGTAGCCGATAGAAGATACGCTGCCCTGTTTGTAGGTTCCTGAGGACCCATTGGTTGAAAATATACATCTGCGCGTTGTTAACTTCCTATTTCGCTTGCTATATAGAACTGACACTTGCCTGTGTGTACAATATTCTCTCGATCTGAAGTGTCACCGCGTTGAGCGTGCTGTGCCGTCCAATGCAGTATTTTTTCGTTATTCAGTCGATAGTGTGCGGCTTCCAGAAGGGCGACGACAGACGTGCGTTCTCTCGATGGCCTCATGTTTACGGCAGTAGACATGAGATAGGATAGTCGATACTCTAAGTGTAGAAAGGGGACGTTGGAATGCGACTTTTCTTTCAAAGCGTGATCGCCTTCATTGGGTTTCCGCCAGTCCATGTCAGGGTTCTCAAGGCCGTCCTTCGGATCCTTACGAAATACGAGAGGGTGGATAAGGGGGGCAACAGGATGTTGATAAACCATAGCTAGCTCCATCTCGACTAATCTCGCCCAATGCCTTCTTTCCTTAAGCCTTGATAGAGGCTTCAAGCTTGTCGAAAGGCCATTGCAATTGGGCGCAACAGGCCCACTCGATCTTTTGTACAGTGCTGCCATTCGACGATCGTCTCGAGTATGGTTATGCTTGGTCCCCCTCGTAACGTGCCTTCCTTTACCGCGGCCGATGCGAGTTTGAGTGTCCGGATCCCATACCGTGCAATGAGTTCGACATTTGCAGACGACAATCCGCTGCGAGCGACCCATTGATGAGGAATTATGTATCTACTATACTCGATATCGATCTAGTTCATGATCATGATCACTTGACAGTCACGTCATTGATCCTTGTGTTGATAACGGAAGCCGATGGTACAGGATATATACGTGTACTCGTGTACATATAAGTATGTATACGCCATGGGTACGTAGCATATATATATATATAGAGAGAGAGAGAGAGAGCGAGTCGAGATTGTTCAACTAGCGGATTTGCCATCATTTAAACGGGACAATCGCTCCTTCTTGGCTGCGGCGAGGGCTTTCTCTTGTAACTCGGGCTTGAGACCCTTGACCTTTGTACCGCACAATCTCTCTAAAAATTCCTTCAATTTCGGCACTGTCATAGAATTAATTTCGTCGTCAGACGGCAGCGATGCGGATGCTTCAAATCTGGACGGTGGTGCAGCTGGTTGAGACGTCCTGGGTCTTAAAGGACGTTTCAACGGTGTGTCAGGCAGTCTACAGGCATGATCAATCAGTCAAACAGCTTTACAAGTGTGATTGAAACTCTACCTTCCGTCATCAGGCGTGTCAAACTCGATTACATTGGCTTCCACCTGGACATCAGATCTAGGAGTATTGGCTTCGTTGACGTTTACATCGATCCATGCTGATCCGTGAGAGCCCGCCTATGGACAAGTCAATGCATATGGATAGGTGCAATGCCGTTGACGGATCTCACTGGTTGAAGTTCATCTTTGAGGCGGGCATTTTCGTCCGTTAGCGTTTCGACTTCTTTGGCGCTAGTAGTCAGACGTGATTTATAGTCACGGAGCTGGGGATCATCAGTGCAAATGTTGGCCTAAAGAATGAATACAGCAGACCTGAGACTGCGAGTCCTTCAGAGCATCTTCCAAAGACTTGACCTTCAGTGTTGTCAATGGTGTGCGGACCGTCAAATTGAACAATTTGGGAGACGAACTTGGCTAATATGGAGCTGAAGGTCGGTTTCTGCCTGCTCTAACTTGTTGTTTAGCCTTTTGACCTATGAGAACATTGATACTGCCTTAGTAATAGAAGAGACCGACAATATCACTTGAAAACAGACCTCTGTCTTCGCTTCGTCCCTTGCTTTCCTCATGTCTTGGATCTAACGACAGGCTCGTGTAACTGATCATCGAAAATTCGAAGGAAACCGTTATACCTGCTTATCATACCCTAATAATTCTTCCTGTTGGCCCTCGACGGTGGCTGTCAGGTCGTTGCACTATTCGAATAGCCTCAGCGAGGCGATCTAGACAATCAAGGTCCTACCTACCTTCTTCTCCAGGTCGACACGTATCTGCCGCATACCGTTCAACTTGAGCAGACATTGTTAACGTTAGAGATATTCAGATGAGAAGACTTGGGACGTACCTTATTCACCAGTTCGTCGACTTTCCCCTTCAGAAGTTTCCTTTCAACACTTAGGTTCATGGATATGTCCATCGCTTTCGATGCCTCAGCCTGTGGCATGTATGGTTAGTAAAATGCTAGTTCGCAACAATAACCGGAGCATATACCTCTGCGAGCCGAGTAGAAGTCGACTCTTCACTAATAACTTCCGTGGAAGTATCTGTGCGTAGACGATTGTTCTTTGGCCCTCACGATTTAGTGCGTTGTGGAATGACAAAGTCGTTGCTTACCTCTGCTTCGGATGCATCAAGGGAATGACTTTTCGCGTCTAGCTCTGCGACCTTGCGCTTTATCTGCGCAATAGACTCAAATCTTGCTCATTCGAATTCCGTAGCCGGTTTGGGGTTACCTCTGATTCTAGCTGATTGACCTGATCATGAAGAGAGTCAGTGAAAAGACGAGCATGTCTGTCGTACATGAATTACTTTGTCCTTGTCGGATAGCTGAGTGACGAGCGTCAAAACAGATAAGAGGGCAGCAAGGTCCATTATTGAGGGCATCTTCGTACGATCCACTAGATCTTCATTGAGGGATCTCTCTATATATATGGAGAATTCTGGAGAATTCGATTCAAGTCATGTGGAATACGTATACAAAGGCAGCTGGATCTCGATATACTATATATATGGAGAATTCGATTCAAGTCACATGGCATACATATACAAAGGCAGCTAACTAACGTCGTATACGTATCAACACATTGCAATTGATACAATAAAGGGAAGGATATATGTGAAAATTCCTAGTACGAACAAGGACTTGGCGCTATCAATCATCAATCACCCCGAGTTTTCTTCAAATGAGCTCGCTTCTGAGCTTCCCGTTGAGATTCTCGTTCCTTCTTTGACTGAGCGTGTCTTGCGAGCTTGCGTTTCTGCGACTCAGAAAGGATCCAGGTTGGCTTGCCTTGATTCTTGGATAAGAAGTGGTCAAACATGTGGCTTGACTTTACATGGCAATCAGGATGAGGGATGCGGGCGGCGTCCAAGTCATCGATCCAATCTCTGGTAATGTCTTCCCAGTCTTTCTTATGGTGCCAGACACGCTGGATATTGCTTTCCGCGGACGCTGCCGAGTCTTCATAACGAAGGATAAATGTGTCACCGGGGTGGGTCGTCCACACTGAGGGTATCAAAGGGTCTGGGCTCTCCAGGCTCTTGATCAACGAAAGGTTGTCGGAGGAAGCGGTGATATAACGCAGTCTGTGCAATTTTTGAGGTGTGGTGTGATCTCGCGTTACCACGTTAAACGTGCAATTGCGATAGGTGCAGCTGCTCGTGGAATCCACCTTGGACACCGACGCTAAGGCTTCTTCTAAGGTGAGAGGCGTGCTTTTGGAGGGATTGTTCCTTTAAAGTGTACACGCAATCAGAGGATGCGATTAAAAAATTAAAACAGAACATGTACATACTTTGATTGTCCCTCCGGGGTCGATGAGAGTGGCGCGCGCGCGAGAGGTTCTCTCCTAATTTGCACACGCAATCAATCAGATTAAGCAATGAGAATGGATATACATATGAACTATACTTTTTTGGCGGTTTGTCTGGCGAGGGAGAGACTCTCTCAATCTTGACACGGACCGATATAGGTTTGCGTGCTTCCGAGTTTGAATGCTTGGAAGATGAGGCCTGGTTTGAAGATGAGGCCTGGTTTGAAGATGAGGCCTGGTTTGAAGATGAGGCCTGGTTTGAGGACGAGCCTTGGTTCGGCGTGGGAGCACTTAAGATTCATTAGTTGTAATAAATAGGGTACGTAGAAAGGCGATATGTATACCTTTGTGCGGAGGCGTTGGACCCATGCTGAGAAATCGAAGCAGCGTCTGAAACGGGACTTTGATTAGGTATGAATCAGTATCAGGTCATGAACGTCGAAAATATGAAAACTAACGGAGGCACACCTAAAGCCACTTGCCCATCGATGATGCATGCAAGATGATCAGGCTTTGCGGAGAACACTGCTGAGTGCTTTGAGAGGATGGCAGAAGCAGTAGCGATGAAGTCGTCGCGATGGAAAGTTGAATGCAGCTGGGACAGTGTGTCCGCCAACTGTTCTATGGCCAGTTGTCCCGCACCGGGATTAGTAGAATAATCAGAGAGCAGATGGAGTATGATTCTTCGAGTGTCGTTGTCAATCAAGCTGTGAGTTGCCGCCGCCTTGCCCTTGGATTCTCGGCGGTAAGTCGTCGTATCATTGGTCTCCGATTTACGGAAATTCGTCATTAGAATCTGAGTTATCACGTATATGTTAGACAGTGATGAATGGGTAATCATGGTCTACTGACGCTCGGCCTGTCGACGACTGGGCTGCTGAGCCTATAATGGCTCTTGTGAACACTGGATGTAGACATGTCGATGAGGTAGAGCAGGCCTAGGGATATCCGAATTGACTGAGTGTCGATGTAGCTACGTACGTATATATATATATATATATATACGTATAATTATAATATACATGGTATATTATACTATCGACCTCCTAATCCGATATCACAGAAACGTGTATCGGTAGTATCTTAATCGTCGTGCCTCTGTCCGGAGGTGTTAACCATCAAGGACATGGCCATGGGGTCCCTAATAATCGAGGCTATGTAGATAGATCTTGCTTCCCATGGCCATATGCATCGACCATTAATATTCTAATATTGCTGTCAGCTGCGCATGTAGCCGTGACACCAGTACTGCAGGCTTGAAATATACGTATACGTACCTGTGGAGCGGCCGCAATCGTGTACCGTTCTCCTTATATAGCTAGCTGATTTCGAACTTGCACTGAACCGGGGCGCATGCGTACGGCCATAATTGGCTAGTATATATATGGCCTGCGGAAACCGTGTGTCCCGGCCTTGCAATGAGCGCATGCAATTGCAACCTCTAGATCTAGATCTATATCTACGTACCGTTGGCCGGTAACTCAGCTTTCCATTCCGGTACTAGCATACGTACGCAGCCATCACATACAATTGCAATGTCATCGACCGATTCGACGCCAACAATAACGTTAACAATGCCTTGTACATTGCAAGAAGACAATTGCCTGATATTACAATGCACCGTACTCGTGCAGTTTTAAACATGTTGACGCTAAAATGATGATCTCTTCTTTCGCTGGGGATCACCTAGCGGTGCTGAAAAGATACCTCTATTTGGTCTGGTAATGAAATTTACAGTACGCGAGCACCTCTCTCGGCGGAAGAGGGCAATGAGAATTTGGTGCAATACAAGGCAAAATACGTACGACTGGCTAGCTACAAACATTTAGGGTACGGATCAGGAGCCATGTACCAGAGGCACGATCATGGCCGCCAGCTGCTTTTCAAATGCCTTAATGTAATGTCTACTTATATTAGCTATATATATATAGAGTGCTACGCGTCGCGACTGAACCAAGGTCACATGATTTACAGGGAAATTTATTCTACCGGATTCTACCGCACGTACTATCTAATAGTCTCTGTATACGTATGTATATATACATATATATATGAGTGGTGAATCTGTCAAATTCGATACGTGAATGCCATAAAGTCAGTTGTGTCAGTCGTTCTTTCGTATTTACAAGGGTCTTCAACCATATCGACCGTCCCTCCAGCATCAGCGACACAAAATCTCAATATAGGACACCCTGCGTGACGCCGGCCGCCTAGGATGGCCTTTAATATGGTATCAGTACTTGGAGTAGTGCTACGGAAGAGGAATCGTAAGCTCAGAAAATAACGTTCTACCTGGCGAAGAGCGAAGATTACTTACACCTCGAGTGCTAGCGTTGCTAACAATGGGAAGAGGGTTCGTCTCTCCTCAACGATCAAGAGTTCTGCTAGCAGATCACTCGGGTAGCTGAGTCTAACCTCCGTCACGTAGTCGAAGGAGTACAGGAAGCCGACCCAGGCCTTGGAGCACATGAAATCGCCATGAATAAGGTTCAATTTGGTGATTTGTTGGAATGGGAGTGTCGACATGACCGATATAAACTCGGATAGTTCGTCAATCCGAAATTGGAAGTGTAGGGGCCCCGTCCAGAAGCCAACATCGCCGGCATTCATAGGGACCGATGAATCGTGTACGACTTCCAACTCGTCTATTAAAGGACGCTTGAAAGGGTCTGCCATCCAACTGCGAACAAACCTTAGGACCGACTCCGGGGGCGATCCGGAATACAGCAAGCCAAGGTAGCAATCGCCTGGGAAGGAGAACGACGCTAGCATCTTGCCTACTGCTGGGCAAGAGGTGTTGATGTCCAGGAAGCGTAGCCGCGTCACGATCTCGGTGGGTGCGGGAGCATAATCGTGCTGTTCGTGATCATGAGGTGAAGTGGCCCATGTCAGCCAACATGCTTGGAGCTGGAGGTTGGCGACCAGAGATGACAGAATGACCTCTGGGGTGGTCTGGACGACGTCCAGCTTCAGCGCCGTCAAATTCGGAAGGAGTGGGATGCTTTCGACCATGATGAAGTTGGTCAAAGTGATCGTGGTGATAGTATGTAGCGAGTTCATCACAAATAGCCCCCTAGGTAGTGGCCCTGGTGTTCTCTTCATACCCAACTCGAGGCGTTTCAGATTGGTTAGGAATCGGGGGTTCAACTTAACTCGCATCTCCACCGCCGCTTCAGGATTTCTAAACATCGCTTGTATGGTTTCAACCCGGTCCAATGAAAGGTATAGACGCGAGGGAATCGTGACGGTGTGAAGTGCGTGTGTGCATATAAGATCAAGATTGTGATAACCAGCTCGTTTGACATGTGTCGCCTTTTTGGTTTCCGGCCAGGAAAGATCGACAGTCGACCATAGCTCTCCACAACTAAGCGCTACTCTCCTCCATTGATAGGAAACCTGGGTGACAATCAACCACGGCTGCTGCCCCGAACCATCTATCGTGGAGGCAAAGAGCGTCATCAAGCAGATAAAAATATGCCTGAGCATTTCGTCTGGTAAGTTGGCGCTCGGCATCGAGGTTTTGGATCGAAATGGCGCTGATGAGTGAGAGGAGATACCTATGTCGATGTCGTGAAAAGAGGGGAATATCTGTGCAGTATATGTACAAGCAGGCGGGGCAATGGCGGGTGGCTCAGCGGTCCTTTGTTACAAAGACGCAGCGACAAGGCTCGGATGTTGATGGCTTTGTTGAATTATCGAGGATGATCGAGCTTTTGAATTGCTCAAAGGCCCCACAACGAGCAATCGAAATCTCTATATCTCTATATATTATCTCTAAAATTAGTGAAAGTTCATTGGCATACCAAACACGGAAATTTAATGTGGCCGATCTAACCATTCTCGGCATAATTATAAGCAATGTGCGGACGTCCGCACCATCTAACCAACCTTCCACTAATTATAATGACCAGCTTTCTACTCGCAATCATCGAACCGTCGGCGAACAAATTGGGTATTTATACGCTTTCCTGTGCTGTTCTGGTACTGTAAGCTCTGTGTAATGGATACCTATTGACTCTCATCACTCTCAGCACCTTAACCCTCAATTTTGAACTCAATGTTCTGCTTTTCGAGCCTCATTTCGCGTTGACAGAGGTCCGATGTCTGCCATTCTGAGGCGTGGGAACGAGATATTCAATGTGGGCTGGTAACTTAGGGCCCCCAGTCGTGGCTTGATCAACGGGGGAGAGGGGGCCCGGGGAGGGCGCGGCTCTGGGGGGACGGGAATCACAATCAGGAAGTCGACACCTGCGCACAACTGGCGGAGTACCCGAGGGTGACAAACAGGACGGGGACGAGAGACGGGCGTACCGGATACTCCAGAGCACGTACGGCCCCGTATAGCATGAGTTCGGACGGAGACAGGGAGAACGAACTATGGAGGGGGAGATGTTATAATCAGCGTGCATAGACGAGAAAC
Source organism: Pleurotus sapidus (assembly GCA_026743855.1). Classification (NCBI taxonomy): domain Eukaryota; kingdom Fungi; phylum Basidiomycota; class Agaricomycetes; order Agaricales; family Pleurotaceae; genus Pleurotus; species Pleurotus sapidus. Next base: position 705,462 of record JANBWZ010000020.1, read on the forward strand.
AAGAAGAGGAAACGGGAACGGGAACTGAATAAACGACGAGACACCCATGGCCAGCAACCAGCGCAGCGAAGAATACGATGACCATGAAAGGAACCCGATAACAGAGTAAAACAAGAACGAAATGAACGGGGGACGCATATAGATATTCAAGATGTATATATACATAACTTTGGTTTATTCTATGTCTTTGGCGCGCTTGCTTGAACTGCACTGCCACTGATCGTGATCAGGTTCTGTCGAGGTACATTGGGCCTGTTTTTCAATACACGAACCTCCCCCTTCAGAGAGTTCGAGTATGGGCCAGCTCCGAATAATAGTAGCAATTTTATTGTCAAGGCAAGCAGACACACACCGTCATTCTGTTAGCAAACCGCAACAACATCGTCTCGGAATCCTCTATTCAAACACAGCAAACACTACACACGCCTCCAGCTACCTACCTCTCCGGAGCTCATCTCTCACTACAACAACACTCAGACCTCGCACACGCGCACTCTCGACTCAAACAAATCACAGCAAAATACACACACGCCTACGCCTTCCCTTTTTTCGATTCAAATGACGAAACTCTGCATCATATCTCAATTGTATTCGAAGCAACTAGACAAACGAGCGGCCTTTGTAAAGGTCACCGAGGACGCGCTGACCTTGGCGACGGTGAAGGACGATATGACTGAAACTCTTGGCTATGCCGTAGAGTTGTTATCTCGCTGGGTCATCGTGTAAGTATGTTTTCAGGTTGGATACGTTGCTCATGCTCGGATTCTAGGCGAGGCCCTCACAAGAGCACGCCTGAAGATCAGAATCATATCACGGTCAGAGGGGATTTGGGGGCAACCATGCAATAACAGCGCATTTATACCTCGACCTAAACGATCAATTCGAACGACATGAGGCGTTCACGGACGGCAAGCCCGTTAACGCGGAAGTCACCTGCATGCGAAGGTGAGTGTCTCGCGTATTCACCAACACACTTTCGATCTGATCCAGCGACGCACTAGCAATATGTACTGATTCTTTTGGAAATTGTTTACTTACAGCGCTTGGAGTAAAGCAGATTGGTGAATACTGTACAAAATCTACTATATTGTACATACATATAGTCAATACCTAGCATAAGCGTAACATCTAGTACATATGCCGTAGGAAAATTAAAGCTACGCAATAGTTAAGGATGTACGTAGTATAACATGCCAATAAATATTATTATTTCTATACGCTTTCGCGACGTTGAACATTATCTATCAGCGATAAACTTGCCATCTTCATAGATACGATTGATAGTATACCGATATACGATAGCCATGGACCGCAGCATCTTCCCCTATATAATGTCTGCCGTTCAATGGGCAGCTATCATCCGTGGAGCGATAAATCGAGTTTGTCACCGTTTAGCGATATCATGTCTGACATCTAGCTATGTATTTACTTCCTACTACGTCTACCCACACGAAAGTTCACAGCCGACGGCGAAAACGTCCCGGCCCATGCCGACAACAGAAGCACACGAGTTGTAGATTCCCGGTATTATTCAAAATACCATCGCGAAGGGAAGGTAGGGCACTCTATTAAACTGAGTTTAACCACGGAGGACCACATCCTCATGTCGATACCAGTCTTTAGTCCCCTGTTACAACTCGATGTATCAGGCGGGACATCAAAGTTTATACGATACAGGGGTTCTGACACCAGCACAAGGACACTCTACCAGTAGCTACATCGATATACGTAGAGGATTTAATTGCGACAGTTCGGAATATGTGCGCGTAGACAAGAACCAACGAAGAACCGCTGGCATTTGTCGCATTTTTCCACCAGGCCATCCAATGCCCAAGATGTCAACCCCGCCCCCT